>CM029602.1:84077691-85277691 GCA_017311375.1 Mytilus coruscus
ACCTTCTAACAATAAATCTGAGAAGCTCCAGTGTCCAGTAAAATCTTAATAGGCTGAGGAGTAGTATTATTAACAATAGAAACAAACCCATCAGACATAAAGGGTTTATATCCTCCATGTAATCACAAAAACTGTACTTACAAGCCTAACTCGCAAGACATTCCAACTTATTGGTAACAAGGAGTGTCGTACAAGCACTGGACTTGGGCTTATTATCTCTTTCATTCTTCTTCTGGAGTCTAAAATAATCAGCCATCAGGTGACCATTTTTCTTACAATAAGCACAAGTATCACATTTTGGACTAGACATATTATAACTAGATTGACTCTTATTCTGTGCAACAGGCTTACTATCAGTACGCTCAGTACTTTGATTCTTGTAATTTCCACTCGAAGTATTAAAATTTTGACCTGTGAAACTTCTTTTACGTGCAAGGGTATAATTATCGGAAATAACAGCTGCACCTTGTTATGTCTAAACAGTTTTGTCATCTAAATGTGTTTCTAAGTCTAAATGAACACACTTGTTGAACTCTTATAATAACATCAATTGTCTTAAGTTATCAAAACTTTTATCTATTTTCTTTGCTGTAAGCCATTTATCAAATAGATCTTCTTTTTCCCTAGCAAATTCAACATAGGTTTGTGAATCAAACTTTATATAAGACCTAAATTTCTGTCTATATGCTTCTGGCACTAGCTCATTAGCTTTCATAACTTCCTGTATTACAGTGTCATAATCAGAACTATTTTCTGATGAAAGTGCATAATAATTTTCAGCGGCCTTGCCCTCAAAAACACTTTGCAGCATTGTAGTCCAAAAAGGCTTCGACCATTTCAAATTTTGAGCAATTTTCTCAAACTGTGGAAAAAATTTATCAACTGTTTTTCTTTTTTACAAAATTTTGGAACCAAACGTATATTTTTTGCTGCATCAAACTGTTCTGATTTAGACTGTACATTAGTGTTGCTTTCTACTATGACCATTTCAATTTTTATTTTCTCCATCTCTAACCTTTCATTTCAAGTTCTGCCTGTTTTAATTAAAATTCATCTTTTTTTTCCAATTGTTTTATTTTAACTTCGTTTTCCAATTCTTTTTCCAATTGTTTTATTTTAACTTCGTTTTCCAATTCTTTTTCCAATTGTTTTAATTTAAGTTCATGTTCTAATTCAAGCTGTTTTAATTTGAAAGCATCAACATTTTCAACCTTAAGTTTAAGAGCCTCTTCACCTAAAATTTCTGCGTCAACAAATTTGTTTATTACCAAATTTTTTATAATTTGTTTTCTCATAGGTTCTCTAAAATGGATTGTGTATAATTTGGAGTTTAGTATGACGTCCATTATCACTGAACTAGTATATATATTTGTTTAGGGGCCAGCTTAAGGACGCTTCCGGGTGCGGGAATTTCTCGCTGCATTGAAGACCTATTGGTGACCTTCTGTTGTTGTCTGTTCTATGGTCGGGTTGTTGTCTCTTTGACACATTCCCATTTCCATTCTCAATTTTATTTTAGATGTTTAGCAAGCAACACTAATTCCTCTTTCTTTAAGTTATCAAACCCTTCCAGGTCTGGCGTTTTCAAAAATTTACCAGCATCAAATGCCATTTTGTAGAATTTTGTTGGCTAATTCTAATTCTATAAATACAGAAAAATTTAATCTGATATTAACGTTATCCCGGACGAGCTCCCAATTTCTGTTACGGCCAGAAATCGCCTTTAAATTGTAGCCAACAAAAGACACAAATCAATAATAAAATTTAACAAGATTTATTATACACAAGTTTACAAGAAATATTACACAAAAAGAAATGTCAACTTAACTGTCAAAATATATGTCCGATCTTTTGTCTTTTCTTTATCCGGAAATCTTCTCGGGAATCCAAACAGAATATAACGTCCATAAGGTCACAATCTAGTATGATGTTGTTCGTAAATAAAAGTGTTAATCCAACTGCTGAGAATATTAATGTCTATTGATATCTATGTCTGAAAGTTTAACTTTAGTGTCTGTATATATATAGTTGTCATGGAAACTTCTAGAACATTGTAGAAAGGAAACTCATAGAAAACGTTAGAACGGAAACTTCTAGAACAATGTAAGAAGTTTAAATTACGCATCTTTTATTATGATTATTCTGGAATCGTTATGTTAGTCAAATAGAAAGTTCTAATCATTCCATCAGTCTCTATGATTGTTCCTGTGATTTCTAAACTGCACAGTTACAATATCATTTTGTATACAAGTACAAGTATGTAAACATATCATAAGGCCACACAAAACAAGTTAGGCCAACTAAATAAATATGATAGTTACAATATTATAACAATAACAAATTTTCTTTTTTGTTAAAAAGATAGTAAACCTTGTCTTATATTTGAAAGCTACTTTATTTTATATCATCTGACTGAATATAGACTGAGAAAAATTGAAATTTCAAATATAGTCAAGATTCACTTTCATACTTCGTTAATTTTTTACAGGTATATCAGGAATCTTTGATGAGTGTTTACATTAGGTACAAAGAATAAGCATATGAAATAATTTGTCTCATTTTTATCACATTTTTAGAAACCAAATACCATAGATATTTCATTTAAACTGAAAAAGAAAAAAAAAACAATAAGAATTTCTGGAGTAAAATGATACCATGATTTCAACAATGCATGAGGACATGACAAAAGATACTTTCAACAATGCTACATGTTATAATAAACTATGATGTAACCGCGATATCCTTCATTAAAATCGATTAGATCCTACGATACTGGTAGACAATATCAAGGCAGACGACACGACTGGTATGTCAATGTTTATTCGAGTGAATAATATATAAGGAGAAACCGTGTGTAATGCTACGTCCAATAACAGAAATACGAACAAATGGTAAATGTTATGATAACAGTATACAATACAAACATAAAATTCCCTACAAAAAAGTAAAACAAAAATACCCCACTACAAGGTGAATTCAAAAAGTGGAAGTCCATAAAAGTGTAAAGGAAATAATCTCAATTGTAAAGAGGAAATGAAATTATTCGAGGTCTTGTATAAAAGTAATACAGGTATGGAATCATATGTTTTGCAGTTGTGGTATTACTTGTTATTAACAATATGTAATATGTTTTGTATATACTTTATTCTGATAATCCGCTGTATATAGAATGGTACACAGAAGAACAGAGACATTATACAATAATACAAAGGTATATATGGTGAGAAAATAAACGGTAAATACACTAGAGATACATTTATATTTACATGTTCAAAACGTACAATGCATATTAAATGAATGGCCTTATAGTATGGGAAGGAGGAAAAGGTAAATTGAGAGAATTTACAGATGAGTGCAGTCTTAACCTGTACAAATGTTAACTTAGAGCTGTTCTTATGACTGCTCTCCAAATTAACCTAAGAAAATTTTAGCAAGTTAACTTCATCCTTATCAGACCAGACCAATAGGTCTGCTTTTTAAGGCTGCTACAGACAAGACCTGCGGACAGGTCAGCTTGACCAGACAAGACCAGAACTGTGAACAGGTCTGCTGTTAACCTGTCCTGTGGACAAGACTGCTATTTGACAGACCAGTGTAACAAATTTGCATTCGAGGAGATAATGGTATTAATCACCAATATCGCAATCTTTACGTAAAGGGTACGTCCGATTTTCTCTTGGGTATACGACCACATCCAACATTTTATTAGTAGTTTACATTATTTATTATTCTAAAATTATAGAATGTAAACATATCTTTGTCGCTTAGTACATTAATATATTCAGTTGCAAGCGATTTTTAAACAATCGGAACTTCAAAGATTTGCAGAGGTTTATACATGTTTGAAATAAACATTAGATACATACTGGAGACATTTACTGTGCACAATGCTCTTGCTCTTGCCTATGACTCCGTCTATCAAATATGGATTTTAATGAAGAGGATACCCAATGTAAAATGGAATTGTAATTTATTAATTTACTTTTTCAATGACAGTTTTATTGATTTGGATCCTTATTAATGTTCCCTAATATTTGTGAAAATTGCAAGACAATAAAAGTTTAATATAAAATTTCAGTTCCTGGCGTAAGTTTCAAAATTTTTAGACTTAAAAAAAAACTGTCATGTGATCTAACAGTTACATGTATCACTCCTTTTTAGTGTTATAACTTTTACAGCATTAGAGGTAGATATGATTAAAGGATAAGGGGTATACATTAATAAGGTAGCAACCCAATTACCCCAAATAATTCAAAACTCTGAATATTGTACTCTAATGTATTGAAAATTTAGATCTATGTTAGCAAACTATATTTTTTCTAATATTCTGAAAATAAGTGTAATCTGTCTGTCTGGTATCATGGGTACTTTGTTCTTACAAAAAAAAACAAAAAAAAAAAAACAGAGAATGGCACACAAATTTGCCTTCAATGAAAAACATAGACCAAACAAGGGACATGCTGATAATAAAAATGTAATCATTCTTTACATAATCATTCCAGAAAATATAAATCCAATTTAAATCAGACAATAAGATGCGAAAATAGTTAACTTTATCAGTAAAGTATAGCAGATAATGATTTACATATGAAAAAAACCTTGACTTTAAGTAAAATAGTAGAAATTAGCAAAAGAAAATAGAAAACCCCAACTGTAATACAGGTAACATAACTAAAGTGTGCAAATAACAAGTTTTCTTTGTATAGTATTTATAGCTTCCTTCACGTATTTCTTCATATCAAATATACTAAATATCAATGTGATTCTATATTTGATTTAAAATTTCATGCTATAAAAATGTTTTTTCGCAACTGTTCAAAGTCAAATAAGAAATATAAAATAATTCAGAGATCAAGGATTATGATTCTGTTAAACTATCCTTTTAAAAGAGACATTGTCTATAAATGTAATGATAACTTTATAACATCAAATAATGAAAGAATCTTGCGTAAAATGTTTGGAATATTTGTTTGGTACAAAATTACTTAATAAAATTGAGAATTGAAATGGGAAATGTGTCAAAGAGACAACAACCCGACCAAAGAGCAGCAAACAATACGAATGTAATCCCATATGTTTTATATTGTTTATTGTTTTAATTTTAATACTATAATAGTCTTGTACAATACCCTCCACATTCAGCAAACATGATTTAAAAAAAAAATAGTTACAACTTTTTTCATGATTGAAAATTGACTGCCCAACGTCCAATAGTTAATATATCATACATATCAAGATGATTAATTTTTTCAAATCTTAAATAGAATATAAAAAAAATAATATCCAAACAACAATCTTATATTAAAAATACAGTAATGACTCAAAACCAGCAAAATATCCAAATCACCAATCTTATATAACAAATACAGTAATAAGAGAAAACCAGCAAAAATACAAATCTTTTTTTGTAATCATTATGTAGAAATAAAGTTAATGGCTTCTTTGATTGACTTCAATGATATTCGTTATCAAATCAATCTCTATTGCGCACAATATCTACTTCTACAACTTTTGTTCATTGAATGTCTTACAGCTTTTGTAATTACAAATAAATGTATATTAACATAAATTTCTTTATTCTATATCATTTTGAATTTTAGAACTTCAGTGGTATTAAATTCACGAATACTGCCGTGTATATCTTCAACTCTAAAAGTAACTCAATATATTGGACAGGATCTTGCTGGTTTATAAATGTATTCCTTTCAGTCATTACTTCCTAAAATATCAAACTTCAATTAACTTTATTTTATTAAAATGAAACTAATTCAATCAATATCGTGCAATACGTATTCATTTGCCAGTTTACCACATTTTCCTTCTTAATCCTGCCATAAGTTCTTTGCCTAAATTCTTAACTGTTCTATGTCTCACAACCTCTGCCATATGATTCTGCATAAAATGATCACACACATCTTTCATGTGATCTGAAATCATAAAAATTCAACAGAGGTAGGCGTCAGAGCTTCAATGCAATTTACTTTAATTTATAATTACCCTTTTAAAAAAAATTGATCAGCACTGTTTTTGTCCTTGGCCAAGACATTACTTAAACATCAAATTTTGATATGAATACATTAACTTTTACGGGACAAATCTCCTGCAAAGTAATTGATCAGCACTAAAATTCAAATAGCTGACTTAAAACTTAAGTAATTTTCTTAAAATTTAGGCTTGAGAGTGCTTACAATACTATTTTCCATTACATTTATATTTCCAAGGGACAGAACTCATTTATCAAAAGTTGATCGTCACAGATTTTGAAACCGGCACAAGACATTGCTGTAATAAACCAATGATATAAATTTCATAAAAATCTGGCAAGAATTGTACGGTATATCTCACTTTGCAGAGTCTTATTTTGGTTTCGAATGCATTTAAGAACAGGCCAAAACTTCTTCAAGTTGATATCTGAATTTGAAATCAAAATCAAACATCTATTCTTTGGAGCCAAAAGATTTTGCAGAAAGGATACCAAATGGATTTTTTTAAAGTAACAATATATGTTTACAATGTCTCAAATTTAGCCCTACAATGTCAGATCCACTTATTTGTGTAACAAAGTGTTATCCTTCTACAGCTTGGCCTCAATTTCTGCTTCTGTGGTATCATGACTACTCTGTCTGCAATGTGTCCGGCCGCATAGATCCCTCGGTCAAATAGGCTATATAAAGAAAATAGCTTTCAGAGTCGATTGATCTTTCCAAATGTAAGCTCTATCTAGTTTTGTAACACAATACATGAGTATGGCCGCAAGTAAATGGAATATCGTGATAATGGTCTAAGCTACTTTTGTCAAACGTAGTATATCAGAAAAGTACATATATTCATATTTAAAAATTTATTGAGGAAATAAGTAAATTAGTTCTCTGATAAATTGCACTGAAAAAGACATTCGTTAGATTGCAAGTATGCTGAAATGAATATTAGTAACATGGTTCGGTAACAAAACAAAAAAATGTATTAAACATACCGATAACAGGTTGTTCGTTTATCACATTTTGATAAAATATATAACATTGTCTATAGTCAATGATTTATTCACTTGTAAGATTGTCAGTGCCTTCAAACCATCCATAGCAAATCTATCAGCAGCTGAAAGCAAGGTAAATTATGATTACATAGAATACCCAAATGTAACCCCTTTCGCCCTCTATAAATGAAATGTTGTAAGATATGATGTTAAATTGAAATACAAAGTTGTATATCTTATATTTTAATGCAATTCGTTTAGGGCAATAAATTTCATTGGACGTTGATTTTGAAGGGTAAGATTCCGCGTTCTATCAGTCCCTAACTAAGGAAATCCACCATTTTGAATTCCGAATATTTAGGTATAATTTCTCCAAAATAAACAACAAAGACACATTTCGTGCCTAAAATCTTCTTTCTGTCAACATTTAAACCATTCAGAATCGTACGAAAAGGCTAGTGTTTATGTTAGAGATCGGGAATATACCTATGAAGTCACATTATTTAGATGCCAAAGACGATGTAACAGTTTCGTGAACTTTTCATTTATCACGTGTATGGCATTTTTAATCAAAAAATTACTAAAATTGAATTTATTTTATTACGTTGCATTAGAATGTAGATAACTGTACTGTATTTTAAGCTTGGCTTCGGAAAACTTGATTTTACTGTCGCAAATATCCGTTTACCTAGCTCCGTTGCGAGTTGCTAGGTAAACCCAATTTACGACAGTGAAATCTACGTTTAACGAAGGCCAAGTTTAAAATACAATACAATTATCACCGAATGTACATGACTATCAAAGAATTAGATTTAATTATATTCACATAATTTTGAAAATTTTGAAATTTCAAAACTATTTTGTAACCGGATTTGTTTTTCTCAATCGATTTATGAATTTCGAACAGCGGTATACTACTGTTGCCTTTATATATAATGGAAGTGTATAGATAAATTTAAACACTCTGAATATCATCATGAAATAGGTCATTGTTATCAAAAGATTTCTGGAATGTGAATATCTAATGAAGTATTTAATACTCAATTGTAAGCAAATAGATATTTCGTACTTTAAATCAATAATTACTTTTCAACATATTAGAGTAAAATTGCAATTGCAAGGTAAGGATATAACATTTACTTACTTCCACAGACAGACTGTAAAACGTGTGTTGAACAAAATGGTGGTAGTCTGTTTGTGTATACATAATGTAATACAACAGCAAATACTCCTGACTCCCTGGACTTCAATATTATTGGTGACTGATGCTAAGCATATCAATAAAACAAGTTTAGAACATTTTACCTTTCTCAGATATTTTCAAGTAATAGCAAAATAAATATATGTCAATTATACCTCCTTTATAAAACACATTTCGTATAGCAGGTATTTGATCAAAATTATAATTTAATTTTAACTTTTAATGTCCCTTCGCAAGAGGCAGTACTTTCGCATTGCAGCCTCATGAATGTTTTCAAGCAACATTCATCATATGATTCGGTATCTAAGTATCAACCGGTGTACCCTCCGGACCAGTGCTTTGACCAGCTCAATATCACCACCAACAACAAACCCATGTTTAGTTGTAAAGAGGTATTCACAGAGAGAGACGTAGGTTTTCGCTATGAAAAATAATAAAAGGTCATGCAAGGCCACGGTGAAGTCAAAGTCATTTACCATTGCATGGAGATCATTTTTAAACTGAAATCTTTACTTCATGTGTGGGAGTGTTGATGATGATGGGGTGATTCATACATCTTTGTAGGTTGGTTCACTGCTTCAGATAGTTATGAAGAGACAGTTGTTGTACTTGTGTCGTTCTTTGATAATCAAGCTAGAATAAGATAAATATCATACTTTTACTATTTATTCATTCCCAATGTTATGCTGAGTTATACTTTTCCTGAGATTTTGTTTTTTTAAATGAATAAGTTTGGTAAAGGCCCTATTTTGGCCCCGAATATATTTAGTACATTGTTGAAAATAAAAGTGTTTCAAGTTGATGAATAGACATGCTAAAAGTGATATTTTCTTTGAAAGCATTCTCTTTACAGCCAAAATAGGCCAAACATCCAGACTTTTGGTGTAGTTGTCAAAATTGACCGCATTTCTTTCACATTTACTTTAGGAAACATACAGCGCTTGGTTCGACAATCTTAATATTCAACTCCGATGAGTAAATGTATTTACTTTATTGCTAGTAAAAGTAAAATAAAAAATACCGAACTCCAAGGAAATTAAAATGTAAAGTCCGTTATCTAATGGCAAAATCAAAAGCTCAAATACATCAAAAGAATGGAAAGCAACTGTCATATTCCTGACTTGGTACAGGCATTTCCTTATGTAGAAAATGGTACTTGATTTTTCTTTCTGAATGAAGATTTAAAGTTTGATGACAAATTGTATAAATATCAAAATAGAAACAGATTCTACCGCCATTTCTTATTTTATTCATCATTTTAAACAGTTAGATTTCAGAAAATATCAAAACCAGGCTACCCAGATATTTGTTTTCATAAAATATTCTCAGATAAAGATAAAAAAAAAGAAAGGGTTGAGTAACCAGTTTTACCCAATAACATATATGAATATGCATACTCTATTTCAGGAACTAGACAATGGTTAACTCTAAAAGAGAGGCGAAAGATACCAGAGGGACATTCAAACTCATAAGTCGAAAATTAACTGACAACGCCATTGCTAAAAAGAAAAAGACCAACAGACAAATAATAGTACACAAAACACAACATAGAAATTAAAGACTGAGTAACACGAACTATAATATATGTGTGTTTTGTGATTTAGAGAATTTGGTACTTACTCTGTTAAATTTATAAGCAACTTTTTGACTTTGTGGGACTAAGAGACTGACAATAGAGTATAAAACTTGTCTATTATTATTGCAGACAGTATAACGAAGTCTAGATGTCTTTTCTGGTTCAATTGTGTTTGTTTTATGTCCATATGTTGAACTTTGTTGTGTTTTGTAAAATGTTGTTTGTCTTTTGATCGGTTTTCGCTTTTTGCCATCGCATTGTCAGTTTGATTTCGACTTATGAATTTGAATATCCCTTTGGTATCTTTCGCCTCTTTTAAAATTTTGTTTTGTTTTGTTGGATTGCTTCATTTGATGTTTGCCCACATCTCCTAGTATCATTCTTATTTCATAGTCTTAATTGATTTCTTAAAAACTTTGTTTTGACTGTAAATAAAGGCAACAGTAATATACCGCTGTTCAATAGTCATAAATCGATTAAGCGAAAACAAATCCAGGTTAAAAACTAAAACCTAGGGAAACACATCAACTATAAGAGGAAAACAACAGTAACCCCTTAAAATTGTCATATAAATTAATTTAGAACTTATCTAGACGGCAAGGGCGGATTCAGGCGGGGCGTGGCGGGCGTGCGCCTCCTCCATAAAATTTGCAAAGCATTGGTTGTCCTCAGCTTAATAAAGAATATTTCGATATTTTTCCTCAAAGAATTTTCGACTCGCTCCGCTCGGCGAAAATTTAAGTTTGCGAACCCCTAACCGAAAATCATTGATCCGCCCCTGGACGTGCACAATTTATGGCTTCACATATAGTTCTGGAACCTGTCTTTTGTTCCAGACAGTATGTTCATCTCAGGATGTCTTTTGTGGATTTTGTTTATTATTCGGTGCCTTTCTCATTGATGAATACCCATAAATCTCATTTCATTCATTTCTAAAGTTATGTAGTTCTTCCTAACTATTTTAAAATCAATTCTTACCTTTAAACCATCTTTATCAAAATTACACTTTGCCCTGAAGTATTCTGATCTGACAAACAAGATGGCCCTATGAGCAAGGAACCTAACTCCATTTACATACTTAATTATTGACAAGCTTGGCTAAATCATTCGTGATATCATTTTGTGCTGGTGACATGTCTAAAATAGATCAGTTGAGATTTGATATAACATAATTTTATAATGGTTCACAAAATGTATGTTTTATTGATAGAAATCTTAATAAATAATGCCGCTCTAATTGGCTTCTTACTAGTAAATAGATTACGGAAATATTTGCAACAGTTAATCTTTCTCCTGCTTTACTGGCCATGATTTTATGTTGACAATCTTAAAGATAAAGGCTTTTACTACAAGTATCACATAAACTAAGAGATTGAGGTCAGATAAACCCTGACAGATAGACATGTACACCTAACAATCATTCCATACACCAAAAATAGTTGACCTATGGCTTGTGGTATCTGTCAAGAGGATCAAATTATTGAAACTTAACATTGACAAATGAACCATGACAACGAGGTCAAGGTGAAATGAAACCTGCCTGAATGACATATTTACCTTACAATTATTCCATACACCACATATTTGATCTACTGCTTATAGTATCTGAGAAACGAAGCTAATTACGTAAATTGAGATAAATTGCAATGATGGTATGTTTTCATGAAATTTAAAGAAATAATGATTGTTAATCTAAAAAAATTCTGTTTATATTTTAGTCAAACTGTTCATACAAATGAACATATTTAAAACAAATATAGTACACATTTTTGTTTAGGGGCCAGCTGAAACCCGCCTCCGGGTGCGGGATTTTCTCGCTGTGTTGAAGAACTATAGGTGGTCTTGGGCTGTTTTCTGCTCTTTGGTCGGGTTGTTGTCTTATTGACATATTCCCGTTTCCATTCTTAATTTTATATGTATAAAAAAGTAAAATAACAAAACACCGAACTCTAAGGAAATTCAAATCGAAAAGTCCCTTATCAAATGGCAAAATCAAAAGCTCAAACACATCAAACGAATGGAAAACAATTTTGATGGAAATTAAATAGGAAATTTTGATAAGTTGACTATATAATTAATATTCCCACCACTTTTAAAGTCTTAAAAGTCATTTACTCATTAACTCTGATTAGATTGCTTTTACTTACATACCAAAATTGAACTTAGTTCCTGAGATTTTAATGGCATCAATTTCAACCCATGATCCAGATGCAGGACAGTCAACATCAATCCATAGAACATTACATCGAAAAGTCAATTTCTGTGTAAAAAAACGTTTTGTTGTATTTACCACTCTTGTTACATTGTATATTATATAAAGTTATATACGTAACCCTAAATGCTTTCGTATAACAACAATTGATGCTTGTTATTTCTAACAAAATCCTTTTTTATATAAAAAAGCTTTGATAGTTTAACTTTAATTCAATATAAAAGTATATTCATAGTTTATATTTTATTCGAGTTAACTCAATATTGCTCCTTTTAGTTTCTGCTAAATATTAAATTGATTGCAAAATGCTTGTAATTCTACCTTAAAGGGTGGGGCAAATATCCTACTGGTCTTCTGACTGAATACCCTTGCTGTCTTCCACACTGTATACCACTCTCCATTTGGACGTTTGGCTAATATTTTCTTCACACCTCCTGCACGATACGTTACATAAATATCTATTTTTCGATGAAAACTTTACTGCATATTTTACCTGAAAAGGATAATAATAATATCAACAATATTCACATATTGCAATCCTAGTAGCCAGTACTTCGGTCATGGCATGAAAATACTGATATTGTGTTATAAAAATTAGCTGTAACAAAATAGAAAATCTTCAAAATTAAGCAATATATCTCTCTTATGCAAAGCTTTGATTCCTTGCCCGCCTTTTGCTATATTTTTGTCTTTTGGGTATAAGCTCTTCTTTTTTCTAATAAGTTATGAATTTTCAAATATTTTGGCCTCGAGTAAAATTGATAAGACATTTATTGTCGAAATGCGCATTTGTTGTAATAACATTGGTACTTTTAATTTTATTACTACCACTGGTTTGATACCTCTGATGATGGACTGTTAGTTCACGAGGGTATCACCAACCCAGTATCCAGTACCTCGGTACTGGCATGCAGGGACGGATATTGTGTTATCAAATTTGCTGTTTCAAAATTTTTAATTATGCTGAATTAAGGAATATATCTCCCTCATGTAAAGTTCCGATTCATTGCACGGATTTGGCTATTCTTTTGTCCTTTATGGTTTATAGGCGCTTCGTGTTTTATATGAATTTAAGATTTTTGACATTTTAGCCTCAACATCACTGATGAGATTTTATTGTCGAAATTTGAATATGATGCAGTAAATTTGAACCGTTAATGTTTTCACTACCACTTCGGTACAGACATGGAAATACGGATATTGTGTTATTTGAATTTACTGTTACAAAATGTTTGAAATTATACTGAATTAAGGAATAGATCTCCCTCATGCAAAGCTCTGACTCATTACCCGGCTTAGACTATTCTTTTGGCCAGTTTGGTTTTAAGCTCTTTTTAAATACATTTGGAATTTTCAAATATTTTGAACTCTATTCACTGAAGAGACATTTATTATCAAGTTTCGGTTGAGTAAAATTGGTAACTTTTAGGTTATTAAGAAACGATTAATCATAATATCCAACACTCTGATATGATAGGTCAGTGTTCATTTTGTTTTCTTTTTATTCGTCAATACAGAAATACTAAAGGTTACATCAACAGACTGATTAAAATCAATGCATGGTTCTCTCAACCCATACTCTTCATTCTCTGAATTACCCCAACAAACTGATAAACATCAGTAGTTCCCTGAGACAATGATTCTCAATCATTAAGACTGATACTTTACCTCAACAAACTGATGAGCATCTATGGTTTTCTGTGCCCATGATCCTGCTTTATCACCATATTTCGGATAGACTTTTGGTTTCCCAACAATACTAGATGCAGGCCAGATGATGAATGAAAACAAATTATTATATGTGCCTTCACATAGTTACTAAAAGCTACTACCCAAAACAAGATTTTTAAATTGCAGAATAAAATTTTTGCTTGTTACAAATTAAACTTCATCTTTCATGTGATAATGCAAATTAATTTACCATGCAAAGTGGAACAATCACAGCTATAATAGAAAGGCATACAATATAGCAAAATATGGCTTCAGAAAAATACAATTATACTAATAGCATTATGAATATAGTTATCCATAATGTTTTTAAACCACAGTATTTTATTTTAAAATGTAGATCATCACTAGTAGCAACAAGCTTGTTAATGTATATTTCTTATTGAAAATAAAAACATAATTATAAAGAAACTTGAAAAGAAATATTTCAAAATTTGTTATCAATAAATCATTTTGTATTGTAATGAAATAACTTACGACTTATCATCATATTGGGAAGAATAGTTAACAACTCTGGATACCCACTGTTGTAAGGTTCTCTGCTGATTGGGTTGACACTTTGGATGTTCATACTGAACTGCATTAGTTTGGGGTCCAGGTTCTGGTGTTCCAATTATCTTAATAGCATCAATTTCTACCCAATGACTAGTACCTGTTCCTGTGCAATTTATGGTCACTAATATTTTGTTGCAAGGAAACAATAATTTCTGTAAATCCAAATTAGGTGAATAAAAGGCACAGCAACATTCTTACTATAACTAAAAGACATGATAAAGAAAAAGTCAATCATGTATATTTACAGTGACGACTTACACAACGATTTGTTGAAACGGTTAGGGTTACTATTTATTAGTACAGGATGTTATATCTTTATAAACGGAGCACTGGCATTGAAAACGAACTATACAAAGTAGAATGAATACAGAATATTTATTAATTATAATGCAAATAATATATATATATACAACATCATGTGTTTGTGGATTTTGATAGGCCATAGATAAAAATGTTTTGCCAGTTCCAAAAGTTTACAGTGACGACTTACACAACGATTAGTTGAAACCGATAGAGTTACTATTTATTAGTACAGGATGTCATATCTTTATAAACGGACCACTGCCGTTGAAAACGAACTGTACAAAGTAGAATGAATACAGAATATTTATTAATTATAATGCAAATAATATATATATATACAACATCATGTGTTTGTGGATTTTGATAGGCCGTAGATAAAAATGTTTTGCCAGTTCCAGGGAGACAAACAACCCGATAGCCAATGAATTGAAAAGAGCATATCGGGGACCCTATGATAACATAAGTGTCAAAACATTCTCCGCGGTCACTGTTCTGGTGGGAAAACCTTATCGATATTTAGTTTGAAGGTTTCAAGTGCTGCTTGGATGTTATTCAAAAAGATACCAATTCCAACATTTGACAAGTGTGTTCCGTCATGTCTGAATAAATTTGTCTCAGAGGCTTTTATCGATGGATACCTCACAAAGTATTGATCTTCTTGCTTCATGAAAGACCTAACAGCACAATTAACTCGATTCCTGGATATTTCGATTAACTTGGGCCTTAATGTGCCATGCCAATAGGGCCTCGGTAATATATCTGACCAAATTATTCTTATGTCAGGTGCAAAAACTTTGATTCTTAAAAAAAGAACATTTGAATGTTCTCGATTAGACCTTAATTCTACTTAATCATTTGCACCTAGATGTACAAATATGTAATTTGGGGTTGGCCTCTTTTTTATCCCATTTTCAAAGGTCGAATCTAGATCTTTCCATTTCATTCCCGATTTAGTTATCCATTGAACCTCCACTCCTATTCTTTTCAAATTAAGGTTTTTCCCACAAGGACGGCTAGCAGCTGTTACACCAGCCCAATGAGGATCCCAGTATTCACACCGCAGTCTGCACCTCATCACCTACAAACTGAAACCGTCTTAAAGTTGTTCTATATGTGTAAAGGAAAATTCAAAAAAAAAATTTTACAGAAAATAAATGAACAATAATTTATCACCAAGGAATTCTGATGTAGCGCTCAAATGCACCTGACGACCACCTATCCCACTTTTTATAGTTTCATCTTTTATTCCGTGACTGCTCGCCTCTGTGGCGGTTCCAATTCTATCAGAATGAGATTTCAAAGGTTTGGGTTAGGAATGTTACAAAATGTACAGATTTTCTTAACATAGCTAACAGTTGATATTGGGTAAGCGATGACCCGTCAAAATGAATAAATAAATGATTATAACCTGACACCGCAGGACGTGCAGATAAGTACTTTTTCATAGATAAGACTGGACAAATATCTGCGTTATGATGATCTGACAAGGCCACATCCGACAGTTGCAATGCTACGGTACTTGAATCGGATTTATGTTTTAATGTAAACTCACTCACACGTTACAAAGCGAAAATGCTAGAATAAATAAAGATTTAAATAATAACGATTCATAAGATGTACAAATACTAGGAAGGGCATCTGTGATCTGTCGTAGTAATGATAATGTTATCGGGGCCCTGTTGTCTTTCTGTGGGTTTCTTCTATGTAAACCTTCGAGCATTTTAGATATAATAAAATTCTTAGTAGTATCCTCTAAATTTAGTGACTTGTGCGAAAAGGATATACCAATTATATATGATCGAACGGTAGATGCAGATAGATGCTTCAAAGATAAATAAGCAATGAATTGTACTAACTGTTCAACAGGAACTAGCCATACTTTTTCCAATGTATATTGAAGTTGAAATGAAGCAAGAACAGATCTAGCTCTTGAATAGCTTTTCCATGTATTTTCGGTAAAGAGTCGGAAAATAGTCGAGCAGATTCCTCTGTTATAGATTCAATACTTAGTTCGGAATTGGAGTTGGTGTCAGAGATGCATGTGGTGCTAGGTACCGGAAGCGGGACCACTGGCAACGAGAAATTGCATCAGCTATAATATTAACCTTACCTGGGACGTGCTCTGCTTTAATCAATATGCTGTTATGTGAAGTGTCTAGAACAAAAATCTCTGCCTGGCGTGACATCCCGACATGCAAAGTTTAATGAACCCAAAAGGGATTGCATTTCCCTTAGCGTGACCTTTTTGTGTTTTAAAACAAATGAAATTTTCTGAAGTAATTCATCAAGCTTATCGGGAGGTAAACGGAGAGTCATGTCGGTAGTGTCAATTTCTACACCTAAGAATGTAAGCCGTGTCGTGGGAGAAATCGTTTCTCATCTGCTAATGGAACTCCCAGGTCATTGTAGATAACCTTGAAAGTATGAAGCAGGTCAGCACATTGACTGGTTCCGCCCCTTCCCAAAAATAAAAAGTCGTCAAGGTAATCTACAATACCGCCCTCGGATTGTCTTACAGATATAGCCCAATGAAGAAAGGAAGCGAACTCGTTGAATAAAGCACAGCTAATTGAAGCGACAAAGGGAGAGATAAATCGAAATAAATATCTTGATTATTTTTAAACCAAAAAGATCAAAATCAATCGGTGAGATAGGTAATAATCTGAAAGCTGATCGAACGTCGGACTCCCTAGCTAATGTTTTATTTCCGTAGAGTTTAATAATGTCAACAGCGTCATCAATATTCGAGTAAACAACTGAACATTTCTTTGGATCAATTAAATCATTTACGGATGTATATTCAAGATAAGATAAATGATGAATTACCCTGAATTGACCCGCATCCTTCCCTTTGGAACTAAACCCAATGGGAAATTCGTAAAGTTGGCATTGGCCTAAATTTAAAAGGACCAGCAACACGCCATGCATCTTTTCTTTTGAATTTTTTAGAAGTATAGCTGGCCTCTCTCTAGCGTTTTTAAGTTTTTGGCATCTGAAGGTAAACGAGGGCCTGAGTATTTCAAAGGAAAACCAAATTTAAAACCTGACAATAAAGACAATGTACTTGATAAAAGTGGATTATCATGTAAATATATTTCTAAATTCTCTACATTAACTGAGGAAAACCCAAGTGAAAATGTGTCGCTATGTTTTGACATTTTAATGTCGCTTGCAAACGTAAGCTTGGTATTGACCTCCCCATGCTAAAAATGCGTGTTTGAATCTGCAAGGGTTAAGTTGCAACGCTCCCCTTTGTATTGTATGCGTTACATGTTCTTACTCTGTGCATATGTATTCTGTCATACTTTGAACGACAAAATTATTTTATTTATTTATATCACTTTTACTGTTGGGTCTGTTTTTGTGATATACATTTGGCGTGGCTCTGTGCTTGTGTATCCCGTCATAATTTGAACCACACTATTATTTTATTTATTGATATTGCTTTTACTGCTGAGTCTGTTTTTTGTGATGTCCATTTTACGTGACTCTGTATTAATGTATCTCTTTATACTTTGAACGACAAAATTATTTTATGTCTACCTGTGCGAATTTCAAACGCGCGATTTTACGCCAGTACTTAAAACCTTCCATCCTTTATAGGTGGATTTTACATAGATATATAAAATCGTATGATATAAGCATAATGAGGATGTTAAATTTGATGTATCCTTCTTCCTAAAATTTGTTTGTTTTTATAGTGATTAAGATGATAACACAATGTTGACTGCTGTAACCCTATTTTTGACATTTTTACGAATTGTGTCTGTTTGTTTTGTTCACGCATCGTTGTCAATATAATGGAATTTGATGCGACTGTCATACAAGTGAGAGGTTTGGCTAGCCATAAAACCAGGTTCAATCCACCATTTTCTACATAAGAAAATGCCTGTACCAAGTCAGGAATATGACAGTTGTTATCCATTCGTTTGATGTGTTTGAACTTTTGATTTTGCCATTTGATTGAGGACTTTCCTTTTTGAATTTTCCTCGGAGTTCAGTATTTTTGTGATTTTACTTTTTCTTGCTTGCTGAAAATTTTGCTGACATGATGGCTGACGAAAGGAATGAAGGGGCTCATTTTGGGTTATTGTACCCACTTTATTATCATTACTTTGACCTTGATCTCGCATATCTATGATGAGCTTATACCTGCTGTAATGTAAAACGACCATAAGTCTTGGTTTATGACAGCCCTAGATGATTGGGGTCTTTGTGCTTTGCGGAGTCTGAATTGCTCATCATAAGTTCCCCAAAACATGGAATTTGTTTGCTACAAAACGAATATCGCTCATATACTTTAGAAGCTCCTGAGCCAAGGAACTCTGGTCATGTTTCTCAAGCAAAACACTCATATATAACATAAAAGCGCTTGTCCAAGTGTGGATATTGGATATTGCGCGACATGGCAAAGGTTCAACCCGCATAGGAAAATTTGATAGTTCCTTTGGAGACTTAATCAACAAACTCAGGTCAATAAATTCCCCTTTCCAAATTTTCTCTTTTAGCTTCAAAGGTATGTAACATCCAATAGGATCGAAAATACTTTCCTCGAGGCTGGGAATGTTCTGAGAAAAATGAACTTGTTCATTAAATTTGTTAGATGAAGGTTCTGTCCCAGTTAACGTTTGAGAACCCCCTTGAATACTGTTAAAATCAATGACTGACTCACCAGATCTCTCATTATGTTCTATGGTGGGTTCCTGGGAATCAGCCATCCTTCTTTTCTTGACGCCTTGTCCTCTTGCCGGACTTTTCTTTCCTCTTGCAGGACTTTTCTTTCCTCCTGGCATATTAGTGTGTAGTGGTCAACGTAGGATCAGGGAACGAAAAGGGGTGATCTCCAGTAATTATAATGTCACAATAAAGGGTGATCTCCAGTAATTATAATGTCACAGTAAAGGGATGATCTCCAGTAATTATAATGTCACAATAATAATTGTAATACACTAAGCTGAATAATTCCGCAGTATGATGTTAAAATACAAAGTTTTGTTGCGATCGTCACTGGTACAATATTTTTGATAATCAAAATGTTTGTATATAGTTAAACAGATGCTGCAATCAAGTTTTTAGTATTACGAGTGAGAAAGTTCAATGTGCTTCCAATTGATATCTTATAGTGTGTCTTTCTATGTTTTGATGTTATATTATTGTTTCAGAAAAGGGAGAAGGTTTGGTACCATTAAAACGTTTAATCCTGCTGCAAATCTGTGCACCTGTCCTAAGTCAGGAATCTGATGTACAGTAGTTGTCGTCTGTTTATGTAGTTCATACGTGTTTCTCGTTTCTCGTTTTTATATAGATTAGACCGTTGATTTTCCCGTTTGAATGGTTTTACACTTGTAATGTTTGGGGCCCTTTATAGCTTGCTGTTCGGTGTGAGCCAATGCTCCGTGTTGAAGGCCGTACCTTGACCTATAATGGTTTACTTTTATAAATTTTTACTTGGATGGAGAGTTGTCTCATTGGCACTCATACCACATCTTCCTATATCTATTTACGCATTTAAGAATTGAAAGCACGTGATAATAATCATTCTAAACTCACAGAGGCGTTCCTTGTGTGTGTCAGCATCAGTAGACACATTTGATTTATAATACTAACACATTATAAACAAAACAACGTATGCCAGTGGCCTCATTAAATTCAATTATCTAAAATACAATAATTGCTATTTTAAATATTTGTACAAGGTAAAAATTTCAGGCTGAAATCTTTAAAAGATAAAAGTTTATCATATAAATGGTTTTGTAATCAGCACAGCATAACAACACAAGGCCATTAATACTACTGTTTTTCCTAGCAGGCATACCAAGCCACACAGATTAAGCCATTCAATAATGCTATAGTTTAGCGTACAAAAGTCCAAGCACACAGGTGATAATATAAAGCAACAGCTATTGATTGGTCACTATGGTTAATACTGAATACACATATTCACTTTCATTTATCTTTGTTCATTGAGTTAAGTCGCTTATCATGCATATCATAGCACATCCTACGAGATTTAGTCTCTATATTGTTCAAAAGCACTACATCATGAGGCAGATATTCTCCAGTCAGTCTGTTATCAACTGGCATATAATGTCTCTATCACGGAACTTACTATTTCACTGACTACTTCCAATTTTGTGCACAATCTGTTGTTTGATGGCTCCATAATGTTTTCTACGGATACCTTCAAGGACAGGACATCTGGTGATAAAGTGGATGAGGTTTTCTTCTTCAATCCTACAGATTGGACAGATTGAATCTACGTTATCTATTTTGAATTTTGCCTTATTTACTTGAAGCATGGAAGTTCCAGTAAGAATTCTTGCTTTAACTATTTCCTTTTTGTTTCTCCTGGTAAATTCAAAGCGGTGTTCCAGACTGCATTAGTTTCTCCAATATTTATTGAGTTAATTTAAATACGATGAAGAGTTGATTTCTGAGCATTTCTGTTTTTATTCATTCATGCCAAAATTTTATGATTGCAGTTGTGTGTTTCCAGTTAATTTCAGTTAGTGTGTTTTCCCAACGTTCCTCTATAGTAGGCAGATTATATTTTTGTAGAATAGATTCTGTTCTTTCTATAAAAGTTCCTTGGTTTACTTGCATACGATATTGTCGTAGTAAAATTTCTTTCAGGATTTGATTTTCTGAGATAAGAATGGAATGAAGAAGACTAACTTGAATTTATGAAGCTCAGCCTCGAGCGGGAGGGCACCAATTCAAGTAACGCATAAATTGCTACTGAAGCTGTTCTGGCGGGCAGATATTGAATGTTTCTCAGGAATATTGAGTGAAAGTCACTAAGTGCTTTTAGTTGCCTTATATTTAGCGGAAGGACCTCTAAGCTGTAAAGGAGGTGTGGCAATATATATATTCTGTATATATTGTAGTTTACACATGGGTTCAGTCCATTAGTTCCATGAACACCTGTTTTCATCTGTGAGTAAGATGTTCTTCTCGTCAAATTTATTCTTTCATCAACATTTATCATATTTTCATTTTTGGAGGATCTTGTTATTCCTAAATGAGTAGCTTGGTCAGATATTGTAATTTCCATTTTCCCTAGTTCCCATGCTGATAACCTCTCTTTTCCTCTATTATACGAGGTTTGATTCTGTTTTAATAAAACACTCTTTGTTGGGTGGATTGTATATCGATGTTCTTTGGAATAGCTGTTAACGGTGTTTAACATAACCTGCATATCTTCATCCGAGCTTGACAGTAAATGTATATCTTCAGCACAAGTCGGACAGCCAGAATAATTCTTCCCATATGTAGCCCTACATTTGATTCCTCCAATTGTATTAAGAGATCTTCGATATATGCCTTAAAGAAATGAGTTTAGAGGATCTTGACGGACCCCTTGTCTTATGGGAAAACTGGTATTTTATTCTCCTTTCCAGTTGATTCTTGAAGTTAGATCATGATACATTTCATAAATAGTTTCCCAGATTTCTAGTGGGATGTCCCTTTGAAATAATTTGTCTAGGAGAATATCGTGATTTACTACATCAAATGCCCTTTTAGGTTCAAGAGTAAAATTTCTTTCATTTTTTTTTTTTTAATTCCTTTGTGCTTCTAAAATTAGTACAGCTGCCATAGATGGATATAATCCTTGTGAAAAGCCAAATTGTTGAGATGAATTGTTTTCAAGTTTGTTAATAATTTTATTGAGTAATGCATTATCAAATGTTTTCCCTAATATTGAGGAGACTGTTATTCCTTTATAGCTGTCTAGTAGGCTACTGTCTTTTCCTTTTTTGCATACCGGGGTGATAATTCCTGTTTTGAAGTGTTCGAGAGTTCTCCTTTCTTTAATTATTCTGTTGAAGACCAATTTCAATACCGAAGTAATTTCTGTGCCTGCCAAATTAAGATGTTCTGCGAATAAGTCATATTCATCTCCTGCTTTTCCACTGTTAAGATTTTGGATGGCAGCTAGGATTTCGTCTTCGCTGAAGTCGACCCTTCTGGCCTTGCTGTTTTGGGCAAGTTCTTTAATGATGTCACAACAAAGCTGACACGTTTGGAGGTATTCTTAGTCATATTCATTAGAAATTTGAGGTGTAGAAAGTAAATTCACAAAATACTGAACTCCGAGGAAAATTCAAAACGGAAAGTCCCTAATCAAATGGCAAAATCAAAAGCTCAAACACATCAAACGAATGGATAATAATAGTCCTGACTTGGTACAGGCATTTTCTTATGTAGAAAATGGTGGATTAAACCTGGTTTTATAGTTGCAAAACCTCTCACGTGTATGACAGTCGCATCAAATTCCATTATATTATGTGAAGAAAACAAACAGACATAATAGGTAAAATGTCAAAAATAGGGTACAGCAGTCAACATTGTTAAAATCTTAATCACTATAAAAGAAACAAACAAATATGTAACAAAGAAGCACAAAAGGCCTTGAATGTTTGTCCCTAATATTTTATTAACTATGTATTTACTTTCAGGTATCACAGATCGAATTTATTCGTTCATAGTGTGTTAATTTACGTTTTGATTGAGTTAAGCCTTCCAATTGATGTTTTATCGTATGTTTTTCTATGTTGTGATGTTATACTATTGTTTCAGAAAAAGGAGAAGGTTTGGTACCATTAAAACGTTTAATCCCGCTGCAAATGTTTGCACCTGTCCTAAGTCAGGAATCTGATGTACAGTAGTTGTCGTTTGTCTATGTAATTTATACGTGTTTCTCGTTTCTCGTTTTTTATATATACTAGACCGTTGGTTTTACCGTTTGAATGGTTTTACACTAGTACTTTTGGGGCCCTTTATAGCTTGTTGTTCGGTGTGAGCCAAGGCTCCGTGTTGAAGGCCGTACATTGACCTATAATGGTTTACTTTTATAAATTGTTATTTGGATGGAGAGTTGTCTCATTGGCACTCACACCACATCTTCCTATATCTATATAGACAAAGCACATTAGCAAAAATGAAAGACAAGAATACAAAAATTTACCATAGCACAATAACACAATGACGGAATGTATAAGTACAGAGCCACGTCATATGTATCAAAGAAACACAAAAAGGCATATAGACAAAGCACATTAGCAAAAATTAAAAGACAAGAATACAAAATTTCGCCATAGCACAATAACACAATGACGGAATGTATAAGTACAGAGTCACGTCATATGTATCAAAGATACACAAAAGGCATATAGACAAAGCACATTAGCAAAATGAAAGACAAGAATACAAAATTATCACAGAACAATAACACAATGACGGGATGTATAAGTACAGAGTCACATCAAATGGATATCAACAAAACAGACTAAACAGTAAAAGTAATATACATAAAGACAAATAAAAGAATACTATAACACGCTATTAAAATGATAAACAACGTCAGTACCCAGAATGTATACTTCAAGACCATCGTGTATTATTTGTGAAGTTAATACGGAATATTATCAACAAGGTCTTGGTACCTTCCGATGAACTTTTTTAGAAAAAGGACGAGACGTTCTTTGACAAACCCCTGGTTCATAAACTTTCTGCTCACGCATTGGTGACGTTTTACAAAGTCTGAGTAGGAGCTGCAAGCTCTTGAATACCGAATAAGTTGGGACATTTAACCCCATATGCAGATGCAGTTGGTATATTGCTACTAAGGTGGGGAAATTGATAATTTCAAAAATAAAATCGTCTCGTTTGTCATAGATTCTGGTACTGAGATGACCGTGTATGTCAAATTCAAAGTCTAAAAATGAGGCTAATGTAGCTAACTGTTTATGATATTTTGCCAAAAACTTCTTTCTGTTCATCTGGACATGTCCTTATTTTCATGCTGAATAACTGGAGTATTTAAATTTTCTCTGCCCATATTTCTATTTATAAGTTTGAAAATGTTTTATTTGAAGGTTTTTGTTCAAGTTGATGGTAAACATTTTCTTTTTCTATGGCTCTTTCTTTGCGGAGGATTTTCCTTGCATTATATTTTGCTTCCTTTAGTTCAATGTATGATTTGTCGTTTGCTTTTATACGACCTTTAATGTTCCAAATTCGGTGTTTTTGTTTTCTTAAATTTAACAGCCTTTTTGCTTCAGCTGACACCTTAATTTTTGGCCCATTTAGCTTTATAATCCTAGATGGAATTGATTGCTTATCTGGTGGTATTTTTTAAACAGTCAATAATAATGGCAACTATATCTGTTGTTGTCAGATTGTTGTGACTAGATATCTGTTGTGTTAATAATATCTTTAGCTGTGTTTTATACTGATTTGTGTCTCCAAGGTCCCATTCTATTTTATGTTGCACAGTAGACTGTTTCTTGAACTGGTTTTTACAATTTTGTTCTGGCAGCTAGGGTACAAATTACTGGTACATGTGTTGATAGGTTTGAGAGCGGATGAATATAGAATGTAATGGGAAATGTTTCTGTAAAAAGTCCTTTTCGAATCCCCACAGCAAAGGTTTTTGACAGATAATAAGTGTATGATCTTTGCCTGATCTTTTAAATAGTTGATAATAGTTTTGCCCCTCAATATTAAAAGTCATTATTTTTATCCCGGTGTAAGTCAATTGGTCGTGAGCAATGTTTTGTGCCTTTTCCGAGGCGGAAGGTATAAAAATCATGTTCAAGGTTTGGTTTATCATTCAATTGTTATCAGGATCAGTTGCCACTTTAGCTTGGAACATTCATGCTGACTGGTCTGATCTTTCGTTCCTTTGGTTTTGCTTCTTTTGATCTATATGGTTGGCATTAACGGTACAATCTTTGTTTCCAGACCTATTAGCCAGTTTAGCTTGGAACATCCATGGTGACTGGTCCAACAGATCTGGTTGTTGTTCTTTTGTACTTTCCTGACTCGTATTTGTAAAGTAATCCTTTGTCTCAGTAAAACTCATTTTCTGTGTGTTTAGATGTATCTCATTTTGGGAGCTGTCGATGATTGTTCTTAATTTTATATCTTGTTCAGTTGGCTTTTTATTCCAACCATGGATTTGAGTTAAATCATGAAGATGTTGCTTCGGAGTTTGAGGATTTTGAACATGTGCATTACTTCTAAATGGCAGAGCAGTTGAGGGTTGTGATGGCAATGAAAATTTCCCTGTTTGATTGAATTTGCTGATGTGTGCTCATGTTCACATGCAAGTGTGCTGCCATGATTTAGTTTGGATGGAGAAGCGGAGATGATTCAGGAACATATTTGGTTGAATCATATGCCCGGGATGAGACATTGGTAAGTTTGCTGAATTTTGCAATTTTGCTATCGTATGTTGTTGAATTTTTAGAGCTTATTGAGTTGTAATAGCTGTTTGGATCGAGAGATTTTGCATCGTCTGTGTTTCTTAGGCATTTAATCTCATTTCCATTGCTTGAATCTCCATTTGTCTCTGTATATTGAGAAAGTAAAGGTCTGGAGAGGATTGGTTTTGATAATTACAGGTACACGAGTTTGAGGGTCTATTCGTCTGGGTAAAGCTCCCATTATTTGCTGATCTTAGTTCTTCTCTTTTTTCTAAGAGGTTTATAGTATTTTTATGTTTTCGTAATCTTTTTTCAGTTTCATTATGTAGGTTTTATTTTCTATAGACTTGGTTTTGGTTCTTTGCCATGCCGATTGTGTTGGTCTCATCTGATGATCTGATGTGGCGTTTGATTTGTGAGATTTAGGAGTTTCTACGACAGGTTTTTGTAAAGATGAGCTTGAGTAAACTGTGCTCTGTGTAGGTTCACCTGTGTGATCTCTAGGTCCCTGTAGAACTTTTTTTGCAGGAAAGTTATGTTGTGCAGAGGTCGCCACTGATGATTGAGTTTTTGCTGGACTTATCTCTGGAGTTGTACTTGAGTGAATTATGATTCGAGATTTGAATCTCAGATTGACGAGTCTGCTAATGTTTGGAATAAAGTTGCAGATTTTGTTCAGTCATGATGCTCTGAGAGTTGTTGTTGCTTTGGCTAGTACTCTCTTGATATGAGTTGTTGGTATTATAGAGTTTAAACTTAAAATCGTAAAATGAAGTAGCTGATTTTTTTTATCTTAACGTTTACATACATAATATTGAAAATAAAAATAAAATGCTGTAATATAAGGTAAGATCATGTTAGACCAAACAGTAAACACCCATGAAAACAAACAACATAAAAACATAAACCCTGTAGACGAACTACGAGTAACTCGACATTTCTGACAAATAAGACATATATGAAAGTACAGAATTCAAACCACAACCGAAATAAACAATAAATAAGACGGAAAAGTGCGGACAATACGAGTTTCATTTAATTTTACATTTTCAAAGAACCACAACTTAGATTAGCAATAATGTATATTTTCTATAAAAAAAAAAAAAGTAAAATCACAAAAATACTGAACTCCGAGGAAAATTCAAAAAGGAAAGTCCCCAATCAATAGCTTTAAAGTTTAATTTCTTTCAAGCTTCAAAGTTTAAAGCCACTATATATTGATATAAGAAGATGTGGTATGAGTGCTAATGAGACAACTCTCTATCCAAGTCACAATTTTTAAAAGTAAACTATTATAGGTCAAAGTACGGTCTTCAACGCGGAGCCTTGGCTCACACCAAACAGCAAATGCACATATAAAAAAGAAGATGTGGTATGATTGCCAATGAGACAACTCTTCACAAGAGACCAAATGACACAGAAATTAACAGCTATAGGTCTGTAAGGCGGAAATATGTTATTTGAATCCAAATGTTTTTTCTTTGATTAATGCAACGAAATATTCATGTGGACCATAGTGTATTCGAAAAAAGATTAAAACGAAGCTTTCGGAATATCGTTTCACGTGTCGATTAAAATAAACATACATAATTGATGATATTTTGCGAGAAGTGAGATAGTTTTCCTGTAATCTAACCTCGTGTCAAAATATGACATTATAAAATCTATTATGATTGATCAATCTCTCTAAACTGGAGACATTAGACAGCTCTATCACATGTAAACTTCATATGAATTTGTGTGCACAATATATTTATATTTAGCACACAAAATATTAATTAAGCCCACAATATTTTTATATCGAGCAATCAAAAAATTAATTTGTGTGCGCTTTATATAATATTGAGCGCACAAAATATTTATTGAGCCCACAAAATACATATTGAGTGCACAAAATAGTATCTTGTCGCACGAAATATATTTTGTGTCTGCATAGATACCTAACAGGGCTTTGTAAAATCAGTCTACCTAAATAACAGATACTTTAATCTTTAATTATATCAGTGTGAAATTAAAACCTAACCAATCAATGGAACGGATGAAAAAACCTGTCATATATTCTTGCATTATATATTGATAAAATTAGGAAAGCAACCCAAACTGACATTCAAAGTCGATGCTCCACCAGTCAAGGTAATAGTACATCTGTTGACTGAAATTCATTATAGATAACAATCTATTTAAATATGATCGGATATATAAAACAAATAATATGTACGGCAATCTGCCGTATTCCCTTGATTTGAAATCTGCGGCATACTTATGTTTGAAATAATGAATCAAATAGTTTCTGTATTTTAGACTAAAGAAAAATATCATGGCATATACAGGAATGATAGATGTATATAATATAATGAAACATCGGATTAGATTAAAGATTATTTTAATCTTTCACATAATTACAATACTTTAATATTTTCTTAGATTTTATTGTAACTTAAGGTAAAATATTTACATCATATGGCATTCTTGACCTTAAAATACATTTTAAAGAAACAAATTGTCTCTGTTTGCATTAAAATAGCTGTCATTCACATCATTATTATTCTGATGATTTATCAAAGGTAAAACAATACAGCAGATAAGACACAACAAGTGACCATAACTAATTAATACAAATATAACATCCAGTGACATATTTTTGGCCGCAAATGTATTTTGACACGATAAAAGAAGCTACATGTAGTATCCACAAATGTTTCAATATCGCCTCTTCGTTTATAGACCACGTTATTCCTTAAAGCTCTCCTTGCGCATTCATTTGCTTCAAGTTCATGGAACTATTTTGAATTTGGGATTAGATTGACAAGTTAAACTGGTCTTAGGGTATACCCCAATTCTCAAACTAATGTTTAGATAAATTGTTGTGTATGCCTTTTATTAAAATTTATTTGGAATTAAATAGTCATTGATTTTATTGATTACTAAGCCAATGAGGAGGAGCCAGACTATGCATTAACAACTTCTGAGATGGAAGTTTAAACACTGGTTTACGCTCCTCCCATTCTTTGCTTTTCCTATGATAAGCGGTCAACGGTGGTATTGGAAAGTGAAATAACTAAACAAATCATTCAGTTAATGCACCCACTAAAATAGCCGAAGTTAACTAACTCGATGATCAAATGAAAATTACTATTCATGTTACAATGCATATCAATAGGATATGATACGACTGTCACGCCGAGTTCTGACGTTAAAAGTGCTAGTTTACTCTCCCAAAACTTGGCTTCAAAATCAATTATTGTATTACGGTAAAAGCTCAAATTGGAATGTGCGAGTTGTGAAAAGTATAGTTTTGAAATCGTATATGTTTTCTTTTGTAGTCATATTTGAAATGACAAATGACTTTGAGTCCTCACCAATGTTTTAAACCGTTACTTGTTTTCAATGTATTAATCGATTGTTGCATTTTATAAGTAAACCAATACTATTTTTACTGTTGTTTTGTTAAAGAATGTGTAAGATACGGCAGGAACAAATAAAAAATAAGATTAATCCATGATCTCAGATTCCTAATCCGTTTGTTAATCCCTTATCTTGGTTTTCCAATATGTTATCTCGATTAAATAATCCGTTATCTCAAAATACCAACCGTTATCTCGATAATGGGTTCAAATATACTCCACCCTTAATCAGAGATATATTTAAAACCGCTATGATTACTCCTATAAATTTCGTGACTGTTAAAGAAGTTGAAAAAAAACATTAGCTATTCCCTTAACCATCTGTCCAGTTTATTGCAGTCATGATCAACAACTGGTTTGATTAGTGTATTAAGATCGTACAGTTGGTCGACGTATCATCAGCAAAAGTATACTAGGAATATATGATCATCAATTATGCCATAAGTTATATATATATATGAAATATATTAGTCAAAGGTTCTTACTGATTCTTGAAGGATTTCAGCGGAAAAAATGACAAAATACAGATGGTTTATTTTGTATTTCCAATCTTTGATATCTCCTTTGAAGGTAGCTCCTAAACTAATTTAATAAGTTACATTGTACTTTTAACTTCATATGATTTCATATTTTTAACAGAAGGATCTATGTCAATCTTTATCAATGATCAAATGACTTAGAAAAGTCACAAAAAAAACATCAAATCAAAGCAGCTAAATTCTATTCTACTGCATTAAGGAGCAGTTATACATTTCTATGTGTTAATGCACAGTCCAGCATTTTGGGCGGAATCTTGACGAACATTCATAACACGTCTGTTTCCCGATAAAATAATATATACTACTCTCTCAATTACTTTAACGACCACAACTTATTCACAACGAAAAAATATCACAACACCGAATTGATTTTTAATTTTGTCGACTCTACAAGTTCTTATTTGAACGTGCAGCTACTGTATCCGCAAACAATAAAACAGGTGTTTTTATCCTCATGGTTTTCAACACTTTAAATACATGACATAACCAAGTTTGTAAAGTTATGTGATTGACACAATGTAATGGGTCCTCCACAACTCTCAACTGCGACAAGATGGCAGATTATTGCATGAGAGAAGTAGGTATGTCGCTGTGAAAAAACCAGTTCAGACACTTGATGAATTAAACAATGCCCTTCATCAGGAATGGTTGCGGTTACCTCAGCAACAAATTCGTCAATTGGCGGCAAAAATAAGAAGACGTTTAGAGGTGGTTATCCATGTGAAAGGAGGCTACACCAAGTATTGATTCTTAGACCTATAACGATCAACCACGATGTGAACAATTATCTTCAGATTTATTTTCAAATTTCTGACATTCTAATGTTCGATTACAGTAATAATTGTAAAATGCATTTTTGGTACAAAATGATTTCATTTTGTTATCAAAATTATGGTTAATTAAAACAATTGTTCTCATGCATTTTTAATTAGTTTTATGCCAATGTTATCATTAATAATGTATCAATATTATAATACAAATATTTTATCGCATACTATCCAAAAATGAGGCTTATTTTCCATGGTTTAAAAAATCAAGGTGTTGCAATATTTTTTTCCATGGATGACCGTAGCTGAACAGTGTCATTAAGGAGCAACTGCATTTGGGGCTTATTTTGGACCTATTAATTCACAGAAAATTAAAAAAACAAACTTTTAAAATTATTTTGTTGCTTTAGAAGAAAGGCTTACAAATACTAAGTACTTGTTTTAACTTTGACTTATTAAAGTGACGTCATATACGCTATGTTTTAAGAGTAGGTTAATTTTCTAAAATGTACATAGAGCACGCACGTCGTCCATATTTTTTTTATAATACATGTAGATAAAGATAAAGTGTAAAACTGTAAACGAACATTTTGGCGACTGTTATCGTACGTTATTTTCTATTATCGCAAATCAAAACATCAAGATTTTATGCATTTTATTGCCATTTTGTTGCTCTATTTTCCGAGAAAAAATTAATCAAAATCTGTAATGTGTATTTATTGTAAATAATGTTCATAGAGAAAGTGTTTGATTCTGCACAGACAATGGAACGTTGTATATAGATATAAGAAGATGTGGTATGAGTGCCAATGAGACAACTCTCCATCCAAGTCAAAATTTAAAAAGTAAACCATTATAGGTCAAAGCACGGTCTTCACATATGCATGGTACTGTAAGTAAGGTAAATAAATGATATTTGATATACAGTTGAATTAACATTGATGCATTTCATATCCATGGAGATTATTTGACCCTGTCACCTTAGTCATTGTCTATTGACTTTGAAAATTTAGTATAGTTTACATTTTTCGTTTAGTGATAAGATCAGGTAAATGTGAACCACTTACAATGTATGCATGATGTCAATGATATTTGGTATACAGTTGTATTTAGCATTGACATTTCTTTTTTCCACAGACATTGTTAGGACCTATACCTTCAGTAATGGTTCATTTACTTTGATTATTTTGCATATTTTACATTTCGAAGTTTTGCTACTAGTATTTTAATTTTAACATTTGCATTTTTTCTATCAAATTTACATACAGGCAAAACATATCTCTTCTGTGTCAACATTTTTTTTTTTTTTACTTTTACATATTTCAATGATGAAATTGAAAAGAAATACTGTTATCATGTTGAAAATCTTCCATCTGGGACTTAAACATACATTTATATATTGGTCCAGTGTCCACCATCATGGACCAAATTAAGTGGTCGTTTCCTTAGTGACATCCAATTTGACAACCAAAACATTTCATTGAACTAAAATTATTAACATGAACTGGTAATAAATCGATAATTTATTTTGATTTTTACTGAAATTTCATTTGATTGTAGGATTAATGATTAAAAGATTCGAATACAGCAACGTTCAATAAGGCAAATCATAATGTAATGCCAACATTGCTCACTTGAGTAGGAAAATCAAAAAGTTTGTAGCAAATTAACAAATTGAAAGGGGATGCCTTAAAATTGATCAACATAATAAGTGCATACAAGTGCATAACACAATATAAAGAAAGGAGATTTTGGTATGATTGTCAATGAGGTAAGTATCCAACAGAGTCCGAATAAAGTTCAAAATAGAAATTAGAAATCCGGGAAAGTGAACTTTTTAAATTACCAGGGACTTTGAATACCCAGTAATTAGTAAGAGGGGAACTGATGGTGAGAATTCATCACATAATTTATAATGGCCTTACCTCGATTTTTATTAAGATAGTTTGTTGCCGATGGTTGCCAACAAATATTTTTGGATGCAATGTAATATTTTTATGGCAAAATTGGGAAGAATTGACACTACCCTTATGTAACTAGAATAAATAAATCAGAATTACTCTATATATAGATATAAGAAGATGTGGTATGAGTGCCAATGAAACAACTCTCCATCCAAGTCAAAATTTATAAAAGTAAACCATTATAGGTCAAAGTACGGTCTACATATATTCATTTGGACTTTCAAATCGAATAAATTTTCGACAATTTGATTTTGCGTTTGTTGCTCATGTTGCTATAGGGTTAACTTTGTTGCTCATGTTGCTATAGGGTTAACTTTGTTGCTCATGTTGCTATAGGGTTAACTTTGTTGCTCATGTTGCTATAGGGTTAACTTTGTTGCTCATGTTGCTATAGGGTTAACTTTGTTGCAGTTCAATGTAGAAATGCTTAATTTTATATAAACAGCTGATTTCATGAGACTGAAAAGTGAAAAACTGTGGGTTTTATATTAACCTCTATTACTCGCTGCTTTGGCAAATTCAAATGGCCCTGTTTCAATAGCAACCTATATAAGTGGTCTGAAAACTATTTTTCTTTATAGCATGTTTTTAGATGATAAGTTTTCATCAAAATCTGAAACATTTATGTCTCGTTTACTGCCTGACCTTTAAGCAGACTTGCACTTAAAATAAATACTTACAAACAGCTCGTATGTTTCAAAAGTCAAATAACAAAAATACCGAACTACGAGAAAAATCTAAACGGAATCAAAATACATAAAAACAATGAAATGGAACTACTACATAAGACCATAACATAATGTATATATTTCAAGTACTAAAACTTGTTTTGTTATTGTTTCACTTATTTTACAAAAATTAAGACATTCGATTGTTCATACATGTTCTTACAATATGTGTTTTATATATTGTTCTATACAATAATGTCTACATAACTACATTTAATGACATGAGTAAATGGAAAGATAGCAATATATTATCAAAACTTATGATGAATAAAGACAGGAAAGTATAAAATATGAAAATTGATTTTATTGAGAAATAGTGGATACATTGATTTTCAAACAACCAATGGTATTAACACTAATTTATCAAACTTTTCATTATGCTGATTCAGTCTTGGCGTATAAAACGAACATTCTATGTGTACATATGTTTTTATTTATCTCATTTTTTAAGTATTAAGTAAATTAAACACTAAAAATGAGTGCATTTTTCTTTTTCATCATAGTTGCTATACTGTCAATCAAACACATTGTTGGGCGTGGTAATATAACTGTATTTTATTCAAATAGTGGTAACATCATTGTCGGGATCAGCAGTCTTAAAGTTTTCGTTTCAGGAAGTAAAATTGAGTGTACATGCCAATGTGCTATAGAGGAAGGATGTCGAACTGCAAGTTTTGACAACTCAGCACAAAAGTGCTACCTTTATGTCACAGATGTGTGTCTCGAAACAGAAGCTTCACAGACAAGCTCTGTTTTATATATTGGAAAAACAGGTTTGTTTTATTTCTTTATCTTTCTTTGCGTTTCGTTTGAGTAGTTGCACTCACTACATAAAATGGCAGTTTGAAAATACAAAGCTAAGACCATATGTCAGGTTCTGGATAGTTTCATTTTTGCTTCCTTCAGATGAAAGCTAGACGTAGGGTTGATCTTCCATGCGATGGCAGCGGCAACTTCGGTTGCGTCAACAGTATATTAGTTTGTGAGTAGGTCATTTTAGGGGAACTTCTAGTAGCAATATGTGTTATGCAATTGTATAAGTATCGGAACAGCATATTTCCGTGGAGAATATTTAGCCCAACGCTTTAGTCGTCTTATGACTTTGAAATTTTTGTAAGTTTAAATGTTTAAGCTTGTGATTATAATGTTATTTTATTCATGTCATGCTTTAAGTTCAAACCTTATAAAATATTTTGAAGTTTTCTATATACGAGATATCATCGGAAAAACAGTTAATTTTTCCCAATATTGGACGATTGTCGAAACTATGTGGCATTTTTCCCAAACTACCGTCAGTTAAAGTTTACTGAATTTCTTTCATAGTGCACCCTTAGTCGATGTTGCCAAAGTATATTAGAACAACGATTGTTCCTAAGGTTTTATATACTTTGATAGAATATACAAATAAAATTTTCATTAACTTTTTGTAAATTTTTATTTATATCAGTTCAAATGTTAATTTTTAACCCTCAATAATTCAGGTTTAGTTTCTTTTTTTCCTATTTTCCTCGACTCGTGATTTGCTGTGTTGTGGTATGCCTTAATTTTTTTTAATAAGAATGTACATTGGTATTTATTTTTGTCGAAAGATGTTTGATTGAGTTCAGTTATATTTTGTAGCTGTTGAAGTGATTTATTTTTAGGGCTTAGAAGAGATTAATTCTATTCCACATCGGACTTTACCCATATTAGTCCGGAAAACATAAGACACTCTTCTTAAATTTGCTCAATAAAATATAATCCAATGTAATTAACAATTCTGCTGTGTTTGCTAAATTTCTCTCAGCGAAATTTGTCAAAGGCAACGGAAAAAGAGAATGTATGTGACGTAATACAGTGTGTATCGCCGTCTTAATGAGGAATTCGATTCAATTTACAACGAAAAATCATTGAATTATTCAACATGCATGGTTAATCGTTTGCTGAACTGATCCTGCTCCTGATGCTCCAGTTATGTCTTACGAAGATGGTGATTTTATAGGCATTGTAAAGTCTTTACGGTTATTTTTTGTGAATATAAAAGCATTGTCGATTTATTTCTTGCAAGTTACGCACTGAATAAAGGGATAGCAAGTGTAAGTGTACAAATTAAAAAAAAATATTGTGATTCCTTTGTGGTTCAGACTCAAACAGGACTGTGTATTTCAACTCCAACAGTTGTACAATTTGTTCCTTTTAAACCTTTTTTTTTATTCGATTGTTACTGATTAGTCTTCTGTAGACAAACTGCGCATCTGGTGTTCAAAACTGTGATACTGGTATCTATTTTAAGTTTATTTACAGTAATTGGGTCGATGCCACTTTTAGTAGAGGTTGTTGACATATTGTTTTGTTTTTATAGTGATTAATATTATAACACAATGTTGACTGCTGTACCCCTATTTTTTACATTTTTACCTATTATGTCTGTTTGTATTGTTCACACATCGTTGTCAATATAAAGGAATTTTATGCGACTGTCATACAAGTGAGAGGTTTAGCTAGCTATAAAACCAGGTTTTAATCCACCATTTTCTACATACGAAAATGCCTGTACCAAGTCAGGAATATGACAGTTGTTATCTATTCGTTTGATGTGTTTGAGCTTTTGATTTTGCCGATTGATTAGGGACTTTCCGTTTTGAGTTTTCCAAGGAGTTCATTATGTTTGTTATTTTACTTTCACCAGCCTAGTAGTCAGCATTTCTGCGTTGACATGAAATATCATTTTTATGGTAATAATTATAAATTGACTGTTAACAAAACTTAAATTTTATAATACTATGGATTTCTACCCACAAATAGGTTATGTTATAATTTGAGTGGTATTTGGCTTAATTTTTAGGAATTTTTGTTCTTCAATGCTCTTCAAAATATGTACTTTATTTTGTCGTCTTGCAACCTTTTTTACTCGAGCGTCCTTGTGGAGTCTTTTGTAGATAAAATGCGCGTCTGACGTATCAACTTAAATCTTAAGTTTTCATCGGTGAAAGCTTTTAATAGAAAATTAAGAAAGGGAACTCGCAAGTTTTGAAGAAAAAAATGGTTTCTCATGGATGTGTTTGGTCGGTGCTATATGTGGTTTTCTACAACAAACAGAGATTTGACAGGTCTTCTTCAAAGCCGAGCAAGATATTTCAGAATCCTCTTAACAGAGAATTTCTTAAATGGAAGAAATTTCTCTCTGCACTCGAAAAAAAAACTGGGATTGGTGCTGTATAAGGTGATATTGCAATTAAGCTTTCTAGATTCTGGCGTTTGTTTTTGTTGCCCTTCAGTGTTTCAATTCTTCCATTGTTTTCCTCTTATAGTTGATGTGTTTTCCTCGGTTTTAGTAATGACAGATGTGTTCATGTTGCTCAGTCTTTAGTTGTATGTGCTGTGTTTTAAGTACTGGTGTTTTTTTATTGCTTGTCTTTCGTTTTTAGCCATAGCATTGTCAGTTTATTTTTGACTTGTGAGTTTGAATGTCCCTTTGGTCAGTGTGGGTTGTCCGCGCTATACCAAAACATCAATCTAGTGTATATTAATACTTCTACTCTATTTTTGAAATAAAAGGTTAGTGTGGGTTTTCCGCGCTATACCATAAAGTTTTAAAATATATATATATATTATATAGATTATAATTACTCCCTAGGTGTTACAAATATAAACATCAAAATTACAGTATCGAGTTTTGTTTATATTATGATGTTCAGGTGCAAAGAATGAGGAAAAACTGCTCAACCGGAGACCTGCGAACCAGCACCATAACAACAAGATCCTATATCCTGGATATACCCTATACCAGGGTGGATTTATTTATTAACAACATATTTGATAAGCTGTGTGAAAAGCTAACCACTAACCACGGAGAGATTAACATCCTCAACAACAGTATCCAAACATACTTATCTCAGTTGAGAAATTGTTCCTCAGAAACCATACGTAAATCAATAGCCCAGGAAAAGGACAAAAAAGAACGGTTTAATAACCCTGATGAGGAAATGTTGTGTATTGAACAAACCGCCAACACAGAGGTTAAACAAGTCAGATCGGAAATATGAATGAGAAAGAAAAATGAACAACTTGAAACTAAAGATGAACAGTCAAATCCAGCTGGGGACACTAACATCACAAACCCAGACAACTTCTTATGTCCGTACTACAATAAATATGAAGAGGAAGGGATTGGCTGTGGCAGATGCGACTACTGGTATCATTACCAATGTGAGAACCTGTCTAGCAAAGTTTGAGAAAATGAGCTGAAACAGTTAGATTACATCTGTACATTATGTAATGATGATATACTATATGAAAGAAGAAATATAACAGAGTGTGATCCATCTACAGAAGACGACAACATAGACATAAGTGCCCACACAGGAAGCACACTAGACAAGCAAGACGAAACACAACACAATACTCAGCTCGGAACCCATAGCCATAAGTAGAGACAAAGAATTACCACTCAGGTCTAATGATATACCAAACCAGATGAGAGAAAAGATAGATATGGAAGAAACTGATTTGAAATTGATCTTTTTGCCTGTCATCAATGAAAGGACAGAAGGAACAGCAAAATCCAAGCAAAGATCAGTCATAAGTAATGAAACAGGACCAACAACAAACATGGCAGAAAATGGAAAGGAGAAAAGAATAAATGAGAATCTGGTGAAAAAAAAGTCAAAAGAGCACCAAAAGCAAAAACGACAAAGAGGAAACTATCACTGCTCAAAAAACTAGGATACTTAACCTAGAGAATGAAATCAAGCACATGAAGTCAGTCCTAGACACATTTACTAGAAGAGAAGAAACGCAACAAAATGTCCAAGCGCAACACCTTATAACGGACAATATACATGTAGGACCAAATAGTAATGTACACAATACATACATGTACCAAAAGTTACAAAACAAAATGACGGAAATGCATTTAGAGAATAGATTAAAAATAATGGAAAACCAAATGATACAGAACATGTGTATCCAAACGGCGCTAACCACACAAATGGCTTTACAAAATAGGCATAGCATACCACATCATCATAGGTTCTACCAAGGACTACCTGGAAATAGTCACTATATACAACCAAATGTGATGCAAGCCTACATGCATGCACCACATTATGCATTCCATAATATGCATATACCAACACAGGCAGTGCTAGATCTAATGCGTATGCCACCAAATCCAATGCATATGCCACCAAATCCAATACATATGACAACAAATCCAATGAATATACCACCAAATCCAATGCACAACTTTATGCAAATGCCATTTAATACAGTGCACAATTTCATGCAAATACCAGCGAATCAATATACAACTTCATCCAAATACCACCAAATTCTATGCATAACATACAAATGCCACCAAATACAATGCATAACTTCAGATATCTACCCCAACATATGATAATAGAACAGAATATGGAACAACAAGGCAGAATATGCATATTAACCAAGGCTATAATGGCACTCAAGTACAACAAAATATGACTACACATAATACTGAGAACAGAACAACATCACAGCACATGAGATACCCAAATGAATCGGTGAATTGCAGATCTACAGCTGAACAGCAGCCACCTATAGACATGCATATAGTTAATATAAAACCTAACCATTCATCTCAATGGCATAATACTTTGCAAGTACAAAAGGAAGATGAAACAACATCTAAAATAATGAATAAAAAGAATCATGAATATGGAAAATGTACAGAAGCTCGTGAACTTGGACAACTAAATGTAGTAACGAAGAATAGATCACACAGTACAAACCCGGACATCAAAAAGAATAATGCTGAACCACTACCTCAGAATGACTAAGACAAAATGTGGAAACTGAAATTGTACAAAATGACAGTGAAGAGATAAACAACAAATCCAACATAATTGTACAAAAGGAAGATTATACACAAGATGAGCCCAATCTACTGGGTCTACAGCAATCTGAAAATAATGATCACCATTTTCGTATCACAAGCCAAAACGGACTACCTCAAGAAGAAACCGAAAGAAGAACAAACCACCAGGAAATTTAAGTAAGAACATTGACATCATAACATGCAATATTGAGGGATTAAAAACAAATATTGCATATCTTCACACTTTAGATCTCTCAAATACAATACTATGCCTACAGGAGCATTTCCTATGGGACTTTCAAAAAAAGAAGAAAAAAAACTGCTTCCAACAATGGAAGATCCTTTGGATAGCTTCAAGTTACCAAAACGAAAAGGAGGGTATCCATACTGGTCCAGCAAAATTAAAAACTGAAAGATGGAAATGAGAGGATTATAGCAGTTAGTATCACATCAATTAATGATATATGCCTTCGACATAATACAAAAGTATGAAAATACACACAAAATAGTGCTAGCAGGAGATCTGAATGGTACATTACAAATTTCCAGAGCAAACAAGCATGATAAAATGCTAAGAAAATTTATTGGCGATGTAAACCTGACTACCGGTGTTGAAATAGAAAATACTCATACCTTTTTCATCACGCTGGAAATTCATCCTCACTAATAGAATTTATACTTGTTCAAGACAATAATTTAGTTGCAGAGTATAAAACTGAGGAAAAATCAAGTGCAAATACATCAGCACATTCAATTGTAAAGATGGAAATAACTTGCCAGATGACAAATATCAGAAATTCAAGTAACAAGAACAACAAATCAAAATACAAAATGCTTTGGGAGCAAATAGACTAAGGGAGCTACAACAATATTATACAACAGGATATCAATTCAATTGTAGAGGAAAAAGATGTCAATATACAATTAAAAATATAAATGGAAACACTTACTAAGCCAGGAAAAAGAACAATCCCAACTAAACTGTTACAAACCAAAAGCCCAAAATGGAAAGCCTCTCCAGAAGTACTTACAATTTTGAAATCATGTAGGGAAATATATAAGAAATGGAAAGCTATAAGGAAATCAAAAGAACACCACCTAGCAATTAAATTAAAAAATGAGAAGTAAGCAAAGAGCAGAACATGCAATAGATAGACAAACATTTTACCAACAAATAATGGATAATCCGCATACGCAGCTTTTTTACAGGCTGATAAATAGAGGCAGAAGCAACAGTCGAGCAACAACCAATTGTCTGAAAATAGAGGGAGAGTATATCTTTTGTCATGAAGAACAAAGAAAAAGATTTGCACAATATTATGAAGATCTCAGTGTCCCAAAAGAAGAACTATATGATAATACCTGTCTGAATCTATGCAAAATTCGACAAAACTATGTACAAGAGACCTTAGAAGAGTACGAGGACAATCCTGAACTCTTTAAAGACATGGACATAAAGAAAGCAATAGATTGCCTCAACACCAAATAAAGTCAGGATGAATTTGGACTTACAGCTGAGCATCTAAAATATGCTAAGAGTACTATAGCACCAGCAATGAAGGCAATTTTTAACAACATCCTACTATACAGGAAGGTACCAATATCCTTCAAGTCAGGTATTCTTACACCAGTACTAAAAAAAGAAAAAGACCCAACAGAGACAAGCAACTATAGAGGCATTACAGTAACACCAGTAACTGGGAAAACATTTGAATACTCATTTCTGAACAAACTGATGGTAGAACCGAAAACAGACCACCAATTTGGATTCACCATAGGTCTATCGCAAATCATGGCGAGCTTAATCATTTTAGAAGCTAGATATGAGAAAAAAAGGGAATGACAATTTCTATATAAACATTCTGGATGTAAAATCAGGTTTTGATGTAGTCCAACACATTATACTGATGGATAAAATGCTTAATCAAGAAATCTATCCAATATACTGGAAAATATTAATAGACCTCTATACTGATTTGACTACAAAAGTTAAATGGCTTGATGGCATAAGTAATACTTTCCAAATTAATCAGGGTTTGAGACAGGGAAGAATACTATCAACCCATCTATATAAAATCTTTGTCCAAGACCTCCTGGTAGAACTGGAACAAAATTCAATAGGGTACCATTTAGGAAATATGTACGTAGGATCACCAACTTGCGCATATGATATAGCTTTTATATCGAATGACAAGCATGAACTACAACTAATGCTAAATGTACTCGGCAGATATGCAAACGAACACCACTACAGTATACATCCAACTAAAACCCAATCATAGATTGTTTCAAAACAAAAAGTGATTACAACTGGAAACTAGGTGGAAATGATGTAACAATAGCTAAATAAGGTGTACACCTAGGACTAACAAGAGCTGAAAACAACGAAAGTCACATAAATGTACAAGAGAGAATACAATTAGCTAGAAGAACTAAATATGCTCTCATGGGATCAGGCTGTCATGGTACAAACGGTCTAGATCCACCAACCTCATATCAAATTTACAAAACCTACGTTATTCCACGGTTAATTTACGGGCTAGAAGTGCTGCCTTTAACAAGATATGATATTGAACAGTTGGAAAAATGTATTAGAAAAAATCTTCGTCAGTTACAATCTCTTCTAGAAAAAAAAACCGCTAATTCGGCAGTGTTACTATTGTTAGGAGCTCTACCAATAGAAGCAGAAATTCATAAAAGAGCTTTGTCTCTCTTACTTGCACTACTAAAATGAAAAAATACATTATCTTATGGAAAGACAAATAACAACAAACTTTGGTAACAAAAGCAGCTTCTTCTCAAGAGTCATGGAGATACTAGATGTGTATGAACTTCCAATCATAATACAAATTCAAAGCAACATTCCAAAGAAAGAACAGTGGAAAAGAACCATCAAGCTGAAAGTAGACACATTTTGGAAGGACAAGATCTTAATAGAATCCGAAAGAAAATCTATTATGAAATTTATGAATACTGATAATTTTGAGATCAATAAACATTATAAAGTCTGTAAAGAAAAACATCTGCCGCGCTTTGAACTTAGAAAAGCAATAGTCAAGGCTAGAATGATTACTGGCACATATATACTTCAGGCAGACAAACATAAATACACTCCCTATACAAAAGAACCAATTTGCCAATTATGTAACACTGACAATAAAGACATAGCTCATTTCCTGACAACCTGCCCCTTACTCAGTACTACGAGAGAAAAATATTTCCCTGAAATAAGAAAAGAGATCACAGATAAAATTACACCAGCAAAATGGAATTGCCCCTTCACGAACAAAACTGCGATAGTACAATTGCTAATAGACTGTTCAAAATATAAGGAGCTGTTTGATAACTGTGAAAAATTCCTGGAAAATATTGACAACAAAACCAGAAATATGTTATTCCAAATGCATATAGAAAGATTGAAAATTATGGACAACAAATAGCAAGACATATATTGCATATATGTATAATATCTCAAAGTGGAGGAAATGACAATCAAATGAAAATAGTGATTATCATAAGTGACATATATATACCGACACAGAGTCTGTCATATAACACTTGCACTAACAAAATAAAAATAAAGGATAAATGAAAAGAAACTGGGGATAAATAATAATGCTATTAAAATGAACTTAAATAATTAATAGCCATTCCTATCGTTTTATTTCACTAATACATTTATGATAGAGACCATATCTTGTATATAAACCTTTTTAATTTATTGGTGGTGGCAAAACAAGCTTTTATAATTTATCTTGATTTTTATATACATTGATACATGATCATGAAGTACATAAAACATTCCACTGAGAAAATCTGCCTTTTAGATTTTATTAAATTTTACATCTTAACTTATTATTTCAATATATAGATCTTCTTAAATAAAACCTCTTTTAACGTATTTTTATGCATAAAAGCAAAATCAAATGAAATATACTTTAATTATAAATAAAACTGAGGTACTTATATAAGTGAATATATGGTCAATTATTTGTATTTAAAGGTCCCTGTAAATATGCCATGCATGACATTTTTATTGTTTATTTATATGTGCTGTATATATGTTGGAAAAAACGTTTCTATTCTTTAAAATTTTCAAGTTAAGGTAAAACTCCATATGGAAGTGCTCCTAATTAAAGGAGGCTTATACTTAGAAGAAGAAGAAATGTGACGGTGTAGATCCCTTATTTTGTCCGATTTGTAAGTAGAAATAAAATCTTATCAATCTATTTATATTTATGTTTATTTATATCATGTATCATGTTAAAATGTATAATACTAATATTTATATATATTTTACTAGATATTCTCCTGGGTACCTAATAATTAATACACAGTGAAACTTAGCCCCATGCTGTAAGCTAAGTAAATTATTAAACAGAATATAGTGCAATAAAGATTATTTAATTGTGTTTAAGAAAAGTCATACAAGTCTTAAACATTGTTATTGATTAGTTATGATTTTAAATAAGAGAAAGCGAGTTGTATATAGAAAATATATGTGATCAAAAACTCTTCAAAGGTTTCAAGGCTTATAATGTTGTACGCCAGACGCTTGTTTCGTCAAGAATACAAAAGACTCATCAGTGGCGTCGAAATAACTGTGAGAAATGCTTCCTTTAGAATGTACTTAGTTGAGGTTCAGGAATTTGTGTCAGATGTTCAGACACCTTGGTTTTTTCCTATGATATAGGGTAAAATATTTGACCCCATAACACCCATTTTTCATTTCACATAGGACTTCAATAACTCATAAAAGGTCATTAAACAAAATTTCAGTAGATTCTAGATTTTTTTTATTTCGATTTGAAACCCAAATAATACCAATGCAAATATAAGGTAAAAGTCCGAGTCAGCCTTTTTCCACAATTTAGAAAAAAAATGAAATATCTCGAAAGGGCTCCATAACATATCAATAGTTTTAGCTTATTCTGTTCTCTTACTGATGCTCTTCTGACTTATAGTATCAATTTTAAATCCTAGATTTTTTTTTTAATTTCACCTAAGTACATCCTTAAGATCTACAATACAAACAATAAAATTGAGAATGGAAATAGGGAATATGTCAAAGAGACAACAGCCCGACCAAAGAGCAGACAACAGCCAAACACCACCAATGGTTCTTCAACGCAACAACAATCACTTTTCCGGAGGTGGGCCTCAGCTGGACCCTAAATAAAACGTGTACTAGTTCAGTGAAAATGGACGTCATACTAAACTCCGAAACATATAAATGAACTAAAATTAAAAACATACAAGACTAACAAAGGCCAGAGGCTCCTGACTTGGGACAGGCGCAAAATGCGGCCAGAGGCTCCTGACTTGGGACAGGCGCAAAATGGGGGTTAAACATGTTTTGTGAGATCTCAACCTCCCTATACCTCTAGCCAATGTAGAATAAAGAAACAGTTTTCATCAAACCTATCTTTTATCATTACTATATTTAATAATATCAAGGGTTTTTTAACTAATATGAAATTAGAAATTGTTGACTGTTTGAGAGTCTTAGCAGAAGAGGATTCAATTCTAAGGAACCTGCATTTACAATTTTAGGTGGATTTCATCTAGTCAACATACTTTTCCAAATTTTAGTTTCGATATGGATTCAGATTTTTTTTTATTTAAATTCCGTAAAAAACAGTTTCTATAAAAGTCGCATACTTAGAAAGAAATGATTAATCATTTAAAGTATGTGTAACATTTAACAACAAAATCATATACATTCTCTCTTTACAGATGGTGAGTGTATTGACCCTTGGAAGGCTTTCGAAACCCATTGTTATTATTTTTCAGTGGATGTCCTGTCAATGATTGACGCTCAGGTATTAACATTAGTTCATATCGTACGACTTTGCCTCCAGCACAGCTATAGAAAAACAGTTCATTAACAGGTGTTACCCGAACACTTTTTATGATTAAAATATAACAAAGTGCTCTCGACCAATGAAACTATAGAATTTTATGTCTCTTAATGGTGAAGAATAAATGATTTCTATTTACAGTTCAAAACAAAGAGTTTCTATAAATGAGTTACAACTGCCCCAAAGCACATTAATCAGTTTAAAAGGATTTTTTCTCACAGTGTTTGAAACTGACAAAAAGTTGAATTGTGAATCAAACAAAAAAATCAAAATAAGTTGAAGTTTACTGGTGCAATAAACTTTGTACCTTTAATGTTGTTATGACAATATTAATAACTTCAAATTACAAAATAAAACAATGTTAAAGCAATGCAAAAAAAAATTAAAGAATATTTTAAATAAAAATAACCTAAATCTTTGGCTTTCCAAAACTCTGATTACTAAACCAGCAGTTGAGAAGAATAATTAATTCCAATATTCCGATAAAATAAATAAAAACTAGGAATTTGATTTATTTTTGAATATATATAAAACTTTTAAAGGCATTTATTAGAACATTTCCTTGATATAATAAAATTGTATTTGATTTAAAAGTCGGACCAAAATATTGGCTGTGAAATAAAATTAATAAAAACTCAAATGTATTTATTGATTTAAACTGAAAAATAAAAAAGGAAAAAGATAATTCCTGACTAAAATATTACATGATTTACATTCATGCTCAAAATCAGGAAACATATACAGTTCCTACCTTTTCTTTGTACTGTTGTGTCACCTAATGTCTATAACACATTTTTAGAAATATTTCCATAATTATAAGAAAGTCCTTACATCACTATAACTAACCCATAAATGAAATGCTAGAAAATGAAGTCATGAATCAATTATAAACATTTATTTACGTTTTGATTGAGTTAAGCCTTCAATTGATGTTTTATCGTGTGTTTTCTATGTTGTGATGTTATACTATTGTTTCAGAAAAGGAGAAGGTTTGGTACCATTAAAACGTTTAATCCCGCTGCAAATGTTTGCACCTGTCCTAAGTCAGGAATCTGATGTACAGTAGTTGTCGTTTGTTTATGTAATTTATACGTGTTTCTCGTTTCTCGTTTTTATATATACTAGACCGTTGGTTTTACCGTTTGAATGGTTTTACACTAGTACTTTTGGGCCCTTTATAGCTTGTTGTTCGGTGTGAGCCAAGGCTCCGTGTTGAAGGCCGTACATTGACCTATAATGGTTTACTTTTATAAATTGTTATTTGGATGGAGAGTTGTCTCATTGGCACTCACACCACATCTTCCTATATCTATTTAAGTTACACCGACAATGAAACTAATTCTTGAATACAACCAATCTAGAGATCATTTGAGCCTTTAGCACTTTACAATATTCTAAGTTTATAAGAGAATGATAATCCCTTTCTTCATGATTTATATATATCATCCGCATACAATAATAATGATGATTTCGTTTTAAGTAAGTCTTCCCTAAGATTGAGGTCATTAATTTCTTGGACAAGATCGTTAAAAATATGGAGAAAAGTGACGGCGACAAATTATCACCCTGTTTCTAACCAGCTTTACAGCAAAACCACGATGTTAGTTTCCCGTTTATACGAACGCATGACTCAGAACTTTGGTATATACTTTTAACAAAATTGTAAACTTTCCATCAATATTATTCAGCAAAAATCATATTTCTGCCAATAAAGTCAAAACATCGACGAATGCAATAAATACAGATTTATTAATTCTAATAACACTATTCAAAGTAAAAATATTGTCTTCAGATCTTTAATCTTTCCTCCACATAACTTTGTTGGATCAGTTTCTGCGTAAGGAGCACACTCCTGTGTATTAAGTCCTTATAGTGTGAACATGCACGAGCATAACGTATCAACTGAGATATGTAAACACCATACGAAGGGGAGCAGAGGGTATGTTACGGCTGAGAAATGGAAATTTGATAATTGGGAAGTTGAAATAATCCCGTTTGACATAGATCTTAGTGCGAAGTCGTCCATCTGTGTCAATATTGAGGAAAAGATCAAGATATGAAGCAGTCCTTTCAGTATCAATAGTATCCCCAATTTCAAGTTCACTGGGATATATGAGCTGTAAGTTCTGACTTAAATTGGGTTATTCAGTGATAGGATATCATCAATATATCTGAAAGTAAAATTTAAGAATTTCGCAAGGTGCTTTTTGTCTTTTAGAAGGTTCTGAATGAAGTTTGCTCCGTGCGAGTACAAAAACAAATCGGCCAGTAGGGGTGAACAATTAGTACCCATTGGAAAACCGATTGTCTGTTGAAATATCAATTCTCCAAACTTAACAAATATATTGTCAATCAAAATGTACAGCATTTTGATACTATCATCTTCAGCATATTTTCTGATAAAATCAGGGTGGTTCTTCACAAAATAAGAACTGTTATAATTCAAAACAAGAAAAAGCTCTGTTAAATGAGATGGTGAAGTCAACCTTTCAATTTAGCATGGGGAATAGTAGTGTAAAGCGAAGAAAAAAAAGTCTTAATGTTGCTGCAAAATTGCAGAGATTGTTATCTAAGATTTAGCTATAGATCATAAGAATTTTCAAAAATCCACATCTGATTGACACCAGTGGTTGAATACATATCATCACAATATTTTTGAATGCCATCTTTTACTGTAGAAAGAATAGTAATCAGCACTTTATAAAGATGTTTAGTCGAGCATCTTGATGATCCAGCTATGGATATCGTTCTTCATAAGGAGTTTTGTGAAGGTTTGATATCCATAAATTTCATTCTTTGTAAATGATGTTTAAGAAAATGTAGGATTACCAGTTTTCCTGTTTATTACAAGCTCTTTTGTTATGCATTCCATGTAATGGTTTTTACATATGAAGACAATATCATTGGAGACTCTATCTGCTGGAACAACGACATATTTGTCATGCAAAGAGGATCAAGCATCAACAACTTCGGGCTTCTTGAATGGGTTCGAAACCCTTGTGCTCATTGTACATCGTAGTTTCTGAATGCATGATCATATAGCTTTGATCCATTCAGACAAAGTGTCCAGTTCTGGTTAATCTGGTTTACCCATTTTCTGGCATGGTCCTTTACTGCATCCATCAGTAACCTGAATTCTTTTTTCCAGTTGATGGGCTGGGGAATTATATATTTTGGTCCCTTAGCTTACAACTCATGTGAAGTGTTCATAAAAAATATGTTTATAAAAAAATTAACTATGTCCCAAATGATGAAATTAGATAAAGTGTCCCAAAAGTTACTGACTGCAAGAGTAACTGCAACAATAAAATGTTTCCATGTACAAACCTCTCGTAGGTTTGCTTAGCAGTTAAGCTGAAATCTTTAAAATTGTCTTAATCGAACTATAAGGAGGATTTCCCCCTTTTCTCTTTGATAGAACAAAATAAGTCTCAACGTCAAATAAACTACCATTCATTTGGGATAAAGGGATTGAAAATTTTAATAAAATGTGTCATATGATCAATATTTGGGTCTACTATAGGTTGCACTTTATAAATACAGTTGTTTCAAAAACCACGCCTCTTTTGGGGAGATATATAATATTCATAAATGTTTTGTTTTATTTAGAAACTGGTTCCAAGATATGATCTCTATGTTTCATCTCATAGAGACATAATTTGGGAATGTTACCAGTATAAATACAAACGGTAGCGGCGAAATTGAATTCTGGGGAAGTCACAAAGTAAAGGGAGGGGTAGTTCAGGATTTTAGTATACGTTTAAACTCTTAGAAGTTCGGGGGTATAAATGTTGGAAATATGCCGCACAGACCTATGTTTTGACATTTGAATAATATAGTAGTGCATATCAACTTTCCATTCTAGGATATAATTTTTTACAAAACTTAATGGTAAAAGTGGCACAGTTTTAGCCGTAAACGGAGTTCCTATCGGAAATTACATTGTCCTTCTTTACAGAAATGCAACATATATTGGGTAAAAAAGTGAACATATAGATTTTCACAAAGTCTGGTTTATATTTTAAAGAAATTAACTCAAGTACAAAGTTTTGTGAAAATTTCATGAAGATTGAGAAAATTCCTCGGCCTTAGCTATGATGACTAAGGATTAATTCACAGTTTACTTCGGTACTGACATGATTTATAACAAACCTTTCCAAAATTTTCCGTTTATAAATTTTGAAATTAAAAGAAACTAAGGTTTCAACTCCCTCAGGCAAAGTTGACCTTAGATGAATTTGGCTCTTTGTTTTATGTATTTTTGTCATATAGCTCTTCAACTGTTTCGGTACTTATACATCCTCGGATTTCAAATGTTTGGCTTTGAGCGTTCCTGATGAAGGTAAATCCAGAAAAGCGCTTCGGACGCATGAAATTATTAAACGTGTTGTTTTCAATTTTTAACAGTATACATAGTTTACCTAAAGCCCTGAATGTAAAGTTAATTCATTATACATGCATATTTATCATTTAAACTGTTTAGAAGTGCTTATATTTACTCTTCGCAGTCATTGAAATTTATAAGCATGTGGTGGAGGTGTTTTGTCCTGTCGATAACCCAAAAGTAAGCCGTAACACCTGAATGTTCTTTTTGTGACCGCTAGAAATACAAAATACCTCAATAAAACCAACAATAGTGTGTTCTATCCTAAATATGTACTAAATATTCCATGTTCACAGAAACAGCAGAATTAATTAGCAAATTTGAGTCCAATTGCCAAAAACAGAGAAAATGCCTACCCGTGGGACATAAAACAAATAATTTAACCTGTAAATGCATTTTTATCATTATAAAGGTCTTTTGTCTAGAAAACAATAACAAACAAAAAAAAAACAATAACCAGATGTTAGCAGTCAGTTCTATAAAATTTTTAGTGAATTCATACATCATACTGGTAACTTTATACATACAAGCTTTGCAAATATGGCTTTGTTTAAACACTTCTAGTTTATTTATTAGCACAATTATGTTAAATATATGGTAAGAGATGATATTGTTGTGACAAGATTTCTAACCTGATCATTTGAGGCAGAAATTATGATCTTTTATTGATAAATAGGCATACAGTAAGATGTGGACTGGAGACAGAGGCAGGATTGGATACTTTATATAATCTTTAATGTTGGAATGATTAACTACTAAATGATTACATTTATGGTATTATGAAATGCTTTCAATTTGTTATCAGAATAGTTTCAAACAGTTTCTAGACATTTCATGTCAGAAAACATGCTAATAAGAAAAGCTGACAATAATTAAAGTCTTGTTTTCAAATTCTTAAAAAATTGAAACACGAGTGGGGGTATAAAATGTATTGTAAAAGAACAGTTGGAGTATATTCAGTGATAACTTTAATGCTATGATTCTGATAAATAAGTATTGTTGTGAGAAAAGGTGTTTTTCAAGAGTTTTCTGTTCGAATAAATGTTGGTATAGGTTGCACTATAAGGGAGATATATAATGTTCATAGATATTTTGTTTTGTTGGTGGACTGGTTCCTAGCTATGATCTTTATGTTACTTCTAATAGAGACATAACTTGGAAATGTTACCTGTATAAATACACATAGTAGCGGCGAAATTTAATTCTGAAGAAGACCAAAAGTTAAGGGAGGGTAGTTAAAAATTTAAGTTATAAGTTTAAAGTCTTAGAAGTTCGAGGCATATAAATGTTGAAAATATGCCGTACATATCTATATTTTCAGCTTTGAATTAAATAGTAGTGCCTTTAAACTTTCCATTCTAGGATATATTTTTTTCTAAACTTCATAATAAAAGTGGCACAGTTTCAGTAATAAAGGGAGTTCAAATGGGAAATAGCATTGTCTATATTTACTTAAGTGCAACCTTGAATATCACATTATGATAATGAACATGAAATTAAATAAAAATAATTGATTTCCAAAATAAGGAGTGAAAAATTTAAAACGAGACAAAATCATTTTTTTTTTCATTACATGTTCTTCCGATAAAAAGAGGAACAGTTTTTTTTATATTTATATATATATTGTTCTTTACTTCATTGATTTTACAATATTTATACGTGTTGTATTAAAGTTTGTGTGATTCATTTGCATACGTCATTGAATTTTAAATGTTTTATAATCATATGTTTGTTGTTAATTTTAATTTTTTTTTTTTTTTTCGGGGGTTATGAGCCGGTGACAGAGGCAATCCCCCTATCAAAATGTTTCTTTGTTTTGCTATGCATAACTAACAAATTAAGAAATTGACTTGGAAGATTTACGAAAAAAAGCTGGCCAGTATAATACTGTCTACACTCGAGATAACGAAAATCAAAGGGCGATTATTGTGTAATCGGGTCAGGTGATTCTGGATCCAAGCGATCTATAGTATAATAGATTTAGGTAAAATCAAGTTAATAATACACCAGAGTGACGGTTCTTTGACGAAACTGAACAAAACTGACTGCTAATAGCGGAATGGTATTTCTTTATTCCGCTTCTGTAAATTTTTGTCAAATTCATGTATAGAAACTATGAGTGTTTTTCCTTCTCAGAATGCGTGTAAAGCAATGAATGGGAAAATGTTGAAGATAGACAATTCACATGAAAACGAATTGATCAAATCAGTAATACGAGCATGTAAGTATGTTGTGTTTTAACACGTGTGCTCCGTGTAAACTTTAGTCATCAATCGGTTAACATTTTACATTATCCGTATGGCATCTAATAGATCATATTTAAAACAATATTATCAAGAATTTTACCTTAATTGAACAATCAAGAAAAACACTCAATTTTCAAAACAAACTTAAGTAGATAAATTGTATACATCCATCTTGGATTGCAAATTAGCAGTTCACAATAGGTCTAGTTCTTTCCTTAAATCTGAAAATTTTGAGAAAGAAAATGAAAAAATAAATGTTTTATTGCATTATTCAGACTGATTTATCAAATACCAAGTATTTGTGTTTGTTCGAATCAAATTTTCAACTTAACCTTTTAAATACAAATGCGAAACCAAACTCCTAACTGTGTATTGCTACCTTAATAGTACATTTTTTTTCAAATTCTCCCTTTTAATTAATTTGCTGTGTTTTGCTAGCTTACACGAGTAAAATGGACATTTATTTTTGAAAATTGGTTGACTAATAAATATTTTATGAAGGTTAGGCCACACCAATTTGATTAATAGTTCTTTGGATTTTCCCGCACCTGTTTTGGAGAAATCAAGTTTTCAACAACAAAAAAACTTACCGCTTCCGTATTTTTTTGGTCCGCATGCCGCTCCGAAATTAGTCTTGCCATGAAATTTTTTTTCTCACTGACGCTTTCTTTTTGCATATAATCAAATATCGGTTCAAACGCACGTGTGATCAAACAATAAAATGTGAAAGGAAATATAAAAATCAAAATGTCAAGTCCATCAGTTGTTGTGGTTTCGGCTCAATGCCTTGGACAGGCAATTATTGAGCAAACAGCTATTCGTTGTTCATCATCCTTTACTTTCGAAGATATCTTTTATGAAGCCAAAAGGGTAAAACCTGTAAATATTTCGTTTGATGATATCAAACACGTACAAATCCGACAACAACCATCGGCAGCTCCTATCAGTGTTGGAACTGATATGGATATATCTGTGTTGGGAGAGTTAAATTGTAAATTTGTGACTTTTGAAATAGAAAGAACACCCTCTGATCCAAATAATAATTTAAATGAATTAACAACAGGCTCCCCCAAAAAAGAATGCTTTTGAAGTGATAATGAAAAAAACAATAGAACTTCCTTAAAAACCTAAAACAAAATCATGTGAACAGGGCAAGGAGAAATTGATAGGCCCAGAGAAACTGTTGTGCGATCTAATTGACATGGCTGGTACTATGGAGTGTGGGTGGTCTTCGGATACTTTAAAATCGGGAACGATTGTGTTGAATAAACTTAAAATTCTTTTGTGGTATATAGACCACATCCATAAAAGACTACAAGAAAGTGGATGTCAAGTCCCAACAATGTTTCAGTAATTTAAAGGTTATAATATTTCTGGAAATTTCACCATAAGGCGCCTTCTGTGACATCTGAAAAACTTGATGGTATTTGCTCTGATCTTGCAAAAGCACTCGGTTTCCCATCAATGCAAACTAAACGCAATAAGGTTTTGCATGATAACATTGAGGCTCTTCTTCAGTGTTTAACTAAATATAAATCAAAACTAGACAAAGATAATTATAGGTTGCATTTCTGTAAATATTGACAATGCAATTTCCCATAAGAACTTTTACGGCTAAAACTGTACCACTTTTACTATGAAGTTTTGAAAAAATCATATCCTAGAATTGAAAGTTCATATGCACTACATTTTTTTCAAAGGTCAAAATATAGGGCTGTGCGGCATATTTTCAACGTTTATATGCCCCGAACTTTTAGAGTTTAAACTCACACTAAATTTCTTAACTGTCCCTACCTTGACTGTAGGATTACCACAGATTTCAATATAAATGATATGCATATGTATATTTACTGGTAACATTCCCAAGTTATGTCTCTATGAGATGAAACATAGAGATCATAACTGGGAACCAGTATATAAACAAAATTAATTATCCACGAATATTCTATATCTCCCAAAAGAGGCGTGGTTTGAGAAACAGCTGTATTTACAAAGTGCAACCTATACAAACATTCATTCCAATAGAAAACTCTCTAAAATCGCTTTTTCTCACATTAATACTTATTTATCAGAATTATAGCCTTAAAGAAATCACTGCATAAACTCTAAGTTTTCTTTTACTGTACATTTTATACCCCCTCCCCTGTTTCAATTTTTAAAGAATTTGAAAACAAGACTTTAATTATTGCCAGCTTACCCTATTTGCATGTTTTCTGACATGAAATGCTTAGAACCTGTTTAAAACTGTTCTGATAACATATTAAAAGCATTTCAGAAAACTGCAAATGTAATGTTTAGCAGTCAATCATTCCAACTTTCAAGATTATATAAAGTATCCAATCCTGCCTGTGTCTCCAGTCCACATTTTACTGTATGCCTATTTGTCAATGAAAGTTCACAATTTCTGCCTCAAATGGTCAGTTTAGAATTCTTGTCACAACAGTATCATCTCTAACCACATATCTGACATAATTTAGTTTATATATGAGCTAGAAGTGTTAAAACAAAGCAATATTTGTAATAGTTGTATGTATGCAGATACCAGTCTGATCTATACATTCACTTAAAATTTTATAGAAATGACTGCTAACATCTAATTTTTGCATATCTTCCAAGCACAGTTATTGTTTTCTATATAAAGACCTTTAAAATCATAAAATCATAGCATTTACAAGTTAAATTATTTGTTTTATGACCCAGGGTAGGCAATTTTCTCTGTTTTTGCCCTGGGGCCTCAAATTTCTAAATTATTCTGCTGTCTCTAGCAATATGGAATATTTAGTACATATTCATGATAGAACACATTATTTTAAGTTTTGTTGAGATATTTTTGTATTTCTAGCTTGTATTTTTATGCCGCGGTGACAAAAAGCAGATTTAGGCGTTACGGCTTACTTTTAGGTTATCAACAGGACAAAACACCCCACCAATAATATTCAGGAAGGATCTATGAGTTTCAATGACTGCGAAGAGTAAATATAAGCACTTCTAAACAATTTAACTTACAAATATGCATATATTATGAATTTATTTTGCATTCAGGGCTTTAAGTAAACTATGCATACTGTAAACTGTGAATTTATGCTAAGTCATCATAGTTAAGGCCCAGGATTCTCTCAATCATCATGAAATATTTATAAAACTTCATATTCGAGTTAATTTCTTTAAAATCTGTGAGATAAACCAAATTTGGTTAAATTCTGTATGTTCTCTTTTTTCACCCAATATAGGTTGCATTTCTGTAAATATTGACAATGCAATTTCCATAGGAACTCCTTTACGGCTAAAACTGTACCACTTTTACTATGAAGTTTTGAAAAAATCATATCCTAGAATTGAAAGTTCATATGCAGTACATTTTTTTCAAAGGTCAAAATATAGGGCTGTGCGGCATATTTTCAACGTTTATATGCCCCGAACTTCTTAAGAGTTTAAACTCACACTAAATTTCTTAACTGTCCCTACCTTGACTGTAGGATTACCACAGATTTCAATATAAACAATATGCATATGTATATTTACTGGTAACATTCCCAAGTTATGTCTCTATGAGATGAAACATAGAGATCATAACTGGGAACCAGTATATAAACAAAATTAATTATCCATGAATATTCTATATCTCCCCAAAAGAGGCGTGGTTTGAGAAACAGCTGTATTTACAAAGTGCAACCTTTAGACATAAAACTGTGCATCATGAAAGAATGCAGCCAGCAAGAACTGTAGAACAGGATTCTTTGACTAAATGTATTCCTGCAGTGCAGAATGTACATAACCGATACGGAAAACTAGATTCTGCTATTAAGAAAGTTGCTAATTTACAGTTTATTGATCTTGATAATTATTCACCAGAAGATCGTATAAAACGACGGATTTATGTTAATGAGTTGGGACTTTCTTGTCCAATTATGCTTTTCGAATGGCATATGGTGGTTCAATAGGCACTTTAAATTTTGTTTGGCAGACCTCGTCAGAAGATAGTGTTGAAACCTCAGAGCGTAATACCAAAATAATTGCTAAAATTACTTCAACTTTGCCTAAATATTCTAGTAGAGCTATCAGAAGAGATTTTATTAACAAGTATTCACAATTCATCAAAACTCCAAAAAGTGTTTTGAGGCATATGTTTTCTGACTTAACTGGTTGTGACATTCAAGTTCAAAATAAAGAACAGGATGAAGTTAATCAACGGGTAACTGAAATATTACTAGGAAGTGATGACCCCGAATTATTACTTGATTTCAGGAAGCTTAATGGCAAAGAAATTGATACTAAATTTGATGTGTTTTATGATGAGCTAGGCAAGTATTTTTTGATGAACAATTGATGCAAGTTCATGAAAGGCGACATTCACAAGAACTGTACATGCCACTAGCAATTTCAGTTGAAGACCTACGATCAGAAATCATTAAACGTATTCCTCCTGATTCTTCTGTTCCAAGTGTAGAAACAATACGGTTACAATTCACACCTAATAATGCTTTCCAAAAATCTGCTTTAAAATATAGTGGAAAATTTGATGTTAAGTTTAGAGTTCAGACACGCTAGGCAAGGGTTAATCATCAAGATGCACGTTTCGTTGCAACATACTTTAAATATTTGAAAGAATTTTGTGTCAAATTTAAACAATTTACAACATTTGTTTGCCTTGATGATAAGGCTATTGTACCAGTCGGGGAACCAGGATGCCCAATCTCTACAGGTGTAAGAGGTCACAACAGAGTATTACCACCAGCATCAGGTCCACAACTTGTAGCTACTGATCATGATTTTCATTTGGCTGGAATAGTTCCATCAGTGGCATTAGTTACCACTATACCAATACACTGTAATGACAGCTTTTTTCAAGGGAATATTTTTGTTACAACAAAGGACAAAGTATTCGAAGCTTCAGGTCCATGTAGACATGCCACAGAGATCACTAAAATATTGAGGGAACATTATTCTGACAATAATGTCGATTTAAATACACCTGTCCTTTGTTTACTTACTGATTGTGGCCCAGATCACAGGGTCACATTTGAAACTGTAAAGTTATCTTTGGTACAACTATTTATGCAGCTAGATTTGGACATGCTAGTTGCAATAAGAACAGCTCCAAATCATAGCTGGATGAATCCTGCGGAACGTTGCATGTCCTTATTAAATCTTGCGCTTCAACATGTAGCTTTAGAAAGAAACATAATGGATGAGAAATTTGAAAAAGCTGTCAAAAATAAATCTTCACTAACAGCTATTCGTAATCTAGCCGAATATAAAGAAGGCTTTAGGGCAGCCTTTTCGACCAGCATTAATCAAGTTATTGACAAAATTAATAACAGGTTCAGTCGAATGAAACTAAAAGGGGAAAACATCATAACATACAAAGGTGTAAAAAAGGAGGAAATTGAAGACAGTCTAGATGTTGTACGTCAGTTTGTTCTAGCAGACCTCACAAAACTAAATTCATCAATGAACAGTAAAGAATTACATAAATTGAAAGATTTAAAGGTATGTTTAATATATATATATTTGTATTTTACCCCCTTAACAAAGCATTGAAAGGACATATTTTTTTTAATAAAAGGGGATTTGTGATATAAATCTATGAGAAAGTAACCCACCAACAAAAACAATCATAAGACTTCAAGAAGACACCATATACATGTACTGTCTTCAGCAATAGTCTTAAAAGTTGTGACTATATAAATGTTAACCAGAAGCAAGATCTGACATCATCTGACACCTAAAAATTCTTCCAACATTTAACAAAATGATTAGAAAAATATATACTGTCATGACTGTCTTAATATATGATGCTCTTAATAAATAAAATATCTTTTAACAAGTATCCCCTTGTATTCATAGTAATGAAACAATTTAACATTGTAAACATTTTACTGACAACCTGCTTAAAAATGACATTAATAGCAAGAAACCTACATGTATTGCAATATGCAGTCAGAGGTCAAAATCATACATTTTGTACATGTACCTGTAGCATCACTTCTAAATTTTGAAATAAGTAATACATGTACATGTGTATGTGCTTTTCTGTTCTTTAATAAACACAATTGAGAATCAGTGTCCATCAATCAATCAATTCAGAAGTAGAATTCTTATACAGTCTACTTTTATTGCCCATTTCCTACAAGTATTAAAAAGTTCTTTATTAATATCACTAGACATAATATTTTTATGTGATATTTATTTTACACATATTTCATGTACTTGATTTTCTGTGTAATTGACAAGCATTTAATTTATATGTTAAACAGGATTTTATTGAACGACATGGGAAGTCTTCTCACTACGGCTTTCAGTTGAAAAAGTGTGGTAATTGTCCATATTGTGTCTTAAATCCAATAAGACTTGATGATGCTGAGTTCAACAAGCTTCATTTTTTGCCAGATCCTATTCCTGATGAAACAGGCCAACATTATAAACCATTTGATCAGGTATGGATATACAATGTAGCAGTTGATATATTAAAAAGAATAGATGTGGTATATGATTACCAATGAGACATCATTCCACCAGAGACCAAATGACATAGAAGTTTTACACTACAGGTCACATGACAGACTTCAACAATGAGCAAAATCCAAATGGCATAGTCATCTGAAACTCAGCAAGTTTAATCATTTACAATCAGTAAACTTATGTTTGAAACCTTTGTCAGAACACACTTCTTATAAATGATTTATAATTATAACTTGGGTATATATACATTAATAACTAATTCACATCTTCAGTTTTGCATTTTAACAAGACATTAACAGCCAATTCTTTTTTGTTGCAGAACCTAGTTCATATTTTTTATGAAAACTATTCAGTATAATATTAATTTAATAAGTATTGCATACTGCTCAAATAGTTATGCAGTTTAAAGGTCAATGCTACTTTGGTTGTCATTTATTTTCAGCTCTATGGAATGATGACTAATGACAAACACAGGCCTTCTTTTGCAAATGTACAGGGGATAGAAGCTGAAGCAGATAAAATCAACAGGGATGTTTTAAAATCAGGAAAAAGTAGAGATGTGATTTTGTGTAGTGAATGCTTTAAACCAAGATGTGTGTATAGCAACACTAAAATGACACGAGAGCAGGTATATTATAATTTATTTTGTAACATTTTATCTGATAAAAAGTAATGGATCTATAAAAGAAAATCAGTTTTTGTCATTTAAAGCATCTAGAATGTTTAAGGTTCTTGACAGTACAGATAGACCCAGTGTAAATCCATTCTTTTTTTTCTCATTTTCAATACACAGGAAAAATGAACACCATTTTATAGAGATTTGCTTTAGAGGTTTTCATCTGTTTGATTAAACCTTATATTATTTAGCAAGTTGTGACTATGACTACTCATAAAACTGGTTTAACCCCAATTTATTTGGTGCACTATTTCAGTATCATAAAAAAGAATATCCATATGAATATTTTTCAGTCCTTATATTTACACTAGTAAAACTTTCTTTATTAAACATCTTATATACATGTGTATTTTATGAACAGTGCATGCAGATTTTGAAGTTAACTCTTGTGTTTCAGGATGGAATACTTCTTCGTATTAAAGAAGATGATAACTACACATGTGGAGATGCTTTTCCTGAAGATAGTGGACTGTTTGTTCGTGAAAGTCTGTCATGTAACTCTGAAGTAGAAATCAATTATTTTGGTGCTGCTATGCGACATTTTGTTCCACCATGCTGCATTTACTGTGGAAAAACTGAAGATTTACTAGATGATGAGGATGACTATATACAAAATTTATATACAATGTTTTCAGTTGTTCGACCATTATGTAAAACCTGTAGAACTTCAGGAAAAGAAGCTAAAACATGGGGGGAAAAGTTTTTTGCCAAAAGATCATAGACAATTCAAGTACATTTTTACTGTGAAATATGTCAAAATCCTACTAACAAAATAAAAACTATCTGATATTAAGAATTTATTCATTCCCAGAGTGAATCTTACAATTCACAGTAGCAGTTAGGTTTTATGAGAACACACATCCTTCTGTTTGTCTTTTAGTTTCCAAGCACAGCTCTTAATATAACAATAAGGAAATGTGGTTAATTGGCAATGAGACAACTATCCATCAAAATTCAAAAGAAATAGATTTAAGCAATTATAGGCAATCAAATATTCTTCAACCACGAGAAAATCCCATGTGTTATTTAGTGGCATTTAATTAAACCTCAAACATTGTCAAAAAAGGCTGTTCACCAAAAAGTTGCTGAAAGTGTCAATTTATTAGTCGTATGTTTTGCATGCTCTTTACATTTGTGAAAGTCATTTCTACATATAAGTCACATCTAAGAGTTTTTTAAATATTTGTTGGTGCAAGGTGAAAGAGTTTTATACAGTTGTTATATTAGAGTCAGATTAATGTATTCAAATGGGATAACAGGCCTTATGCAACATAACATCAGTGCTTTTTCTTCTAATTCTGTTTGATAACCTTAGCATGCATCACTTTTAAAAAAAAAGATATCGCTCGCTCCTCTTCCAGACCACTCGCCTGTCAAACACTCATTTTCAAGAATTTTTTAAAAACAAAAAATTTTCGCTCGCTCGCCCCATTTTTTTTTAGAGCAAATGTCCGAAGAACTATTTATCAAATTGGTGTGGCCTAAGCGACTTTTATTTTTAGAAAAAAATGAAAACAACGGACTTCTTATGAATAAAGTGGAGATAAAATGAGATTATGAAAAGAAAAATATCAGGCTATCGTCTATCAACATCTTTCAAATAATCAAATTAAGAAGCACTTGAATATTAGCTAAATTTTAAAAAGACAAATTGAGGGAGAGAATATACCAACATCAACAACGTGACAAAAAGAAACTAATAATAGAAGAGATGAAACAGAAACAAGAAACAAAGTATTAACAATTTTACTAGCCAAGATTGAAGAAGTATTGCGACACAAAGAACATTACCTAATTTTTAGAAAAAGGAGAAACTGATAATACAGATATATATGCACATAATATTTTGGAAGCACACTCTTCATAAGAGAAAAACGGTAGTGTCAGTTTTTCCCTGCATTTGTTTCGCTTATTGTATTAAAATCAGTTTTGAAGTTTCAAAACATTCTGGATTTTGAAAATGAAAGACGCTACATAATATACAAAAAAGATGTTAAATCTTCTCACATACAAATGATTCAAACGTGCAATTGTTATTCAGTGCTAAACATTGCTGTTGGGGGCAATTTTTCATGAGTGTTTTAAATATTTTTTAATTCTATGAAAATTTGGATAAATGTTTGCATTTATTAATGCCAACCCCAGCATGAAAAAAATGAAAATACATAATGAAGCGACTACGAAAATCTCTGCAAAATGAAGACTTCTTAAAAGAATGTAAATTCTACGGTAACTTTAAGTGGCATTTTCACATAAGTAAAAAGCTTGTATGCTTGAAACGTTCTTTGGAACAACGTCAACATCCTTGTTTTATTGGGACGTCGTGTAACGCTCAGTGGTACCAATACCGTGCGCAACGTCTATGTATTTGCATTCAGGTATCACAGATCAAATTTATTCGTTCATTGTGTGTTAATTTAGTTTTTTTGGTTGATTTAAGCCTTCCAATTGATATTTTATAGTGTGTCTTTCTATGTTGTGATGTTATACTATTGTTTCAGAAAAAGGAGAAGGTTTGATACCATTAAAACGTTTAATCCCGCTGCGTTTGTTTGCACCTGTCCTAAGTCAGGAATCTGATGTACAGTAGTTGTCGTCTGTTTATGTAGTTCATACGTGTTTCTCGTTTCTCGTTTTATATAGATAAGACCGTTGGTTTTCCCGTTTGAATGGTTTTACACTAGTAATTTTTGGGGCCCTTTATAGCTTGCTGTTCGGTGTGAGCCAATGCTCCGTGTTGAAGGCCGTACCTTGACCTATAATTGTTTACTTTTATAAATTGTTACTTGGATGGAGAGTTGTCTCATTGGCACTCATACCACATCTTCCTATATCTATTTACTGCAGGGTTTGTTGCTCGTGCTGTGTGGATGCAGTAGAATGTGTCCCCGTGCTTGTGGTGTATGCCCTTATATTTTTCAATTATGGGTTGTTTGCCTGTGAGAGAGCTTTCACATGTTTATTTTATCTTTGTATTAAATCTTAATTGTTTATTAAATATTACGGCGTTTGGATGTATAAATACTCATCTACGCCTGCTATTTTTTATTATTGCCCCATGCTATGGTTTGACTAAGATTTCTTACAATCTCTGTTTTTGCCCTGTGTTTGTTATATATGTCAGTTTTGTAATACTTAAGTCTTAACGTCGGGCCTTTTATAACAGTTTTTGTAAGAGTTCTTTTACTGCTTTGCCTATTATTTCCTATTCCGTAATTGTGACCCTCATTCAATGTTATAACATCCGGTCTTTTTTATTGTTCCTATACCCCTATTTAATAATCATGATTTTACGGAATGAAAAAAAAAATTATTAAAATTATTAGGTTATCCGCGTGCTTAAATAAACGGATTTGTAATGCCACTACAGCCAGATTGTTTAACAAAACTGCACGTGGATATCCACAAATTTTCCCGTGCAATGCCAAAAAATGACTAACCTGTTTTAGATTAATTTCTCAAAATACTGTAAGGTCAACAGTGAACGGGAGAACTTTTTCGCTATAATGGTTTACTTTTATAAATTGTTACTTGGATGGAGAGTTGTCTCATTGACACTCATACCACATCTTCCTATATCTATATAAAGTTTAGTTTTGTATCATCCCAGTTATACGACAAACAGAGATTGAAATCGTAAACTATATGTCTTCTGTATGACGCCATTGCTATAACTATTGTCATCACTAATGTACTAAAGTTTAGTTTTGTATCATCCCAGTTATATGACAAACAAAGATTGAAATCGTCAACTATATGCCTTCTGTATGACGCCATAGCTATAACTATTGTCATCACTGATGTACTAACGTTTAGTTTTGTATTATCCCAGTTATACGACAAACAAAGATTGAAATGCTTTCGAAATTTTAAATGTGAGATTTTCGTTTTAAAGAACATATTCCGACGCAATTTTCGAAACAATAAAAACATCACAATTTCAATTTTACAGTAGTAGAAATAGTTGTATATGTATATATTTAATCTTTTGAAATCTTTGCATCTGATTGTTCCTGATGAAGAATGTTAGAATGTAAAAATATGGAATTTTAGTTAAATTGAACATTTGATCCTGTCTTCCGTTCTTTCATTTTGCACCCGGTCTTGCTACCTTAAGAGTTCATGATATTCCCTGACTTTTGTGTGTTATCTTGATTTTTATCTTTCTATCTTCTTTAATGATTAATGATATTTGAGAGAAACTAGTATTGCCTAAATGTCTTAGATTACTACTTAATCAACACACTATTATTTTGTGGCTAGAATTCCAAGAAGATAAGAAAATTTACATTGAAGGGAACACATATTACTGTAGAAGATGCGCATTTCGATAATTAATGTTTCTTTGAAGCTCGAGGCCACAAAATATGAAAATTCATAACCTTGTAGCTGATGTAACCGAACGTTACTTACATATGCAGTATAGCCGAACCAAGGTCTTCCAATTAAGAGTTTAGCATGAAGGGTATAAACTTCTTAATTCCATAGGATTTCTTAAATTTTGTTACGGATGGAAAACAACTGTCACATTCCTGACTTGGTACAGGCATTTCCTTATGTAGAAAATGGTGGATTATTCCTGGTTTTATACCTTGCTAAACTGCCCCCTTGTATGACAGTCGCATTGAATTCCATTATATTGACAACAATGTGTGAGCACAACAAACAGACATAATAGTCAAAAACTGGGATACAGCAGTCAACATTGTAATATAATCTTAATAACTATAAAAACAAATAATTAATTCAACAAAGACGCACAAAATGGCATATAGACAAAGTACATAAGCAAAAATAAAAGACAAGAATTCAAAATTGACCATAGCACAATAACACAATGCCGGGATGTATAAGGACCGAGCCACGTCATGAGTATAATCAAAAATGGACTAAACCGTAAAGGTTAAAAGTATACAAGGACAAAAAAGGGGAAACTTTAACACGTTATTTAGATGATAAACAACGTCAGTACATAGAATTTATACTTCATGACCATCATGTATTATTTGTGAAGTTGATACGGAAAATTTATTAAATTTAAATTAAAGTTCTTGGTATCTTCTAATGAACTTTTTAAGAAAAAGGACAAGACGTTCTTTGACATAACCTTGGCTCATCAACTTTCTACTCAGACACTGGTGACGTTTTATAAATTCTGAGTAGCAGCTGCAAGCTCTTGAATAACGACTGTGTTGGGAAATGTATATCCCATATGCAGGTGAAGTTTGTATATTGCTGCTAATGTGGGGAAAATTTATAATTTCAAAATTAATATCGTCTCGCTTGTCATTGAGATTACCGCTTATGTCAAATTCGAGGTATAAGTCTAAAAATGAGGCGGAGGAAGCCGTGTCTGTTGTTTCTTAATTTATAGTTCTGGTGGATATATTAATGGAACCCAATCAGAAAAGTTTGGATTGTTAATGGAAAGAGCATCATCAATTTATCTGAATGTGAAATTAAATGATGGGGCTTCTTTGATTTTCTTGTTTTTTTACAAGTGTTTGAAGGAACGCAAGCTAAAATATATCGCGATGGAGGTATTCGCTTAGATCGGTGTTACAAAGGAACCATGTTCCAGAGTAAACAAGTAAACAAGTGTGATAATGTTGACATGGATTGGACGAGGTAAGGCAATATTACCGGAGGTCAACGTTATTGTGGATTTAAAATGAAAGGATTAAGACAAAGTTTAGGAGCGGAAATTCTACATACAAACTAGTAAAAATACTAGAAAGTCATACTCGCATGCAATGGTATGAATAATACTTTAAATATGTATTAATAAAGCAGAACACTACGACATCACATTCTCAAAAAGTATCCCCGTTTTAATTATAGCAAAGCGAGGGAACACGATTGAAGAGTTTCTGATCATTTTTCTTAATCATGGTTTAGTCGTTGATTATACAATATTTTCGTCTATTTATGGCGGAAATGCTTTGTCCTTGAATTACAAAGAAATGACGACAGGATCCCGTCCCCCTTTCCTCCTTTGACCTACCGAATGAGTCTTATCACCGAATGTGTACTTATACGAACAAAACGACGTGTGAAGCAGGTTGTGTTTACTCTTCCAGAGCACATGAAATCATCCCCGGGTTTTAGCTGGGTTCTTGTTGCTCAGTCTTTAGTTTTTTATGTTGTGTTTTTTATACTGTTGTGTGTCTTTTGGTCGTTTATTGTTTTTTGCCATGGCGGTGTCAGTTTGCTTTTGTTTTATTAGTTAAAATGTCCTTTCAGGTCTTTTGCTTCGGTTTCATGTGCTTTCAAAATTGTCGTCGTCAACTCAAAATAAATACTTACAAATAGCTCATAAGTTTCAAAAATACATTAAAACGATGAAAGTAATCACGAAAAATATAACAGACCACAACAGAACGCAATATATATATATATATACTAAATGTGTGAGTTCAAATCCCGTTGAGGGAAAAACGTTTGTCAACATAAAAATTTAATTCTTACACTGTTGGGTTTAATTTCAGACTTGTATATATATATATATCAATTTATTTGGCAATCGCCAATGGCAGTCAGCAGGGTTTAAGAACATCAGTTGTTCGACCTGTTAGTCAAATGCGTTTTGTTAAAATAGACTTTTCACTTTTTTGGTCTTTGTTGTTGTTTGTGCTGTATTTAGACCCTCTATCAAGAAATTTGTTTTACATGCACACGTATAAAATTGTGGTTTTATCCAACGCAATCATAGGTTTGAACGTTGTAAAAATTAAGACATTCGATTGTTCTTACATGTTCTTAAAATATATGGTTTTGTATATGATTGTATTATTAAGTGTCTGCATAAATATGTTAGACTAAAATAAGTTTTAAACTATAAAAGATAGCATTGTATTATCAAAACTTAAAATTAATAAACACACAAAATATAAAGTATTAAAATTGATTTTATTGAAGAATAGTGGATACATTGATTTTCAAACAACCAATGGTATAAACACTAAGTTATAATCTGTTTTAATACGCTGAAAAGCCTTTGCAAATAGTATGAATCTTCTATGTGTATACATGTTATTCTTTATTCCATTATTCAACTATTAATTCAACAAAACACTCAAAATGAGATTGAAATTTATTGTTTTCATCATCACTGCTATGCTTTCATTAAAACACATTGTTGGACGTGGTAATAAAAACGTATTTTATTCAAAAAAAGGTTACAGCATTATTGGGATCAGCAGTCTTATATTCTACGTTTCAGGAAGTATAATTGAGTGTGCATGTCAATGCGCAATCGAGGAAGGATGTCGGACTTCAAGTTTTGACAACTCAGCACAAAAATGCTACCTTTATGTAACAGATGTATGTCCTGAAATAGAAGCTGCACAGACAAGCTCTGTTTTATATATTGGAAAAACAGGTTTGTTTTATTTTTTTATCTTTTTTGCTTTTCGTTTGAGTAGTTGCACTATTTACATGAAATGGCAGTTGATAAACAGCTGAGATCATATAGTAGGTTCTGGGTATTTTTTTATTATCTAATTTATAGTAACTGACTGGACCTAACATAGACAAATATATATATATATATTCTTTAAATAAACAAACTGACCCTCATGAAACCACTTTCATTATTATTAAAACTTGACTGGTTTACACATTTATGTAGTCCAAAGCTTTGAAAAAGAATATACAAAATGACACAGTCCTATGTTGAACTGTTAAAACTGAGCAAAAATAAGTTAGTTTTTTTCAAGAAAATCAAGTGTTAAAATTCTAATTGAATCAAGTTGGATTTTGTAATTTTACAATAAAAGCTTGTGATAATCTTTTGTTTTTGTCTGACATTTGAAGAGTTATAACACTCTGCTTATACTCTGAATTGATACACATACAAATACAAATATCTTCTTTTCCAAAGTATAGTGCCCATACAAAAGAGGGATTTTCAATAATATGAATTACCAATACAAACATAGTAATAATAAAAATAAAATAAGTCCTACAAGCCTCGAACATTCTTATTGATAAGATATGATTTTAAGTTACTTAAACAAAACAAAAAGAAAAATACATGAAATATACAACAAATAGTAGGAAGAGAGAGCCAGTTGTATACATAGTTTATTCAAACCTGTATATCAACAATTTGCCCTTTTTGCATGCACATTTAATTAACGATTACCTTCCTAGTTTAATTAGCCAATGACTGAAGGCAATTTTGGGTACCATTTTTGCTTAGACGAGTAATTCTTCAACTGAAAATAGCAAACGCTATTGCATTTCATATTTGTACATATTGATATTTAACAAATATTCATTAGACCAAAACTTTTGTTTCAAGTTTAAACGTAAACACCATTTTGAGAAATAAAATTGTAACCTATTCATTCTTTATTTTAAACCGTCTTATATATGTTTCTGAGAAAAAAAAACCTTCGTCATCTGCATGCAAAAGACAACGAATTCTGTTGTTTGTCAGATCAGCAGGGTCAACATAAATAAAATGTTTCTGGCAGATCATTATAATAACTTAAAAATGTTGGGGCTTCTTACATTGGCTCGCCTTGTCTAACTCCTATAAAAGATCTGAAAATATGGATTCATTAATTTTAACTGTGAACAAAAACTCTTCAAAGATTTACTAGGCTTATAATGTTGTACGCCAGACGCTTGTTTCTTCTACAAAGACTCATCAGTGGCGCTCGAATAAAAAAAGGTTTACATGTATAACTTTGCAAAATGCTTCCTGAAGATCTACAAAACAACAAAATATCGTCCGACCTATCTTTTATCATTACTTTATTTACTATATCGGTGTTTTTTTCAACAAATATGAAATTAGAAATTGTTGATGTTTTGGTTCTTATACATTCTTGACTTTAAAATGTTCGGCTTTGAGTGTTCCTGATTCACAACGTGTTGTTTTCATTTTTGTAGAGTCTTAGAAGAAGAGAATTTAATTCTATGGAACCTGCATTCAAAATTTTAGCTGGAATTCACCTAGTCGACATACTTTTCCACTTTTAAGTTGCGATAAGGATTCAGAAATTTCTTTTTTGGAAATTCAGTTAAAATATTTGTTTATATTTAAATCGTATACTTAGAAAGAAATGATTAATCATCTAAATTATGTATAACATTTATCAACAAAATCGAATATTTTTTCTTTCTTTGCAGATGTTGAGTGCATTGATCCTTGGAAGGCTTTCAAAACCAATTGTTATTATTTTGGGATGACTTTCCTGTCAATGAAAGACGCTCAGGTAACCACATTATTTCATAATATCTTACAAATAACTATTTACTATAGGATTAAACACATTTTTTCTAGAGGTTATTGATGTGTAAACTGGGTCGCTGACTCACAAACTCAGTTTGTGAGTTAATCGCCCAGTTTACACATCAATAACCTCTAGAAAAATGTGTTTAATCCTATAATTTAACCCAAACATTTGCAATTTTAATTAACAATTTTAGGTACATTGGCTACTATTTACCATCAAATGCACAATTGACATTTCATAACTAAGGAGTAAGCCGCCATATTGACTTTCTGAAATCCATTAATGTTCGATCAATGCAATAGAATCTAAAATGAAATAACACCTACCACAAAACTTCATTTTAATGACATATTATTTAAATTTGAAGCATACAAGAAACGGAATAATCTTCATCTTGAGAGTTTTCATTCGTATGACGTCAAGTTTAACCATGACGTTCATGCGCCAAGCTTATTCATGAAATTTCGCGGAATTTTATTTTATTGTCAATTTATACATTTTCCAAGCTCTTGAATAACGACTGTGTTGGAAAATGTATATCCCATATGCAGGTGAAGTTGGTATATTGCTGCTAATGTGGGGAAAATTTATAATTTCAAAATTAATATCGTCTCGCTTGTCATAGATTCTGGTATTGAGATTACCGCTTATGTCAAATTCGAGGTATAAGTCTAAAAATGAGGCGGAGGAAGCCGTGTCTGTTGTTTCTTAATTTATAGTTCTGGTGGATATATTAATGGAACCCAATCAGAAAAGTTTGGATTGTTAATGGAAAGAGCATCATCAATTTATCTGAATGTGAAATTAAATGATGGGGCTTCTTTGATTTTCTTGTTTTTTTACAAGTGTTTGAAGGAACGCAAGCTAAAATATATCGCGATGGAGGTATTCGCTTAGATCGGTGTTACAAAGGAACCATGTTCCAGAGTAAACAAGTAAACAAGTGTGATAATGTTGACATGGATTGGACGAGGTAAGGCAATATTACCGGAGGTCAACGTTATTGTGGATTTAAAATGAAAGGATTAAGACAAAGTTTAGGAGCGGAAATTCTACATACAAACTAGTAAAAATACTAGAAAGTCATACTCGCATGCAATGGTATGAATAATACTTTAAATATGTATTAATAAAGCAGAACACTACGACATCACATTCTCAAAAAGTATCCCTGTTTTAATTATAGCAAAGCGAGGAACACGATTGAAGAGTTTCTGATCATTTTCTTAATCATGGTTTAGTCGTTGATTATACAATATTTTCGTCTATTTATGGCGGAAATGCTTTGTCCTTGAATTACAAAGAAATGACGACAGGATCCCGTCCCCCTTTCCTCCTTTGACCTACCGAATGAGTCTTATCACCGAATGTGTACTTATACGAACAAAACGACGTGTGAAGCAGGTTGTGTTTACTCTTCCAGAGCACATGAAATCATCCCCGGGTTTTAGCTGGGTTCTTGTTGCTCAGTCTTTAGTTTTTTATGTTGTGTTTTTTATACTGTTGTGTGTCTTTTGGTCGTTTATTGTTTTTTGCCATGGCGGTGTCAGTTTGCTTTTGTTTTATTAGTTAAGATGTCCTTTCAGGTCTTTTTGCTTCGGTTTCATGTGCTTTCAAAAATTGTCGTCGTCAACTCAAAATAAATACTTACAAATAGCTCATAAGTTTCAAAAATACATTAAAACGATGAAAGTAATCACGAAAAATATAACAGACCACAACAGAACGCAATATATATATATATATACTAAATGTGTGAGTTCAAATCCCGTTGAGGGAAAAACGTTTGTCAGCATAAAAATTTAATTCTTACACTGTTGGGTTTAATTTCAGACTTGTATATATATATATATATATATATATGGTGATCAATTTATTTGGCAATCGCCAATGGCAGTCAGCAGGGTTTAAGAACATCAGTTGTTCGACCTGTTAGTCAAATGCGTTTTGTTAAAATAGACTTTTCACTTTTTGGTCTTTTGAAATTGTTGTTTGTGCTGTATTTAGACCCTCTATCAAGAAATTTGTTTTACATGCACACGTATAAAAATTGCGGTTTTTATCCAACGCAATCGTAGGTTTGAACGTTGTAAAAAATTAAGACATTCGATTGTTCTTACATGTTCTTAAAATATATGGTTTTGTATATGATTGTATTATTAAGTGTCTGCATAAATATGTTAGACTAAAATAAGTTTTAAACTATAAAAGGATAGCATTGTATTATCAAAACTTAAAATTAATAAACACACAAAAATATAAAGTATTAAAATTGATTTTATTGAAGAATAGTGGATACATTGATTTTCAAACAACCAATGGTATAAACACTAAGTTATAATCTGTTTTTAATACGCTGAAAAGCCTTTGCATATAGTATGAATCTTCTATGTGTATACATGTTATTCTTTATTCCATTATTGAACTATTAATTCAACAAAACACTCAAAAATGAGATTGAAATTTATTGTTTTCATCATCACTGCTATGCTTTCATTAAAACACATTGTTGGACGTGGTAATAAAAACGTATTTTATTCAAAAAAAGGTTACAGCATTGTTGGGATCAGCAGTCTTATATTCTACGTTTCAAGAAGTATAATTGAGTGTGCATTTCAATGCGCAATCGAGGAAGGATGTCGGACTTCAAGTTTTGACAACTCAGCACAAAAGTGCTACCCTTATGTAACAGATGTATGTCCTGAAATAGAAGCTGTACAGACAAGCTCTATTTTATATATTGGAAAAACAGGTTTGTTTTATTTCTTTATCTTTCTTGCTTTTCGTCTGAGTAGTTTCACTATTTACATGAAATGGCAGTTGATAAACAGCTGAAATCATATAGTAGGTTCTGGGTATTTTATTATTATCTAATTTATAGTAACTGACTGGACCTAACATAGACAAATATATATATATATTCTTTAAATAAACAAACTGACCCTCATGAAACCACTTTCATTATTATTAAAACTTGACTGGTTTACCCATTTATGTAGTCCAAAGCTTTGAAAAAGAATATACAAAATGACACAGTCCTAAGTTGAACTGTTAAAACTGAGCAAAAGAAAGTTAGTTTTTTTTTTCAAGAAAATCAAGTGTTAAAATTCTAATTGAATCCAGTTGGATTTTGTAATTTTACAATAAAAGATTGTGATAATCTTTTGTTTTTGTCTGACATTTGAAGAGTTATAACACTCTGCTTATACTCTGAATTGATACACATACAAATACAAATATCTTCTTTTCCAAAGTATAGTGCCCATACAAAAGAGGGATTTTCAGTAATATGAATCACCAATACAAACATAATAATAACAAAAATAAAATAAGTCCTACAAGCCTCGAACATTATTATTGATAAGATATGATTTTAAGTTACTTAAACAAAACAAAAGAAAAATACATGAAATATACAACAAATAGTAGGAAGAGAGAGCCAGTTGTATACATAGAAATAACTCTAGTTTATTCAAACCTGTATATCAACAATTTGCCCTTTTTGCATGCACATTTAATTAACGACTTACTTCCTAGTTTAATTAGCCAATGACTGAAGGCAATTTTGGGTACCATTTTTGCTTAGACGAGTAATTCTTCAACTAAAGATAGCAAACGCTATGGCATTTCATATATGTACATATTGATATTTAACAAATATTCATTAGAACATTTAAACTTTTGTTTCAAGTTTAAACGTAAACACCATTTTGAGAAATAAAATTGTAACCTATTCATTCTTTATTTTAAACCGTCTTATATATGTTTCTGAGAAAAAAAAAAAAACCTTCGTCATCTGCATGCAAAAGACAACGAATTCTGTTGTTTGTCAGATCAGCAGGGTCAACATAAATAAAATGTTTCTGGCAGATCATTATAATAACTTAAAAATGTTGGGGCTTCTTACATCGGCTCGCCTTGTCTAACTCCTATAAAAGATCTGAAAATATGGATTCATTAATTTTAACTGTGAACAAAAACTCTTCAAAGATTTACTAGGCTTATAATGTTGTACGCCAGACGCTTGTTTCGTCTACAAAGACTCATCAGTGGCGCTCGAATAAAAAAAGGTTTACATGTATAACTTTGCAAAATGCTTCCTGAAGATCTACAAAACAACAAAATATCGTCCGACCTATCTTTTTATCATTACTATATTTACTATATCGGTGTTTTTTTCAACAAATATGAAATTAGAAATTGTTGATGTTTTGGTTCTTATACATCCTTGACTTTAAAATGTTCGGCTTTGAGTGTTCCTGATTCACAACGTGTTGTTTTCATTTTTTTAGAGTCTTAGCAGAAGAGAATTTAATTCTATGGAACCTGCATTCAAAATTTTAGCTGGAATTCACCTAGTCGACATACTTTTCCACTTTTAAGTTGCGATAAGGATTCAGAAATTTCTTTTTTTGGAAATTCAGTAAAAATATTTGTTTATATAAAATTCATATACTTAGAAAGAGATGATTAATCATCTAAATTATGTATAACATTTATCAACAAAATCGAATATTTTTTCTTTCTTTGCAGATGTTAAGTGCATTTATCCTTGGAAGGCTTTCAAAACCAATTGTTATTATTTTGGGATGACTTTCCTGTCAATGAATGACGCTCCGGTAACCACATTATTTCATAATATCTTACAAATAACTATTTACTATAGGATTAAACACATTTTTTTCTAGAGGTTATTGATGTGTAAACTGGGTCGCTGACTCACAAACTCAGTTTGTGAGTTAATCGCCCCAGTTTACACATCAATAACCTCTAGAAAAATGTGTTTAATCCTTATAATTCTTAACCCAAACATTTGCAATTTTTAATTAACAATTTTAGGTACATTGGCTACTATTTACCATCAAATGCACAATTGACATTTCATAACTAAGGAGTAAGCCGCCATATTGACTTTCTGAAATCCATTAATGTTCGATCAATGCAATAGAATCTAAAATGAAATAACACCTACCACAAAAACTTCATTTTAATGACATATTATTTAAATTTGAAGCGTACAAGAAACGGAATAATCTTCATCTTGAGAGTTTTCATTCGTATGACGTCAAGTTTAACCATGACGTTCATGCGCCAAGCTTATTCATGAAATTTCGCGGAATTTTATTTTATTGTCAATTTATACATTTTCCAAGCTTTAATGTAATATTTCTTTTATTATTCATTAGAATAGAAATGACAGTTATGTATTTATTTTTTCAATCTCAATTTGCTTGAACCGCTTGATCCCTTGCATCTGTATCGCGCATGAATAGATCACAATGAAGGTTACGAAAATAGTTTCGGCAACATGGTCTATCGAAGTGTAAACCAAGGGAAAAAATGCTAACGGACCAATCAAATTCAAATATATATCTGTAGATATGCAAATCATATAAGAATTATAGAAAGTTATATGTTTTGGTTAATCATGACTAGTCCATATGGTTAATTTTGCTGCTGGCATCACTTTGCGTCCTTCCTTAATTTGCATTAACATCACCTCTTCTGAAACCAAAACAGGCTATTTTAATCAAACTTATCAGGAATAATATATCGAAGGTTTTGATTGTTTTTCTTCATTTCACTGATTGGATCTTAACATGTTGATCGGATGGCAAAAATTGCGGCATTGGTAACACAATGTTCTCACTAACACTCTATGGAAAATCACATTGGCTTCAAATTGTTAAGTTGGAATGATGTATGGTAGATTTTGTATAAAGAATCCTAATTTTTGCTCATCAGATGAAAAAAATGGTCGCTAGGGTATTTTTTTATTCCAATTAACCATATATATTTTTTAATTTCACCCTATGAAATTTAACTACAAAGCGAAATGTTTGAAACTTCAGGGGTTTGATTTGAAGATTTTTTTTTCTTTAAAGGATCATCTTCAAAAATGCAGCACTATACAGGGCATCATATCAACCACCATACCCGACTCCGTCGAAATAAAAAAAAAAGAGAGACAAACACAGTCAAACATTAACATAGAGCACATGGTCCAGATAGCATGACTTGGTATAGGCGCATACAAATTGCGGAGTAAAACCAGTTTTACGTGCACACAAACGCCCCTTTAGTCTCACTATACCATATATCGTAAAACTGAAGCATATAATAACACATCTGTGTGCACAGTGCTGCTACCAAAAGTATGACCACTGACTTGAACAAAGAACAAATCAAAATATAAATTCTAAAGCAGAGTAAAAAAAAGTGCCCGCTACTACAGCATGCTAGATAAAGTGGTAATAGCAATTGGTTGAATACTGCAACAAAATGAAAATTAGTAACAAACTAGCACTGCCAACAAATTCTCCCATTTGAACCATCCCCCTCCACCCCAAACTGCACATTTATGACATTAAGCAAAAATGAGAGCCATTTATGGATGTGTTGTATTTCAAAGGTACTAAATATTTTTTAGGTTGACATAGAAAAAAAGAGATATTTGCTTCTTTTGGTATTTTTCTGCTTTATCAAATTTGTCACAACAATGGAACAAACAATAGAATACAATTGAAAATGACTTGACCAGTCAGATTAATACGAAACACAAAACAACTAAAACATAAAAACATTCAATACATTAAAAGGATAGCAGGCGATAACATTCACACCCCTTTACCTGTTTACAAGGGAAAATGTTTTGAAATTTAGGGGGTTTGCGAATTTTCGGGATTGAAAACAAACCATACGCAGCTTAATGTCAAAAGTTATCTTTTCTTGACATGGAACAGAATGAATTTCTCAGGCGGCCGATAACTATGCACAATCAATTTGTAGTATATTTTGTTAGATCAATAAATGCAAAAAAAACCAACCTGTGTTTTCTTAATATGATTTCTACAGTGTAGTGCACTACATTTGGGACAAATTATATAAACATTATAAAACTTCATCGGCTCTTACTCTATATATGAACAGTTTTATGGTAAGGTTGACTTTAACTCGTTTTAACAGCTTCAGACGTACTCATGCTTGACCTTTTTGAACTTTATCACTATTTCACCTTAAAATGCATGACCCAAATTATATACACTGTAAATTCAATCCCTACTTGTTATTTTATGTATGATAATCAAATTAAGAAATTGACTGGAAAGGTGCATGAAAAACAGTTGGCCAGTAAAACACTGTCTACACTCGAGAAAACGAAAATCAAAGGGAATTATTGTGTTATCGGGTTAGGCGATTCAAGATCCAAGCGATCTATAGTTTAATAGATTTATGTAAAATCAAGTCAATAATACACCAGTGTGATGGTTCTTTGACGAAACTGAACCAAACTGACTGCTAATAGGGGAATGTTATTTCTTTATTCCGCTTCTATAAATGTTTAAAACAAACAAAAATATATTTATTTTTAGTCGAATTCATGATTATAAACTATGATTGTTTTTCCTAATCAGAATGTGTAAAGCAATGAACGGGAAATTGGTGAAGATAGACAATTCAAATGAAAACGAATGGATTACTTCAATGTTACAAACATGTAAGTATGTTGTATTTTACCACGTATACTCTGTGTAAACTTTAGTCATCAATTGGTTAACACTGTACATTATCCGTATGGCATCTACTAGGTCATATTTAAAACAATTTTATCAAGAATTTTACCTTACTTGCTTAATCAAGAAAAACACTAACTTCTCATAAACATACTGAAGGTAGATTAACTGTATAACATCATCTTGGATTGCTAAATAGCAGTTCACAATGGGTCTAGTTCTTTGCTTAAATCTGCAAATTTTGAGACAGGTTGGCAATTAATGGGTGAGGCTGTTTATTGAAATAAAGACAAAATAAATGTTTTATTGCATTATTCAGACTGATTTATTAAATACTAAATATTTGTGTTTGTTCGAATCAAATTGTCAACTTAGCCATTAAAGGGAGAAAACTCAAATAATAAAATTTTTATAAAGGAATGATAAAGAAATTTTATAATTTTCACTTGTAGCAAAAAACAAGGTCAGTGACACAAGTTTTTTAAAGCATATTTTAAAACCTATCTTCTCATATTTTATTTCAAAATTCTATCTCTCAATTTTTTTTATTTGCAAAGAAATGTGTTTTTCATGAACAATCTATGCAAATTTGGGTAGTTTTGCACGACTTATAGCTTGAAAAATAGTATGACTTATATATCATGATAGGAAATACAAGCCCTGGAAAATCGTATCAACTGGGAGATATATATATATTCCGTATGCAGGAGCTGCTGGAATGTTGCTACATAGGAATGGAAAGTTCACAATTGGGAATCATCTCTTTTGTCGTAAAGTTTTGTTTTCAACCGACCATTATTGTTAATTTCTAGATGTAAGTCAAGATATGAGACAGACTTAACTGTATCTGATGTATCCATTATCTCAAGTTCGATGGGATAGAACATAAGTAATGAGAAAACCTATTTTCAATAACAGCACGAATCTCAAACTCATTTATAGTAGCAATATAGCAAATTTTCATCAGACAACGCAGTAAAAGTATTTATGGACTTACCAATGTTAATTACAGTAAATGAGACAGTGTTATAGCACAAAATACGAATTCTCTTTCCTCTTAAGTTTTGCGCCTACAGAAAATGTACAGCTTTAAACATAACATCATTGATAGTTATTCGAGATAGTTAATATGTAAATGTGTATCTAAAATGATATATAGAAAAAATTGATGGAGCAAATTTTCATTCAACCAACCGCCGCAACCCGAAAAACATACGTCTAAAGAAAAAACTTCATCCAGCTTTGACCTTTTCTCTAGGTTCATCACCGATATTCCGTTGAAATCGAGTAGAAAATTAACCCACCGCTATATAACATTTTGAACATAACAAGGCAATGCTGTTACTGCAGCTTGCAGAGTAATTAATTTGATCTCATTGCTTTTATTTCCAGATAATCATGCGACAAAAATAATATAATAAAAATAAAATCCCTACGAGCTGCCGTGCAACGGCCTAAAGACCGCCGGGTTGACCGATGTATGCTACCTGCTAATGTTGATAAGCGTTCGACGTATATTTACACGGGTTGTTGGCGTGTTTTCGAAGTAAAATGAAACCATAGCTGTCGGTAATTTGAGCAGCTCATTCGACTTTTACTTCTGGTTATGTAATATTTACCTGATCATTCAATAATATCTTACACTCGTAAAGCTCGCGTGGTAGGCTATTCAATTTACTCTACCCTGATGGATATTTATCAATACTGAGTATTTATCAATACTCCTTGTTCATTCTTTTTATATTTCGATGGCGGTTCGTCATCAGGGGAAATCATTTGAACTACACCCATTTTCCCCATTACTTTTGACAAACCTGTCATTGAGGTAGACAAATTTTTGAAACCACTAAAAATTAACTAAATGGCACTTACCTTTATTCGTTTTCGCTTGATTGTTTTCCTCCGTCCTACGGAGCTCACATTATTTGAAATTTAAAAACAAATCCTGGTCACAAGGCACTAAATTACCATGTGACGTAAGGATTTGTAAATACAAATGTTCATATAAACTTTTAATATAATGACATATAGATAAACATAAAAAACAATATGATATAAAATGTCTCGTTGTACACGACAGAGGTGCGTAATAACATACACTCAGTATCACAAATGTTTCTGGATATGAATTATCTTACGAGATTTTACGTATAATGTGTTCCTTAAATGCAATTTCCATAGTGGTTTTTGCCTGGCTTTGGCTATGATTTTGTCCTGTTCGTTTCAAAAGCTCATCATTTTTGACAATTTATGAATTTTCAAATAGTTTCACCTCGAGTATCACTGAAGAGACATGTATTGTCGAAATGCGCAACTGATGAGGTAAAATTGGTTCCGTTAATTTTCTTTTGGAACTGGGAGCACCCAATATAATGATTAAATCCTCTTGTGATGTAAGTGAACATATAAACATATTTTTCGTTAAATAATCAAGAATTCTCTAACTATACTGCTGAAATTTACCCAAATGAACTTACATTAAATAAATCTAATATCAACAGCAATAACTGTCCATTCCTAGATTTAGATATTTCAGTATTACACCAGAAACTCTACACAAAAATTTACGACAAAAGGGATAATTTTTCTTTCCTTATTGTTAATTTTCCGTTTTTGGACGGTGATGTTCCTTTGGCACCGTCATACGGTGTTTATATATCCCAACTCGTTCGCTATGCTCGTGTCTGTAGTGACGTTTTGGATTTTAATGAGCGTAATCTATGTATTACTAGTAAATTATTAAGTCAGGGATTTCGCTACTACAAATTACTTAAAACCTTTACTAAATTCTTTCATAGATACACAGATTTGGTCTGCAAGCTTGGCTGTACCTGTAGAAAACTTATTTCAAACGGAATACCACATCCTAAATTTTACGTGATGTTGTAAACCGAGCCCGGAAATTTGGATACGATCCGGGCAAACCTATCAATCCTTTGAATAAACTTATTCTTAAAGGTTACCTATCCAACACTGTAATTAAATCTTTGAATATTTTTTTTATTGGTATAAATATTGATTTTGTTATCTGTAAATTAAAACCATACTGACTGAATATTACACATATGTACTTTCACGGTACTACAATCTGTCGATACCTATAGTTTGGCAGTGCACAAGGTCATGTTTTTCTCTGATTGTTAATGACGTCTTTACACTAAATCCATTGGATATTGGATGTGAACTGATTGATATTGTAGTCTTAGATACATGATTGTTTTTCATTAGTTGTTATTGGCTTTGAACTAGCTGTCAGTAACTGCGAGTACTCTCAGATCTGTACGTAGTGTCTTTTTGTTTTGGGATGTATAGGTACCCGTCCACGTCCACTCTTATGTTGTATTGTTACGCCACTGTCCCAGGTTAGAGGGAGGGTTGAGCGCTCACAAACATGTTTAACCCCGCCACTTTCAGTCAGAAGCCTGTAGTTCAGTGGTTGAAGTTGGTTTATGTCTGTCATATTTGTTTTTTCTAAATTGTTTTGTTATAAATTATGCCGTTAGTTTCCGCAATTGAATTGTTTCTTATTTTTAATGTCGGAGCCTTATATAGCCGACCATACGGTATAGGTTTTTCTCATTGTTAAAGACCATACGGTTGCCTATAATTGCTTACATCCACTCCATTTGAACTTTGATGGATAGTTGTCTCATTGGCAATCAGACCACATCTCCTTTTTTTATATAAATATAAAATAATAACCAGCACCTGGAATTGGATTTTCTAGGCTTGTTTGATTTCATATTATAGGCTAAAAAAATATGTTAATCATCTTTTTTACCTGTATAAAAATGATTTTTTGTGGATCAACAAAATTGTTCACCCTTGTTTCACTTTCTATGTTAATATATGTTAATAGCTGAAAGTAAAATAACAAAAAGTAAAATCACAAAAATACTGAACTCCGAGGAAAATTCAAAAAGGAAAGTCCCCAATCAAATGGCAAAATCAAAAGTTCAAACACATCAAACGAATGGATAACAACTGTGATATTCCTGACTTGGTACAGGCATTTTCTTATGTAGAAAATGGTGGATTGAACCTGGTTTTATAGCTAGCCAAACCTCTCACTTGTATGACAGTCGCATCAAATTCCATTATCTTGACAACGATGCGTGAACAAAACAAACAGACACAATAGGTAAAAATGTCAAAAATAGGGTTACAGCAGTCAACAATGTGTTATCATCTTAATCACTATAAAAACAAACAAATGTAACGAAGAAGCACAAAAAGGCATACATCAAAAATACCGAACTCCAATGGAAATTCAAAACGGAAAGTCATAAAAATAGCTCAAACACATCAAACGAATGAAAAACAACTGTGGAACAGGCCTATTACATGCGAAACTGATCTCTAGCTAGTGGTATCTTAAAAGTTACGTGAATACGAATTCAATAAGGTTAAAATTATTGACTTGCAAGTCAATAATACATCAGTGATGTTTGTGAGCTTATTTTGACAAATTTGTGTCAAACTGACTGCTTATAGCGAAATATTATTTCAAATTCCGCTTTTATTAATACTTGACCCAAAAAGAATCGTATTTTACAGTTTTGTCTAAATCGTAGCTAATGTCCCTTTAAGGGGGCATTTCGTTAAAAAAATATAATTTTCCTTTTCTTTTTTTAAGTCATCTGGTGAACCTCTGTTAACACCTAACATCAGTGACTACTGTTACCATGAATTAAATGTTCATACTTTGTCGTTGGTGCATGTCTGTCATATTTGTTTTTTTTTTTTTTGTAAATTGTTTTGTTATGAATTAGGCCGTTAGTTTTCCTCAATTTATTCGTTTCATAATTTTCATGTCATTGGCATGAATACACTTCTTTTTTCATTAATATAACCTATACTAAATCAACAAGACTTATGCATGGTCACCCAAATATATGACGTCCTACCGAAAAATATAGATTGCACCAAAGGCATCAATGTCATTATAAAGACGCACACTTAATCACATAGATTCACACTAAATCATCAGGCGTACACGAAATCACCAAGATGCCAACTTGATCACCAAGAGGAACACTTAATCATCAACGCGCACTCTAAATCACCAATTCGCACACTAAATCATCAAGGTGCATATGTAATTACCAAACACACTGAATCAAAGAGACACACACTAAATCATCAAGGCGCTCACGAAATCATCAAGGTACATAGTTAATCATCAAGGCACACTGAAACAACAAGCTATGAAAGAGAGAACCACAGTTTTTAAATCCTTAATTATTCCTTATATTACATTTTAAAGTGTGGGTCACAACCTTAGATTTCTAGTTCTAATGAAACGAGGACCTTCACTGAGATAGCTGTGTTAGTGGAGTAATTGTTAACAGCGTACTATTGTTGTTGAATAAAAATTAAAACAAATCACCAAGACGTCCACACAATCACAGACACACACTTAATCATCAAAACACGAACATAAATCATCAATATAATGAATCATCAAGTCGCATATCAAATCATTAAGACACACTAAATCAACCTGACGAATGAATCATTAATAAAGACTGTATCGACAAGACAAATCACCAAGACGCACACCGAATCATCAAAACACACGCTCAATCATAAAGACACACTGGATAACAAGACACAAGTCCAGGATTCGTAATTCCGCCAAAAGTCAGTCAACGGTACACAAGTTCAATCTGTAAGTCACCATCTTACTCTAATGTACTATCAAATCCCTAAACTTCTACAGGAATAACGAAAAAGTCCGGACATGTATATTTGTGAAAAATTACGAAACTTCGGACATGGCAACAATATAAGACAGACCCACATAACAAATCATATCATCAGAGAATTGTCCATAGTCGATACAAAATACGGTTCACTTGTGAACTAAAGAAAAAAAAAACATTGAAAATGACCGTCACATCTTTATTATCAAGTATGGTGTTGTTAGATTTCATGAATTATATAGATAGTACTTGTTATTATCAAATGATGGTATTGTCAGCTTATGTAAGTAAAGGTTGATGCAGATACTTTTTAGAAACATTGAAAGAAATTATTTGGACGACTTTATTTTATAATACTATGTTATTTTATTTCAGTGGGGCCACCTATTAATTATTGTATCGGTCTGCGGAAAGTCAATGGTAAATGGAGATGGCTATCTGACAATTCTACACCTGAGTTTACTAATTGGAATACTAAACAACCATCAGGGGACGGAAGTTGTGCACGTCTTAATAACGACGTTTCCTTTGCTTGGAATGATATTAGCTGTGGAATTAAAGCTAAATATATTTGTGAAAAATGTTAGTTTTGATACCAAGATTATGATTAATACACTGAGTGGCAATAGCAAAGTTTAATACAAAAATTAAGATTAATATATTGAATGTAAATAGGAAAAGTTGATACAAAAACTAAGAATAATAAACTGAGTGTCAACAGAAAAGCAACACCATTGTTTTTCCATCTAGAAAGTTTTTACCAACAAATCGTCTCTTAGATTAGACTAATAGATGTAATATTTAAACCAACAGATCGTCTTTTATATGACAGGTGTTTTCCATTCGTTTGATGTGTTTTGAGCTTTTGGTTTTGCCATTTGTTAAGGGAATTCCATTTTGGATTTTCCTTGGAGTTCGGTATTTTTGTTATTTCACTTTTGACTGTTGACCAATAGTTATGTATGATGAGCAGGTTGAATATTTCTAGCTATTTTAGAAACTAACGTTATCATTTTCCCATTTCCAACAAACACAACCTGTACGTTGGATAAAACATTTCTACCATAATGAGTGCATCTAACAATTAAAATGAAAAAAAAATAATATGACAGACAGCAACAAACGACAACCACTAAAGTAAAGGCTCCTGATTGAAGAGAGGCACACATATAGAATGAAGAGGTGTTAAACATGTTTGTTAGCGCTCAATCTCACTAACCTGAAACACTGGTGTAACATCAGACTGTAAAAATAAGTTGGAAATGGCTAAAAGAGGGACGAAAGATACCAGAGGGACAGTCAAACTCATAGATCGAAAACAAACTGACAACGCCATGGCCAAAAATAAAAAGACAAACAGACAAATAATAGTACAGATGACACAACATAGAAAACCAAAGACTAAGCAGCACGAACCCCACCAAAAACTGGGGGTGATCTCAGGTGCTCCGGAAGTGTAAGTAGATCCTGCTCCACATGTGGCACCCGTCGGTCGTGTTGCTTATGTTATTACAAATCCGGTAAATAGTCTAATTCGGTAAGTCACATTCGTGAAAAGGGAGGGTATTGTAGTTACGACATAAGGAACATATCCGATATCATCTGTGAAACGGTTATTCCATAACGATCAACCAACTCGTGATGGCGTCCGTAAATTTACGCAGGGATGATTTCAACTTCCCATTTGGAACTCTTGGTTTAATAGCTTCCTTGTGAGCAGCAATCCTCTATCAAGGAAATCATGATAGGAAACACAAGCCCGGGAATATCGTATCAATTGGGAGATATATACTCCGTATGCAGGCTCTACTCTTCAGATTGGAAAACACACAAAGGACCGATTTAACAGTACTGACAGTTACTGAGATCTAGTTCAAGGCTAATTGCAACTAAATTATGTTCTCCCAGACTTAGGTATTAATGAGTACCGATAAAACAATATTCAAAGATTTTACTATGGTTGTAAATAGATAACCTTTTAAAATAAGTTTATTCAAAGTACTGATGAGGTTACAGGAACAAAAGAACTATTTCGCATTTCCATTGACAAGGGGCTCAAATGATGTGGTTTGTTTGACTGCACTTTGTATAAAAGAGAAAATATGCTCCGAAACAAAAGAATGAATAAACTCTGAACTTCTGCGCTTGTTTTGAATATAATCGTCGAGTTAAAGATTTGTTCAGAATTTGATGATATTTGAGATAAAACTTTATCTATTGTGTTATTGTGCTATGATAAATTTTGAGTTCTTGTCATTCATTTTTTGCTTATGTACTTTGTCTATATACCATTTTGTGTTTCTTTGTTGAAACAGTTATTTGTTTTTATAGTGATTAAGATTATATTACAATGTTGACTGCTGTACCCCAATTTTTGACGTTGTTACCTATTACGTCTGTTTGTTTTGTTCACACATTGTTGTCAATATAATGGAATTCTATGCGACTGTCATACAAGTGAGAGGTTTAGCTAGTTATAAAACCAGGTTTAATCCACCATTTTCTAAATATGGAAATGCCTGTACCAAGTCAGGAATATGACAGTTGTTTTCCATTCGTTAGATGTGATTGAGCTTTTGATTTTGCCATTTTATAAAGGACTTTCCGTTTTGAATTTCCCTTGGAGTTCGGTATTTTTGTTATTTTACTTTTCCCTTCTTCTCTTTTGTTTTTATAATAAGTATTAATTATCAGCTGGGTGAAATAAAATAGAAGTCATTGGGTATCACTGGTATTGTCCGTCATAAACAACAACAAAAACATTTATTGATATATCAATAAACAAATGATTTTACATCACAATGAATAAGTAATGTTTTGGCAAAAGTCCGTGTACTAAAATTTAAACAAACACAATTATTTTGATAAGAAAATGAACAAAAAAGAAGTGGGAAGGTATTTTATATTAAATTAAAAAAAGACAGGTACAAAATAGCCAGGAAGTATAAATGAAATTTTATGACAAACAATACTTACAAGTTCAAAGGGTGTTAGTAATTGGTGTGTTCTACTTATGTTTTTGTAGCACATTTTGGTGAATAAGATAATAACTACGTCAACTATTTACTTTGATAATTCTTCAAAGAAAATGTAAATAAACTTACTTGTGAGAAGTGGGCTTAAACTTGTCATTGATTTTAGCCTTTTACTTTTAAAGGACATGTCTGAATGTAAAATGTTTTACCCGAATTACTCTTTAACAATGATATTGTTACACATTTTCAGGATTGCATTCAACTTGCACACCCGTCCGTCCTCCGTTCGATCAACCAATAATTCCGTCACACTTTTCTAATCTACTTCTGAAATGAATAACTCATATTTGGTCAGCAGCTTGCCATTAATGACTTTTAACCTATGAGCATTTTTCGGGTCTGTCAGACACTTTTTTTTACTAATCCCTTAATTGTTCAATATATTGATTGAATTTATAAAATTTCGTGCATTTTTCTTTAATGTTGTGGTACTAAGTTGCACCTACCATAATAAGTTGATTATTTGTTACATTTTAAAGTCAATTAAAACGATTCATTGTTACTTTTAGCTGCTTACTATAATTTATGTTTAAGTCAGTATGTTACACATAAACAAATCTTTAAATATAAACCGTCTTTGAACTTTAAATGACCACACAAACAGATGGAAACAATCACACCATGCCATTCTATTATCAGTTCAATTTCTGATATTAAATTTAACCGGATATATGTTTATTTTGATAAAGATTTATTTCACGTTTAACATTCCGCCCTTGTTGTCAATGAATATTAAATGGGCTATGTCAAGAGATTTTGGTAAAATTTTCATGTAAATTAAGGACAACTAAACGCAATTTTACAGATTTTGAAATGGGAAAAAGATACCAACGGCTGATAAAAATCATGGCTCTAAGAAACAAATACGACACTACAGCAAAAATAATACTAAGGGAATAACAAGCAAAACTGGGGTGTTTTCTGTTTCTGCTACACCAGTGATACCTGTCGGTTTCTGTCAGTAATAATCCGTAGATGTATTATATCCAGAAAACACAAATCGCGTAGATTGATAAATTTTCTTGTTTAATAAGAAATCACTAAATTTAAATATGTAAATTCCACATTCCGAATTAGACGGAATAAGAAAGTTAGAATGTTTCTGTACAAAGTATTAACAAGACCATAACAACTACGGTATATAAAATAAAATTGTATCAATACAAGGCAGAAAAAGAGTAGCGAAAGATATCAAAGGAACATTCAAACTCATTAGCCGAAAATAAACTGAAAACGCCAAGGCTAAATAAAGATAACAGTAGTATCTCAAAAAAAAAGACACAAATCAATAATTAAATTTAACAAGATTTATTATAAACAAGTTAACAAGAGATATTATACAAATTGAAAAGTCAACTTAACTGTTGTAATAAACAAAAATATGTTGTAACAACTTTTTGTTCAATCAAAATTTCATTTAAAACCAACAAAAATTTGTAAGCCTATACTTAACTCAATTTTTAGATTATCTAAATCAAATATAAATATCAAAAATATTCTTATCAAATTTTTAACAAAAATAAAACAATATAACGGAAACTTGTTAGAAATAGAAATAAGAAATCAGGGTAAGTGAACTTTTTAAAGATTACCAAGGACTTTGAATACCCAGTAATTACTAAGACGGGGAGAGGATGTTGAGAACTCATCGCATAATTTATAATGGCCTTACTTCGATTTTTATTAAAATAGCTCTTTAGATTAATAAAAATATTACATGTTGTTAGAGTTATGATGTTATATTATCATTTTGTTATTCTAATTATTGGCAAGAATGGAATCTATTTTGTTACTAGGATGCTAAAGTTGTAGCTAATGACATGTAGATATTGTTTAATTCACTTATCTTACATTTACATGATTGATATCTGACCTTTTAATTGTCAGGTTTTGCACTGGACAATATTTTTGTATGAAAAAAAAACTATTTCTAGTTTGTTGCCTATGGTTGACAAGAACATTTTTTGGTTGCTATGTAATATTTTCCTGGCAAAATGGGAACAATTGACACTACCCTTATATGACTAGCTAAAAAATCAGAATTACTCCGTATACATATATTCATTTGGACTTTGAAATTGAATAAATTTTGGAAATTTAATTTTGAGCTTGCTGCTCATGTTGCTATAGGGTTAACTTTGTTGCTATGTATTGTTTGGAAAAAACCCACCAACTTTTTATAAAAATAATGAAAGTATGACCACTACTTGTTCCATCTTAAGTAATACGAGGTATATTGCTGTTCTGGTAATAGAAAATATTTGAACTTGAATTCTGGCCTTTTTTTGCTTTTTGGGATATTACGGTCCCTGAAGACCAGCCGTACCCTAATATTTCTAGAATGAAATAGTATTTCACCAAAACAGCTGTTCTTCAAGAATATTTGATAGTTGAAAAAGTTGCAGTTCAATGGAGAAATACTAAATTTTATATAAACAGCAGATTTCATGAGACTGAAAAAGTGAAAAACTGTGGGTTTTGTATTAACCTCTATTACTCGCTGCTTTCGCAAATTCAAATGGCCCTGTTTCAATAGCAACCCTATCTAATTGGTCTGAAAACTATTTTTTCTTTATAACATGTTATTCGGATGATTTATGCAAGATTTCTTCATGTCTTGGTCACTGCCTGATCCTTAGGCAGACTGGCACTTAAAATAAATACTTACAAATAGCTCATATGTTTCAAAAAGTAAAATAACAAAAATACCGAACTCCGAGGAAAATATAAAACGGAATTAAAATACATAAAAACAATGAAATGAAACTACTACATAAGACCACAACATAATATATATATTTCAAGTACTAAGACTTGTTTTGTTATTATTGTTTCAATTATTTCTACAAAAATTAAGACATTCGATTGTTCATACATGTTGTTACAATATGTTTTTGATATATTGTACTATACAATAATGTCTACATAAATACATTAGATGAAATGAGGTAATGGAAAGATAGCAATATATTATCAAAAACTTATGATTAATAAAAACACGAAAAGTATAAAATATGAAAATTGATTTTATTGAGAAATAGTGGATACATTGATTTTCAAACAACCAATGGTATTAACACTAATTAATCAAACTTTTTTTCAATATGCTGATTAAGTCTTTGCATATAGAATGAACCTTCTATGGGTATACATGTTTTCATTTATCTCATTTTTTAAGTAGTAAGTAATTCAAACACTCAAAAATGAGATTGAAATTTACTTTTTTCATCATAGTTGCTATACTGTCATTTGAACACATTGTTGGACGTGGTAATAAATAAAGGCAACAGTAGTATACCGCTATTCGAAATTCATAAATCGATTGAGAAAAAAACAAATTCGGGTTACAAACTAAAACTGAGGGAAGCACATCAAATATAAGAGGAGAACAACGACACAACAGAAACACAACACTAAAATGCAACACACACAGAAACGAACTATAATATAACAATGGCCATTTTCCTGACTTGGAACAGGACATTTTAAGAAAAAATGGTGGGTTGAACCTGGTTTTATGGCTAGCCTAACCTCCCGCTTTTATGGCAATGTTAAATATAACATTAAAATGACAAGACTACATGACAGGACTACAATACAAATAAATGGGAGAACATACAGGACATAGACACACACAAATAATAGCTATGAAAATGTACCAGGCTTATAATTTAATACGCCAGACGCGCGCCTCGTCTACACAAGACCCATCAGTGACGCTCAGATGAAAAAAAGTTCGAAAGCCAAAACATCCTAAATTTTACGGTAATATTGTACTTAGAGCGCGGAAATCACCATATGATCCGTGTAAACTCATTGAACCTTTAAATAAACTTATTAGTTCAGGTTATCTTACCAATGTTGTAATTAGATCTTTGAATATAGTTTACATTGGCACTAATATCGATTTTGTCATCAGCAAATTAAAACATAACTAAATTTGTATTCTTTTCAAACGGGATGTTTAAAGACACACCCACGTTCATTTTGATCTATAAAGAGGTTAAACTCCTAACTATCCTACTGTCTGTCGATACATTTATTTTTGGCATTGCACTAGTCATGTCTTCTTTGACTGTCCATGACGTTAAAATACTAAATCCCTGGGATGTGTTTTAGTTGATTTTAGTCTCTGATGCATGATTTTTATTATTAATTGTTTTGGCTTTTAACTAGCTGTCAGTAACTGCGAGTACTCTCAAATCGTACTTTCTTGTTTATTTGACCTGTTGATACTAATTGTAATGCTTTTTTGTTATTTAATGTTATTCAGGGTTATATCTGGTCTATATACCAGCTTTGATAAGTGTTTGGTACTAATATAAATTTCCACTTCGTACTATGAACATCAAAATTATTTATTTTGTTTAAATATTTCCTTTCTCTATTGTAACTGTATACGTATACCTAACAACATAATTATTTTATGTACCTGTGTTTAAAGTTATTGGAAATGGCTGATATTTTTGTTCGAGCATATTGTTTTTCTTAAATTGTTTAACATTTCATACCGATATAACATGTTACTTTTATTATTCTTCCCTTAGTTTATTTATTTTGAATTTACATTGTATCATAGGTCAAATTTATTTGTTCAGTGTATGTTCAATGGTGTTACTATGTCCTTTGATTGAGTTAAGCTATTTCAGTTGATATTTTATAGTGTGTCTTTCTATATTGTGATGTTACACTATTGTTTCAGAAAAAGGGTGAAGGTTTGGTACCATTAAAACGTTTAAACCCGCTGCATTTGTTTGCACCTGTCCTAAGTCAGGAATCTGATGTTCAGTAGTTGTCGTTTGTTGATGTGGTTCATAAGTGTTTCTCGTTTCTCGTTTTTATATAGATTAGACCGTTGGTTTTCCCGTTTGAATGGTTTCACACAGTAGTTTTTGGGGCCCTTTATAGCTTACTGTTCGGTGTGAGCCTAGGCTCCGTGTTGAAGACCGTACTTTGACCTATAATGGTTTACATTTATAAATTTTGACTTGGATGGAGAGTTGTCTCATTGGCACTCATACTACATCTTCTTATATCTATATACAAAGTTGAAGAGCATTGAGGATCAAAAGTTCCGAAAAGTTGTTCCAAATACGGCTAAGGTTATATGCCTGGGATAAGAAAATCCTTAATATTTAGAATAATTCATACTTTGCAAACAGTAAATTTATAAAAATGACTATATAATAGATATACATGTTAACACCGAAGTGGTGACTAACTACAGAATAAAAACGAATACGTAAAACAACCTAAATCAGCACATAAAAAAGGCACAGCCGAACAACGTATTATATGTTAGCCGAAGAGATCGACGCACAATGTGACGTCACATATAAATTTCTATAAATTTCCAAGAAAATAGGATAGATTTAAAGATTAGGTTTGTAATACTGATATAACATGTATTAATAACAATGAAAATTACAATACTTATTAATATACAATTGTGGTAGTAATTAGATAATTAATTGTATTATCAAGCTATGTCGGTATATCTTCTATATCCAACTGTAAACCAAATACATCGTATAAATTTAGTTGACTCAAACTAAAATCTTATAAATGAACTGGGTGATTAATTATCTTTACCGTAACACACGAATAGAACAGAAAAAAATAAGATTTACAACTACAAACGATAAGACATTTGACAAAATCCGATGAGAATAACAAATATAACATCAAAACTAAATACATGGATTTTGGATAGAAAAATACCGTGACACGTCTTATAGCAATGCGAATTCACACTCAGCAAAACAGTCACAATCAGGAATAAGTTACGTTCGGTACTTAAAAGATCAGACGACGTCATGGCAAACCACAACCTAACACGTGGTCAAAATGTCCTTTGTTAGTTTGGACAAAGACACATCGTATGAATCAACCAATTCGTGATGGTGTCCATAACATTTACGGAGTGTCATTTTTAATCTGTCCTCCTCATAACTTTGTTGGAGCAGTTTCTGCGTTTGAAGCACACTCCTGTATATGAAGTCCGTATAGTGTGAACATGCACGAGCATAACGTATCAACTGAGATATGTAAACACCATACGAAGGGGCAGCGGGTATGTTACTGCTGAGAAATGGGAAATTGATAATTGGGAAGTTGAAATCGTCCCGTTTATCATAGATTTTCGTGTGAAGTCGTCCATCTGTGTCAATATTGAGGAAAAGATCAAGGTATGTAGCAGTCCTTCTAATATCAGTAGTATCCTTAATTTCAAGTTCACTGGGATAAATGAGATGTAAGTATTGGCTGAAATATGGGTTTATTTATTTTTTTCCTTCTTAAATTTACAGGTATCAGCAAATATTTATCTTGTGGAACAATAATCAAGCAAGTGAAATAAATAAGCATAATAAGCATACTATGGTATAACAGTATGAAATCAATGGATTAAGTATAGTAATAACATCTTCATTAATATAATAACAGTAGTAATAGTAGTGCAAGAACATATATGTACATGCATATGGTATAACAGTATACATATACTTTCAAATATTCATATACACACATATGTATATGGATTTACCCCCATTAAAATTTAATCAGTGACCTTAGCCCATGGGTTCCAGTACAAGTTGTATTCTTCCACACTTAAATATTTTGAGGAAATATGTTTTTCTAAAATCAAGTTTTCTTTATGTAATTTTGAAGTACTTCTATATGAGGTTTTATATCTTGCATCTTAGATCTGTTAATGAAGCACTTTGTCAGTAAAATAACTTTATTTTTGATAAAATTCAATTTATAATTTTCATACAGGCCAAAAATGACAATATCCAAATTTTGTGGAATTTCGATATGAACTATATCGAAAATCCAAGAATTCAGTTTGTGCCAAATGTCGGCTACAATATGACAACCCCAAAGTAAATGTTCTATAGTTTCTGGCTTTTCCTTGCAAAATGTACACAAATTACAATTTACAAGGTTCATTTTAAAGAGTAAAGCGTTTGTACCAAAGATATAATGAATAATTCTATATTGAAACCAACATAACCTAGTGTATTTTGAAACCTTGGTAACACATAAGTGTATTTTTTTTCCAATTTTCTACAACTTTATTTATAATACCTTCCCATTTTTTTTTTTTTTTCTGCTGCAAAATCTATAGGTATAGTACCTTGGTTTAAAATAGTATACATATCCTTTGAGCCCTTTTCTGACTTGAAGAAAATATTAATATTAAAAGGCATAATAGCCTGATGTTTTTTCTCTCTTTCAGTGTTGATTCCAATGGCTTGTAACCACTTTTTTAGTGCTAGTATAAGCCCATAAAACTGTAGAAACATGGGTTTGAAATTATACATTATTTCAAAATTTTCATATGTTAATATATTTCCATGTTCATCTAACAGGTCATTTACAGTCCATACCCCATGGTGTGCCCAATTTTTATAGTAAACACTGACATTATCAATTTTAATATGTTCGTTATTCCATATAGATGCTGAAATGACTTCCTCAAAATGAAAAGGACGTCTGAGTTTTGACATATTTTTCCAGGCATTAAAACCTTCATCCCAAAATTTGTTTTTTGATTTTTTAATGATTCCAAAATAAGCCAACTCTCTAAAATTTATATTTTGTGTGGAGGTAAATAGTTGTATCCATTTCGATTTTGACTTAAATAATCTTCTAACCCAAGTAAGTTTTAACCCTTGTATAAAGTTTCTCAAATTAATAATTTTAGGCCCTCTGTAGTATTCTTGACATAGAAGATCCCTTTATCTTGTCAGGCTTATCATCCCAAAAGAATGAATAAATTTTACTATTAAGTTGACGTATCATATTATCATCTGGACCTGGGATGGACAGGAACAGATGATTAAATTTTGATACAATTAGCGACTTTATAATTGTTATTTTACCAAACGGGGTAAGTGACTGTTTTGACTATTTTGTAATATTTTTCTATTTTTGTATGCGAGGAGCATAATTTAGGTTTAACATTCTATCTAAATCAACACAGAATGTGATACCCAATAATTTGAAGGTAATGGAACCCCACTTCAGTCCCCACTTTACACATATTTTGTCTTGACTATGTCTTTTACTACCTATCCATATAACGTTTGTTTTGTCTAAATTAATTTTCAGTCCTGATATCTCAGCATAGAATTGTAATATACGGAGAGATGCATCCAGTGAGGAAGGCGACCCATCTAAAATAAGTGATGTGTCGTCTGCATATTGAGACAAGATATACTCTGAATCATCTATCTTAATACCCTTTATCTCATCACTATTTCATACTAAAATGCCTAATATTTCTGCACATAGCAAGAAAAGGTAAGGAGACAAAGTATCCCCTGTCTACAGCCTCTCCCACACGGAAAAAGTCTGACAGACAACAGTTCTGGGTGACAGTTGATGTTATATCATTGTAAAATGTTTTTATCTAGTTCATAATGGAATCTCCAAAATTAGAATACTTAAGTGTTTCAAAGAGAAATGCCCATGATATAGAGTCAAAGGCCTTCTCAAAATCAATAAGTAATAATATACCAGGGATATCATTTTCTTCTGTAAAGTGTAAAATATCATATATAAGTCTACAGTTCTCCCCAATAAATATACCCGGGATAAAGACTGTTTGATCAGAGTCAATAATTTTGTTTAGAACTGACTTTATCCTCTCAGCTATACAACTAGAAGCTAGTTTGTATGTTGAGTTCAAAAGTGTAATTGGACGCCAATTTGTTAAGAACTGTTTAGACTTGCCTACTTTTGGAATACATGTGATAACTCCCTGCCTCTGTGTGACAGACATTTCCCCTATTTGATATGCATAATTTATTAACCTCAAGACAAACTTTGCAATGTCTATCCAAAATTCTGCAGTAAAACCATCTGACCCAGGACTTATATTATTTTTCATCCTTTTCAAAGCTTGTGTTACTTCGGTAAAGGAAATGCTACCTTCTAAGGATTCTCTTTCATTATCTTCTAATTTAGATGTCAAAAATGGTATTTCCCTTGATAAGTTTACTTTTTTAAGACATTCTTGTCTTTTGTAAAGTTTCTCATAAAATATTTCTGATTGTTTTAAGATTTCTTTTTGATTTTCTACTACAGTATTTTCATCAATAACTAGTTTTTTAATAGATTTATTGACAAAGTTTTGTGTTTCTAAATTACAAAAGAAATTAGTTGGCCTCTCTCCTTCTTCAATCCATTGGGTTCTTGACCTAACATATTGACCTTTAACCTTGTTCTGTCTCAAAATTCTAAGTTGACATTTTTTGGCGTCTATTTCATCAAGATTGTCCTCTGTGCTTACCTTTTTTTCTAGATTTTGTATCTCATCAGTCAGCTGGATTTTCCTTTTTATAAATGTTGAATAGGAAATAGTCTTACCTCTAATCTCAAGGAGAAGGGTCTCCAAAAATAATTGGTCATTAATTGCAAATTGAATATCTAAATTATCAATACCATGTAAAGCATCCCCTCTAGCACTGGCATTACCTATTTCTCAACTGTGTTAGTAATTTGTTGTTTTATTAGTTTTACATATTCATGATCTTGAAGGAGAGAGTTATTAAACTTCCAGAGGCCTCTGCCTTTTAAAATTCATTTATTTTTAAAGTCAAAATCACTGGTGAATGATCTGACCTGTAGCTATTACCAATGTTTACTTCACAAATGTCATCTATAAGGCTTTCAGAAATCAAAAAGAAATCTAATCTAAAATGTTTAAAAGGGGTTTTCCTTCTCCATGTAAATCGTTTAAGATCAGGGTATATTTCTCTAAATGGGTCGACAAGATTCTTATATTCTTCAATTTCTAAAATTTTCTCTCTAGATCTTGGATTGTTTATATTTATATAGTGATGGGTATCAAGGTTGAAATTTTGAATAAGATTAAAGTCCCCACAAATAATGCAAAGCTGATTTCCAAAGAGATCTATAATTTCTGTTAATTTGTCATAGAAGCAGGGAGTATCAACATTTGGCCCATAAACATTTATCAGAGTAAATCTCTTGTCTTCAATATTAAGATCCAATCCCACCAGATTGCCATCCCCATCTTTTTTAACTTTATATACTTTATAGTCAAAATTATTTTTAAACAGAATAGCAACTCCTCGTTTATTTGAAGCAAATGAATTAAAAACACAATGGCCTTTCCATTGGTTTTTTATCAAAACTTCATCTTGTTCTACAAAGTGTGTATCCTGGAGACAATATATGTTTAAATCTTTTGAATGAAGATAATCAAAAATATCTCCCCGTTTTTCCCTCATGTGAAGTCCTTGACAATTATAGGACATTATTTTAATGTTTTTTCCCTCCATCATGATATTTGTTCTTCAACTCTGAAGTATGATATTTGTAAAAACAAAGAAAAAATAGTTCATGCGAGACATCAGGACTGCTTTCATAATATTTTACTTCCTGAAAAAATATATCATATATGTGCCAAATACCAGAAATCTGTTTTATAATAAATATATACATATAATAAACAAAAACAAAAGAAAATGAAACACATTTAAAACATGTAATGTAATATGAAACTAAGATATTTCTTATCTTAATGCAGATTTACATTTGTGTTCTAGGGGAAATAACTCAATTTTTTTCAGATAAAATTTAGGCCAGACTAAGTTTTGTACTGATCCGAATAATAATCTGTACTACATATCAATATTTAAACACCATTTCTTACAGACTTATAGTTAATGAATTAGATTTATACATAAAATATGGGTTATTCAATGATAAGATATCATCAATATATCTGAAAGTAAAATTTAAGAATTTCGCAAGGTGCTTTTTCTTTTTGTCTTTTAGAAGGTTCTGAATGAATTCTGCTTCATACGAGTACAAAAACAAATCGACCAGTAGTGGTGCACAATTAGTACCCATTGGAATACCGACTGTCTGTTGAAATATCAATCCTCCAAACTCAACAAATATATTGTCGATCAAAAAGTCCAGCATTTTGATAATATCATCTTCAGTATATTTTCTGGTAGATTCAGTTTGGTTCTTCACAAAATATGAATTATTGTAACCCAAAACAAGAAATTTGTATCTACGATTCCCATTTTTATAGAAAAAGCTCTGTTTAATGAGAAGGTGAAGTCGATCTTTCAACTGAGCATGGGGAATAGTAGTGTAAAGCGTAGAAAAATCAAAGGTCTTTATGTTGCTGCAAAATTGCAAAGATTGTGATTGAAGATTAAGCAGTAGATCTTTCGAATTTTTGAGAATCCACATCTGGTTAACACCACTGGTAGAATATATCTCATCACAATATTTTTGAAGCCCATCTTTAACTGTAGAAAGAATAGTAGTCAGTACTTTAGAAAGATGTTCAGTCGAACATTTTGATGACCCAGCTATGTATCGTTCTTTTTATGGAGTTTTGTGAAGTTTTGGTATCCAGTATAATGACGGTAAATTTTCTTCGTTTTCTTTGATGTTGATACCAAAAGAAAGAAGGACAGATTTATGATTTTGTAAAATTTCATCCTTGGTAAATGATGTTAAAGAATATGTAGGATTACCAGTTGTTCTATTTATTCCAAGCTCTGTTGTGAGACATTGCAAATAATGGTTTTTACCTATGAAGACAATATTATTGGAGGCTTATCTGCTGGAACAACGACATATTTGTCATGCAAAGAGGATAGAGCATCCACAACCTCCGGATTCTTGAAAGGGTTAGTAACTCTTGTGCTCATAGTACATCGTAGTTTCTGAATTTAATTATATAACGAAGTTAAAGATGCTGAGAGAAAATATAAAAAAGTTATAGACCAAGCCATAAAAATTCATAAACGTGATATGACTAAAAATTAAAAACCTCAGATCTCAAAATTCAAAAGAGTATTGGAATATTTTAAATAAGCGGGAACACACGAAACAACCGGACATAAGTTTTGATAATTTACTAAATTTTTTCAGAGATCTAAATTCAGGCACCCCCGATCCTATTGAGTTACCAAATGTAGACCAAGATGCTTTAAATGATTTAAATGGTACACTTAATGGTCCAATTACAAAGGACGAGATTATGAATTGTATTAAGAAACTAAAAAGTAACAAAGCCTGTGGCGACGATATGATTATAAATGAATATATTAAATCTTCTAGTGATTTTTTAATTGGTGTATATGTTGAATTGTTTAACTTAGTTTTTAGAACTGGGACTGTACCAGAATCTTGGGTAATTGGCACGATCAAACCATTTTATAAGAATAAGGGAAACAAATTTGATCCAAAAAATTATAGACCTATCACAATTATCAGTTGTGTTGGGAAATTATTCACTTCGATTTTATGTCATAGATTATCAAATTTTTGTTAATAAATGAAAATCAGTTTGGATTTAGAAGTGGATATTCAACAGTCGATTGTATATTTATACTGCACTCTTTCTTTGAAATTTTGAAATTAAAAAGAAAAACATGTTTTGTGCATTTGTGGATTTTGAAAAGCGTTTGACACAGTCAGAAGAGACGCTTATGGTATAAGATGTTATTGAATAACATAAATGGTCATATGTATAACATAATTCATAAGATGTATGATAATATTAAGTCATGTTTATCTTATAATGGCAATATATCAGATTATTTTTCATGCAATATTGGCCTACGTCAAGGGAAAACTTATCTCCTTTTCTGTTCTCACTTTTCTTAAATGATTTGGAAAACTTTTTATCAACAAGAACTTGATTGGTTTGAACACTATTGAAGATGCATTTGAAGAAAAATTAGATATTTATGTTAAACTGTTTGCAATCCTCTATGCAGATGATACTCTGCTAATGGCGGAATCGGCCAAAATCTTTAATTATTGCTAGATAAATTCCACTCATATTGTGATGTCTGGAAAATGAAAGTTAATGTACAAAAGACAAAATTGTAATTTTAGTAATGGAAGACAACCCAAAATCTCAGTTTTACATATGATAACTCTGTTATAGATATCGTTCAAGAATTCAACTATCTTGGGATCTATTTTTCACGAAATGGCACATTTAAACACTGTAGAAAACACTTAGCAGAAAAAGCTACAAAGGCAATGTATGAGGTGATCAAAAAGGGGAGAAAACATGGGTTATCTATTAGTTGTCACTTAGATTTATTTGACAAATTAGTGAAACCGGTCTTATTGTACGGTTGTGAAATTTGGGGTTTGGGAATAACGACATTCTGGAGAGAGTTCAATTAAAATTCTGTAAGCTTCTTCTGCACCTAAAGTCTTCTACCCCAAATTGTGTAATATATGGTGAACTTGGACGATATCCGATCAATTTAGATATTAAAGTCCGTATGGTATCATTTTGGGTGAAATTAGTATGTGGTAAACCGACTAAATTATCAGCTACCATTTATAAACTACTGTTTAAGCTGTCAAATGAAAATGATGTAAAGTTTACTTGGTTAAACCATGTAGAATCCATTTTTAATGAAACGGGATTATCTTTTGTGTGGTTATCTCAAACATGTATTAGTGACATTTGGTTAAAGAATACAATCAGAACATCACTCCAAGATCAGTTTCAACAAACATGGTTTTCAAATGTGCAAGCATGTTCGAAGACATTAAATTATCGAATTTTTAAGGATACTTTTGGGTTTGAGAACTATTTTGATATTTTAGAATTTCGTGATATTTATACTTTATGCAAATTTAGAACCATCAACCATAAATTACCCATTGAGATAGGGAGATGGACAAATATTCAGAGAGATAGACGAAATTGTAAATTATGTAACTCTAAAGATCTTGGAGATGAGTATCATTATATTATAATGTGCACAGAGATGTCAGTAAAAGAAACGAATGTATTGATAAAAATATGTAAATCGTCCAAATATAATTATGTTTAAGAAAATTATGAATTTAAATATAAAATCTAAATTGAAAAAGCTGTGTACTTTCATTAGATTTATAAATCCCATGTGTGCCCTCCTGGCTAAATACTATCAGTATAATTGTAAATAGTGTACATATTTTGCTCTGTGTATTCATGTATTTATGTCTGTATTATTGATGTCATGTAGTGTCTGTATACCATTGTAATTGCAAAGGTTTGACAGAATAAAGATATATATATAAGATATATATATAAAGATATATATATATATATAATGCGCTTCTGAATGCATGATCGAATAGCTTTGATCCATTCAGACAAAGTGTCCAGTTCTGGTTCGTCTGGTTTGCGCTTTACCCATTTTCTTGCATAATCCTCAACTGCATCCATCAGTAACCTGAAGTTCTTTTTCCAGTTGATAGGCTGGGGAATTCTATATTTTGGTCCCTTGGCTAACAACTCTTTTAGTTGTTCATTGGTAACGATGCCAAGATCTTCAATCACAATCTTTGTATTGCGACGATGCACATGAGCAATCCGGAGGCTTGGATTTCACATCTTTGAGGTTAAAGGCCTCTAAAACCCTCTTGTGGTTGAAAATCTTGGATGCAATAGACTTGGTGTAAGTGTAAGAAATAACAGGTGTAGCTTTATTTTTGAAGTAATCAGGTATAGTTTTTTGTACAGATTTCTGGTGGAAAATATTGTTAATATTTACAGCATCTAAACCTTTATTGTCGAATTCTACCTTAAAAAAATTACGTTTGTCCTCATTTTTGGATGTAGTCGATACGGGTTTGAATAGTATATGGTTAGCAATGTCCATGATTATTGCAACTAATCTATACAAAACAGAACGAGAATCAATAACGGAAGTATTTTGGGCCTCTTGAAATAGTAAAACAAGTTTTGCTTGTTCAAAATTGTGTTGTGTGCAAAAGCCGCAAAGTTCAATGCCGGATTTTCATGTCAGAGATATCTTTTCTTTAATAAAAATTATCTTAAATTGTGTTAACATACTTTATAATATGGTGATATGTAGATTTGTTGTTGATTAAATTGTGGCAATATGGTATCATAATTAAAATAAATTGAATTACAGTCAATAATTTGTCAATAAACGGTGAAATCCAAGACTGGTATTTTTTGGAGTCTGAGTGCAAGGCGATTTCCATTTTATATTTTCAAACAATTTAATTGTTTTAAACTGAAAAATGGCAATACGTGGATTCTTTAATTATTTCTTTGCTGAAATTGAGATAAATTGCAAGGGTATGTTTTCATGAAATTTAAAGAAATAAAAATGGTTGTTTACTTAAAAAAACATTCTGTTTATGTTTTATTCAAACTGTTCATACAAATGAACAGATTCAAAACAAATACATGTATAAGTTGATTTTTGATGGAAATTAAAAGCCATCTGTAGGTATAAATTAATAAGAAAATGTTGATTAGTTGACTATATAATTGAAATTCTCCGCAAGTTTTAAAATTCTTAAAATATGTAAAAGTCATTAACTCATTAACTCAGATTAGATCGCTTTTACTTACATACCAAAATTGAACTTAGTTCCTGAGATTTTAATGGCATCAATTTCAACCCATGATCTAGATGCAGTACAGTCAACATCAATCCATAGGACATTACATCGAAAAGTCAATTTCTGTGGAATTAATAATACATTTTTTGTTGTTGTTACATTGTATATTATATAAAGTTATACACTTTACCATCAATGCTTTTGTATAAGAACAACTGCTGCTTGTTATTTCTAACAAAAATTCTTTTTATTATATAAAAAAAAAGCTTTGATAGTTTAACTTTAATTCAATATGAAAGCATATTCATAGCTTATAACTTATTCAAGTTAATTCACTTGTTACTTTTTAGTTTCTGCTAAATATTAAATTGAAGGCAAAATGCTTGTAATTCTACCTTAAAGTATGGGGAAAATATCCTACTGGTCTTCTGACTGAATGCCCTTGCTGTCTTCCACACTGTATACCACTCTCCATTTGGACGTTTCGCTGATATTTTCTTCACACCTCCTGCATGATACGTCACATAAATATCTATTTTTTTCGATGAAAATCTTTTCTGCAAATTTTACCTAAAACAGGATAGTAACAATATCAGTATTATTTTTAAATATATATTACAAACCCAGTAGCCAGTACTTTGGTACTGGCATGAAAATACGGATATTGTGTTATAAAAGTTACATGTAGCTGTAACCAAATTTTTGAAATCATTCAAAATTAACCACTGGTTCGATACCTCTGTTGATGGACTGTTAGTTCACGAGGGTATCACCAACCCAGTATCCAGTACTTCGGTACTGACATGCAAGTACGGATATTGTGTTATCAAATTTGCTGTTACAAAATTTTTAAATTGTGTTGAATTAAGGAATACTCTCCTTCATGTAATGCTCTGATTTCTTGACTGGATTTGGTTTTACTTTTTTTCCTTTATGGTTTATAAGCTCTTCATGTTTTAGATAAGTTTTAGATTTTTAAAGATTTTGGCCTCAACATCACTGATGAGACTTATATTGTCGAAATTTGCATCTGATGCAGTAAATTGGAACCGTTAATGTTTTTACTACCAAATGCGTTGATATCTCTGCTGGTGGACTGTTAAATGTTAAAATGCGCATTTGGTGCAGTCTAATTGGTACTGTTTATCTTATTACTAACACTGGGTCAATACCTCTGCTGGTTGACTTATAGTCCCCGAGGATATCATCAGTCCATAGCCATTAGCCATTACTTCTGTACAGGCATGGAAATACGGATATTGTGTTATTAAGATTTACTGTTACAACTTTTTTAGATTATAATGAATAAAGGAATATATCTCCCTCATGCAAAGCTCTGTTTCATTACCCGGCTTAAGCTCTTCTTTTTGTCCAGTTTGGTTTTTAAGCCCTAAATAAATTTGGAATTTTCAAATATTTTGACCTCTAGCATCACTGAAGAGACATTTATTGTCAAGTTTTGGTTGAGTAAAATTGGTAACTTTTAGGTTATAAGAAAGTTTCTTTAAATGATTAATCATAATGTCCAACACCCTGATATGATAGGTCAGTGTTCATTTTTTTCCCTTTATTTATCAACACAGAAATACTAAAGGTTACATCAACAAACTGATTAAAATCAATGCATGGTTCTCTCAACCCATACTCCTCATTCTCTGGAATTACCCCAACAAACTGATAAACATCAGTAGTTTCCTGAGACAATGATTCTCAATCATTAAGACTGATACTTTACTCCAACAAACTAATGAGCATCTATGGTTTTCTGTGCCCATGATCCTGCTTTATCACCATATTTTGGATAGACTTTAGGTTTCCCAACAATACTAGATGCAGGCCAGATGATGAATGAAAAATAATTATTATATGTGCCTTCACATAGTTATTAAAAGCTACTACCCAAAACAAGATTTTTTTAAATTGCAGAATAAAATTTTTGCTTGTTACAAATTAAACTTCATCTTTCATGTGATAATGCAAATTAGTTTACCATGCAAAGTGGAACAATGACAGCTATCGTAGAAAGGCATACAATATAGCAAAAATATGGCTTCAGAAAAATACAATTATACTAATAGCATTATGAATATAGTTATCCATAATGTTTTAAACCACAGTATTTTATTTTAAAAATGTAGATCATCACTAGTAGCAACAAGCTTGTTAATGTATATTTCTTATTGAAAATAAAAAACATAATTATAAAGAAACTTAAAAAAGAAATATTTCAAATTTGTTATCATTAAATCATTTTTGTATTGTAATGAAATAACTTACGACTTATCATCATATTGGGAAGAATAGTTAACAACTCTGGATACCCACTGTTGTAAGGTTCTCTGCTGATTGGGTTGACACTTTGGATGTTCATACTGAACTGCATTAGTTTGGGGTCCAGGTTCTGGTGTTCCAATTATCTTAATAGCATCAATTTCTACCCAATGACTAGTACCTGTTCCTGTGCAATTTATGGTCACTAATATTTTGTTGCAAGGAAACAATAATTTCTGTAAAACCAAATTAGGTGAATAAAAAGGCACAGCAACATCCTTACTATAACTAAAAAGACATGATAAAGAAAAAAGACAATCATGTATATTTACAGTGACGACTTACACAACGATTAGTTGAAACGGTTAGGGTTACTATTTATTAGTACAGGATGTTATATCTTAATAAACGGAGCACTGGCATTGAAAACGAACTATACAAAGTAGAATGAATACAGAATATTTATTAATTATAATGCAAATAATATATATATATACAACATCATGTGTTTGTGGATTTTTGATAGGCCATAGATAAAAATGTTTTGCTAGTTCCAAAAGTTTACAGTGACGACTTACACAACGATTAGTTGAAACGGTTAGGGTTACTATTTATTAGTACAGGATGTTATATCTTTAGAAACGGAGCACTGGCATTGAAAACGAACTATACAAAGTAGAATGAATACAGAATATTTATTAATTATAATGCAAATAATATATATATATACAACATCATGTGTTTGTGGATTTTGATAGGCCATAGATAAAAATGTTTTGCCAGTTCAAAAGTTTACAGTGACGACTTACACAACGATTAGTTGAAACGGTTAGGGTTACTATTTATTAGTACAGGATGTTATATCTTTATAAACGGACCACTGGCGTTGAAAACGAACTATACAAAGTAGAATGAATACAGAATATTTATTAATTATAATGCAAATAACATATATATATATATAAACATCATGTGTTTGTGGATTTTTGATAGGCCGTAGATAAAAATGTTTTGCCAGTTCCAGGGAGACAAACAACCCGATAGCCAATGAATTGAAAAGAGCATATCGGGGACCCTATGATAACATAAGTGTCAAAACATTCTCCGCGGTCACTGTTCTGGTGGGAAAACCTTATCGATATTTAGTTTGAAGGTTTCAAGTGCTGCTTGGATGTTATTCAAAAAGATACCAATTCCAACATTTGACAAGTGTGTTCCGTCATGTCTGAATAAATTTGACTCAGAGGCTTTTATCTATGGATACCTCACAAAGTATTGATCTTCTTGCTTCATGAAAGATAACTCGATTCCTGGATATTTCGATTAACTTGGGCCTTAATGTGCCATGCCAATAGGGCCTCGGTAATATATCTGACCAAATTATTCTTATGTCAGGTGCAAAAACTTTGATTCTTAAAAAAAACATTTGAATGTTCTCGATTAGACCTTAATTCTTCTTAATCATTTGCACCTAGATGTACAAATATGTAATTTGAGGTTGGCCTCTTTTTATAACATTTTCAAAGGTCGAATCTAGATCTTTCCATTTCATTCCCGATTTAGTTATCCATTGAACCTCCACTCCTATTCTTTTCAAATTAAGGTTTTTCCCACAAGGACGGCTAGCAGCTGTTACACCAGCCCAATGAGGATCCCAGTATTCACACCGCAGTCTGCACCTCATCACCTACAAACTGAAACCGTCTTAAAGTTGTTCTATATGTGTAAAGGAAAATTCAAAAAAAAATTTTACAGAAAAATAAATGAACAATAATTTATCACCAAGGAATTTTGATGTAGCGCTCAAATGCACCTGACGACCACCTATCCCACTTTTTTATAGTTTCATCTTTTATTCCGCGATTGCTCACCTCTGTGGCGGCTCCAATTCTATCAGAATGAGATTTCAAAAGGTTTGGGTTAGGAATGTTACAAAAATGTACGGATTTTCTTAACATAGCTAACAGTTGATATTGGGTAAGCGATGACCCGTCAAAATGAATAAATAAATGATTATAACCTGACACCGCAGGACGTGCAGATAAGTACTTTTTCATAGATAAGACTGGACAAATATCTGCGTTATCTGTGTATTTATTTATGACGATGCACGTTGAATGACCTCTCTCATCTGTTTTACTTTTCTTAATGTTAATTTTGAGTTGATGATCTGACAAGGCCACATCCGACAGTTGCAATGCTACGGTACTTGAATCGGATTTATGTTTTAATGTAAACTCACTCACACGTTACAAAGCGAAAAATGCTAGAATAAATAAAGATTTAAATAATAACGATTCATAAGAAGATGTACAAATACTAGGAAGGGCATCTGTGATCTGTCGTAGTAATGATAATGTTACCGGGGCCCTGTTGTCTTTCTGTGGGTTTCTTCTATGTAAACCTTCGAGCATTTTAGATATAATAAAATTCTTAGTAGTATCCTCTAAATTTAGTGACTTGTGCGAAAAGGATATACCAGTTATATATGATCGAACGGTAGCTGCAGATAGATGCTTCAAAGATAAATAAGCAATGAATTGTACTAACTGTTCAACAGGAACTAGCCATACTTTTTCCAATGTATATTGAAGTTGAAATGAAGCAAGAACAGATCTAGCTCTTGAATAGCTTTTCCATGTATTTTCGGTAAAGAGTCGGAAAATAGTCGAGCAGATTCCTCTGTTATAGATTCAATACTTAGTTCGGAATTGGAGTTGGTGTCAGAGATGCATGTGGTGCTAGGTACCGGAAGCGGGACCACTGGCAACGAGAAATTGCATCAGCTATAATATTAACCTTACCTGGGACGTGCTCTGCTTTAATCAATATGCTGTTATGTGAAGTGTCTAGAACTAAACGTCTGACCAAAATCATGACATCTGATGATTTTGAAGTTTTCTTGTTTAGAATGTGCACCGCTCCTTCGTTATCAATATAAAAAAGCACCTTTTTATTCCTAAGTTCAGACCCCCGTAAGATGATAGATACGATAACAGGAAATATTTCTAGAAATGTAATGTTTGATTATAAACCGCGCTTTAGCCATGTTTTTGGCTAAAAGCCGTGAGCCCATCTACCTTGAAATATATACCAAAACCTAATGAAGAACCTCCGGCACTGTCTGTGTAAAATTCCAGTGCTTCATTAAAAGTCCAAAGTCTATCTGGAATTAAAGTAAGGCCATTAAAATTCTCTAAAAAGGATTTCCACATCCTAAGATCATCTTTAATGTTCAAATTAATTCTTATTCTATAATGTGGTTTATTCAAACCAATCGTTGCGTCAATCAATCTTCTGCAAAAAGCTCTGCCTGGCGCGACATCCCGACATGCAAAGTTTAATGAACCCAAAAGGGATTGCATTTCCCTTAGCGTGACCTTTTTGTGTTTTAAAACAAATGAAATTTTCTGAAGTAATTCATCAAGCTTATCGGGAGGTAAACGGAGAGTCATGTCGGTAGTGTCAATTTCTACACCTAAGAATGTAAGCCGTGTCGTGGGAGAAATCGTTTCTCATCTGCTAAGGGAACTCCCAGGTCATTGTAGATAACCTTGAAAGTATGAAGCAGGTCAGCACATTGACTGGTTCCGCCCCTTCCCAAAAATAAAAAGTCGTCAAGGTAATCTACAATACCGCCCTCGGATTGTCTTACAGATATAGCCCAATGAAGAAAGGAAGCGAACTCGTTGAATAAAGCACAGCTAATTGAAGCGCCAAAAGGGAGAGATAAATCGAAATAAAAATCTTGATTATTTTTTAAACCAAAAAGATCAAAATCAATCGGTGAGATAGGTAATAATCTGAAAGCTGATCGAACGTCGGACTCCCTAGCTAATGTTTTATTTCCGTAGAGTTTAATAATGTCAACAGCGTCATCAATATTCGAGTAAACAACTGAACATTTCTTTGGATCAATAAAATCATTTACGGATGTATTTTCAAGATAAGATAAATGATGAATTACCCTGAATTAACCCGCATCCTTCCCATTTGGAACTAAACCCAATGGGGAAATTCGTAAAGTTGGCATTGGCCTAAATTTAAAAGGACCAGCAACACGCCATGCATCTTTTTCTTTTTGAATTTTTTAGAAGTATAGCTGGCCTCTCTCTAGCGTTTTTAAGTTTTTGGCATCTGAAGGTAAACGAGGGCCTGAGTATTTCAAAGGAAAACCAAATTTAAAACCTGACAATAAAGACAATGCACTTGATAAAAGTGGATTATCATGTAAATATATTTCTAAATTCTCTACATTAACTGAGGAAAACCCAAGTGAAAATGTGTCGCTATGTTTTGACATTTCAGTGCCGCTTGCAAAAGTAGGCTGGGTGTTGACCTCCACATGCTGAGCATGCGTGTTTGAATCTGCAAGGGTTAAAGTTGCAACGCTTCCCTTTTGTATTGTACGCATTACATGTTCTTGCTTGCTGAAAATTTTGCTGACATGATGGCTGACGAAAGGAATAAAGGGGCTCAGTTTGGGTTATTGTACCCACTTTATTATCATTACTTTGACCTTGATCTCGCATATCTATGATGAGCTTATACCTGTTGTAATGTAAAACGACCATAAGTCTTGGTTTATGACAGCCCTAGATGATTGGGGTCTTTGTGCTTTGCGGAGTCTGAATTGCTCATCATAAGTTCCCCAAACATGGGATTTGTTTGCTACAAAACGAATATCGCTCATATACTTTAGAAGCTCCTGAGCCAAGGAACTCTGGTCATGTTTCTCAAGCAAAACACTCATATATAACATAAAAGCGCTTGTCCAAGTGTGGATATTGGATATTGCGCGACATGGCAAAGGTTCAACCCGCATAGGAAAATTTGATAGTTCCTTTGGAGACTTAATCAACAAACTCAGTTCAATAAATTCCCCTTTCCAAATTTTCTCTTTTAGCTTCAAAGGTATGTAACATCCAATAGGATCGAAAATACTTTCCTCGAGGCTGGGAAAGTTCTGAGAAAAATGAACTTGTTCATCAAATTTGTTAAATGAAGGTTCTGTCCCAGTTAACGTTTGAGAACACCCTTGAATACTGTTAAAATCAATGACTGACTCACCAGATCTCTCATTATGTTCTATGGTGGGTTCCTGTGAATCAGCCATCCTTCTTTTCTTGACGCCTTGTCCTCTTGCCGGACTTTTTTTTCCTCTTGCAGGACTTTTCTTTCCTCCTGGCATATAAGTGTGTAGTGGTCAACGTAGGATCAGGGAACGAAAAGGATGATCTCCAGTAATTATAATGTCACAATAAAGGGGTGATTTCCATTAATTATAATGGCACAGTAAAGGGGTGATCTCCAGTTATTATAATGTCACAATAATAATTGTAATACACTAAGCTGAATAATTCCGCAGTATGATGTTAAAATACAAAGTTTTGTTGCGATCGTCACTGGTACAATATTTTTTGATAATCAAAATGTTTGTATATAGTTAAACAGATGCTGCAAACAAGTTTATAGTATTACGAGTGAGAAAGTCCAATGTGCTTCCAATTGATATCGTATAGTGTGTCTTTCTATGTTTTGATGTTATATTATTGTTTCAGAAAAAGGGAGAAGGTTTGGTACCATTAAAACGTTTAATCCCGCTGCAAATCTGAGCACCTGTCCTAAGTCAGGAATCTGATGTACAGTAGTTGTCGTCTGTTTATGTAGTTCATACGTGTTTCTCGTTTCTCGTTTTTATAAATAGATTAGACCGTTGGTTTTCCCGTTTGAATGGTTTTACACTAGTAATTTTTGGGGCCCTTTATAGCTTGCTGTTCGGTGTGAGCCAATGCTCCGTGTTGAAGGCCGTACTTTGACCTATAATGGTTTACTTTTATAAATTGTTACTTGGATGGAGAGTTGTCTCATTGGCACTCATACCACATCTTCCTATATCTATTTACGCATATAAGAATTAAAAGCACGTGATAATAATCATTCTAAACTCACAGAGGCGTTCCTTGTGTGTGTCAGCATCAGTAGACACATTTGATTTATAATACTAACACATTATAAACAAAAACAACGTATGCCAGTGGCCTCATTAAATTCAATTATCTAAAATACAATAATTGCTATTTTAAATATTTGTACAAGGTAAAAATTTCAGGCTGAAATCTTTAAATAGATAAAAAGTTTATCATATAAATGGTTTTGTAATCAGCTCAACATAACAACACAAGGTCATTAATACTACTGTTTTTCCTAGCAGGCATACCAAGCCACACAGATTAAGCCATTCAATAATGCTATAGTTTAGCGTACAAAAGTCCAAGCACACAGGTGATAATATAAAACAACAGCTATTGATTGGTCACTATGGTTAATACTGAATACACATATTCACTTTCATTTATCTTTGTTCATTGAGTTAAGTCGCTTATCATGCATATCATAGCACATCCTACGAGATGTAGTCTCTATATTGTTCAAAAGCACTACATCATGAGGCAGATATTCTCCAGTCAGTCTGTTATCAACTGGCATATAATGTCTCTATCACGGAACTTACTATTTCACTGACTACTTCCAATTTTGTGCACAATCTGTTGTTTGATGGCTCCATAATGTTTTCTACGGATACCTTCAAGGACAGGACATCTGGTGATAAAGTGGATGAGGTTTTCTTCTTCAATCCTACAGATTGGACAGATTGAATCTACGTTATCTATTTTGAATTTTGCCTTATTTACTTGAAGCATGGAAGTTCCAGTAAAATTCTTGCTTTAACTATTTCCTTTTGTTTCTCCTGGTAAATTCAAAGCGGTGTTCCAGACTGCATTAGTTTCTCCAATATTTATTGAGTTAATTTAAATACGATGAGGACTTGATTTCTGAGCATTTCTGTTTTTATTCATTCATGCCAAAATTTTATGATTGCAGTTGTGTGTTTCCAGTTAATTTCAGTTAGTGTGTTTTCCCAACGTTCCTCTATAGTAGGCAGATTATATTTTTGTAGAATAGATTCTGTTCTTTCTATAAAAGTTCCTTGGTTTACTTGCATACGATATTGTCGTAGTAAAATTTCTTTCAGGATTTGATTTTCTGAGATAAGAATGGAATGAAGAAGACTAACTTGAATTTATGAAGCTCAGCCTCGAGCGGGAGGGCACCAATTCAAGTAACGCATAAATTGCTACTGAAGCTGTTCTGGCGGGCAGATATTGAATGTTTCTCAGGAATATTGAGTGAAAGTCACTAAGTGCTTTTAGTTGCCTTATATTTAGCGGAAGGACCTCTAAGCTGTAAAGGAGGCGTGGCAATATATATATTCTGTATATATTGTAGTTTACACATGGGTTCAGTCCATTAGTTCCATGAACACCTGTTTTCATCTGTGAGTAAGATGTTCTTCTCGTCAAATTTATTCTTTCATCAACATTTATCATATTTTCATTTTTGGAGGATCTTGTTATTCCTAAATGAGTAGCTTGGTCAGATATTGTAATTTCCATCTTCCCTAGTTCCCATGCTGATAACCTCTCTTTTCCTCTATTATACGAGGTTTGATTCTGTTTTAATAAAACACTCTATGTTGGATGGATTGTATATCGATGTTCTTTGGAATAGCTGTTAACGGTGTTTAACATAACCTGCATATCTTCATCCGAGCTTGACAGTAAATGTATATCTTCAGCACAAGTCGGACAGCCAGAATAATTCTTCCCATATGTAGCCCTACATTTGATTCATCCAACTGTATTAAGAGATCTTCGATATATGCCTTAAAGAAATGAGTTTAGAGGATCTTGACGGACCCCTTGTCTTATGGGAAAACTGGTATTTTATTCTCCTTTCCAGTTGATTCTTGAAGTTAGATCATGATACATTTCATAAATAGTTTCCCAGATTTCTAGTGGGATGTCCCTTTGAAATAATTTGTCTAGGAGAATATCGTGATTTACTACATCAAATGCCCTTTTAGGTTCAAGAGTAAAATTTCTTTAATTTTTTTAAATTCCTTTGTGCTTCTAAAATTAGTACAGCTGCCATAGATGGATATAATCCTTGTGAATAGCCAAATTGTTGAGATGAATTGTTTTCAAGTTTGTTAATAATTTTATTGAGTAATGCATTATCAAATGTTTTCCTAATATTGAGGAGACTGTTATTCCTTTATAGCTGTCTAGTAGGCTACTGTCTTTTCCTTTTTTGCATACCGGGGTGATAATTCCTGTTTTGAAGTGTTCGAGAGTTCTCCTTTCTTTAATTATTCTGTTGAAGACCAATTTCAATACCGAAGTAATTTCTGTGCCTGCCAAATTAAGATGTTCTGCGAATAAGTCATATTCATCTCCTGCTTTTCCACTGTTAAGATTTTGGATGGCAGCTAGGATTTCGTCTTCGCTGAAGTCGACCCTTCTGGCCTTGCTGTTTTGGGCAAGTTCTTTAATGATGTCACAACAAAGCTGACACGTTTGGAGGTATTCTTATTCATATTCATTAGAAATTTGAGGTGTAGAAAGTAAATTCACAAAAATACTGAACTCCGAGGAAAATTCAAAACGGAAAGTCCCTAATCAAATGGCAAAATCAAAAGCTCAAACACATCAAACGAATGGATAATAATAGTCCTGACTTGGTACAGGCATTTTTTTATGTAGAAAATGGTGGATTAAACCTGGTTTTATAGTTGCAAAACCTCTCACTTGTATGACAGTCGCATCAAATTCCATTATATTGTGTGAAGAAAACAAACAGACATTGTGTGCGATTTTGTCCCATGTACATTTACTCCATATCCTTTCATTTTCTATAATAGGTAAAACTGTCAAAAATAGGGGTACAGCAGTCAACATTGTTAAAATCTTAATCACTATAAAAAGAAACAAACAAATATGTAACAAAGAAGCACAAAAAGGCATATAGACAAAGCACATTAGCAAAAATTAAAAGACAAGAATACAAAATTTCACCGTAGCACAATAACACAATGACGGAATGTATAAGTACAGAGCCACGTCATATGTATCAAAGAAACACAAAAAGGCATATAGACAAAGCACATTAGCAAAAATTAAAAGACAAGAATACAAAATTTCGCCATAGCACAATAACACAATGACGGAATGTATAAGTACAGAGTCACGTCATATGTATCAAAGATACACAAAAAGGCATATAGACAAAGCACATTAGCAAAAATGAAAGACAAGAATACTAAAATTATCACAGAACAATAACACAATGACGGGATGTATAAGTACAGAGTCACATCAAATGGATATCAACAAAAACAGACTAAACAGTAAAAGTAATATACATAAAGACAAATAAAAGAATACTATAACACGTTATTAAAATGATAAACAACGTCAGTACCCAGAATGTATACTTCAAGACCATCGTGTATTATTTGTGAAGTTAATACGAAATATTTATCAACAAGGTCTTGGTACCTTCCGATGAACTTTTTTAGAAAAAGGACGAGACGTTCTTTGACAAACCCCTGGTTCATAAACTTTCTGCTCACGCATTGGTGACGTTTTACAAAGTCTGAGTAGGAGCTGCAAGCTCTTGAATACCGAATAAGTTGGGACATTTAACCCCATATGCAGATGCAGTTGGTATATTGCTACTAAGGTGGGGAAATTGATAATTTCAAAAATAAAATCGTCTCGTTTGTCATAGATTCTGGTACTGAGATGACCGTGTATGTCAAATTCAAAGTCTAAAAATGAGGCTAATGTAGCTAACTGTTTATGATATTTTGCCAAAAACTTCTTTCTGTTCATCTGGACATGTCCTTATTTTCATGCTGAATAACTGGAGTATTTAAATTTTCTCTGCCCATATTTCTATTTATAAGTTTGAAAAATGTTTTATTTGAAGGTTTTTGTTCAAGTTGATGGTAAACATTTTCTTTTTCTATGGCTCTTTCTTTGCGGAGGATTTTCCTTGCATTATATTTTGCTTCCTTTAGTTCAATGTATGATTTGTCGTTTGCTTTTATACGACCTTTAATGTTCCAAAATCGGTGTTTTTGTTTTCTTAAATTTAACAGCCTTTTTGCTTCAGCTGACACCTTAATTTTTGGCCCATTTAGCTTTATGATCCTAGATGGAATTGATTGCTTATCTGGTGGTATTTTTTAAACAGTCAATAATAATGGCAACTATATCTGTTGTTGTCAGATTGTTGTGACTAGATATCTGTTGTGTTAATAATATCTTTAGCTGTGTTTTATACTGATTTGTGTCTCCAAGGTCCAATTCTATTTTATGTTGCACAGTAGACTGTTTCTTGAACTGGTTTTTTACAATTTTTGTTCTGGCAGCTAGGGTACAAATTACTGGTACATGTGTTGATAGGTTTGAGAGCGGATGAATATAGAATGTAATGGGAAATGTTTCTGTAAAAAGTCCTTTTCGAATCCCCACAGCAAAGGTTTTTGACAGATAATAAGTGTATGATCTTTTGCCTGATCTTTTAAATAGTTGATAATAGTTTTTGCCCCCTCAATATTAAAAGTCATTATTTTTTATCCCGGGTGTAAGTCAATTGGTCTTGAGCAATGTTTTGTGCCTTTACCCGAGGCGGAAGGTATAAAAAATCATGTTCAAGGTTTGGTTTATCATTCAATTGTTATCAGGATCAGTTGCCACTTTAGCTTGGAACATTCATGCTGACTGGTCTGATCTTTCGTTCCTTTGGTTTTGCTTCTTTTGATCTATATGGTTGGCATTAACGGTACAATCTTTGTTTCCAGACCTATTAGCCAGTTTAGCTTGGAACATCCATGGTGACTGGTCCAGCAGATCTGGTTGTTGTTCTTTTGTACTTTCCTGACTCGTATTTGTAAAGTAATCCTTTGTCTCAGTAAAACTCATTTTCTGTGTGTTTAGATGTATCTCATTTTGGGAGCTGTCGATGATTGTTCTTAATTTTATATCTTGTTCAGTTGGCTTTTATTCCAACCATGGATTTGAGTTAAATCATGAAGATGTTGCTTCGGAGTTTGAGGATTTTGAATATGTGCATTACTTCTAAATGGCAGAGCAGTTGAGGGTTGTGATGGCAATGAAAATTTCCTGTTTGATTGAATTTGCTGATGTGTGCTCATGTTCACATGCAAGTGTGCTGCCATGATTTAGTTTGGATGGAGAAGCGGAGATGATTCAGGAACATATTTGGTTGAATCATATGCCCGGATGAGACATTGGTAAGTTTGCTGAATTTTGCAATTTTGCTATCGTATGTTGTTGAATTTTAGAGCTTATTGAGTTGTAATAGCTGTTTGGATCGAGAGATTTTGCATCGTCTGTGTTTCTTAGGCATTTAATCTCATTTCCATTGCTTGAATCTCCATTTGTCTATATTGAGAAAGTAAAGGTCTGGAGAGGATTGGTTTTGATAATTACAGGTACACGAGTTTGAGGGTCTATTCTTCTGGGTAAAGCTCCCATTATTTGCTGATCTTAGTTCTTCTCTTTTTTCTAAGAGGTTTATAGTATTTTTATGTTTTCGTAATCTTTTTTCAGTTTCATTATGTAGGTTTTATTTTGTATAGACTTGGTTTTGGTTCTTTGCCATGCCGATTGTGTTGGTCTCATCTGATGATCTGATGTGGCGTTTGATTTGTGAGATTTAGGAGTTTCTACGACAGGTTTTTGTAAAGATGAGCTTGAGTAAACTGTGCTCTGTGTAGGTTCACCTGTGTGATCTCTAGGTCCCTGTAGAACTTTTTTTGCAGGAAAGTTATGTTGTGCAGAGGTCGCCACTGATGATTGAGTTTTTGCTGGACTTATCTCTGGAGTTGTACTTGAGTGAATTATGATTCGAGATTTGAATCTCAGATTGACGAGTCTGCTAATGTTTGGAATAAAGTTGCAGATTTTTTTTCAGTCATGATGCTCTGAGAGTTGTTGCTTTGGCTAGTACTCTCTTGATATGAGTTGTTGGTATTCTAGAGTTCATTTTCGTTACATGGCCAACAGACAAACGGTAAGAGTTGGATCAAGTTTGTTGACTTCTGACTTAGACAGTCCAAAACAAGTGTAATGATACCATTCGTCAAAACTTTCGCAAGCTGTAGTGTTCATATTAGCTTCTTCATTGCACACAGGACAACAATATATTTAATCTACAGATGAAGTGTACTGAGTGACAACTGCTGATCCAACTAAAAATGCTAATAAGGCATATGAAAACACTAGTCCAATTGATGACATTGTGTAAGTTAAATTTATTTGTCAGTGTATGGAAAGTTAACAGAAGTTAGCTTCTATATGTCACTGTACGGCCTGCAACAATGAGCAAAACCAATACCGTATAGTAAGCTATAAAAGGTCCAAAATAACAACACAATTCCAGCAAGAAAACAAGCGGCCTGATTTATGTACAATGAATGTACAATGAATGAATGAATATGTTAATATTGAAGTGCAACCTGAATTATAACAAACAATTATATTCAAATTTTAGCCAGCCAAATAGGCTTATGATGCACTGTCATGATATGATACACATTATGTTTTCATTATTGAAAATAAAAATAAATAAATGAATATAGTTCAAATTAAGACGAAAATATAGTAACGCACGATATCAATTGAACACAGATTGTCTGATAGTAAAACAGTTCAAAAAAAATAAGAAACAAGCTTTCTGTATTACAAAATAAATTGTTTTAATCTGATGTTTACTTTTAGCGTATCTAAATCTATGTTTTACAATAAAATAATGAAAAACAAATATGATATACAGCAACAAACGACAACCTCTGAATGACGGACTTGGGACAGGCACATACAGAATGAGGCAGAGTTAAACATGTTTACTGGCGCCAAACCTTCCCCTAACCTTGGACAGTGTACATTCATCTTCTCAGACATTGAATGTTCAAAAGGATACATATTTTAAAGTAATTTAATAATAAATAATAATCGTTTCAAAACAAATGGTATATTATTAGAAAAAAGTGGGTAGGATAGTGGAAATCAGTGCAGTACATGTACTAAAAAATCTTATACTTGAGATATATCAAGCTGTGATAAACAATTAAACCAACTCTTCCACAGTTTTCATCATTACTTTTGTCTTGGTTTTTGATTTACTGTCTATAGCGCTTACAGTGCTTTGATTATGGTTCAGTGACGGTTAAATTATGATACTTGCATTAGGTATATGGGTCCCTTGCAAGTCTACGTGTCCTTCAGACATGCATGACATGGTTCACTTTATCTCAACCTCATTTCATGGATCAGTGATGAAGGTTGAAGTTACCTGTTTAGGGTTGTTTATCAGAGTCAAGTTTTGTGTGTTTTTGTCTGTTTTTATGCCCCACCTAGGGGCATTATGTTGTTCGATCTGTGCTTCGTCTGTCTGTCCCGCTTCAGGTTATAGTTTTTGGTCAAGGTATTTTTTGATGAAGTTGAGGTCCAACCAACTAGAAACTTAGTAAATATGTTTCCTATCATATGATCGTTCTAATTTTAATGCCAAATTAGAGTTTTGACCCCTATTTTACGGTCCACTGAACATAGAAAATAATAGTGCGAGTGGGGCATCCATGTACTATCGACACATTTTTGTTCTTATACTAAAAGTGGTAGATAAACTATATTTGATGTATGCAATGATTCACAAATGTAAGGAGTGCATGTCTGTCTGGCAGTTGTCATTTGTCATTGACCTCATTTTCATGGTTCATTGGTCAATGGTAAGTCCTCTTTTAAGATGCAACATTGTGTAATCAATAGGTCAACTATATTTGGTATATGGAATGATTATAAGACCAAATGACACAGAAATTAACAACTATAGGTCACCATACGGCCTTCAACAATGAGTAAAACCTATACTGCATAGTCGGAAATAAAAGGCCTCGAAATAACAAATGTAAAATAATTCAAACGAGAAAACTAACAGCCTGATTTATTTACAAAATAATGAATGAAAAACAAATATGCCTGTTTCGCAGGGTTTATCTGAACTTAACCTCATTTTCATGGTTTTGTCTGTTTCTTGCATACTATATATGCTATAGTTCAACAATATTTGGTTTATAGATTAATTGTAAAGCTGGCTTGGGTTATCTGACCTTGGCTTCATTTTCATGATCATTGATAATATTAAGTTTTTTCTGAAAATTGCAGTAAAACTTATTCTTTAGAAATAACATAAAATAAATCATGAATGATGACTAGTAAAGCAGGTGAGACATTTCAGCTTGTGTACTCTTGTTAACATAAAAAATGTGCTGGAAACTGTGACTACCATATACATTTTTTTGTATGTAGATTTATCTAAGAATATGTGGTAACAATTTGAAAAATGTGTGATCTATCCTGATACTTCTTGTTTGTATTGAAACAAGTCCTAATAGGTCACACCGTTTGCTTGTAAGCATTATATTTTTTTATTTGGTGTTGTGAAATTGATTTCACAAAACACAAGTATCATGGTTGAAATTAGTATCGTTGTAACCCCAACAAATCTGTCTACTCAACATTTTCAAATTTGGTACATCGAATTGGTCTTACAGATATTCAAGGTCTAAGGTGACCCTCAAATAAAACTTTTCACCATAAATTAATATTTTGTTTTTGGAAATTTTTTCATTTACAAAGGTCGGAGAGATGTGTAAGATATAAAAAAAAATAAGAAGATTTGGTATAATTGCCAATGAGACAACTCTTCACCAGAGGACAAATTACATAGAAGATAACAACTATGCCTTCAACAATGATAAAAGGCCCAGAAATGACGTTCTTTGGTATATATTGCAAAGAATAAAAGTTCAATTTGTGCTTGCTGAATGTCAACTGGTAAATATTTCAAGCATAATACGGATGATAAGTACCATATGAAGGTTATGAAGGGCGAGATATATGGACTGCCACTGGTAAATGAATATACTATGTATGTTGAGTATGGACAAAATTCACCTTTTTTACCCTACGAGGCTGCGTAATTATACATCAAGCTGTATAAACACCATGTCGAAGCAAGGGGTTATCTGTCGGATAAGGAATACATATGACTTTACCCATGTTATCCATACGAGTCGAGTTAAAAAAGAATGGCATCTTATAATCATCATAGATCGATTATTACGTTACCTTGAAGCAGATGGGTCAAACCAGTGTTCACACATCATTATGAAAATTGCCATTCATATTTTTTGCCGCAATGACGCATACTCCACTTTCATTTTTTTGAAATCAAGAACTTTCATTATTAGCTGCCCTTTTCAGAAACGCATGTCAACAAGTAATACAGATGTCAAAGTTTGCATATATCACCAACTAATATAGCGTCCCTGTGCGGAGTTTTAAAATTCCAATCCCAATTTTTCATGAACCAAGTAAGTAGTATAAATTTTGTTTATATATAAGACCTTTAGCTCGTAGTGTCTGGAACTGCCCAGTAGACTGTGGGAGTCCTCTGCTAAATCCAGACTTGGTCAAACCAAAGATTTTGCTCTTCTCCGCAAAACATGCCGTATTGAGGGATAATAGCATAGACCGATATATGAGGTCGGAATAATAGGTCCTGGTTACTTTTGACCAATTTTTATCTATGATCAAGATGGAAAAAAGCAATTTATTGAAGTGTCGGTTTTTTCTGTGTAAAAATAATCAATTTAGTGAAATGTGTTGCTCGAGTTCCGGTAGTCTATTATGATAACATATTGCTATTTAATTATTAACGTTTTTACGCTGATATTTCCACTTTTTTAATGCGAACTCAGTTGGCACATTGATAGATAAACAATGTTTATTAACCTCTTGAGCATTCCTTTTTGACATAGCTATATTAAGTTGATTATTCATAGCATTCACTGGAATTTTTTTTTTTTTTAGATATGATCCTCAATGATAGGGAGGATTGATTCAGTGAATATGTCAATTTTTGGGCCATTTATTAGTAGTGATGAAGTAGTGTTGTAAACATTGATTGTGAACTTGTGGTATGTGCCTGTACGTCCATCTTTCCTTTTATCATATATCTTGTATCTAGGCTCAACTTCATTTTGTGAATTGTCTTTCCCTTTTTCAGAGCTAACAACAAAGTCTGTCTGGAAAGCATGACTAAATAAGATGTCATATAATTTAGTCTTCACCAACTCTAAGTAAGTAGTATTACATTTGACAATAAAATTGATGCTGGCTTTCAGTTAACAGGTGATTGGTGCAGATAAACAATTAATCTTCTTTTCGTTTATTGCTACTTCTGGGTTGAGTTTATAGTATCTTTTTACCAAGCTAGCATGGTTGGTTCTCTTGAGACGATAATTTTTGACGCTTAAGGTTGGTATTAGATCGCCGCTGGATTCTTCGTTATGCTTTTGGTGGGCTTGAACCGCCTGTCGCCATAGTTTGTGTTTCACTAGTACCACGTTTAAAACAATATTGACAATAAGGTCAAATCAAATATTTTACTAAGATTTCTATATAAAAAGTTCAGTCAGCTTTTAAAATCTAAAAACTATGATGGTGTCTATATATACAACACAATGATGAATGTAAAATGTAAAAGCAATAGTTAAAACTACATGTCCACGCAAGACAGAGCCTATATTTATGTCCAACAATCGCTATTCTCCTCACCCAGGATTTAGCTAAAAGATTGGTAGGATGAATTCCATCTACTTGTAGTTGAAAGTTATGGTTTTTTTTATTTTCAGCTCTTCTGTGATCCCCTTTTTTTACAGTTGTTTTGTATATGAAGTCTGCAGTAAATGATGGTGAATGCGTGCCTGTTATTCAGTAGTTGGCGTTTGTTGGTGTGTTACATATTTGTTTTTCGTTCATTTTTTTTTGGGGGGTACATTAATGAGGCCGTTAGTTTTCTCGTTTGAATTGTGTTACATTTGGGATTTCGGGGACTTTAAGTTGACTATGTGGTATGGGCTTTGCTCATTGTTGAAGGCCGTACGGTGACCTATAGCTGTTAATTTCTGTGTCATTTGGTCTCTTGTGAAGAGTTGTCTCATTGGCAATCATACCACGTCTTCTTTTTTATATGTGCATTTGCTGTTTGGTATGATCCAAGGCTCCGCGTTGAAGACCGTACTTTGACCTATAATGGTTTACTTTTAAAAATTGTGACTTGGATAGGAAAGCAACCCAAACTAATAGTACATCTGTTGACTGAAATTCATTATAGATAACAATCTATTTAAATATGATCGGATATATAAAACAAATAATATGTACGGCAATCTGCCGTATTCCCTTGATTTGAAATCTGCGGCATACTTATGTTTGAAATAATGAATCAAATAGTTTCTGTATTTCAGACTAAAGAAAATATCATGGCATATACAGGAATGATAGATGTATATAATATAATGAAACATCGGATTAGATTAAAGATTATTTTAATCTTTCAAATAATTACAATACTTTAATATTTTCTTAGATTTTATTGTAACTTAAGGTAAAATATTTACATCATATGGCATTCTTACCTTAAAATACATTTTAAAGAAACAAATTGTCTCTGTTTGCATTAAAATAGCTGTCATTCACATCATTATTATTCTGATGATTTATCAAAGGTGAAACAATACAGCAGATAAGACATAACAAGTGACCATAATTAATTAATACAAATATAACATCCAGTGACATATTTTTGGCCGCAAATGTATTTTGACACGATAAAAAGAAGCTACATGTAGTATCCACAAATGTTTCAATATCGCCTCTTCGTTTATAGACCACGTTATTCCTTAAAGCTCTCCTTGCGCATTCATTTGCTTCAAGTTCATGGAACTATTTTGAATTTGGGATTAGATTGACAAGCAGGGTTTCCCCTGGGTCAATTTTCTTTTTCGCCACCTCTTTCGCCAAAACAATATATTTTTCGCCACTTTCAATTTTTTTTCGCCAACAAACAAAAACATATTTTTCGTTTAAAATTTCCTTCTCTAACAAAAAAAAAATAGTTTGCCACATTGCTACTAGTATATGAAAATAAGAAGATGTTGTATGATTGTCAATGGGACAACTCTTCACAAGAGACCAAATGACATAGAAGTTACCAAACTATAGGTCACCGTACAGCCTTCAACAATGAGCAAAACCCGTACCACATAGTCAGCTATAAAGGCCCTGAAATGACAATTGTGAAACAATTCAAACGAGAAAACTATGTCTTTATAATTCTAAATATATATTTTTAATCTCATTGTCATAAATAAACACTCATATAATAATAACAAACATTTAGTTTTCAAAAGATACTGTAAATTGCAATATAGAATATCATCATGAAATCATTATGTTGACTTTTGCAAGGAGCACGGGATTCATCTATAATAGTTTATAAGATACTTCCCGTCTAGATGAAGGATAAAATCAGAGATATTTCTTACTTCTGAATATTTTTCTTAACAATAGATTTCTTTTCCGGACCATCATTAAAAAAGTTTGGACGTAAAATTATGCCTCAAACACGTGCGTTGCTAAAACGATTGTAAATTACCAATTTCAAAAGAATTATTACTCTCAAAAGTTATAAGGGACAACATCAAAAGATCAATGTAGGATAAAAAACTTAAATCAAATAGTTTGGGGGTGGGGGGGTTAAAATTGCTGCAAGTTTTGTTTATCCAAAATCGATTTTACATATATCCATATTGGTCAATCAATTTTTCTCAAATTAAGTTAAGAGGGGGTGGGGGGGGCAGTGAAAAAACTATGTGAATTAAGTTTTTTATCCTACATTGAACTTTTGATGTCGTCCCTAAGATAAAATATAAAGTCAGAGATTTTTCTTACTTTTGAACATTTTTGTCATAACAGATTTTTTTCCAGACCATCGTTAAAAGAAAAAGAGGAGACGTAAAATGTGCGTCGCTTAAAGGTTTGTAAAGTACCCATTTCAAAACAAGTTGTAAAATATCCTTAAAGTGACATGTGAAGCCATTTAACCACACCATTTCACGAAACAATACAATCAACACATTTATTAATTATAATCCTTAGTTACCGATGGCTATAAAATGCAATCAGATGATTATTGTCGTAACGAGTTCAAGGTGAATTCCCAGTATTGTCTGATCAGGAAAAAAGTCCGAGAAACACGAAAAAAAGTAAACAAGATGGACGCAGTCGAACAGTGATATTTCTTTCGCCAAATTCTTTCGCCAATAACGAATTTTAATCACCACAATTTTTATTTTTTCGCATAATGCGAAAATGGCGACCGCCAGCGGAAACCCTGTTGACAAGTTAAACTGGTCTTAGGGTATACCCCAATTCTCAAACTAATGTTTAGATAAATTGTTGTGTATGCCTTTTATTAGAATTTATTTGGAATTAAATAGTCATTGATTTTATTGATTACTAAGTCAATGAGGAGGAGCCAGACTGTGCATTAACAACTTCTGAGATGGAAGTTTAAACACTGGTTTACGCTCCTCCCATTCTTTGCTTTTCCTATGATAAGCGGTCAACGGTGGTATTGGAAAGTGAAATAACTAAACAAATCATTCAGTTAATGCACCCACTAAAAATAGCCGAAGTTTACTAACTCGATGATCAAATGAAAAATTACTATTCATGTTACAATGCATATCAATAGGATATGATAAGACTGTCACGCCGAGTCCTGACGTTAAAAGTGCTAGTTTACTCTCCCAAAACTTGGCTTCAAAAATCAATTATTGTATTACGGTAAAAGCTCAAATTGGAATGTGCGAGTTGTGAAAAGTATAGTTTTTGAAATCGTATATGTTTTCTTTTGTAGTCATATTTGAAATGACAAATGACTTTGAGTCCTCACCAATGTTTTAAACCGTTACTTGTTTTCAATGTATTAATCGATTGTTGCATTTTATAAGTAAACCAATACTATTTTTTACTGTTGTTTTTGTTAAAGAATGTGTAAGATACGGCAGGGACAAATAAAAAAATAAGATTAATCCATGATCTCGGATTCCTAATCCGTTTGTTAATCCCTTATCTTGGTTTTCCAATATGTTATCTCGATTAAATAGTCCGTTATCTCAAAATACCAACCGTTATCTCGATAATGGGTTCAAATATACTCCACCCCTTAATCAGAGATATATTTAAAACCGCTATGATTACTCCTATAAATTTCGTGACTGTTAAAGAAGTTGAAAAAAAACATTAGCTATTCCCTTAACCATCTGTCCAGTTTATTGCAGTCATGATCAACAACTGGTTTGATTAGTGTATTAAGATCGTACAGTTCGTCGACGTATCATCAGCAAAAAGTATACTAGGGAATATATGATCATCAATTATGCCATAAGTTATATATATATATGAAATATATTAGTCAAAGGTTCTTACTGATTCTTGAAGGATTTCAGCGGAACAAAATGACAAAATACAGATGGTTTATTTTGTATTTCCAATCTTTGATATCTCCTTTGAAGGTAGCTCCTAAACTAATTTAATAAGTTACATTGTACTTTTAACTTCATATGATTTCATATTTTTAACAGAAGGATCTATGTCAATCTTTATCAATGATCAAATGACTTAGAAAAGTCACCAAAAAAAAAACATAAAATCAAAGCAGCTAAATTCTATTCTACTGCATTAAGGAGCAGTTATACATTTCTATGTGTTAATGCACAGTCCAGCATTTTGGGCGGAATCTTGACGAACATTCATAACACGTCTGTTTCCCGATAAAATAATATATACTACTCTCTCAATTACTTTAACCACCACAACTTATTCACAACGAAAAAAATATCACAACACCGAATTGATTTTTAATTTTTGTCGACTCTACAAGTTCTTATTTGAACGTGCAGCTACTGTATCCGCAAACAATAAAACAGGTGTTTTTATCCTCATGGTTTTCAACACTTTAAATACATGACATAACCAAGTTTGTAAAGTTATGTGATTGACACAATGTAATGGGTCCTCCACAACTCTCAACTGCGACAAGATGGCATATTATTGCATGTGAGAAGTAGGTATGTCGCTGTGAAAAAAACCAGTTCAGACACTTGATGAATTAAACAATGTCCTTCATCAGGAATGGTTGCGGTTACCTCAGCAACAAATTTGTCAATTGGCGGCAAAAATAAGAAGACGTTTAGAGGTGGTTATCCATGTGAAAGGAGGCTACACCAAGTATTGATTCTTAGACCTATAACGATCAACCACGATGTGAACAATTATCTTCAGATTTATTTTCAAATTTCTGACATTCTAATGTTCGATTACAGTAATAATTGTAAAATGCATTTTTTTTGTACAAAAATGATTTCATTTTGTTATCAAAATTATGGTTAATTAAAACAATTGTTCTCATGCATTTTTTAATTAGTTTTATGCCAATGTTATCATTAATAATGTATCAATATTATAATACAAATATTTTATCGCATACTATCCAAAAATGAGGCTTATTTTCCATGGTTTAAAAAATCAAGGTGTTGCAATATTTTTTTCCATGGATGACCGTAGCTGAACAGTGTCATTAAGGAGCAACTGCATTTGGGGCTTATTTTGGACCTATTAATTCACAGAAAATTTAAAAAAAAAAACTTTTTAAAATTATTTTTGTTGCTTTAGAAGAAAGGCTTACAAATACTAAGTACTTGTTTTAACTTTGACGTTATTAAAGTGACGTCATATACGCTATGTTTTAAGAGTAGGTTAATTTTCTAAAATGTACATAGAGCACGCACGTCGTCCATATTTTTTTTATAATACATGTAGATAAAGATAAAGTGTAAAACTGTGGAAACGAACATTTTGGCGACTGTTATCGTACGTTATTTTCTATTATCGCAAATCAAAACATCAAGATTTTATGCATTTTATTGCCATTTTGTTGCTCTATTTTCTGAGAAAAAAATAAATCAAAATCTGTAATGTGTATTTATTGTAAATAATGTTCATAGAGAAAGTGTTTGATTCTGCACAGACAATGGAACGTTGTATATAGATATAAGAAGATGTGGTATGAGTGCCAATGAGACAACTCTCCATCCAAGTCAAAATTTAAAAAAGTAAACCATTATAGGTCAAAGTACGGTCTTCACATATGCATTTATACTGTAAGTAAGGTAAATAAATGATATTTGATATACAAGTGTATTAACATTGATGCATACCATATCCATGGAGGTTATTTGGCTCTGTCACCTTAGTCATTGTCTATTGACTTTGAAAATTTAGCATAAGTTACATTTTAAGTTTTGTTATAAGATCATGTAAATGGTAACCACTTACAATGTATGCATGTCAATGATATTTGGTATACAGTTGTAATTAGCATCGACATTTTTTTTTTCCACAGACATTGTTAGGACCTATACCTCCAGTAATAATTCATTTACTCTGAATATTCTGCATATTTTACATTTTAAAGTTTTGCTATTAGTATTTTGATTTTAACATTTGCACTTTTCTATCAAACTTACATACAAGCAAAACATATCTCTTCTGTGTCAACATTTTGGTTTTTTTTTACTTTTACATATTTCAATGATGAAATTGAAAAGAAATACTTTTATCATGTTGAAAATCTTCCATATGGGACTTAAACATACATTTATATATTGGTCAAGTGTCCACCATCATGGACCAAATTAAGTGGTTGTTTCCTAAGTGACATCCAATCTGACAACATTTCACTGAACTAAAATTATTAACATGAATCGGTAATAAATCGATAATTTACTTTGATTTTTACTGAAATTTCATTTGATTGTATGATTAATGAATACAGAAACGTTCAATAAGACAAATCATAATGTGATGTCAACATTGCTCACTATAGTAGGAAAATCAAAATGTTTGTAGCAAATTAAGATAATGAAAGGGCATGCCTTCAAATTGTTCAACATAATCAGTGCATACAAGTGCATAACACAATATAAAGTAAGGAGATTTGGTATGATTGTCAATGAGGTAAGTATCCAACAGAGTCCAAATAAAGTTCAAAATAGAAATTAGAAATCCGGGAAAGTGAACTTTTTTTAAATTACCAGGGACTTTGAATACCCAGTAATTAGTAAGAGGGGAAATGATGGTGAGAATTCATCACATAATTTATAATGGCCTTACCACGATTTTTATTAAGATAGTTTGTTGCCGATGGTTGCCAACAAATATTTTTGGATGCAATGTAATATTTTTATGGCAAAATTGGGAAGAATTGACACTACCCTTATGTAACTATAATAAATAAATCAGAATTACTCCATATATAGATATAAGAAGATGTGGTATGAGTGCCAATGAGACAACTCTCCATCCAAGTCAAAATTTATAAAAGTAAACCATTATAGGTCAAAGTACGGTCTACATATATTCATTTGGACTTTGAAATCGAATAAATTTTTGAAAATTTGATTTTGCGTTTGTTGCTCATGTTGCTATAGGGTTAACTTTGTTGCTCATGTTGCTATAGGGTTAACTTTGTTGCTCATGTTGCTATAGGGTTAACTTTGTTGCTCATGTTGCTATAGGGTTAACTTTGTTGCAGTTCAATGTAGAAATGCTTAATTTTATATAAACAGCTGATTTCATGAGACTGAAAAGTGAAAAACTGTGGGTTTTATATTAACCTCTATTACTCGCTGCTTTGGCAAATTCAAATGGCCCTGTTTCAATAGCAACCTATATAAGTGGTCTGAAAACTATTTTTTCTTTATAGCATGTTTTTTAGATGATAAGTTTCATCAAAATCTGAAACATTTATGTCTTGGTCACTGCCTGATCCTTAGGCAGACTTGCACTTAAAATAAATACTTACAAACAGCTCATATGTTTCAAAAAGTAAAATAACAAAAATACCGAACTACGAGAAAAAATCTAAACGGAATCAAAATACATAAAAACAATGAAATGGAACTACTACATAAGACCATAACATAATGTATATATTTCAAGTACTAAAACTTGTTTTGTTATTGTTTCACTTATTTTTGCAAAAATTAAGACATTCGATTGTTCATACATGTTCTTACAATATGTGTTTTATATATTGTACTATACAATAATGTCTACATAACTACATTAAATGACATGAGTAAATGGAAAGATAGCAATATATTATCAAAAACTTATGATGAATAAAGACAGGAAAGTATAAAATATGAAAATTGATTTTATTGAGAAATAGTGGATACATTGATTTTCAAACAACCAATGGTATTAACACTAATTTATCAAACTTTTTCAATATGCTGCTTAAGTCTTTGCATATAGAACGAACCTTCTATGTGTATACATGTTTTTATTTATCTCATTGTTTAAGTATTAAGTAAATTAAACACTCAAAAATGCGATTGAAATTTACTTTTTTCATCATTGTTTCTATACTGTCATTTAAACACATTGTTGGACGTGGTAATATAACTGTATTTTATTCAAAAGTGGTTACAGCATTGTCGGGATCAGCAGTCTTAAGGTCTACGTTTCAGGAAGTAAAATTGAGTGTGCATGCCAATGTGCTATAGAGAAAAGATGTTGGACTGCAAGTTTTGACACCTCAGCACGAAAGTGCTACCTTCAAGTAACAGATGTGTGTCTCGAAACAGAAGCTTCGCAGACAAGCTCTGTTTTATATATTGGAAAAACAGGTTTGTTTTATTTCTTTATCTTTCTTTGCGTTTCGTTTGAGTAATTGCACTCACTACATAAAATGGCAGTTTGAAAATACATAGCTAAGACCATATGTCAGGTTCTGGATAGTTTCATTTTTGCTTCCTTCCAATGAAAGCTAGACGTAGGGTTGATCTTCCATGCGATGGCAGCGGCAACTTCGGTTGGGTCAACAGTATATTAGTTTGTGAGTAGGTCATTTTAGGTGAACTTCTAGTAGCAATATGTGTTATGCAATTGTATAAGTATCGGAACAGCATATTTCCGTGGAGAATATTTAGCCCAACGCTTTAGTCGTCTTATGACTTTGAAATTTTTGTATGTTTAAATGTTTAAGCTTGTGATTATAATGTTATTTTATTCATGTCATGCTTTAAGTTCAAACCTTATAAAATATTTTGAAGTTTTCTATATACGAGATATCATCGGAAAAACAGTTAATTTTTCCCAATATTGGACGATTGTCGAAACTATATGGCATTTTTTCCCAAACTACCGTCAGTTAAAGTTTACTGAATTTCTTTCATAGCGCACCCTTAGTCGATGTTGCCAAAGTATATTAGAACAACGATTGTTCCTAAGGTTTTATATACTTTGATAGAAATAAAATAAAATTTTCATTAACTTTTTGTAAATTTTTATTTATATCAGTTCAAATGTTAATTTTTAACCCTCAATAATTCAGGTTTAGTTTCTTTTTTTCCAATTTTCCTCGACTCGTGATTTGCTGTGTTGTGGTATGCCTTATTTTTTATTAAATAAGAATGTACATTGGTATTTATTTTTGTCGATAGATGTTTGATTGAGTTCAGTTATATTTTGTAGCTGTTGAAGTGATTTATTTTTAGGGCTTAGAAGAGATTAATTCTATGCCACATCGGACTTTACCCATATTAGTCCGGAAAACATAAGACACTCTTCTTAAATTTGGTCAATAAAATATAATCCAATGTAATTAACAATTCTGCTGTGTTTGCTAAATTTCTCTCAGCGAAATTTGTCAAAGGCAACGGAAAAAGAGAATTTATGTGACGTAATACAGTGTGTATCGCCGTCTTAATGAGAAATTCGATTCAATTTACAAGGAAAAATCACTGAATTATTCAACATGCATGGTAAATCGTTTGCTGAACTGATCCTGCTCCTGATGCTCCAGTTATGTCTTACGAAGATGGTGATTTTATAGGCATTGTAAAGTCTTTACGGTTATTTTTTGTGAATATAAAAGCATTGTCGATTTATTTCTTGCAAGTTACGCACTGATCCTTTCGTCCTGAATAAAAGGATAGCAAGTGTAAGTCTTAAGTGTACAAATTAAAAAAATATATTGTGATTGCTTTGTGGTTCAGATCAAACAGGACTGTGTATTTCAACTCCAACAGTTGTACAATTTGTTCCTTTTAAACCTTGTTTTTATTCGAGTTTTACTGATTAGTCTTCAGTAGACAAAACGCGCATCTGGTGTTCAAAATTGTGATACTGGTATCTATTATAAGTTTATTTACAGTAAGTGGGTCGATACCACTGCTGGTAGAGGTTGTTGACATATTGTTTTGTTTTTATAGTGATTAATATTATAACAAATGTTGACTGCTGTACCCCTATTTTTTACATTTTTACCTATTATGTCGGTTTGTATTGTTCACACATCGTTGTCAATATAAAGGAATTTTATGCGACTGTCATACAAGTGAGAGGTTCAGCTAGCTATAAAACCAGGTTTAATCCACCATTTTCTACATACGAAAATGCCTGTACCAAGTCAGGAATATGACAGTTGTTATCTATTCGTTTGATGTGTTTGAGTTTTTGATTTTGCCTATTGATTAGGGACTTTCCGTTTAGAGTTTTCCAAGGAGTTCAGTATGTTTGTTATTTTACTTTTTCTTCGCCGAGTGTTTCACCAGCCTAGTAGTCAGCATTTCTGCGTTGACATGAAATATCATTTTTATGGTAATAATTATAAACTGACTGTTAACAAAACTTTGAAAATTTTATAATACTATGGATTTCTATCTAGAAATAGGTTATGTTATAATCTGAGTGGTATTTGGCTTAATTTTTAGGAATTTTTGTTCTTCAATGCTCTTCAAAATATGTACTTTATTTTGTCGTCTTGCAACCTTTTTTACTCGAGCGTCCTTGTGGAGTCTTTTGTAGATAAAATGCGCGTCTGACGTATCAACTTAAATCCTAAGTTTTCATCGGTGAAAGCTTTTAATAGAAAATTAAGAAAGGGAACTCGCAAGTTTTGAAGAAAAAAATGATTTCTCATGGACGTGTTTGGTCGGTGCTATATGAGGTTTTCTACAACAAACAGAGATTTGACAGGTCTTCTTCAAAGCCGAGCAAGATATTTCAGAATTTCTTAAATGGAAGAAATTTCTCTCTGCACTCGAAAAAAACTGGGATTGGTGCTGTATAAGGTGATATTGCAATTAAGCTTTCTAGGTTCTGGCATTTGTTTTTGTTGCCCTTCAGTGTTTCAATTCTTCCATTGTTTTCCTCTTATAGTTGATGTGTTTCCCTCGGTTTTAGTACTGATAGATGTGTTCATGTTGCTCAGTCTATAGTTGTATGTGCTGTGTTTTAAGTACTGTTGTTTGTTTGATTGTTTGTCTTTTGTTTTTAGCCATGGCGTTGTCAGTTTATTTTTGACTTATGAGTTTGAATGTCCCTTTGGTATATTTTGCCTTTCTCTGTTTTCTACATGCATTTCATACCATATATTATCAACACCTATACAGCTTAATCTCAGCATTTCTTTTTCTTTTCAAATGAAAATTTCAAATTAGCGGCCATGTCTTAAATGGATATACATGTATACTGGACAGCTACATGTTGACGATATCTTACTTAATTTTCTGGCAATTGATATATTGCCGTTTCTGTGAATGGTAGTGTATGTATTATAGTAGGAATGGATGAGCGTTGACTCTTGATAAATAAACCATGAGCCCGAAGTTGCGTCTCTTACTTAAACTATTGTTCTGATGTCTTTTGAAAATTTAAGCCTTTTCTTAATTAATTAGAAGGTATTGTAAGTAAGTTTATTGTTTGTTTCGTTGGTTTTCCCGTTTGAATGGTTTTACACTAGTAATTTGTTTGGGCCCTTTATAGCTTGTTGTTCGGTGTGAGCCAAGGCTCCGTGTTGAAGACCGTACCTTGACCTATAATGGTTTACTTTTATAAATTGTGACTTGGATGGAGAGTTGTCTCATTGGCTCTCATACCATATCTTCCTATATCTATTAAATAACCGTGTTCTTGCATTGATAAATCAAAGTTCACCATTTATAAGTTACAGAAATACGAAAAAAACATAACACGTCTGTTTTTTTCATTTAAGTTTCACTTCGTTTAATGGTGCATGTACATGTATCTACCACACCAAGCATGCGGAACTTGACAGTATTAAAAATAGATTACATACTGACATCTCGTATCAATTAGATTCAATGATGCATTTTAATTAATCTTAAACTTTTTTGAAAACTTGTTTGTCAATTGAAGCAGGTACAAATAATGTGCATTTCAAACAAAAACGTAAATTTTCTTCAGCATTCTATGTACTTGACAGCTTAAAATGAAACCAACCGAAAGTGGTAAATTTCGGAAATTATTTAAAATTAAGGAATGTATCTCCCTCATGCAAAGCTCTGATTCCTTGCACAGCTTTGGATATACTTGTTTGTCCTTTGTGGTTTATAGCTCTTCATATTTTTAATAAGTTTTGGATTTCAAATATTTTAGACTCTAGCATCACTGAAGAGACGTTGTTTGTCGAAATGCGGATCTGGTGAAGAAAAATTGGTACCGTTTATGTTATTATTGTCAGATAGCTTTTCAACTGTTTAGGTTCTTATACATCCTCGGCTTTCAAATATTCGGCTTTGAGCGTTCCCGATAAAGGTAAATCCTGAAAAGCGCATCTGACGCGTGTTGTTTTCATTTTTTGAAAAAAGATATGCAAGGAAGACATTCCTATGCTGAGTTGTAATAACTGAGCGAAAGAAAGCTAGTTTCTCAAGAAAATTAATTGTTTAAATTATAGTTGAATGCAGTTGGATTTTGTAATTTAAAAAAAAATGTAATATTCTTTAGTATGTTCTTATCCGCTGAGGTTATCGGACATTTGAAGAATTGTAACAATCTGATTATACTGTAAATCGGTATCAAATACAAATGTTTTTAATCCACATTTTAGGGCACATAGAGGGCATTTAGATAATATGAATCACATAAAAAACATACTGATCATAATAATAAAATAGGTCATTGTTATTTCAAACAAAAAGAAACAAAGATAGATATATTCAAAATTTTCAAAACAGAAATAAATGAAATCATAAATATGAATGTGACCAGAAATATTGAAACCGAAAAATGTTATTAAATACATCAACATATTATTATGTAAGAAATATTAAAACCAAAAAAATGTTATTAAATACATCAACATATTTGAAATTATAAGCGAAATCTGTAGTGTGTATGTTTGACTAATCAACACACGCTACATTCTGTGTATTAATGATATAGACCATGAGGTGCAAATATGCATCGCTGAAAACACAACCTATTAATTTGCAATTAACATACTTATATACACTTACCTTTATATTTATTTCCATTAGCATGGTCAAACAATAAAGTTAGAGAAAAAATCCTTCAAATTATTAAAAAGGAATCCTGTTATAAAGGTAAACATAAGCACATAATAACCAATAGTCCATTACATTTATTCCCTTTTTGTAGTATATTCTCCCCGTATTTTTATTATTTCTTGTGTATAATTTTCCCCTGACATTTTCAGATTATCCGCCATTACTGTCACCTGTTTGTTGTTTTTGTTGATCATTTAAAAAATTCGTTAAACTAAACCGAATAAAGCTATCCAAAAAATTGTTATCGAAATTGTTAAAACCTGGTTTAATTTTTCTGTTTATTTGATTATCTATTTTTTAAAAAGAGATAAAAAGAGATAAATATATCAAAACTTAATTTTCAAGGTAAGTGTGGGTTGTCCGCGCTAGACCACTGAATAAAACCACAGCACTAATATAATAGAATAGAAATAAAACAAATATACATTATAGATAATATAAAACCTCTTTTTTTATTGTACTAAACTTTCAAGCAACTTTGTCTTTTGGTCTTTTCTTTTGTCAGACTCTCGTGTCGGTTATATATTACTATTGTTTGATATAGATCATATCTACATACATATTTCAGCTGAAAAAGTGTTAAATCAAATAGTTTATTTATGTCGTTGGCCAAGCTAAAGAAGATTATTCAAAAACCATTTCATGCGCCGACTACCACAAAACCGTATACTCCGGCGAGGTTAGGCTAGCCACAAAACCAGGTTCAACCCACCATTTTTTTTAAATGTCCTGTACCAAGTCAGAAATATGGTAGTTGTTATCTAATAATTCGTTTCTATGTATGTTGCATTGTCGTTTGTTTTTTGTTGCACTTCAATGTTTCTGTTGTTTCGTTGTTTTCCTCTTATAGTTGATGTGTTTCCGTCGGTTTTAGTTTGTAACCCGGATTTGTTTTCTCTCAATCGATTTATGACTTTTGAACAGCGGTATACTACTGTTGCCTTTATTTAGGAGATAGTATAAGAGGAAGGTTAAAACAACAGACAACTCTACCTATACAACAAGAAATATACTGATGGTGTCAGGGAGGTAGAACAGCAACTAAAGCCCTGGACTGGGTCAAACAAAATTTATACAGAAGTACAGCTTATTCCAGAATAAATTTGGCTATATATTCTTATAGGAACCTGCGACTTTACATCCTTCAACAGAAGAACAAAATACATGTCACTGAAATTTCAACCACTGCCGAATTAGTGGAACATCTTATCAATAGGTATAAAGAAATTATCAAAACGCTCAAGGATCTCTCACTTAAAACCATTGTCGTGACGTCAACCTATTAATTTACCGTGGATTCTTTTTCTTTAGCACATACTTACAACTTCTCGTCCAATCAAATTGCTTGGATTTACCTTCTAATTTTCATAGTACATACTTTTTCCGTGTACTAAGTAACTACGCATGAATGACCACAAGGGTAAGATTTCATTGTATCGTAATCAAGATATTAAAACAAAAATTGCCACTGGCGATTTTGAAATAAAATGCAGTGTTCCAAATTAAATTAAATAGTTTGTAATTAGTTTTCACATTGATTTTTAAATATCCTGCTATTAAAATCTTTGGATCTAAATAATGTTTTTGACGATGGCAAATTTCTTTCATTTTAATAATAAATAATGAAAAACAATTATGGTTCTTTATACATTGATTTGTACAACGCCATTTTAAAATTGTGATAATTTATCATCCATGCAATTACTTTGTACTGTGAAACCTTGTGAAGGGAAATCGAGGGAACTTGATCTCTTTCGTCATGAATTGATTGATTGATTATTGGTTGATTAATGTCCAGTGACAAATATTTCTTGCATCTTCAGGACGATGTCATGAATTGAAAAACTGTGATAATGTCTGAAAAGAATGTGCCACCTATATATGTATATATATATATATATATACATGTTCTGATAAATCTTTTAGTTTTTACTTTGAAATAAAAAAAAAAACATAAACCCTAGTATCTTTGATCTATTGGCTTTTTAATGATTATCCGCTAGACTATCTATGGGGACATACCAGGGGCGGATCCAGTCATTTTTAAAAGGGGGGTTCCAACCCAGGATTAAGGGGGGTTCCAACCATATGTCCCCATTCAAAAGTATTGATCGTCCAAAAAAGGGGTTTTCCAACCCCGGAGACAACTCCCCCCTTGTTTTACTGTGAAATTGAAAAATGTTTTCAAGACACGTAAAGCTTCCACTGCAATTTAATTATCGCCTGCTTTTGGTCAATTTATTTTGTCGTCTTACCATGTATTAGAAGTACATGTATAGTAAACCACCTCTTTATATCAATAAACATACTTACACCAGCAGCTACCATTTTTTCATTCTGGAGTCAAGGGCCTTTTGAAATCATATATTTTACAATGATACTAGTGAGTAGATTTACAAAACTTCGTTATTGAGCTCCGTTTTACAAACACCTGTGATACAAGTAGTCAGCCAAAATAAACTATCGATAGACCAATTAAAAGATTACTCGAGTTGTAAATATGTGCTAAATTGGATAGTCTATGAAAAGGTATATACTATGAAATGAAGAGCTCGGGGCAAGCCCCTCGCTCTAAATTTCGTAGTATATACCTTTTCATAGACTAACCTAGACATAATCAACGCTTCCTAAATCTGTCGCTGAAATGGTCTCACCAAATTACATTCAATTGTTTCTTTTGTGTGCTTAATTTCATTAAGTTTGAATTGGCTAATTTACTGATTTCTGTTCACTAATGGAATTAATTTAAAAACTTACCTTTAATTTTTGTAATTTTTATATGCCTTCACTGGGAATCGAACCCGTCCTTGAAATCTATTATGTGTGACTGACATCAACATATTGAAGAAACCTCTCGGCTACTAATGGGTTACAATTTAGATGTCTATTTTATATATATAAATGAACATATGATATACATCGGTACAACGGACACACAGGGCTTGTACTTTTATATATATACATAATAGGCAATCGTATATTATAAGTTGATAGCCGCAAGGTTAGCATGGTTAAGATCAATGAATTAGGTAGGGACTATTCGGTTTAGGTTCGAATCCCTGTATTCTCTTTGTTGTCCCTATTCTTGAGTTTTCCTATTTTTTTTCTGATTATGTATGTTATTGTGGATATTTTTTTGTAATAATAGCGAGTTTTACCGTATATTTTTGGATTATTATTGTCTATTGAAACCAAGAACGCATATTTGAAACGAAAATGATTACATTCTATTTGTCCATTTTTGTTTTATAAATATAGTATGATTTCATCTGTTTTACTACATAATTTTCAAATGTTTATTCGCAAATTCCTATGGGAGTAAATTGTGATGTGCCTAGAATTAGGCTTCTTGCTAGAAATTTGATAACATACTTATTATATATACTTTATATATGCTCTTTGGTCGGGTTTTTGTATCTTTGTCACATTCCCCATTTCCATTCTCTACTTTATTAGAAATAAGTTCGAATATGTCTTATTTTGTAAACACAGATAATATTCAGATGCCTGATAATTCAAAGGCAGACATGTTGTTTTATATTTGTATTTTTCTAACCAATTAATTGTGATCTTAGATTTATTAATGCATCGTTGAACATGATAAAATGGTTATTTAAACTCACTAACAATACCTTCTAATTAAGAAAAGGCTTTAATTTTGAAAAGACATTAACACAATAGTTTAAGTTATAGATACAATGGATAAGCGTTGATTCATGAAAAACAAACGCATGGTTTCTTTTTCAAGAATCAACGCTTATTCATTGTATCTATATAACAGAAAGTCAAGTTACAATATTGGAAATACCCTTTTTCTCTTTACAAGCCTGGAATAAAGCACATAAACATAAAGACCCAGAAATATTTTACGATCAATACTGCCAGAACAACAAATATTAGTTAACAAAGCCATTAGAAACTTAAACCAAGAAAACTTCTCACCAAATTTCAATATAGACCTTTACAGAACATCTACAAGGCAACAAAGAACTTATCAAGCAGAGACTTCATACAGTTGTAGGCAAGGTAACACCAAAAGCCGCAAACTATACAATATAAGCCTTTTGGACGACGGAATTCACCCAAATATCCACCTCTCTAAAGCGTGGCTCAGGCCACTTACCAACCAAACCTCAAGAGACTGTTGGGCGAAAAACAAAGAACCAGAAGAGACAGACATAAATAATAAAAGCTAGGGAGTAAATATCAAATCTTAAGAAAAATTATCAATACATAAATTAAGAGGTTAGTGTGGGTTGTCCGCGCTATACCAATAAAACATCTGTAGTAACCATATACTTAGAAAGATAGGTCAGTGTGGGTTGTCCGCGCTATACCAAACATCAATCTAGTGTATATTAATACTTCTACTCTATTTTTGAAATAAATAGGTTAGTGTGGGTTTTCCGCGCTATACCATAAAGTCTTAAAATAAATATATATATATAGAGAGAGATTATAATTACTCCCTGGGTGTTACCAATATAAACATCAAAATGCAGGTACAAAGAATGAGGAAAAACTGCTCAACCGGAGACCTGCGACCAGCACCATAACCAAGATCCTATTCCCTGGATATACCCTATACCAGGGGGGATTTATTTATTAACAACATATTTGATAAGCTATGTGAAAAGCTAACCACTAACCACGGAGAGATTAACATCCTCAACAACAGTATCCAAACATACTAATCTCAGTTGAGAAAGAGGGACGAAAGATATCAGAGGGACAGTCAAACTCATAGATCGAAAATAAACTGACAACGCCTTGGCCAAAAATAAAAAGACAAACAGACAAATAATAGTACAGATGACACAACATAGAAAACTAAAGACTAAACAACACGAACCCCACCAAAAACTGGGGGTGATCTCAGGTGCTCCGGAAGGGTAAGCAGATCCTGCTCCACATGTGGCACCCGTCGTGTTGCTTCGGTGTTAATTCGGTAGGTCACATTCGTGAAAAGGGAAGGGTATTGTAGTTACGACATAAGGAACATATCCGATATCCTCATTGTTCCTCAGAAACCATACGTAAATCAATAGCCCAGGAAAAGAACAAAAAAGAACGGTTTAATAACCCTGTTGAGGAAATGTTGTGTATTGAACAAACCGCCAACACAGAGGTTAAACAAGTCAGATCGGAAATATACATGAGAAATAAAAATGAACAACTTGAAACTAAAGATGAACAGTCAAATCCAACTGGGAACACTAACATCACAAGCCCAGACAACTTCATATGTCCGTACTACAATAAATATGTAGAGGAAGGGATTGGCTGTGACAGATGCGACTACTGGTATCATTACCAATGTGAGAACCTGTCTAGCAAAGTTGGAGAAAATGAGCTGAAACAGTACATCTGTACATTATGTCATGATGATATACTATATGAAAGAAGAAATATAACAGAGTGTGACCCATCTACAGAAGACGACAACATAGACATAAGTGCCAACACAGGAAGCACACTAGATGAGCAAGACGAAACACAACACAATACTCAGCTCGGAACCCATAGCCATAAGTAGAGACAAAGAATTACCACTCAGGTCTAATGATATACCAAACCAGATGAGAGAAAAGATAGATATGGAAGAAACTAATTTGAAATTGATCTTTTCGCCTGTCATCAATGAAATGACAGAAGGGACTGTAAAATCCAAACAAAGATCAGTCATAAGTAATGAAACAGGACCAACAACAAACATGGCAGAAAATGGGAAGGAGAAAAGAATAAATGAGAATCTGGTGAAAAAAAGTCAAAAGAGCACCAAAAGCAAAAACGACAAAGAGGAAACTATCACTGCTAAAAAACTAGGACACTTAACCTAGAGAATGAAATCAAGCACATGAAGTCAGTCCTAAACACATTTACTAGAAGAGAAGAAACGCAACAAAATGTCCAAGCGCAACACCTTATAACGGACAATATACATGTAGGACCAAATAGTAATGTACACAATACATACATGTACCAAAAGTTACAAAACAAAATGAAGGAAACGCATTTAGAGAATAGATTAAAAATAATGGAAAACCAAATGATACAGAACATGTGTATCCAAACGGCGCTAACCACACAAATGGCTTTACAAAATAGGCATAGCATATCACATCATCATGGGTTCTACCAAGGACTACCTGGAAATAGTCACTATATACAACCAAATGTGATGCAAACCTACATGCATGCACCACATTATGCATTCCATAATATGCATATACCAACACAGCCAGTGCTAAATCTAATGCGTATGCCACCAAATCCAATGCATATGCCACCAAATCCAATACATATGACAACAAATCCAATGAATATACCACCAAATCCAATGCACAACTTTATGCAAATGCCATTTAATACAGTGCACAATTTTATGCAAATACCAGCGAATCCAATACACAACTTCATCCAAATACCACCAAATTCTATGCATAACATACAAATGCCACCAAATACAATGCATAACTTCAGATATATGCCCCAACATATGATAATAGAACAGAATATGGAACAACAAGGCAGAATATGCATATTAACCAAGGCTATAATGGCACTCAAGTACAACAAAATATGACTACACATAATACTGAGAACAGAACAACATCACAGCACATGAGATACCCAAATGAATCGGTGAATTGCAGATCTACAGCTGAACAGCAGCCACCTATAGACATGCATATAGTTAATATAGAACCTAACCATTCATCTCAAAGGCATAATACTTTGCAAGTACAAAAGGAAGATGAAACAACATCTAAAATAATGAATAAAAAGAATCATGAATATGAAAAATGTACAGAAGCCCGTGAACTTGGACAACTAAACGTAGTAACGAAGAATAGATCACACAGTACAAACCCGGACATCAAAACGAATAATGCTGAACCACTACCTCAGAATGACAAAATGTGGAAACTGAAATTGTACTAAATGACAGTGAAGAGATAAGCAACAAATCCAACATAATTGTACAAAAGGAAGATTATACACAAGATGAGCCCAATCTACTGGGTCTACAGCAATCTGAAAATAATGATCACAATTTTCGTATCACAAGCCAAAACGGACTACCTCCAGAAGTAACCGAAAGAAGAACAAACCACCAGGAAATTAAAGTAAGAACATTGACATCATAACATGCAATATTGAGGGATTAAAACAAATATTGCATATCTTCACACTTTAGATCTCTCAAATACAATACTATGCCTACAGCAGCATTTCCTATGGGACTTTCAAAAAAAAAGAAGTAAAAAAACTGCTTCCAACAATGGAAGATCATACAGGATGTTCCGATACAAATGATCCTTTGGATAGCTTCAAGTTACCAAAACGAAAAGGAGGGGTATCCATACTGGTCCAGCAAAATTAAAAAACTGAAAGATGGAAATGAGAGGATTATATCAGTTAATTTCACATCAATTAATGATATATGCCTTCGACATAATACAAAAGTAGGAAAATACATACAAAATAGTGCTAGCAGGAGATCTGAATGGTACATTACAAACTTCCAGAGCAAACAAGCATGATAAAATGCTAAGAAAATTTATTGGCGATGTAAACCTGACTACCGGTGTTGAAATAGAAAATACTCATACCTTTTTTCATCACGCTGGAAATTCATCCTCACAAATAGATTATATACTTGTTCAAGACAATAATTTAGTTGCAGAGTATAAAATTGAGGAAAAATCAAGTGCAAATACATCAGCACATTCAATTGTAAAGATGGAAATAACTTGCCAGATGACAAATATCAGAAATTCAAGGAACAAGAACAACAAACCAAAATACAAAATGCTTTGGGAGCAAATAGACTAAGGGAGCTACAACAATATTATACAACAGGATATCAATTCAATTGTAGAGGAAAAAGATGTCAATATACAATTAAAAATATTAATGGAAACACTTATTAAGGCAGGAAAAAGAACAATCCCAACTAAACTGTTACAAACCAAAAGCCCAAAATGGAAAGCCTCTCCAGAAGTACTTACAATTTTGAAATCAAGTAGGGAAATATATAAGAAATGGAAAGCCATAGGGAAACCAAAAGAACACCACCTAGCAATTAAATTAAAAAATGAGAAAAAGAAAATGAGAAGTAAGCAAAGAGCAGAACATGCAATAGATAGACAAACATTTTACCAACAAATAATGGATAATCCGCATACGCAGCTTTTTTACAGGCTGATAAATAGAGGCAGAAGCAACAGTCGAGCAACAACAACTGTCTGAAAATAGAGGGAGAGTATATCTTTTGTCATGAAGAACAAAGAAAAAGATTTGCACAATATTATGAAGATCTCAGTGTCCCAAAAGAAGAACTATATGATAATACCTATCTGAATCTATGCCAAATTCGACAAAACTATGTACAAGAGACCTTAGAAGAGTACGAGGACAATTCTGAACTCTTTAAAGACATGGACATAGAGAAAGCAATAGATTGCCTCAACACCAAATAAAGTCAGGATGAATTTGGACTTACAGCTGAGCATCTAAAATATGCTAAGAGTACTATAGCACCAGCAATGAAGGCAATTTTTAACAACATCCTACTATACAGGAAGGTACCAATATCCTTCAAGTCAGGTATTCTTACACCAGTACTAAAACAAGAAAAAGACCAAACAGAGACAAGAAACTATAGAGGCATTACAGTAACACCAGTAACTGGAAAACATTTGAATACTCATTTCTGAACAAACTGATGATAGAACCGAAAACAGACCACCAATTTGGATTCACCAAAGGTCTATCGCCAATCATGGCAAGCTTAATCATTTCAGAAGCTAGATATGAGAAAAAATGGGAATGACAATTTCTATATAAACATTCTGGATGTAAAATCAGGTTTTGATGTAGTCCAACACATTATACTGATGGATAAAATGCTTAATCAAGAAATCTATCCAATATACTGGAAAATATTAATAGACCTCTATACTGATTTGACTACAAAAGTTAAATGGCTTGATGGCATAAGTAATACTTTCCAAATTAATCAGGGTTTGAGACAGGGAAGAATACTATCAACCCATCTATATAAAATCTTTGTCCAAGACCTCCTGGTAGAACTGGAACAAAATTCAATAGGGTACCATTTAGGAAATATATACGTAGGATCACCAACTTGCGCCGATGATATAGCTTTTATATCGAATGACAAGCATGAACTACAACTAATGCTAAATGTACTCGGCAGATATGCAAACGAACACCACTACAGTATAAATCCAACAAAAACCCAAATCATAGATTGTTCCAAAACAAAAAAGTGATTTCAACTGGAAACTAGATGGAAATAATGTAACAATAGCTAAATCAGGGGTCCACCTAGGACTAACAAGAGCTGAAAACAACGAAAGTCACATAAATGTACAAGCGAGAATACAATTAGCTAGAAGAACTAAATATGCTCTCATGGGATCAGGCTGTCATGGTACAAACGGTCTAGATCCACCAACCTCATATCAAATTTACAAAACCTACGTTATTCCAAGGTTAATTTACGGGCTAGAAGTGCTGCCTTTAACAAGATATGATATTGAACAGTTGGAAAAATTTATTAGAAAAAATCTTCGTCAGTTACAATCTCTTCCAGAAAGAATCGCTAATTCGGCAGTGTTACTATTGTTAGGAGCTCTACCAATAGAAGCAGAAATTCATAAAAGAGCTTTGTCTCTCTTACTTGCACTACTATAATGAAAAAATACATTATCTTATGGAAAGACAAATAACAACAAACTTTGATAACAAAAGCAGCTTCTTCTCAAGAGTCATGGAGATACTAGATGTGTATGAACTTCCAACCATAATACAACTTCAAAGCAACATTCCAAAGAAAGAACAGTGGAAAAGAACCATCAAGAATCCGAAAGAAAATCTAGTATGAAATTTATGAATACTGAAAATTTTGAGATCAATAAAACATTATAAAGTCTGTAAAGTAAAACATCTGCCGCGCTTTGAACTTAGAAAAGCAATAGTCAAGGCTAGAATGATTACTGGCACATATATACTTCAGGCAGACAAACATAAATTCACTCCCTATACAGAAGAACCAATTTGCCAATTATGTAACACTGACAATAAAGACATAGCTCATTTCCTGACAACCTGCCCCTTACTCAGTACTACGAGAGAAAAATATTTCCCTGAAATAAGAAAAGAGATCACAGATAAAATTACACCAGCACAATGGAATTGCCCCTTCACGAACAAAACTGCGATAGTACAATTGCTAATAGACTGTTCAAAATATAAGGAGCTGTTTGATAACTGTGAAAAATTCCTGGAAAATATTGACAACAAAACCAGAAATATGTTATTTCAAATGCATATAGAAAGATGGAAAATTATGGACAACAAATAGCAAGACATATATTGCATATATGTATAATATCTCAAAGTGGAGGAAATGACAATCAAATGAAAATAGTGATTATCATAAGTGACATATATATACCGACAATGAATCTGTCATATAACACTTGCACTAACAAAATAAAAATAAAGGATAAATGAAAAGAAACTTGGGATAAATAATAATGCTATTAAAATGAACTTAAATAATTAATAGCCATTCCTATCGTTTTATTTCACTAATACATTTATGATTGAGACCATATCTTGTATATAAACCTTTTAATTTATTGATGGTGGCAAAACAAGCTTTTATAATTTTATCTTGATTTTTATATACATTGATACATGATCATGAAGTACATAAAACATTCCACTGAGAAAATCTGCCTTTTAGATTTTATTAAATTTTACATCTTAACTTATCATTTCAATATATAGATCTTATTAAATAAAACCTCTTTTAACGTATTTTTATGCATAAAAGCAAAATCAAATGAAATATACTTTAATTATAAATAAAACTGAGGTACTTATATAAGTGAATATATGGTCAATTAATTTGTATTTAATAGGTCCCTGTAAATATGCCATGCATGACATTTTTATTGTTTATTTATATGTGCTGTATATATGTTGGAAAAAACGTTTCTATTTTTTAAAATTTTCAAGTTAAGGTAAAACTCCATATGGAGGTGCTCCTAATTAAAGGAGGCTTATACTTAGAAGAAGAAGAAACGTTACGGTGTAGATCCCTTATTTTGTCCGATTTGTAAGTAGAAATAAAATCTTATGAATCTATTTATATTTATGTTTATTTATATTATGTATCATGTTAAAATGTATAATACTAATATTTATATATATTTTACTAGATATTCTCCCTGGGTACCTAATAATTAATACACAGTGAAACTTAGCCCCATGCTGTAAGCTAAGTAAATTGTTAAACATAATATAGTGCAATAAAGATTATTTAATTGTGTTTAAGAAAAAGTCATACAAGTCTTAAACATTGTTATTGATTAGTTATGATTTTAAATAAGAGAAAGCGAGTTGTATATAGAGAAATATATGTGATCAAAAACTCTTCAAAGGTTTTCTAGGCTTATAATGTTGTACGCCAGACGCTTGTTTCGTCAAGAATACAAAAGACTCATCAGTGGCGTCGAAATAACTGTGAGAAATGCTTCCTTTAGAATGTACTTAGTTGAGGTTTAGGAATTTGTGTCAGATGTTCAGACACCTTGGTTTTTTCCTATGATATAGGGTAAAATATTTGACCCCATAACACCCATTTTTCATTTCACATAGGACTTCAATAACTCATAAAAGGTTATTAAACAAAATTTCAGTAGATTCTAGATTTTTTTTATTTCGATTTGAAACCCAAATAATACCAATGCAAATATAAGGTAAAAGTCCGAGTCCGAGTTTTTCCACAATTTAGAAAAAAAATGAAATATCTCGAAAGGGCTCCATAACACATCAATAGTTTTAGCTTATTCTGTTCTCTTACTGATGCTCTTCTGACTTATAGTATCAATTTTAAATTCTAGATTTTTTTTTTAATTTCACCTAAGTACATCCTTAGGATCTACAATACAAACAATAAAATTGAGAATGGAAATAGGGAATATGTCAAAGAGACAACAACCCGACCAAAGAGCAGACAACAGCCAAAGGCCACCAATGGTTCTTCAACGCAGCGAGAAAATCCCGCACCCGGAGGTGGGCCTCAGCTGGCCCCTAAATAAAAATGTGTACTAGTTCAGTGAAAATGGACGTCATACTAAACTCCAAAACATATAAATGAACTAAAATTAAAAAACATACAAGACTAACAAAGGCCAGAGGCTCCTGACTTGGGACAGGCGCAAAAATGCGGCGTGGTTAAACATGTTTTGTGAGATCTCAACCCTCCCCTATACATCTAGCCAATGTAGAATAAAGAAACAGTTTTCATCAAACCTATCTTTTTATCATTACTATATTCAATAATATCAAGGTTTTTTTTTTACTAATATGAAATTAGAAATTGTTGACTGTTTGAGAGTCTAAGCAGAAGAGGATTCAATTCTAAGGAACCTGCATTTACAATTTTAGGTGGAATTTCATCTAGTCCACATACTTTTCCACATTTTAGTTTCGATATGGATTCAGATTTTTTTTTAATTTAAATTCAGTAAAAAAAAGTTTCTATAAAAGTCGCATACTTAGAAAGAAATGATTAATCATTTAAAGTATGTGTAACATTTAACAACAAAATCATATACATTCTCTCTTTACAGATGGTGAGTGCATTGACCCTTGGAAGGCTTTCGAAACCCATTGTTATTATTTTTCAGTGGATGTCCTGTCAATGATTGACGCTCAGGTATTAACATTAGTTCATATCGTACGACTTTGCCTCCAGCACAGCTATAGAAAAACGGTTCATTAACAGGTGTTACCCGAACACTTTTTATGATTAAAAAAAAACAAAGTGCTCTCGACCAATGAAACTATAGAATTTTATGTCTCTTAATTGTGAAGAATAAATGCTTTCTATTTACAGTTCAAAACAAAGAGTTTCTATAAATGAGTTACAACTGCCCCAGAGCACATTAATCAGTTTAAAAGGATTTTTTATCACAGAGTTTGAAACAAAGTGTTGAATTGTGAATCAAACAAAATATCAAAATAAGTTGAAGTTTACTGGTGCAATAAACTTTGTACCTTTAATGTTGTTATGACAATATTAATAACTTCAAATTACAAAATAAAACAATGTTAAAGCAATGCAAAAAATTAAAGAATATTTTAAATAAAAAATAACCTAAATCTTTGGCTTTCCAAAACTCTGATTACTGAACCAGCAGTTGAGAAGAATAATTAATTCCAATATTCCGATAAAATAAATAAAAAACTAGGAATTTGATTTAATTGTTGAATATATATAAAACTTTTAAAGGCATTTATTAGAACATTTCCTTGATATAATAAAATTGTATTTGATTTAAAAAGTCGGACCAAAATATTGGCTGTGAAATAAAATTAGTTGTAACTCAAATGTATTTATTGATTTAAACTGAAAAATAAAAAAAGGAAAAAAAGATAATTCCTGACTAAAATATTACATGATTTACATTCATGCTCAAAATCAGGAAACATATACAGTTCCTACCTTTTCTTTGTACTGTTGTGTCACCTAATGTCTATAACACATTTTAGAAATATTTCCATAATTATAAGAAAGTCCTTACATCACTATAACTAACCCATAAATGAAATGCTAGAAAATGAAGTCATGAATCAATTATAAACATTTAAGTTACACCGACAATGAAACTAATTCTTGAATACAACCAATCTAGAGATCATTTGAGCCTTTAGCACTTTACAATATTCTAAGTTTATAAGAGAATGATAATCCCTTTTTTCATGATTTATATATATCATCCGCATACAATAATAATGATGATTTCGTTTTAAGTAAGTCTTCCCCAAGATTGAGGTCATTAATTTCATGGACAAGATCGTTAAAAATATGGAGAAAAGTGACGGCGACAAATTATCACCCTGTTTCTAACCAGCTTTACAGCAAAACCACGATGTTAGTTTCCCGTTTATACGAACGATTGACTCAGAACTTTGGTATATACTTTTAACAAAATTGTAAACTTTCCATCAATATTATTCAGCAAAAATCATATCTCTGCCAATAAAGTCAAAACATCGACGAATGCAATAAATACAGATTTATTAATTCTAATAACACTATTCAAAGTAAAAATATTGTCTTCAGATCTTTAATCTTTCCTCCACATAACTTTGTTGGATCAGTTTCTGCGTCAGGAGCACACTCCTATGTATGAAGTCCGTATAGTGTGAACATGCACGAGCATAACGTATCAACTGAGATATGTAAACACCATACGAAGGGGGGCAGAGGGTATGTTACGGCTGAGAAATGGAAATTTGATAATTGGGAAGTTGAAATAATCCCGTTTGACATAGATTTTAGTGCGAAGTCGTCCATCTGTGTCAATATTGAGGAAAAGATCAAGATATGAAGCAGTCCTTTCAGTATCAGTAGTATCCCCAATTTCAAGTTCACTGGGATATATGAGCTGTAAGTTCTGACTTAAATTGGGTTATTCAGAAATAGGATATCATCAATATATCTGAAAGTAAAATTTAAGAATTTCGCAAGGTGCTTTTTGTCTTTTAGAAGGTTCTGAATGAAGTCTGCTCCGTATGAGTACAAAAACAAATCGGCCAGTAGGGGTGAACAATTAGTACCCATTGGAAAACCGATTGTCTGTTGAAATATCAATTCTCCAAACTTAACAAATATATTGTCATTCAAAATGTCAGGCATTTTGATACTATCATCTTCAGTATATTTTCTGATAAAATCAGGGTGGTTCTTCACAAAATAAGAACTGTTATAATTCAAAACAAGAAACTTATATCTACGATTCCCTTTTTTTTAAGAAAAAGCTCTGTTAAATGAGATGGTGAAGTCAACCTTTCAATTTAGCATGGGGAATAGTAGTGTAAAGAGAAGAAAAAAAGTCTTAATGTTGCTGCAAAATTGCAGAGATTGTTATCTAAGATTTAGCTATAGATCATAAGAATTTTCAAAAATCCACATCTGATTGACACCAGTGGTTGAATACATATCATCACAATATTTTTGAATGCCATCTTTTACTGTAGAAAGAATAGTAATCAGCACTTTATAAAGATGTTTAGTCGAGCATCTTGATGATCCAGCTATGGATATCGTTCTTCATAAGGAGTTTTGTGAAGGTTTGATATCCAGGATGATGACTGTAGTAATCAGCACTTTATAAAGATGTTTAGTCGAGCATCTTGATGATCCAGCTATGGATATCGTTCTTCATAAGGAGTTTTGTGAAGGTTTGATATCCAGGATGATGACTGTAGTAATCAGCACTTTATAAAGATGTTTAGTCGAGCATCTTGATGATCCAGCTATGGATATCGTTCTTCATAAGAAAATATCCAGGATGATGACGGTATATCAAAAAATCTTCAGTTTCATTCTTTGTAAATGATGTTTAAGAAAATGTAGGATTACCAGTTTTCCTGTTTATTACAAGCTCTTTTGTTATGCATTCCATGTAATGGTTTTTACATATGAAGACAATATCATTGGAGACTCTATCTGCTGGAACAACGACATATTTGTCATGCAAAGAGGATCAAGCATCAACAACTTCGGGCTTCTTGAATGGGTTCGAAACCCTTGTGCTCATTGTACATCGTAGTTTCTGAATGCATGATAATATAGCTTTGATCCATTCAGACAAAGTGTCCAGTTCTGGTTAATCTGGTTTACCCATTTTCTGGCATGGTCCTTTACTGCATCCATCAGTAACCTGAAGTTCTTTTTCCAGTTGATGGGCTGGGGAATTATATATTTTGGTCCCTTAGCTTACAACTCATGTGAAGTGTTCATAAAAAATATGTTTATAAAAAAAGGTAACTATGTCCCAAATGATGAAATTAGATAAAGTGTCCCAAAAGTTACTGACTGCAAGAGTAACTGCAACCATAAAATGTTTTCATGTACAAACCTCTCGTAGGTTTGCTTAGCAGTTAAGCTGAAATCTTTAAAATTGTCTTAATCGAACTATATTGGTGTCTCGTGGACAGTTGTCTCATTGGCAATCATACCACATCTTCTTTTTTATATATAAGGAGGATTTCCCCCTTTTCTCTTTGATAGAACAAAATAAGTCTCAACGTCAAATAAACTACCATTCATTTGGGATAAAGGGATTGAAAATTTTAATAAAAAATTTGTCATATGATCAATATTTGGGTCTACTATAGGTTGCACTTTATAAATACAGTTGTTTCAAAAATCACGCCTCTTTTGGGGAGATATATAATATTCATAAATATTTTGTTTTATTTAGAAACTGGTTCCAAGATATGATCTCTATGTTTCATCTCATAGTGACATAATTTGGGAATGTTACCAGTATAAATACAAATGGTAGCGGCGAAATTGAATTCTGGGAAAGACACAAAGTAAAGGGAGGGGTAGTTCAGAATTTTAGTATACGTTTAAACTCTTAGACGTTCGGGGTATAAATGTTGGAAATATGCCGCACAGACCTATGTTTTGACATTTGAATAATATAGTAGTGCATATCAACTTTCCATTCTAGGATATAATTTTTTACAAAACTTCATGGTAAAAGTGGCACAGTTTTACCCGTAAACGGAGTTCCTATCGGAAATTACATTGTCCTTCTTTACAGAAATGCAACATATATTGGGTGAAAAAGTGAACATATAGATTTTCACAAAGTCTGGTTTATATTTTAAAGAAATTAACTCAAGTACAAAGTTTTGTGAAAATTTCATGAAGATTGAGAAAATTCCTGGGCCTTAGCTATGATGACTAAGGATTAATTCACAGTTTACAGTATACATAGTTTACCTAAAGCCCTGAATGTAAAGTTAATTCATTATACATGCATATTTGTCATTTAAACTGTTTAGAAGTGCTTATATTTACTCTTCGCAGTCATTGAAATTTATAAGTATGTGGTGGAGGTGTTTTTGTCCTGTCGATAACTCAAAAGTAAGCCGTAACACCTGAATGTTCTTTTTTGTGACCGCGGCATAAAAATTACAAGCTAGAAATACAAAAATACCTCAATAAAACCAACAATAGTGTGTTCTATCCTAAATATGTACTAAATATTCCATGTTCACAGAAACAGCAGAATTAATTAGCAAATTTGAGTCCCAATTGCCAAAAAACAGAGAAAAATGCCTACCCTTGGGACATAAAACAAATAATTTAACCTGTAAATGCATTTTTATCATTATAAAGGTCTTTTGTCTAGAAAACAATAACAAACAAAAAAACAATAACCAGATGTTAGCAGTCAGTTCTATAAAATTTTTAGTGAATTCATACATCATACTGGTAACTTTATACATACAAGCTTTGCAAATATGGCTTTGTTTAAACACTTCTAGTTTATTTATTAGCTAAATTATGTTAAATATATGGTAAGAGATGAAATTGTTGTGACAAGATTTCTAAACTGATCATTTGAGGCAGAAATTATGATCTTTTATTGATAAATAGGCATACAGTAAGATGTGGACTGGAGACAGAGGCAGGATTGGATACTTTATATAATCTTGAATGTTGGAATGATTAACTACTAAATGATTACATTTATGGTATTCTGAAATGCTTTCAATTTGTTATCAGAATAGTTTCAAACAGGTTCTAGACATTTCATGTCAGAAAACATGCTTATAAGAAAAACTGACAATAATTAAAATCTTGTTTTCAAATTCTTAAAAAATTGAAACACGAGTGGGGGTATAAAATGTATTGTAAAAGAACAGTTGGAGTATATTCAGTGAGAACTTTAATGCTATGATTCTGATAAATAAGTATTGTTGTGAGAAAAGGTGTTTTTCAAGAGTTTTCTGTTCGAATAAATGTTGGTATAGGTTGCACTATAAGGGAGATATATAATGTTCATAGATATTTTGTTTTGTTGGTGGACTGGTTCCTAGCTATGATCTTTATGTTACTTCTAATAGAGACATAACTTGGAAATGTTACCTGTATAAATACACATAGTAGCGGCGAAATTTAATTCTGAGGAAGACCAAAAGTTAAGGGAGGGGTAGTTAAAAATTTAAGTTATAAGTTTAAAGTCTTAGAAGTTCGAGACATATAAATGTTGAAAATATGCCGTACAACCCTATATTTTCAGCTTTGAATTAAATAGTAGTGCCTTTAAACTTTCCATTCTAGGATATATTTTTTTTTCTAAACTTCATAATAAAAGTGGCACAGTTTCAGCCATAAAGGGAGTTCAAATGGGAAATGGCATTGTCTATATTTACTTAAGTGCAACCTTGAATATCACATTATGATAATGAACATGAAATTAAATAAAAAATAATTGATTTCCAAAATAAGTGGTGAAAAAATTTAAAACGAGACAAAATCATTTTTTTTTCATTACATGTTCTTCCCGATAAAAAAAGAGGAACAGTTTTTTTTTTTTTTTATATTTATATATATATTGTTCTTTATTTCATTGATTTTTACAATATTTATACGTGTTGTATTAAAGTTTGTGTGATAACTCTTTCTTATTTCATTTGCATACGTCATTGAATTTTTAAATGTTTTATAATCATATGTTTGTTGTTAATTTTTATTTTATTTTATTTTTTTTTTTTGGGGGGGGGGGTTATGAGCCGGTGACAGAGGCAATCCCCCTATCAAAATGTTTCTTTGTTTTGCTATGCATAACTAACAAATTAAGAAATTAACTTGGAAGATTTATGAAAAAAAGCTGGCCAGTATAATACTGTCTACACTCGAGATAACGAAAATCAAAGGGCGATTATTGTGTAATCGGGTCAGGTGATTCTGGATCCAAGCGATCTATAGTATAATAGATTTAGGTAAAATCAAGTTAATAATACACCAGAGTGACGGTTCTTTGACGAAACTGAACAAAACTGACTGCTAATAGCGGAATGGTATTTCTTTATTCCGCTTCTGTAAATTTTTGTCAAATTCATGTATAGAAACTATGAGTGTTTTTCCTTCTCAGAATGCGTGTAAAGCAATGAATGGGAAAATGTTGAAGATAGACAATTCACATGAAAACGAATGGATCAAATCAGTAATACGAGCATGTAAGTATGTTGTGTTTTAACACGTGTGCTCCGTGTAAACTTTAGTCATCAATCGGTTAACATTTTACATTATCCGTATCGCATCTAATAGATCATATTTAAAACAATATTATCAAGAATTTTACCTTAATTGAACAATCAAGAAAAACACTCAATTTTCAAAACTTAAGTAGATAAACTGTATACCACCATCTTGGATTGCAAATTAGCAGTTCACAATAGGTCTAGTTCTTTCCTTAAATCTGAAAATTTTGAGAAAGAAAATGAAAAAAAAAATGTTTTATTGCATTATTCAGACTGATTTATCAAATACCAAGTATTTGTGTTTGTTCGAATCAAATTGTCAACTTAACCTTTTAAATACAAATGCGAAACCAAACTCCTAACTGTGTATTGCTACCTTAATAGTACATTTTTTTTCAAATTCTCCCTTTTAATTAATTTGCTGTGTTTTGCTAGCTTACACGAGTAAAATTGACATTTATTTTGGAAAATTGGTTGACTAATAAATATTTTATGAAGGTTAGAAGTTGACACTGAAACGCGACAAAAACTGAACTAAAGAAAAGTGCCAAGTCAAAGTGTAAAATCTCATTTCTACTTCAATTTTTGTTTAAATTTCAAAAACTCTCTTGTTTCTGTTCTTGAATGTTGAACATCTTAATAAGATATCTGAAGATGCAATATTGTACAAAATTTAGCAATTTGAAGCAAAGAAAAATGTTAATTTTTATGTGTATTGCATACAAAGTCTTAATTAAGAAACTTTGTAACAGGGAATTAATTTCTAAAAGCGGAAAGAACTTTACATTTAATTTATGCCAAACAATGCTAAAACACTTGATCCTCTCAGAAATTGATGCAGGATCTAAATATTAATAGATTTGTGATATGAAAAGTCTTAAAATTATGCAATTCTGAGCTTTGTAAGTATGCCATAAGGTATCATTATACAGTTAGGGAAGAAAACAAATAAAATTTACTAGTAACCTCTTAAATTTTACCATCCCCTTTTCATTGCTTTTTTACAAATCAAGCTTACTGTTTGTGTAATATATGTGCATATGTATATAATCAGTATCTTCCATAAATTTGATATCCATAATTTAAAACGGTTAAATATAATTTCTTTTTGGTGTATCCATGGCAACAATCTGCATTTATTTGCAATAAAATATTGCAATACGGGGGTAAAGATGTCACATATTTGACCAAAAGTTGGCTAAAATTAGAACTTCGATCCCTTGTAGTGTATTTTTTTCTGAAACTGTTTAGACCTATGGCCGTTCTGGCTATGAAAATACGGCCAGTCAATCAGAAAATAGCCCATAAAACATGTTAACCCACCATGAAAGCTAAATTAGTCATCAGTTGTTTCAAAATGAATTTTATTTCACAATAACTTTTATAGTTGAAAAATCCGCGGGGACCAAAATGAGCAACCACACTCCTAACTGTGTATTGCTACCTTAAAAGTAAATATTTTTTTTCAAATACTCTCTTTTTGCTACCTCAGGGCGAAACAAATCATACTCATCAGAGAATTGTCCAAATCGGTAACAAAATACGGGTCACTTGTGAACTAAATAAAAAAATTGAAAATGACCGTCACATCTTTATTATCAGGAATGGTTTTGTTAGATTTCATAAATTATATAGATAGTACTTGTTATTTTCAAATGATGGTGTTGACAGTTTATATGAGTTCAAAAAGTATCTGCATCCACCTTTGAATTCAGATACTTTTTCTAACAATTGAAAGAAATTTATTTATTTCATTATACTTTGTTATTTCATTTCAGTGGGGCCACCTAAGAGCCATCTTATTGGTCTGCAGAAAGTCAGTGGTAAATGGAGATGGCTATTTGACAATTCTAAACTTGATTTTACTAATTGGAACCCTGGAGAACCATCAGGAGACGGAAATTGTGTACGTCTTCTTAACAAAGATAGCAGAACTTGGAATGATGGTGGGTGTAGACGAAAAGCACCATATATTTGTGAAAAAGAAAAATGTTCGCTAAAGTTTGATACATAAACTATGATTAATACACTGAGTGGCATTAACAAAGTTTGATACAAAATTAAAATTAAAATATTGAATGTCAATAGAAAAAGTAAAAATAATAAACTGAGGGTCAACAGAAATGTAACACCATTGTGTTTCCATTGAGAAAATGTTTACCAACAAATCGTCTGTGAGAATAGACTAATAGTTGGTTGTAATATTTAAACCAAGAGATCGTCTTTTATTTGACAGTTGTTTTCCATTCGTTTGATGTGTTTGGAGCTTTTGATTTTTTCATTTGTTTATGGATTTTCATTTTGGTATTTTCCTTGGAGTTCGGAATTTTTGTTATTCTACTTTTGATTGTTGACCAATAGTTATGTATGATGAGCAGGTATAATATTTCTAGCGATTTTGAGATACTAACTTAATAATGTTCCCATTTCCCTCAAACACAACCTGCACGTTACTGAAAGCTAGTTTAAAGCTAATTCAGGTAATACATAAATTATGTTCTCCCAGACTAAATTATCAATGATTACCGATAAAAAAAAAATATTCAAAGATCCTATTATGGCTGTAAATATAAAGTACCAAGAAGGTTATAAGAACCGTCAGAACTATTTTGCACTTCCATTGTCAAGGGGTTCAAATGACGCGGTTTGTTTTATTGCACTTTGTTTAAAAGTGAAAATATGCTCCGAAACAAAAGAAAAAATAAACTCTGAACTTCTGCATTTGTTTATAATATAATCGTCGAGTTGAATATTTGTTCATAATTTGATGATATTTGAGATAAAACTTTATCTCTTCTTTTCTTTTGTTATGTCAATGGTTAAGTACTGGATTAGATTGTATAATGATAAACCTAAAGATGGTTTACTGTCAGGAGCATTAGCTGAAAATATTACTATGATAGATAATAACCAACAATGTTGGCTTAGTTGTATTAAATGTATTTTGAACGAATGTGGATTGTCATACTTTTATAAGAATCCAAAATCTATTAAAAATATTTTCTTGTTAGCAGTAAGAATGTATCTTCAGCGTTAATTTGAAAAAACACTTGTCTCAGCAATTACAAACTAGTGATAAATTGAGAACATATAGATTATTTAAGAATATTTCTAAAATTAAAAAATATATTTGTCTGTTGTAAATAATGATAATGATAGCGTAAGTATGACAAGGTTCAGAATCAGCAGTCATAAACTTCATATTGAAATTGGTAGATCCACTATACCAAAAACTCCCATAGATAACAGGATTTGTAAGAACTGTAATATAAATGCAATGGAAGATGAGTTACATTTTCTATTAAACTGTTCAAAATTTTCTCATTTAAGGAAGGAGTTAGTGTACAACTGTTTAAATAAAAACATTACTAATACTAAAAATATTAAGTTGATGTGGTTGTTAAGTAATGAAGACACTGGTGTATGCAGAAGTTTAGCTAAGTACCTAAACATGTGTTTTTTACTTAGAGTAAAAGTGCGAAATTTTTTGTGTGTTTGTTGGCTATTTTTAATGTACATGTATATCTATGCTGCTATTGTACAAGATTTATTGGTGTAGTACAGGTTTTGAAAAAATGGATGGCAATAACTGGTAAACAATGTGTGTACGTTGAAATATACGACTATGTCTCACATCTCATAATGATTAAATTATTTGAAGTCAATATATTTTGCATATATATATATATATATATATATACCAGAGCCAATTGAAAATATCCGTTCTGACTATTATAGTTGTTTTTGCATTGTCCGTGATTTCATGGATACATTTCTAGTGAAAAGATTTTCTTAAATAACATTTTGCTATAAAACCAGGTTAAATCCAACATTTTCTACACAAGAAAATGCCTGTACCAAGTCAGGAATATGACAGTTGTTATTCATTCGTTTGATGTGTTTGAGCTTTTGACTTTGCCATTTGCTTAGGGACTTTCCGTCTAGAATTTTCCTCGGAGTTCGGTATCTTTGTTATTATACTTTTTTTGCATTCCATGTTATTGACAAACATTAATAAACTATATATTTTAATTTTTATACGGATATATATTCTGGACAACAATAACGTACAATTATAAGAAGTGTCTACTGAAGATGACATTGGCCGCATGCATATTCGTATATCATTTGTATAAGAATGTGTACCTCGTTCAGAATAACATATGACAAACGCGACAGTAGATACCAAGTGGAACATCTAAATTGAAAAGTAGAAGAAAAACCAGTCTACATAACACAGAAAATTAAAGAATTAGCAAAATAAACCTCACAAAAGCTAGGAATAATCTCAGGTGCTCTCAAAGGGTAGGCTCTCCATCAGCGGTCCAGTTACCTACGGCACTTTTCGTTGATTACTCGCATTCAGTGATGTCATAATCGAAGAAAAGAGGACGTGATACGACAATTGAACATAGTGCATTAAACAGATACTTGTATTCCATAACGGTCAACCAAATCAAGATGACGCATGTAAAACATTTAAATGATGAATTGAATTTACCAATAGGAACCCTTTGTGCAATAAGTAAGGGACGAATGACAAATATTTATGGGCGAAGGTTGAGGCGCATGCTTTCTACAAAACAGAGGCTAAAAAATAAAAATGTCATTTAAGTTATTAACTTTGAGTTAAAAACAATGAACAGAGAAACAAATGTTTGTTTTATCTAATATTGCGTGAATATTGGCTTTATAAGTGGATATGAAAAAGTTCAATACCTTGAGCCAAATTTTAGTTTTCTTGGTTCTGTTTATTCATAATACAGTCAAATAAACTGTGGTTCAAAAATTGTTATGGATTAGAGGAGAAGTAAAACGGACAAAAGTTTTCTAAACAACTAATTTGCTTTACTGTTAAAAAGATAGCAAACCTGGCCTTATATTTGAAAGCTATTTTATTTTATATCATCTGACTACATATAGACTCCCAATCGGCTGAAATAGATTTAAATTTCAGATATAATATCAAAATTAAATTTACTTAGTCAATGTATTCCATTGTGTTTTTACTCCTTCCCTCAAAGGTGAGAACATCTACATCCTGAAGGCCCACAAAACTGAGCGGATTTATTTGGTTGCCAGGAAGGGTCAATATGGTGTACGGCATATACAATGTCTTTTCAGTAACATGGTTGGTGCTTGCAACCGATGACAAACATGGACAAAATTTATATTGACGGCATCCATCAAGAGCCGCTTTTACAGCCAAAGTAACGTCTCTAAGCTTTTTAGCGTCTTCTAGAACTTTATGAAACTGTCCGGCGCTGACCGTCGAACAATCGGGTCGTAATGAATTCAGATTGATAAAATCGTAAATGGAAAGATTAGTAAACGTGTCCACTATAACACAGATGACGTCTCGTTCTGTGATTGATTTACCAAAGAAGGCAATATGTTTGTCGGCGACACCAGAATACGCATTGTGTACAGCATCAACTAACATTGATAGGGATTCCGTTTTACTACTATTAACATAACGAACTATAACGTCTCGCATGAGTTTGGACTTCCTCTTGGTATATGCTTGTCGGTTCAAACGTTCAAACGTAGTTGAATTTACATCACAACGAGGCCTGAATGTGTCTATTGGGAAATAATCATACTCTATAAGATCATATCTTAATATAGAGACTGTACAAACTGTATCGGCTAGTGTTAAAGAATCGCCAAATGTTCGCATCGTTCCTGACGGGCTAAATTTTAAAATACTTTTTATATCCGACTGCATATCTCCTACTGTTTCCTCTATTTCTGACTTACTTAGTGTATTGTTGTACAGGACTGTTCGCGATAACATTTTGTCATGAATTTCTGTCATGTTATTGTTTACCTTTTTCAAAAATTCTATGACATTAAGTTGTTGAGATCTTATGGATTCTTTTGTTATAGAATTAAAATCAATTGTAAACAAAGGATCAGACGTGTCGACCGGTAGTCTGGGAAGTCCAATAACATCAGAAAAATTACTAAAGTTAGTTGAGTTCTCTACCAATTGCTTAAACGGTATACTTAAATGTTGGAAAGTGTGGACAACGTCTGTCCATATACCTTCCATTCTTACAGTTTCGTTTGCAATAGTTTCGAGTTCACGAGTTAAGTTATTATGATAGTGTTGATAGTCTTGGCGCGCTTTTTCCATCTTGTCTGCCACATCTTTCCATTGTTTCACTTGGAGGGCTGTGGAAATGCCATCAGCTATAATGCCGATACCCATCATTGCTTTCTGTGACCAACTCAGTCGGTAGTTCTTCACAAACAACTTGTTCTTTGAAGGAGAGAAAAATCTTTCGCATTTTTTAACTTTTGTAATGGTGATTTAAAGGCGCTTTTCAATTTTCCTTTAAATCCTTTCCAGGTTTTGATAGCTGTCCATTTTTTTATGTTTCTACCAAAACTGCGGAGACTTTCACCGAAATTTTTTCCCATTTGTTTTAAAACTTTAGGGCCATTTTCAACTTTTAACTATTCCGAATTTCGCATTTGTATTTCTTACTCTTGACCCGTCCATTCTTGCCCACAATTCGTCAGACGTGCTGGCTAGAATGTCTTCACTACTGAGAACTTGTTTGTATGCTGTTTGAATTGAATTGATAAACTTATTAACAGTGGCTTCAATCACAAACTGAACAACTATTCCCAAAAGAGCACTCTTTTTATATTCAAGTAACATCTGCTTAAGATCAGAAAGTCTGTATTCAAGTGTACCCACAGCATGTCCAAGATACTGTTCGTATGTTTCGTTTGTTGTCGCAGCGGCCATTTGGGACAATTTTGGTAATTTAATTTCCAGTAGTAATGTCAGATCTTCCTCTATCTCTTGTAAGTTTTCTACAACCTGCAGTGTTTGATTTATGTAATAATCAATATATCCATTATTTGTTGTCGCTGTTTTAAGGTTATAATACCTTTCTTTACTATGCATATATTCTTCTTCATATTTTCTAGTCATGGTTTTATTTCCCCGTCAAGGCGTGCAATTTCATCTTTATTTCTGCAAATACTTGGATAATACATGCATCCTTCTACAAAGAATTAGGAAAAGCAGTGAAATATCATATTGTTAGACGTATATAATATGGACGTTTGAACGAAAGCAGTGAAATATCATATTGTTAGACGTATATAATATAGACGTTTGGAGGAAAGCAACTTATTCTAAATCTGTAATTCAAATGTATAACTTAATCTTATAAGGTTTTATTTTACCTTTGGCAAGAAAACTGGCAATCTTTGTCAAGTAAGAAATGAGATTATATATGATTTCTATGTTTTAATAAGGGAGACGTGCGATATACTTCAATGAGACAACAACCCAACAAACGATATAACTAAAACAGTATGACAATAATACCGCAAGGTAAATTGAAAAAGGGGAAGTCCATAAAAACTGACGAAATCATCCGTTAGACATTATTAAACATCGGAATGAATGGAATACAACTGTCATATTCCTGACTTGGTACACATCTAGAAGTCAACATACAGTCTTACACAATAGATAGATGTCCATCCAGTATGGCAATCTCTAGAGCATCTGTAGTTTTAAGACGTTGTGAATAAATTCAAAATAAACTAAGATATTCCATCAGCACCAAAATTCCCCAAAAGTATTGAAAACATTAAGATGTGACATCAGATGACGACTGCCGAGGGTCATGACTTCGGGCAAGTACATGAATATCTGGCGGGGTGAGAAAAAAATGAATATGTCCTCCTTTTTTTTAATATAGATCTTATGGGTGTATTTCCTCTTATGATTTATAGTTTGACATTTTATGTTCCCCTTTTGACAGAAGAGGTATACTGATTAAGTAGTATTTCTTCTTTTCTTCTAGGGTCTCGGTGGCAGAGCGGTCTACATTATTCATCTACAATGAACACCGATGTTGTCAGTTGGAATTACGCTCGTGACAGGTGCGTTCGACTCTGATCTTAATTGACAAAGATTGCCAGTTATCCTGTTATTATTATCATTATTATTATTATTACATTCTTTTATCCTCAAAAATCTAAATGTTGTTTTTCAAGAAGATTACAAATCGGCAAGAAAGGGAGCAAAACTCATTAAAGATATCAGGCTGCTTATATTTATGTTAAAAAAGTCTGACAAATATTTAAAAAAAAAACTCCTCACAACTGATTTTATGAACATGAACCATGTATCAAGTAACTAACCTGTTAGCGCACTTCCGAGAGTCAAACCGAGGCTCGTTGCCTTCACTAGCATGGAGACACCAGAAACTGTAAGACAAAAACGTATTTACAAGCTTCGTTATGTGTTAATCAACAGAAAGGAGAAGATATAATAAATGAAATATAAAAACAAGAAGATATGGTATGATTGCGGCAATGCCAATAAGACAACTATCCAACAGAGACCAAATGTCATTGGTGTAAGCAACTATAGATATAAAACGCCGCGACATAACAAAATTAAACCAATTCAAACGAGAAAATCACAAATCGCATATATCTTTTAAACAACTTCTATAAAATGTTCAAAAAACATTAAACCTGTGAAGTTTCTTTTCGGTTACAGCTAGTGTTTATTGTGTATTGTAATGGAAAAAAATAATACTGCAATAAAAAGCATACATGAAAAAGAAAAGACATGGAAAAGTATCATTTTAGGGTAAACTGTTTGAGTTTTTTTCATCTTAAATGTGTTCGAGTCAATGAAAACTGTAGCATTAACGTGAGCATCAAACGTACCTTGGTCTTTTTATGGTCACATTTGCGTTATCTCCCTTTAGGTATAATGAGCAGGTTAGAAATAATGATATTAGTTCAAACTGAACAAATGTTAGTCGAACAAATATTAGTCGTATCGGATTCAGAATACTGTGGCTAAATGATTTGACACATTTTCCTGTAGATGGTACCTTTTATTTAAGTAATTTTGGTCTTCTTGTCACATAAATATGCTTTTGTTCTGAATATAGCTCTACTGTTGGTTTGCCCACTGAACATTAAACATTCAATCACCCAACAAGCAAAGTGTTTCCATGTTCTTGATATCATGTACGTTACAATATAAAAATAAGAAGATGTGGTATAATTGCCAATGAGACAACTCTCCACTTGAGACCAAATGATGTAGAAATAAAAAACTAAAGGTCACCGGCCTTCAACACTGAGCAAAACCCATACCGCATAGTCAGTTATAAGGCCCCGAAATGACAAATGTAAAACAATTCATACGAGAAAACTAACGTTTACAATACGTTACAAGTATATTCTTGATGGCATTTGCCTTAGAGGTGAAGATCCTTTTTAATGTCCCTGTTCCTTCATTTTAGAAAAGTAACAACATAAGAAAAGAGAGGAGCTCAAAATCATAAATGGAGGACCGAGTACACCATGTCAAAAATTAATTAAGACAGAAGACGAACAGCCAACAAAACACTACACAGAATCATAAAGATTGAACAACACGAACCCCATAAAAAAAACTTAGGTGCGGCAGAAAGGTGAGAAGTTCCCATAATTTATCTCGTATTATTATTAGCAAACGTTTACATAAATAAACTTTTGAACTATGTATCATGTATCACTCTATAGTATTTTGTGTTGTGTATTGTAGACTTGTTCGTCTTTCGTCGTCTTTCGTTTTCGCCAGTATATCTTCGACTTATTAGTATGAGTTTTGAATGTCACCTTGGTATCTTCGGCCGTTTTTATCTACATAAACAAATATACAGTTACAGTTAAAATGAGTGATGCAGCGCCTGCATATGGAGTATATATCTCCCAGTTGATACGATATTCAAGGGCTTGTATTATCTATCATGATTTCCTTGATAGAGGGTTGCTGCTCACAGGGAAGCTATAAAACCAAGAGTTCCAAGTGGTGAAGTTGAAATCATCCCTTCGTAAATTTTACGGACGCCATCACGAGTTGGTTGACCGTTATGGAATATCCGTTTCACAGATGAAAGCGGATTTGTTCCAAGTGTCGTAACTACAAACCCGTCCCCTTTTCCCCGAATGTGACCTACTGAATTGGACTTATTACCGGGTTTGTTCTAACATGAGCAACACGACGGGTGTCACATATGATGCAGGATCTGCTTACTCTTCCGAAGTACTCGAGATCACCCCAGTTTTTGGTGGGGTTCGTGTTGCTCAGTCTTTATTTTTCTATGTTGTGTTTTGTGTACTATTGTTTGTCTTTTGGTCTTTTTCTTTTTTATCCATGGCGTTGTCAGTTTATTTTCGACTTATGAGTTTGAATGTCCCTTTGGAATCTTTCGCCTCTCTCCTTACCATAGTGTTTACTTACAAATAACTGATCCCCATCCACGTTTCTCTCGGTGCAGCAGCTCAGTACCTAAAATATAGATAACAGGAAGACTGTGAACTGCACGATAACCTTTGTTTTTGGATACAACTACTACACTGACTGATAGGTATATGAAGAAGTTATTCTTTCAAAACAATTATCTGTATTGGAAAAACAATAACTAAGATAAAACCAATAGTGCTTTGTATGTTCTTTCGGCAGATGACGCAGGTTTGTTTGAACTCCATAAGGGAACAGATTTATTCGGAAACATCATTCATTTATATTTGAGTACCTATCAAATGTATTTCACAATGAAACAATACACAAATACATTTTATATATGGCATACTTATTTTGTTGGGTGTATTGTTTGGTTTTTTTGTTTTTTGGGTTTTTTTTGTCTCTCTTTCTGAAATGTTTGTTTAAGTCAATAGTATGACATTCTCATTCTTTTTCTATAATGTCCGGCCATTAGCTGACTCTATACAAAACGCTTCGCATTGTTCCATCTGCCTATAATGACGCATTATGTGATATGAGGTGCATGACCATCATTGTTGTCACAACCAAACTTGCAATAGAATGCTCAGTCGTTAACAGTTTGGAATAACTTTTGATCAAATCTTATCATCAGACTTTTTGTGAATAGAGGTTTCAAAGTTCAAATCCACTAATGAATAAGCAGCTGCTCCAAAAGCGCATGATACGCCCGTCGTGTTTTCAAAGAATAAAGTTCAATTACTTCTCAATGTTAGATCAGAAATTAATAAAAAAAACTAAAGGGAGGTTATCTTTATAGATTCAAATGGGAGCTTACAACAATAGATATACACAATTTACCAAAGTTTTATGAAAACTGCTGAAAGCATATTTGAGTTATTGTCCGAAAACTGGAAAATCCCCCTTTTTTAATTAATTAAACCCCATAACTAGTAAACTTAAAATCTGAAATTTATAAAAATTGAAAGGGAGCTTACGTCAATAGATATAAACAATTCACCAAAATTTCAGGAAAACTTCTCAAAGCATATTTGAGTTATTGTCCGAAAACTGGAAAATCCCCCTTTTTGTAATGAATAAAACCGTAAAACGTAAAATCTAAAATTTATAAAAATCGAAAGGGAGCTAATTTCAATATATATAAACAATTCACCAAAGTTTCTTGCAAATTAGTGAAAGTATTTTTGAGTTATTGTCCGAAAACTGGAAAATCCCCCTTTTTGTAATGGATAAAACCCCAAAACTCGGAAACGTAAAATCTAAAATTTATAAAAAACGAAAGGGAGCTCACGTCAATAGATATAAACAATTCACCAAAGTTTCATTCAAATTGGTTAAAGCGTTTTTGAGTTAATGTCCGACATATTGACGACGGACGTACGACAGACGGACGGACAGACGGTCAACGGTATACCATAATACGTCCCGTAAACGGGCGTATAAAAATAACTGGTTAGAAATGGAATTCTTGTGGATATCTGGGACTAGGCAAAATGTTCAGAGAGAAATAATGTATTCTCAGTTGTATCCCTGTCTTTAAACCTACTCGAAACAATAACTATTTTTAAATTATTATAAGATTTTCAGTGTTTTCCAGTTCTAAATTCTAATAAGAGAAATATCGCCATTTTATACCGTACTCACCACTTTCATCTACGTCTAATGAATGTTTGAGTTCTGGGTCTTCAATCCTCTTTATAACTCCGTCATTCAGAAACTTTTGTTCAGCTGCAAGACAATAAATAAGCTTTAGAATATTATTAATGGTACCTAAACATAAACATACTTTAAAGAAAGAGTCAAAGCAACTTAATTTTATTCTTACGTAGATCCAAAGCAACCGAAAGAAGCTATTCTTATGTTCAGCTAAAGCCCTTGTATGTTGGAACATATAAAAATAAGAAGATGTGGTATGATCGTCAATGAGACAACTCTCCACCAGAGACCAAATGACATAGAAGTTAACAATTATAGGTCACCGTACGGCCTTCAACAATGAGCAAAACCAATACCGCATAGTCAGTTATAAAAGGCCCCGAAATGAAAAATGTAAAACAATTCAAATGAGAAAACTAACAGCCTGATTTATGTACAAAACAATGGACAAATAAATGAAATCAAATCAAATCAAATAATTTTATTGGTGTAAATTCCAATACAGGAATGATACCAGCTGACATTTACAAAATACAAATACAAAAATAGACAAAAATAAACAAACACAAATATACAGAGACATGTTTTCTCAATGATAAGAGACACATATTTTATATCTACATTGCGTGGAGGTGTTATTCATACTAGATTATTAATTCAAGCTATTACAATAAGCTTTAATACCACAACAGTTCTAACAACATTGTGTTTGCTTTAAATGAATGTTCGAATCATACATATCGCTTATTCCAGCTACACATACAGTACAAATGTCAGTGTCATTACTTTTCAAAATCAAACTAAATTTATCTTGATCAGACATATTAGCAAACGATGGAACTATATCACTTAAATTACAAAAGAGTATACTTCTATTAAATTCTAACGCTTTACATTTAATGAGGAAATGGAATTCATCTTCAATTCCATCCTTGCAAAGTGGACAAATTCTCTGTTCTAAAGGCGTTCTAGTATATCTACCAACTTCTATTAGTAATTTGCTATTACTAATTCTAATTTTACCATTTTAGAAATAACACTTTTGTTAAGGTCCAGTAGGAGATATTTTCTAATTCGAAATTATTTTTAACTTTGCGATATGTTCTTAGTTTATTACCATGACTATCTTTATTAGAGTCACAAAAGAGCTTGATTCCAGGATTTTATGAATTCCTCCTCTAATTTCTTTTGAAATGAAAAAGTAATTTTGTCTTGGACATAGTATTTTGATTTTCCCAAACATGCTGAAAACCAAGTTTACCTAATAACACTTTTATTTTACTACAAAAACCATTAGACATGTTAAAGTTTTCACTGTATGCTTTCTTTACCATACTCTCACTATTTATATTAATGATATGAAGCCAGAAATTGATTGTATTTTTAAGGGCTGACAATGACAGTGGGAATAAACCTAATTCCAAAAGTACGGCATTATTAACAGCACCTTTATTTACACCCAATAAAAATTTAGCAAATTTGATTTGAATCTTATTTGGACTAAAGTTTGCATAGTTTGACTCGATGGTAGTATTTCGTTTCACTAAACTAACAGTAGCCCAAACTTCACTGCTATATAATAAAATAGGTTTAACACAAATATGATATACAGCAACAAACGACAACCACTGAATTACAGGCTCCTGCCTTTTGACAGGCACATACTGAATATCGCGGGGTTAAACATGTTTGCGGGCGCATTTTAAAATGTATTAAAAAATCCAGACTATTTCCTAGAAGCTGAAATAAAAACACCCTTTAATAATGCAAGGCTTCTAATCTAGTCTAATCTGACTAAGACCATATATGTAGGAAAACTTCGAAGATTGTAAAAATCTTTTGATTTTTTATAATTAATTGGCAGATGTACATCTGAGGACAATGAGGGTTTCAACCTCAATAATAGATGAGGTGAAAGAAAACGACATCCTTGAATAATTCGAAATACTCGGTAAGATCCTTACTTCACAAGTACCATTTAATATATCATAGTAAAATCAAGGAGTCTGAAGACAGAAAAATTACACTTTTGATATTCGGGAAAATAAAATAAAAAAAACGTGTTATTAATTATTTTCATTATAGTTTTTCTTATTATTTACATTTGCTCTCGTTGAAACAGATTGTGTTGCACGTTCTGTTGTAGAAAAACTCACCAAAGATACCAGGCTTATAAAGTACGAAGTTTATGTTCTCAATCAGGTTTTTAACACGTGTATTTTTCTTCGAAGATTAATATATCTTACCTAGACAGTAATTGACTGCCAGGAGAATGACTAAAAACCTTTTAGTCGACAACATTCTACTGGGGGAGCTGAAAGTTAAAGTAAATATTTGTGTTAGCGCCTCCTATGCTTTTTAATGAGGCAGTCAAAACGCAGAAGTGAGACAAATGTAATAAAGAGAAAGGATCTCAGGTATATATATTAACATAAGAATGAGAATTAATAGTAATTGCCTGGATGGATAGCCGGAAGACTCGTGGAGGGATGGAGGGAATGAAAGACTGACAACGTATTGACGTATAGTTTAATAGATGGACGGATAGATGGAAGACGTTTAGAAGTTCGGGCAGGTGAACATAATTAATAGAAAGACACCACAGCTTTTTCTCATACTACTGGATCGGTATCGCTACTGATGGACTACCAGTCCCCCGCGGGAAGTACAGTACGCCCAGTAGTCAGTAGTGCTTTGTATTTCTACCAGACCGCGTGAAGTACAGTACGCCCAGTAGCCAGTAGTGCTTTGTATTGCTACCGGTCCGCGGAAAGTACGGTACACCAAATTGCCACTAGTGCATTTTATTACTGCTGGATCGGTCCCACTACTGGTGTGATACCGGTTCACGGGAAGTGCAGTACGCCAAGTTGCCAGTAGATAATTGGTATTTGTTATATTCAAATGATACTTTTTGTCTGTGATTTAAAGTACATTAAGATTAAAATATTTAAACATTGCGTTAGTGTTTCAAATCCCCGTGCAAAGTTAAACTTTGACTGTTATGGTTGTCCGCGGTCAGAGTTTTTCATATATATTAAAGTTTTCATATGTTTGTGTTTCCAAATTTTACGTCACGAGCATTACCGATGAAAGTTGTTCGATGTACAGAAACACGTGTAATGTGCACAGAAATATTTAATGCTGTACATTTTACTTCATCAACTCCTCTTATGTATGCCTCCTTACCTTGAAGTTTACATGAAGTCTATGTGATATTTCCTTTTATTCTCTGTATTCCTCTTCTGGCGACCGATATGTTTACTTCAGGTGCTTTTATATGTCACAGAAAAAAGATAAATTGTTAGATAGAGATGTCTTATAAATACATATTTTTGTCAATTCTATTACCCTGACCTATAAACATTATTTCAGCGTGAACTTTTCGGTTACAAAGTATTTACATAAGGTGTTTCACATGTCAAAATATGACTGAGAATTACAAATTACTGTTTGATCTCGTTTTAATCGGTCTAAATTTCAAAATTCACAGGCAAAATAAGCATAATATACAGTGGGTTGTTCTCGTTGTTGAAGGCCGTACCATGACATATACTTGCTTATATATCCACGTTATTTGAGCGCTTGTGGATAGTTGTCTCATTGGCAATCATACCACATCTCCTTATTTTTTTATATTGTACTTTATTTATACTATACTCTATTCGACATTATCTGTTTTTTTTTTTTTTTTTTTTTTTTTGTTTGTTTTTTTTACACATGTCTCGTTGGTTTACACATGTCGCGTCTGTTTACACATGTCGCGTCTGTTTATACATGTCGCGTCTGTTTACACATGTCGCGTCTGTTAACACAAGTCTTGTATGTTTATACATGTCTCCTATGTTCATACGTCTCGTCTGTTAACACATGTCTCATTTTTTTTACACATGTCACATCTGTTTACACATGTTTCGTCTGTTTACACATATCATTTCTGTTTACACACGTCTCGTCGGTTCACGGTTTGTCTGTTTTGAATCGTTCATGTATTGAGCTTCAATTGTTTTTTTTTTGTTTTTTTTTTTTTTTTCATTTACAGCATAACTGTTTAGATAGTCTATACTGTATATTAAATACTTAATAACACAAATAACGCACAACATTTTACCATGTATAGTAGTTTCACAATTTCTTATTTTTGCTACAAATTCTATGACATTTTAAGCATAGCTTTTAAAATGGATTCAGAGTTTACAGCGAAACTTTAATCATAGTAGAGATTTCAAATTCAAAAGTCAAAAATCAAAAGTATGAGATAAGTCAATTTGAAGTTGGTCATTAAACAAGAATTCGAAGAAGAAAATCAAAGATATTTTCGTTGTTTACAAGTGTATATAAGTTTATACAAATTTGGCAACATTTTTTTTTTTTATTAAAGATGTGTTTTTTTGAGATGTCAAAAATTTAAATTAAGAAAATTCTCATTTTCACAGAAATTGGTGTTTACAGCTTCATAAAACGTTATGTCAAAATTTTTACTAGTTTTAATCATAATTCAAAAAGTAATGAATAGAAATTAATGGAGGTGGTGCGTTTCTTTTGCCGATTAGTATACACTTACTATTCCCCCCTTACAACATAACTGTTTCGGTATTCCATACTGTATATATACTTTGATAGAATATCACCAGCAAAACAATATGAGGTTATTAACAACGTTTTTGTTTTGTTTCGAAATTAATTACTTTATAAACATTCGGGTTTGCAGTCGTTCATTGTTTCAGTTAAATTTGACAAGTGAACTCCGGGCGAATTATAATTTGATACATTGTACATACACCTACCTGTATATTCAGACTGAATGTTGACCCCCAGATGTCCTTTGGTTATATATGTGTTATTGGTTTGCTGTCTCACTGATGTATACTCAAAACTATTCAGACTGAATGTTGCCCCCAGATGTCCTTTGGTTATATATGTGTTATTGGTCCCCCCCAGATGTCCTTTGGTTATATATGTGTTATTGGTTTGCTGTCACACTGATGTATACTCAAAACTATTCAGACTGAATGTTGCCCCAGATGTCCTTTGGTTATATATGTGTTATTGGTCCCCAGATGTCCTTTGGTTATATAGGTGTTATTGGTTTGCTGTCTCACTGATGTATACTCAAAACTATTCAGACTAAATGTTGCCCCCAGATGTCCTTTGGTTATATATGTGTTATTGGTCCCCCCAGATGTCCTTTGGTTATATATGTGTTATTGGTTTGCTGTCTCACTGATGTATACTCAAAACTATTCAAAAGAAAATGGTCATATGTTAGTTAGAGGCTAAAATTAAAGGAAAGAGATGATATCTTTCTCATCTTTAATAATTAAGTGTTATTTTAAGTACTTCGATTTTGGGCTTGATATAGTGCATACACACCTTTCTATTGTTGCTATCAACATGTCATTATTTTTATCGTTGGGTTACTCTCTCGACGAGTCGTTGACGTATATATTTATGTCTCCTTTTATTCACACATGTCTATTTTAATCCGTTATGTTTTTGAGATTAACTACTGATATTAAACATACGTTACATGTTTAACTAAATGGATATTTTTACATAATTCAGGTTAGCTTAATATTTACTTGTGTCAGTTATGATAAACTTTAAAAGCATTAAAACATTCAACATGGTTGCTGCGCTGTAATTCTATGTTGAAATCATATATGTCCCGTAAGAATTATACCAACCGTTGTCATGGTTTGGTTTACAAAAGCAAAAAATTTCAAAAGCAAAGTTTCCTTAACCTTGTCTTTAAAAAGGTACAGGCCAACGAAAAAATATGTTATTGAAATGTTGTTTGTAATGTAACCACAAAAAAAAAAGAGAAATCCACCTGCCATTCCGAAACATCGCTCACACATATCTAATCTTCTAGGAAACCCAAATGTGTCCCAGATTTTATCATAAAACTTTTTGTTTAATGTTTCCCGTTGTCACAATGAAGGTTTAGCATCATGGACAAAAATATAAAGAAATCTATAACATTGTCGTATTGGCTGGTGCTAATAGTACTGCTTTTATTTGAACATCCAGCCGGTAAGTTTGACAGGAAACATCTATCATAGTGCTGTATTGGCTTGTGTTAATAGTACTGCTTTTATATGAACACCCAGCCGGTAAGTTTGACAGGAAACATCTATCATAGTGCTGTATTGGCTTGTGTTAATAGTACGTACTGCTTTTACTTGAACATCTAGCCGGTAAGTTTGACAGGAAACATCTACCATATTGTCGTATTTGCTTGTGTTAATAGTACTGCTTTTATTTGAACATCCTGTCGATAAGTAGGTAATATCTATCATATTGTCGTATTTGCTTGTGTTAATAGTACTGATTTTATTTGAACATCTTGTTGGTAAGTAGGTAATATCTATCATATTGTCGTATTGGCTTGTGTTAATAGTACTGCTTTTATTTGAACATCCTGTCGATAAGTAGGTAATATCTATCATATTGTCGTATTTGCTTGTGTTAATAGTACTGCATTTGTTCGAACATCCGCCCAGTAAATAGGAAATATCTATGATATTGTCGAATTGGCTTGTGTTAATAGTACTACTTTTATATGAACATCATGTCGGTAAGTTTGAAACATATATCTTAGTGTCGTAACGGCTTGTGTTAATAGTACAGCTTTTGATTGAACATCCTGACGGTAAGTACGAAACATCTATCATATTGTCGTACTTGCTTGTGTTAATAGTAATGCTTTTATATGAACATCCTGCCGGTAAGTAGGAAATATCTATCATATTGTCGTATTGGCTTGTGTTAATAGTACTGCTTTTATATGAACATCTAGCCGGTAAGTTTGACAGGAAACATAAAATATTCTATCACGTCGATTCATTGAGCTGTGTTAATAGTACGTGTTCTGCTTTTATTTGAACATCCTGTTGGTAATTTTTAAGACAAATCTATCACATTGACTTATTGACTTGTATTAATAGAACTGCTTTCATTTGAACTTTCCGGCGGTAATTTTAAAAAGACAAATCTATCACCATAGTGTGTTGGCTTTTGTTGATAGTTACTGTTTTTGTTTGAATGTTTGAATATGCTGCCGGAAAGTTAAAAAAAAACAAGTCAAAGACATTTGTCTGCACAAAAAGGCAATATCACTTTATATATCGATCTTCAAAACTCGTTAATCAAATATTAATATACAAACAAACAAAAAACCCTGTCCTGACTAAAAAATATTCTATCTTAATCCTTGCTCCATGAACTACATATCTTCTACCCGAATCCTTGATCCCACCCTTCTTAGAATCCGTAAACTTGAACTACAGTTCTATTCTTGATTGGCTATGTCAGTGTCGATGCTATACTATTTTTAAATAGACACTTCGCTTGTACCCCACGTCTGTTTAACTAAATTAAAAGATATTTTTGCTAAGAAATACAAGTTCAGATGAATAATTCGGAATTCAGTATCCAAATTTTGAATTCGAGATTTGAAATTGATATTATTTGACTTTCAAATTCTAGTTTGGGAAATCAATTTCGAAACAGCCTTTCACCTGAACGCACATTCCGTTTTGCTGTTCACTCGTTTGGCTTTTTTTTACCAATGCATTCATATTTACAGCGTAAATAACATACACAGCTGAATGAATAAGGCAAATTCAGGATCGTATTGCAAGAAAAAATTTACAGTGTAAAAGTCGCCCGATAAGTAAAGTTGTGTGTATTTTGAAGATGGTATAAAGTTGTGCGAGGAAACAAATTAAAAAAATTACCTTTTCAATATTATTTTTCAGCAGTGGCATTAACATTTAGTGGTGTTTCGTATGAAAGTCATGTAGATTACGACCAGGCTGGTAAGATATTATAGAAATAAGTTCATGACATTGTATTGTATCACTTTGTCATTCTAAGCAAGTTATAGTCAAGGGTGTACCTCGAGAGCATTTCCGTGAGAAATGATTGCAATTCTTCCATTGTAACATTCGGGTTATTTTGGAGTTGACTATAAACTCAATCTGCTATCAACTTATTGGTTGCAGCGAAAAAATGAAATGCACAATCTGAATATTATCCAGCTTTTGCTAACACATAACTATAAATCATGGGAATCGGATAAAATATTTAACATTTTTCTAGACAGTATTTGAATGAATACAGCCATGGTTATAAAAAAGTTCAATATATAATGATTTTTGTTTTAATTTTCCTTTTTTATCTGTTGTGTAAGTATAGAAATATGAATACCACATTACTGCTTTATTTTATACCATTTTACTCGAGATCATTATTTATAATTAAGATGCTCCTGATACCTGTAGTGCCTGGGAAGAATTTGATGGGATAGAATGTGTTTGTGCCAGTAGCAGTGCCGGATGTAGTGACGATGGTGGAATGGTTTGTGATGACCAAGGGGTACAATATCGTTCCTCTTGCTTTTTCTCTCTCCAGATGTGCCAACAAAACATTAGTATTGACGACAATATAGTATCCTGTGGTACGTCATCATCATCATCATCATCATCATCATCATCATCATCATCATCATCATCATCATCATCATCATCATCATCAATCAATCAATTAATCAATTATTATTATCATCATCATCATTATTATTATTATTATCATCATCATTATTATTATTATTATTATCATCATTTTTGTTATTATTATTTATAATTTCTTTATTATCATTATTATTATTGTTAAAAATGCTTTTGTCGTTTGTTTGTTTGTTCTCTCGTTCGTTCGTTCGTTTGTTAGTTCGTTCGTTTATTTATTAATCAAATTTATTTAAGTTTATCCTTAGTAATAAAATTTATCATTAGTTCATTTTATCTATTTATGTATTGTTTATTTTAACTGTATTGCCTATATTAACAGGTGCATGCGACACACTAAGGCTTACCGGTGGCAAAAACTACCCTAAAGGTGTCACCCTAGCAAAGTTCACAAGACAGGGACCAGAGGCAGGTTTATCAACAAGATATAAATCTATAAACGACAATGAAACAGAGGTTTTCTTTGTACCAGAACTGAATGCATGGACAATTGGTAAGTAAGTTTATCAAATATTTAGTAAATTCGCGTAAATTATTCATTGCCGAAGTCGACTTTCAATTAGTAAAAACCCCACAGACCTAAACCATATTCGAAAACAGACAGCGCCTGTTAAAACGTTTAAGGTAGATCATCGGTATATGTTTCCCCGAGATAGAATTTTCTTATACTTTGCTAAAATGAAGATTTTACTATGCTCTTTTCAAAAATATAATAAAAAGGATGGGTCACGGTGCTATTTTTCAAACTATGAGTCGTTGAAAATTGCCTTAATTTGCTTAGAATGATCATGAAAAACACATTTTTGTGCATAAAAAGAAATCTATGAGATAGAATTTTGAAATAAATTGTGAGAAGATAGGTTTTTTAATATGTTTTAAGAAAATAAAAAGAAAAAATGGTGTCACCGAACTTGTTTTCTTGCTACAAGTAAAAATTAAAAATTTCCCTATCAGTCCAGTATATTTTTTTTACTAAAAGAGTTATCCCCCTTTAAATGGCTTAGTTGAAAAATTGATTCTAAAACACAATTGTTTGGTATTTGTTTAAATATTTTGGATAATGCAATAAATCAGCAAGTTTTCTTCATATAAATAAACAGTCTAACCAATAAAATTGCCATCAGTCTACAAATTTGCAGATTTGGGCAAATAACTAGACTGATTGTGTACTGCGATAGTACAATCCAAGATGGCGGTATACCATGAATCTACCTGAAACCCGCTGCGTGTGTTTGCACCTGTCCTAAGTCAGGAAGCTTTGTTCGATGGTTGTCGTTTGTGGATGTGGTTCATACGTGTTGCTCGTTTCTCGTTTTTTATATAGATTAGACCGTTGGTTTTCCTGTTTGAATGGTTTTACACTAGTCATTTTGGGGCCCTTTATAGCATGCTGTTCGGTGTCAGCCAAATATTCGAAAACAGACGTGAACCATATTTGAAAACAAACATGAATCATATTCGAAAACAGACGTGAACCATATTAGAAAACAGACATGAACCATAGTAGAAAACAGACGTGAACCATATTCGAAAACAGACATGAACAATATTCGAAAACATACGTGAACAATATTCGAAAACAGACATGAACAATATTCGAAAACAGACATGAACAATATTCGAAAACAGACATGAACCAAAGGAGAAAACAGACATGAATCATATTAGAAAACAGACATGAACCAAATTAGAAAACAGACATGAACAATATTAATATTAGAAAACAGACATGCACCATAGTAGAAAACAGACATGAACAATATTAATATTAGAAAACAGACATGAACCATATTAGAAAACAGACGTGAACCATCGAAATCAATTGGAATAATGAGATAAAAATTAAAACAAAGAGTTTTAGGCCAATGTGCTGCACAGGTTTTCAAATTAATTGTTTTAGGATGTCCTAATATCAAATTATGGAGGTCCTGAAATTACTCAGGATATCCTGGAATCGAATTATCGAGCTTCTAAAACATTTCAATGATATTTATATCCTTCTCGAACTTAAATTATGAAAGTTATGAAATATTTCAGAAGCTTTTAAAATACAATAGTTTTGACAAAATTTGCGCCTCATACGATACGATTTATATAGTTTTTAGAGGTCGAATACCAATTAAAGCCCGGCCTAATGATCTCCTCTGCTTCAATGAACGCAAATTTAGTGTAAAGCGGACTTTTGATGAAAATGCTAAGTAATCGAACAGTTAAGAAAAAACTTTTCAGCTGCATGTCAATATGTTATAATAAAAATACTAATTTGTACATTGTATTAAAGTCACGATAACGTTTACTTTTTCTCCTGATTTATAATCCGATGTTTACGTGTCATGAGACAATTAATTTACAGTTAGAAGAGACAAAACTGCTTCATTTGTGGGAGTACCTAGGTTCATCCGGTATAAATGGCCTCCTCCTTTTCTCCTTACAGTATAATAGCTGGCTTAATGCCCATTTAGTATCGGTCGTATACGAGCAAGTCAAACAAATCGGTTTTAACTATAATGCTACTCTGCCTTTTCAATTCATATGTGGATTATTGGAACATGGATGTATATAATTATACTAGTAATCAATATTTTTTACTTTGTTTGTGTAATAAAATGCAAAATGTTAGAGTATCAAGTCTTATTCAAAGTACTGCACATGCATTTAGAAAACATATCTCGTCTGAAAAGCTCGCATCAAACCATTTTCAATCCGAGAATTTTCACTTTGAAATGGAACGCAGCAAAAATGAATCCAAGAAGTAGGAATTGGTGCATTCTTTGATCTCTTCATGCATTGAGTCAGATATAGATGGAAGTATAATAACAAATATCAATAAAAGGAGAAAGAAAATGTATGACACTGATCAATGCAATAGCATCCGAACGGCATAACAGAAAGCAAATACGGTCTTAAACAATGTCTTCAATACACATGCTGTAAATTGTCATGACTGTAAAAAAAAGAGGCGAAACATAATAAAGGGACATTCAAACTTATAAGTAAAAAATAAACAGACAAAGCCATAGTTAAAAAAGAAAAAGACAAACAGACAAACAGACAACCAATAGTACACAAAACACAACATAGGAAACTAAAAACCGAGAAACAAGAACCCCACCAAAAACTTGGGTGATCGCAGGTGCTCCGAAAGGGTAAGCAGCTCCTGCTCTACATCTTGCACCCGCAACCAATTGAGAGACAATCTTACAGACTAACGTCAACACTCAATTACTTGGTTGACTAAAAGCAATATGCATGGAAAAGTATGAAATCTAAAAAAACTATACATTATTTCATATTTCCCACGTTCATAAGCTGTCAGATGGACAACGGTGAACATGTATGAAGAAAAATGAACCACTAGTAATAAATCAGTCCCTAATAGGTTGATACTCTTACAATCAACTACTTTGTAAAGTGCTCCTGGTAGATCAGGAACCATATTTTCCAATGCGCACTGCTGATCTACTTGTTTAAGAAAGACGAGTGATATTAAAGTGATATTCAAACTAAAAAAAAACGAGAACGATGAAAAGACAAATAGAACATAAAACACTCTACTGCTCTTCATGTGGCACCGTCGTGGTGTTGCTCATGTAAGTACATATACGGTGATAAGTCTAATTCGGCAGGTCGTAAAGTGATGGTTTTAGTCGTTCCCCTTGTTTACAGCGTTGCAATACTCTTTTGAGAGAAGATAACATACATTTATTTATTATTTTAACAGGAAAATCAACTGTCAATGGGAGTTTTGTATCCATGATCCAACCAACAAATGCCTCATTCCCCGGAGATGGAGTTCCAGGAATGTTGATACCAAACAAAAATGGAACAGATATTACATGGGAGTTGGACGAAACTTTTCGCTTGGAATGTGTAGAAGGTATGCTGTATTACAGTACGCATTTATTTACGGCTTTGTGTCAGTTAACTGTAAATATCATGGTGGTTTGTTGTCCATTATAGAAAGGAACATGTTTTTAGAGAAACCCTATTTTGCTGTTGTTTTGCCTCTCCGTATCACTTCTACAAGTAGTTAACCTTTACTACTTTTCACATATTTGTTCCGAACTGACTTTAAATAAAGCTAATACTAACAATGAACACTGCCATTTCCTGGATCTTGATATCTATATCTTTAACGGGAAGCTTAATACCAAAATTTATGATAAAAGAGATGATTTATCATTTCCTATTGTTAATTATCCATTTTTAGATGGTGACGTTCCTTTGTCACCATCTTATGGTGTTTATATATCTCAACTTGTTCGATTCGCTCGTGTATGTAACAACGTATTTGATTTCAACGAAAGAAATCTCTGTGTTACTGAAAAATTATTACACCAGGGTTTTCGATATCACAAACTAGTCAAAACATTTACTAAATTTTATCATCGGTACAAGGACATCATTCGTAAATATAAATCAACATGCAGACATCTTATACGTTCAGGTATTTCACATCCAATATTTTATGGTAATATTCTTTACAAAGCACAAAAATGTCGGCATTCACCTCAAAAGCTAACCAAACCTTTAAACAGACTTATTCGGAAAGGATATAGTTACGATACTGTTGTCAAGTCATTAAGGATTGCATATTTTGGTATTAATATTGATTCACTCATAGGGTCTTTGCATCGGAAATAAACATATTTATTCTAAAACCAGTTATTGGCATGATACGGGTTATGTTCTTCTCATATATTTTATGATGATATGATACTAAACCCCTTACGGGAGGGATTGTACTTGACTTTCATATGATGAAGACAATCTTTCAATCAGTTTAATTGAGGTCTGGAGCTGGCATGTCAGTAACTTCTAATAGCCCTTTGTTCATTTATGTATCATTGTCATTTTGCTTAGTTTCTTTTGTTACCTATTCTGATATCGGACTCGGACTTCTTTTAAACTGAGTTTTACTGTGCGTATTACTATGTGTTTCTTTATTCTACATTGGCTAGAGATATAGGGGGAGGGTTGAGATCTCACAAAACATGTTTAACCCCGCCGCATTTTTTAACCTGTCCCAAGTCAGGAGCCTCTGGCCTTTGTTAGTCTTGTATGTTTTTTTAATTTTAGTTCATTTATATGTTTTGGAGTTAAGTGTGACGTCCATTTTCACTGAACTAGTACACAATTTTATTTAGGGGCCAGCTGAGGACCACCTCCGGGTGCGGGATTTTCTCGCTACGTTGAAGACCCATTGGTGGCCTTCGGCTGTTATCTGCTCTTTGGTCGGGTTGTTGTCTCTTTGACATTCCCCATTTCCATTCTCAATTTTATCACTCACGTACATTTAACTTCCTCTGCGTGAGGTTTCCTTAATATGACAAGAAACAGTCTTTTAATGTACCATTTAAACAAATTGTTTATTTGACATATGTGAAGCATAAATGTATTTAAAATTTCACTTTTAATCTGAAAGATTTCCATCGCCATTTTAAAAGAGACATTTATTTTTTTATTTTTCTTCATTGTTTAGATCATTTACCAGGCGTGAGAGTAAAGAGATTTATCTTGTAAGTAGTAAATAGTTATGTTTTACATGACAAAAAAAAAAATTAAGCAGTTCAGAAATATGGTAATACCTAGCCTTCTCCAGTTAGGCGTAAAACCTTAGTTCGCTTAACGTTAAAAACGATGCCGCATCTCATGGATGGAAACTATCACAATCTCTGCACTTTAAGGAACTTTTACAAAAACTCTCTGAGGAATCCTTAGTTTGCATGTTGCAGAATATCCTTATTTTCGACTGGCAGTTCTTTTCCTACTTTGGATATTATAATTATCTACTAGCAGTGTTTTAACAAGCAAGTCAACATCTTTCAATTAGATCGATGCCGTGTATCAGAATATATTCAATATATTTTATTGTATGGCTATATTCGCTGCTATAGTCTGTAGTTGACAACAGCATTCCATTATTCCGTGTATCAATATATATTCTATATTTTTGTTCTAGTATGACTATAGTCGCTGCTGTATCTGTAGTTGACAACATTATTCCATTATTCCGTGTATCAATATTTATTCTATATTTTTTTCTAGCATGGCTATATTCGCTGCTGTATCTGTAGTAACTGCTGTGACGACAACTACATTACATGTAGTACAGTCTAAAAAGGGATGTCTGTATTATCCAAGTGTTTGTTCCATGAGGTAAGAATTTTCAAGAGAATATAAAAAAGAAGATGTGGTATGATTGCCAATGAGACAACTCTTCACAAGAGACCAAATGACACAGAAATTAACAACTATAGGTAACCATACGGCCTTCAACAATGAGCAAAGTCGATACCGCATAGTCAACTATAAAAGGTCCCGAAATGACAAATGTAAAACAATTCAAACGAGAAAACTAACGGCCTAATTTATGTACAAAAAAATGAAAGAAAAACAAATATGTAACACATCAACAAACGACCACCACTGAATTACAGGCTCCTGACTTGGGACAGGCACAAACATACAGAATGTGGCGGGGTTAAATATGCTACCGGGATCCCAACCCGCCCCTAACCTAGGACAGTGGTGTAACGGTACAACATAAGAACGAACTATAAAAATCAGTTATACACGGTTTTACTTCGGATACAATTTTGGTTTTGGCTAAGAACTTCGTTTATTATATGGATGAATACTCGTAAATTGCGGACAGGAATGCAATATTTTAGACGCTTCAGACGCATGCAATTATAGCGTGTTGTTTTCAGTTTTTACAGGACTGGGTCGAAACCTCTGCTGGTCGACTATCAGTATCTGAGGGTAACATCAGCTCAGCAGTCAGAACTTCTACTGACATGATATAACAAAACCTTCTACAATTTTACGTTTATAACTTTTTAAATCATAAAGAAACTAAGGTTTTAACTCCCTTTGGAAAGTTGAACTTAGATGTATTTGGCTATTTTTGTCTAGGCCCTTTTTGGTCATATAGCTCTTCAACTGTTTCGGTTCGTAACATCCTTGGCTTTCGAATATTCGGCTATAAGCGTTCCTGATGAAGATAAACCGAGAAAAGCGCTTCGGACGCATGAACTTTATAACGTGCGGTTTTCATTTGTTAGAATCATGTATTAAAGGGGACTTTGTATAAGGAAATACTATTATTCATTTGGTACATATACATGATATATAAAGCTGTAATAATGTAGATTATGATAAAGATTGAAAACCTTTTCTACAATTTTTTTAAATGAAAAACTCTGTTTCGTTAAATTACGCAAATTTCAGGAAATATTTTTGGAAAAAGGGTAGAGATTGATACTAGTATTCAATTAAATAAAATATTAAATCTGTGATAATGCAACATGCATAATATAAAACAAAATAACAGCCCTGAAACTTCTGTTTATTATGATATTCAGTAACGAGTACTTTAAGGTTGATAAAACTATTTCGAATGAATACACAGTAATGTGTGATACCATTATTTGTTTTTATTGTAGAAATGAAATCAAGAACCATCTGTTACCATCATTAAAAAAGGACAAGGAAAGATTCCTGACATTATACGGGCAGCCAAAAGAGTTTGAATCAGTAGTAGATAAAATCCATGACCAAATTCAAATAATTCAAGAGAGAATAATAAAAATACCAGAGTTACACACAACCCTCAATATAAGTTTGTCTACCTTAGTGCAAACTTACAGCTCAATGAAACATGATTTTCCTCAACTGAACAATTTTTTATCTCACTATGACGATTGGTTATCTAGTGTATTGTCTGCTGCCGGAAATGACGTCGCAATGCTTCCCATGGAGGTCTTGATGGCAATGCCAGCACTGGTCGCCGAAAGTGCCACTTCAATGGCGCTAGCAATGTCTGGCATCGGTGCTGTTCTTTCATTTGCCTTTGGAATTGTAGATGTGGTTTCAAGTGTCTTAGATGAGAAGAAAGTGAGAAACCAATTGCAGAGTAACAAAAACGTCCTTATTAGAGCCAGGACTAAACTTGACCGTGCCTTCAACGATATGAAAACATTTCAAAATAAATTTTGTCAATATGTCGTCAAGTATCTCGAGGAACTATCAGGAAAAGGGAAACAGTATGAGTTCACATTCCGTTTATTGAACTTTTTTATCGTGCGTACCTACGGTCACTCCAATAACAGGTGCAGCAATCCTGCTATTGTAGCTCATTCTAATCCAAGAAACTTAAAAACTCTTCAACAACACTACTTACAACCAATAGTAAACAAATTATCGGGCAATGTTGAATCGCTAAAACTTAGAATAGTAGAAGTTAAAGAGACAAAAGCTTTTCTAGATGAAATCAATAGGAAAGTAAAACAACAGCATCAAGATCCAGTGGTAATATTCAGATTTATTAAAAGCAGTATGCCAGTCAGAACAAACAAATTGTTTGGCAATCTATTTGATCTTCTGAAGTTTATTTCTAAGTCTGTACTACCAACAAAATCATGTTACTGGGGTCAAAACCTTGATCAAATCCGTCGTGGTCTCACAACAGTCCATAACTACATGAGTATTCCAGTATGCAGTAGCAATGAGTTAAGTTTAATTGGTAACGCCATAAAAACTGCAGTTCGTAATCATGAGGCCGTTTGTAAAATTCACAGACAAGTTCGAGGAACCGTTTTCCGAAACAAATTCCAAACTGTGAGATTCATTGCCGAGAATTTACTTCCAACGGAACATTGCTACTGGGGATACAACCTTGATGACATCCGAGGAACTCCGAATACAACTGAAGTCAGTAACGCCAAAGTAGATTCCAGTTTGCTTAGTACACTCCATAATCTTGAGTCAGTAGCTCAGATCGTCCTAGCTCGTCACATGATGGAAGGGATGTATTCAATCCATTCTACAAAATGGCAAAACTTTCTTCTTTGTCACGTGTGGAAAAATCCAGCTGTGTTGAGGGATTTACATTGTAGCAGTTTTACAGCTACCTCAACGTGCATTCCCACGGCATCTAGTTTCCAGTCATGCTGAAAATGAGCAAGATTTTAACCTTAGTTTATCATATAAATTTTCCCAATAATAAATGAAAATGTATTTAAAGATGTTTGAATATAAAAGTCCATCAGATTTTCTAACATTGGTTTCTTATTTTTGACCCTCAATGCTCTTCAACTTTTTTGATTTGAGCCTAACTAGTGAGTCTTTAGTAGACGAAACGTGCGTCTGGCGTATAAAATTATAGACCTGGTATTTTGATGAGTTTTTTTTTCTTTACATGAAACATCAATGGCTGTGTGGACCGTTTTAATGTTTCGAGGTAACCGTTAAGATATCAAACACCTTGAACCAACTGAACTTAAAGAAATTAGTTATATTACAAAATTAAATGCTGAAATGAATAAAACAACATGAAATTTTATCGTATTATCATTTTTCATAGTTTATGTGAATCAATTTGAACTTGACAAAATTAATTTAAAACGTCTGAGGATTCGACAAGATGTCTTTTTCTCCGATTCACATTTTACATATACATTGTATTTCTTGAGACAACTACATTCTTAAAGTTGTCTCGCATAATTCATTGTATATTATCATAATGTCTTTACGATTCAATTATTAGAAATACGTTGTTCAAATAAGTTCTATTCTTTCATTGAATCATATTTGTTTTTTGAGGAAAATCCGGTGACAACTACTTATTATTCAGCTTCCCTGTAAGCAGCAACCCTATATCAAGAAAATCATGATAGGAAATGCAAGCTCTGGAATATCGTATCAATTGAGATATAAATGAGCAAGATGTTTTTATATTGATAATTGTTTTCCTACTTATTAATAATGAACAAAATGTACTTAAATTTCATTCTTTTTTAGTTGATGCGATTCCGTGAGTTTTTTTTTTTTTTGTTACCTTGATTTATCTTCTTAATCGATTTACAAGATTTGAACATGGGGTAACTACTGTCGCCATTATAAAATAAAAACAACACTTTATAAATATCATGCATCCGAACTGTTTTCTGAATTCACCTTCATCAGGAATGCTCAAAGCCGAATACTTGAAAGCCAAGGGTATATAAGAACCGAAACAGCTAAAGAGCTATTTTACCAAAAAGGACATAAAAATAATAGCCAAATCCATCTAAGGTCAACTTTGAGGGATTTGAAACCTTAGTTTCTGAATAATTTCTACTTTTATAAAAGAGAGACGAAAGATACCAAATGGATGTCAAACTCATAAGTCGAAAACAAACTGACATTGCCATGGCAAAAAATGGAAAACGACCAAAAGACAAACAGTACACGAAAAAAAAAATAGAATACTAAATACTGAGCGACTAGAACCCCACTAAAATCGAGGATGATCTCAGGTTCTCAAGAGAGGTTATCAGATCACCCGTCGTGTTACTTCTATGAAATAAATGGATGATTCATATCAAGTGATTAGTCCTCACACAATAGCGGATAGGTAATTGGTTATTTAACCCCAAAACATCACCAAATTGATAAACCATCGGTCAAGTAAATGTTCTAACCAGCAAATGTTAAATTTGAATTAGAAACACGTTTTTCATGACAAAGGATAGACGAGACTGTTTCCGGTATAAACAACACAGACATTGAAATATTAAAAACACAAAGAACGCTTAAAAAACTAAAGCTGAAGCAAGAGCTACATGAACTCATTTTAAACATAACAAGGGGTGATCGCATGTGCTCCGGAAGAGTGAGCAGATCTTGCTCATCGTGTGGCACCTCTCGTGTTGTTCATGTAAGAACACATCCGGTGATAAGTCTAATTCTGTAGGTCACATTCGAGAAAAGAGGACCGGATAATGGTTACGACAATTGGAACATATCCATCGTCATCTCTGAAACAGATATATTGTCAAGGCTCCGTACTTTGACCTATAATGGTTTACTTTTACAAATTGTGACTTGGATTGGAGAGTTGTCTCATTGGCACTCATACCACATCTTCTTATATCTATATATCCATAACGGTCAATCAATTCGTGATGGCTTTCGTAAATGTCACCACTTTGAACTCCTTTTGGTTTAATTGCTTCCTTGTAAGCAGCAATCATGTATCAAGGAAATCAGGATAGGAAATGCATGCTCTGGAATATCTTATCAATTGGGAGATGTATTCTCCATATACAGGCGCTGCTGGAATACTGCTGCAATTATCAATTTCTAGATGCAAGTAAAGATATGAGGTAGACTTAACTGTATCTGTTGTATCCTTTAACTCAAGTTCGATGATAAAAGATGCATTCAACAAGACGCTCATATAAGAAGTCAGCATCAAATGAATAAAGGTAAGAAGAGGAGCACAGTTGGTTCTCATTGGAATGGCGATTGTTTGCTGAGAAACAAGTCCTCCAAAACGTAGCTAATATGCTGTCAATCACGAAATCAAGCATCTTGATAATGTCTCTTTCAGAGTAGTTGTTTGAATCAGAGTGTTATCTTACAAAGTATGATTTGACCCTCCTGAAAACAAGAAATTTGTATATAGGTTGGCCACTTTTTTTTTAAAGAACATATTCTTTCAATTTGTTTTTAAGTTTGGAATGGGGAATACTTGTTAAAAGCGCAGAAAAGTTCAAATGTTTTTATGATATTGCAAGATAAATAAACTCATCATAGATACCAGGATTTTAATTTTGCACCTACGCCAGACGCGCGTTTCGTCTACAAAAGACTCATCAGTGACGCTCGAACCCAAAAAAGTTAAAAAGGCCAAATAAAGTACGAAGTTGAAGAGCTTTGAGAACCAAAATTCCTAAAAGTTTTGCCAAATACAGCTAAGGTAATCTATTCCTGAGCTTAGATTTTATGTACTCTAACTGATCTTGGGAATTTTTAAGTATTCATATTTGATTCACATCGCCAATAAATTAGAGTTTCACAATAACTTTGAAGCCCGACTTCGATTGCTTAAAAAATGGAAAGTTTATAGTAAAGAAAGAGGTTTTCTGGAGAAATTGAAAGACACAGCAATAAAACATTGTTTGTAATTTTGGTATCTGATAAAGTGAAGGGATATCCAGTTCTTCATCTTTTGTTGAAATTCCAAACTAACAAAGAAGAGACCTATGATTATGTAGGATTCTTCTTTGGTTGGTGAAGTGGGGGTAAATGTTGTGTACAAGTTGAATTGGTCTGTCAGTGTGGCATTATATTATAATCTCTGCTCCAATCATGTCAGAGAGTGGCATGAAATTATATATACATGTACCACTGAAATATATATAAAATTGAAATTATGTCCGAGAGTGGCATGAAACTATAAACCATTACAATTACCTGTCAGAGTGACACAAAATAATATATCCCACTGAAATTATGTCAGATTGACATGAAATTATATATACTACTGCAATTATCTGTCAAAGTGGCATGAAACTATATATATCACTGCAATTATATGCCATAGTTGAATGAAGTTAAATATACCATTGCAATTATTAGTCATCATAGTGGCATAAAATTATATTTTTATCTGTCTTAGGTGGTATGAACTATTCCAAATTCATGTAAGAGTCCTTTATCAAATGGTAAAATTCAAGTAGCATGATCCACAAAAATCAATACAACTGGAACTATCTGTCGGTGCGGCATGACATTTGATATACTACTGAAACTATCTATCAGTGCGGCATGACATTTTAAATACAACTGAAACTATCTGTCAGTGTGGCATGACATTTTATATACAACTGAAACTATCTGTCAGTGTGGCATGACATTTTATATACAACTGGAACTATCTGTCAGTGTGGCATGACATTTTATATACAACTGAAACTATCTGTCAGTGCGGCATGACATTTTATATACAACTGGAACTATCTGTCAGTGTGGCATGACATTTTATATACAACTGAAACTATCTGTCAGTGCGGCATGACATTTTATATACAACTGAAACTATCTGTCAGTGTTGCATGACATTTTATATACAACTGGAACTATCTGTCAGTGTGGCATGACATTTTATATACAACTGAAACTATCTGTCAGTGCGGCATGACATTTTATATACAACTGGAACTATCTGTCAGTGTGGCATGACATTTTATATACAACTGAAACTATCTGTCAGTGTGGTATGAAATTTTATATACAACTGGAACTATCTATCAGTGTGGTATGAAATTTGATATACAACTGCAACTATCTATCAGTGTGGCATGACATTTTATATACAACAGAATCTATCTGTCGGTGTGGAATAAAATTGTATATACAAATGGAAATCATCTGTTGAAGTGTATCCTGAATTTTTCAATATACCACTTAAATCATGTCAGAGAGTGGCATAAAATTATGTGTAACATTGAAATCATGTCATCCAGTGGCAAGACATTTCATCTACCACAGAAAGCATCTGTGAAGAGAGTGGCATGAAACTATATACGACTGAAAATATCTGTCAAGAGAATGTATAAATTATATGACACATAGAAATAAATCTATCAGAGAGTGACATGATTATAAGACACATTAAAATTATGTCAAAGAGAGGCTTGGATTTTAATATAGTATTAAACTGTCCTACATGATGAGAACAGCAATAAAAATTACTGTTTCATTGCTCTGGGTTTGTTAAAATGTATGTGAAGAGTTTTAGTGTCATGAATATATACACTATATCCTTTTTGTTACAAAACAATAATAAAACAACAAGACAGAAAATGATTTATAAGTTTATATTAATAATATTGCACGTTCATATAAATAACTTAAAGGAGAAGGTATGGTAATGCCACTTTTTTTCAAGCCCATTAATTTAGATTCAGTAATACGTTTAATGCAAATCTACCAATTAACATCTTGTAGTGTCAGTTTTCTGTAAAAATAACTTTGAATTTTGTCTTACAAATAGCCATGTTAGGACATATACATCAAATGAACGTGTTTATGACATTATAGTGAATACACAATTGATATTTCTGCATTGTGATCAGATAATATTACTCCATTAATTTATTGACAAAATAAATTTATTTTTACTATTTTACTCTTCATATCGAATTGAACATTGGTAAACTACTGTTGCCTTAATTTTGCAATTAGTGCTACCAATATTATATAAGGCAGTGTTCCCCCCAGGGTGTTTTGGAATCACTGTACAATGATCATGGTGATGTTGTATTGCTTTAATATGATGATATTTAGATTTTTGTATTGAAAATTTAACAAAATTTAAATCACAAGAATCTAGAAAACTTATGTACATGTTTATCTTTATTTCTTGTTTTCCTGATGTATATCATGTGTACATATCTATGCCAAGCTGGGGCTTTTAAGTTATAAAGTTAAAAAGCACAGAAAAAGATAAGAAAACACTTATGGAATAGTGCTAATTTAAACTTTTTAAGTCATCCTTTAGCCCCAAAAACATATTTTCATTATAGAGAGTAATTTTTCAAAGATAACTATAGTACTTGTTGGTAAATTTTGATGATTACTTGTGGCGTATACCTGTATTACATACCCTTTTTTAATTACTCAGAATAATATCTTTCAAGAGGACTTATTGTATCTAATTACGACAAAAAAACGTATATAAATACTAATTCTAAACATCCAAGAGTTATAAATAACAGCATTGACAGCTGTAACAGTAGATCTTCATCAAAATTACATTACACATGTTCTATGCAGATGTATCAAAGGAATATGTTCTATGCAGATGTATCAAAGGAAAATGTTCTATGCAGATGTATCAAAGAATTTATCAACAATAACACCAACAGCTGGTGCTGTATATTTGATATATTTGTCCAGATTTTTGGTAAAGTTAACTCTCTCGTACTTTTCAAGGAACATTTTATATCTTGGTATAATGAAGTCTTTGTTATCCTTTTTCAGGGCCTCTCTCAGTTCTTGGTCAGGAATTGCATAACCTTTCTGACTCTTCATAATCTCTTCAAGTTCTTTGTTAAAACCCTGAAAATAGATATACAAAATCTTCAATACATTTTGAAGACATTAATTGATATGTTACTTAGTTGACTCATTTAAAGTTAGGGACTTTCCGTTTTGAATTTTCCTCGGAGTTCGGTATTTTTTTTATTTCAATTTTTAGTAGACTCATTTAAAGTGATTGTCAAGTTACCTCTTTATTTCTTATTATCTACTTTATTTAAAAAACTGTCATCTCAAACATACTTATTATAGTATAAGATGCTATCATTGTCATTTTGCTTAGTTTCTTCTGTTACCTTTTCTAACATTTGACTAGAACTTCTTTTAAACTGAGTTTTACTGTGTGTATTGCTGTGTGTTTGTTTATTCTACATTGGCTAGAGGTATAGGGGAGGTTGGGATCTCACAAAACATGTTTAGCCCCACCACATTTTGCTCCAGTCCCAAGTCAGGAACATCTGGCCATTGTTAGTCTTATATGTTTTTTTAATTTCAGTTATTTATGTTTTGGATTTTAGTGTGACATCAATTTTCTCTGAACTAGGACACATTTTTGTTTAGGGGCCAGCTGAAGCCTGCCTCCCCATGCAGGATTTTCTCCCTGTGTTGAAGACCCATTGGTGGCTTTGGACTGTTTTCTGCTCTTTAGTCAGGTTTTTGTCTCTTTGACACATTTTGTTTCCATTCTCAATTTTACATTTGGCTGATTGACTCACTATCTGAATAAAACTCCAAAAACTTTCATGTAAAGTTTGGGAGTCACGACATGGTCTATTGAAGTGTTAATCATGGGAAAAGTTCTAATTCAAGTATTTGTAGATATGCAAATCTTATAAGAATTATAGTCAAATATTTAGATATGCTTGTTAAGTATATTTCTCATACAGTTTAATATTCATTTCTGTAAATTGAGAATGGAAATGGGGAAACATGTCAAAGAGACAAAAACCACACATTTCATATGAAAAATCTTATTTACTGTTAAGATATTCTGATTTTTCAAATTCTTCCTTCTCAAACATAAGCACACAAACTTTTCTTTGAATTTCCATAATGTTGATTTAGTATACATAAAAGGATGTATCAAATGTGATGTCAAAACTGTGATGTCAAAATGTGTCAAATAAATGTTATCATCAGAGGAATTATATATAACGATAGGTTATCTTTACTACGGTACTCGTTGTTTGAACAAAATATATTTCCACTTAATGTCTGTCTTATCTCAAGTTAATTTTTACTTACAGAGAATTTATCCTTTATATTCTGTTTCTCTTTGTCTTTTAACTACAATTAATAAAACTGTATAAATATCTCTGAATATGCAATTATAAACATTTATGCTATGCATTGTTCCTTTAATTGACTATTATTTTTAAGATCAGTTTTAACATTTTAAGCACACAGTTCAAATAGATGTATTCATCATTCATGTTACATTATTGCTTGCTGGATTTTGGTACAGTAGTTTGTAAAGATGAAGACAACATATTTCATGGAGCACTGATGATGTCTAACTCTTGCCTTTTTCCTATACCTGAATAACATCTGGCATCAATAATCTCTGCTGTGGCAATGGCACACCTTTACAGGGGGTGTAGCAACTCTTGTCATACTGAATTATGACCTTACCTTAACATCTGACATCATTAACCTCTGCTGTGACAATGGCTCACCTGTCTCTAGTATTTACTCCAGCTTTAACATCTGACATCATTAACCTCTGCTGTGGCTCACCTGTCTCTAGTATTTACTCCAGCTTTAAAGGGGTGTGGCAACTTATGAATTATGACCTTAATATCTGACATCATTAACCTCTGCTGTGGTAATGGCTCACCTGTCTCTAGTATTTACTCCAGCTTTAAAGGGGGTGTGGCAACTCTTGTCATACTGAATTATGACCTTACCTTAATATCTGGCATCAGTAATCTCTGCTGTGACAATGGCTCACCTGTCTATAGTATTTACTCCAGCTTTAAAGGGGGTGTGGCAACTCTTGTCATATTGAATTATGACCTCACCTTAATATCTGGCATCATTAATATCTGCTGTGACAATGGCTCACCTGTCTTAAGTATTTACTCCAGCTTTAAAGGGTGTGTGGCAACTCTTGTAATACTGAATTATGACCTTACCTTAACATCTGGCATCATTAATCTCTGCTGTGACAGTGGCTCGTCAATCTCCAGGATATAATGTAATACTTTACTCCAACTGTAAATAAAAAGAAGAAAGCAAATATAAAGGTACAATGCAAAACACAATATTTTAATGCTGTTATCATTTTTAGCCAGCACAAAAGGAGTGTGTATAGCTATAAACATATTTAAGCCTTGAAGACACTGAAAATATAGTACTGAAGACATGTATTTATAAGGTCAAAAAGAATGCAGTCATGAAACTGTTTGAAATATTAATTTGGATGAATTCTCTTGTCATTTTGACTTTTCAGAGTAGTCTTGAATTTTCACATACTAGTACCTAATCTTACATTTCAGAGTACAGTCTTGAATGTTCATATTTCTGATCTTATCTTTCTGAATAGATCTAACCTTTCAGAGCACAATCTTAACTGTTCACAGATCTATTCTTACTTTTCAGAGTACAGTTGTTTCTGTTAATGAATCTGATCTTACCTTTCAGGTTACAGTTGTTTCTGTTAATGGATCAGATCTTACCTTTCAAAGTACAGTCATTTCTGTTCATGGATCTAATCTAACCTTTCAGAGTACAGTTGTTTCTGTTCATGGATTTGATCTTACTTTTCAGAGTACAATGGATTCTGTTCATGGATTTGATCTTACCTTTCAGAATACAGTCATTTCTGTTCATGGATCTGATCTTACCTTTCAGAGTACAGTCATTTCTGTTCATGGATCTGATCTTACCTTTCAGAATACAGTCATTTTTGTTCATGGATCTGACCTTACCTTTCAGAATACAGTCATTTCTGTTCATGGATCTGATCTTACCTTTCAGAATACAGTAATTTCTGTTCATGAATCTGATCTTACCTTTCAGAATACAGTTGTTTTTTGTTCACTGATCTGATCTTACCTTTCAGATAACAGTCGTTTCTGTTCATGGATCTGATCTTAACTTTCAGAATACAGTCGTTTTTGTTCACGGATCTGATCTTACCTTTCAGAGTAAAGTCATTTCTGTTCATGGATCTGATCTTACCTTTCATATTACAGTCGTTACTGTTCATGGATCTGATCTTACCTTTCAGAATACAGTAATTTCTGTTCATGGATCTGATCTTACCTTTCAGAATACAGTTGTTTTTTGTTCACGGATCTGATCTTACCTTTCAGATAACAGTCGTTTCTGTTCATGGATCTGATCTTACCTTTCAGAATACAGTCGTTTTTGTTCACGGATCTGATCTTACCTTTCAGAGTAAAGTCATTTCTGTTCATGGATCTGATCTTACCTTTCATATTACAGTCGTTTCTGTTCATGGGTCTGATCTTACCTTTCAGAATACAGTCATTTCTGTTCATGGGTCTGATCTTACCTTTCAAAATACAGTCGTTTTTTGTTCATGTTGCTGATCTTACCTTTCAGAATACAGTCGTTTTTGTTCATGGATCTAATCTTACCTTTCAGAATACAGTCGTTTCTGTTCATGGGTCTGATCTTACCTTTCAGAATACAGTCGTTTTTGTTCATGGATCTTATCTTACCTTTCAGAATACAGTCGTTTTTGTTCATGGATCTGATCTTACCTTTCAGAATACAGTCGTTTTTGTTCATGGATCTGATCCTCATAGTACTGACCAACATCTTTGTTACACAGATGAATCAAATTCAACAACCCATTCCTGCAATATAGGTTAATTAAGGATTTTTCAACAATGGACAAAAATGCGAGTTTAATTATTGCGATTTCAAAAAATCTGCACACAGATCTATGTTTCAGTTATCAGAATGCAAGTTCTTATTATTGTGATACTCACCCAGTCACATTATTCGGAATAATAAAAACTTTGCAATAATTTCTGAATTTACATTATATATTTATTCTCATCACTAAAGAGCCTGTGCTGCTCACCTGGATCTATATGCTTTTTCAACATCGAAGATTAGAATATATTTCATGACTAAGAGCTTTTTTTGATGATCTTGTTTTGCTGATCACTTTTTTCTGTTTTTAGGTTCTCTCTATGTACAAAAGTTTTTGCCAATAATACAATAACTCCTATATAAGGAGTCGACCAAGGATGTTGTCCATAAATACTTGTTTGTAGATCTTGCTGATTTCCCCAAATTTTTTATTTTGGATGTATTCAATACATTCTCCTTCTCAAATTGCATTTCAAAATTCTATCATCAAATTTTCTTCCCTTTTTTGAAAAACTTTGTTTTCCTCCATACGATTATTACTGAACGTAATATTTTTAGCTTTAAACAATGTCAAATATCTAAATCGTTTTTAGTTCAGCAAAACATAAAATATTTTATTATTTTCAGGTGAAATCCAAGAGCCATCTTATTTTTAAGACTTACCTTGTAATAGATTTCAGTATATAGTTGTAATTATTCAGCATAAAGATAGGTCTTAAGGTTGGATCATTGTAGGTCTCTGATTTGTTGTCAAGACTTACCTTGTAATAGATTTCAGTATATAGTTGTAATTATTCAACATAAAGATAGGTCTTAAGGTTGGATCATTGTAGGTCTCTGATTTGTTGTCAAGACTTACCTTGTAATAGATTTCAATATATAGTTGTAATTATTCAACATAAAGATAGGTCTTAAGGTTGGATCATTGTAGGTCTCTGATTTGTTGCTTAAATTCAATCCTAGAGCTGATAACACTTTGGCTACAAATACACAAAAATTTAAAGTAGAAAAAAGTCTTTCTTTTTAAGGTGATAATAATTAAAAAAGATTTAATTTGATTTTTCATGTTTTAAAGCCACTTTCAGCCCTATTGGCTATTTCATGTTCTAACGCCACTTTCAGCCCTATTGGCTATTTGATGTCAGCCACTTTTTAAAAGTTTAATTTGCATACTTTTACTATATATCTTTTTTATTAAACTATTATCAAACTGTATATAACATTAATATGATCATGAATGTTGATACTGAACATACTCACTCATATAATCAGCAAACTTCAGTTTACTTTTCTTGGCATCAACTGCTTCTGAAGGAGCTGCTTGTTCTCCTGTTAAATAAAATCCATATCGTTTTTTTTTTTTTTAATCCCTATACACACATAACCAAACAAAAGCAAAGGAACAGTGCTTTATTGCAGTTCCTCATCTCAAAGTTTTAAATCAGGCCTTTAACATATAGCAAAAAACTCACCTCACTGCTAGATATACTTTTTTTTGAACATGCAAAAAGTTAAGATTCATTAATTTCTTAAATCAATGTTAATAATATATTTATTGTTGAAAATCTTTTACTAAAGGCTAGGGAAACAATTAGTTTTTTTTTTTTCTTGGCCTGGTCGTACACAAATATTTAAATGTTTTATACATGTTATAAACAAGAGTTCACATGATAAAATGTCTCACCTACTTTACAGACCATTGATTTTATGTTGATAGTCCTAAAAATAAAGTTTTACTAAAAGTATCACATTAACTTATCATGATGCAAAAAAAAAAGGTCAAGGTCAGATAAACCAAGCCAGAAATACATGTATACCTTACAATCATTCCATACATGGAATATAGTTGATCTATTGCCTATAGTATACAAGAAACAGACTAAACCATGAAAACTTTATATTGACCAATGAACCATGAAAATGAGGTCAAGGTCAGAAGAACCCTGTCAGACAAACATGTACAACTTATAACCATTCCATGCATCAAATATAGTTAACCTATTGCATATAGTATCAGAAACAAACTTAACCAGAAAAACTTTATATTGACCAATGAACCATGAAAATGAGGTCAAGGTCAGATGATACCTGCCAAACAGACATATACACCTTACAATCATTTCATACAACAAATATAGTTGACCTATTGCTAATAGTTTAAGAAAAACAGAACAAAACACAAACTTAACATTGAGCAATGAACTATGAAAATGAGGTAAAGGCCACATAAAAACTGCCATACTGACATGTACATTGTACAATATTTTCATACAACAAATACAGTTTGCCTATTGCATACAGTTTTAGAAAAAAAGACCAAAACACAAAAATTTAACTTTAACCACTGAACCATGAAAATGAGGTCAAGGTCAGATGACACCTGCCAGTTAGACATGTTCACCTTACAATCATTCCATACACCAAATATAGTTGACCTATTGAATACAGTATCAGAAAAACAGACCAAAACACAAAAACTTAACTTTAACCACTGAACCATGAAAATGAGGTCAAGGTTAGATGACACCTGACAGTTGGACATGTACACCTTACAATACACCAAATATGGTAGACCTATTGCTTATAGTATCTGAGATATGGACTTGACCACAAAAACTTAACCTTGTTCACTGATCCATGAAATGAGGCTGAGGTCAAGTGAAAACTATCTGACAGGTTCGAGGACCTTGTAAGGTACGCACATACCAAATAGAGAGAACTTAACATTACAAAAAATCTTAACTTTTTTTTTAAGTAATCACCGAACCATGAAAATGAAGTCAAGGACAATGGACATATGACAAACGGAAATTTCATAACATAAGGCATCTATATACAAAGTATGTGAAGCATCCAGGTTTTCTACCTTCTACCTAAATATGAAGATTTAAAGTACTTAGTTAATGCCGCCACAGCCGCATCACTATCCCTATGTCTCGCTTTCTGTGACAGAAGTCGCAGGCTCGACAAAAACTAAAGGTAATTTGATACGGTCAAGGTGGTTTTACAAGATAGATAAAATATACTTGTTGTTTTGTTTTTGGCTGCCAGAAAACATAATTTATTTATTGATTGTTACATTCCTAAACTGTGACATTTACTCATCAGTCTTCTTGAAAACTTTTTGGACAACAATTTAATTAGAATCATTTACATAAAATATATTGGTCTGTAATTAAATCTCTATACAGTACTTATACAGTAATAATTACATAGAAAATGTTTGTCTGAAATTAAGCTTCATAAAATCCAAATGATTTAAACAAGTTGGGCAATACATACTTTATCATCCAAAAGTAAAAACTACAAATGGTCACTTTACCTACACAGTAATTTACATGTATTGGATTTATAGATTTTTAGAGTAAACTAAAATAAATAACCAGCTGGTATCTTGGTGTTTTACTATCAATCTAAGAAGCTGGAATTGTGTTTTTAATGGGTTTTTTCATAAAGCAGAATGCTCTGAAAGTTTGAGTGCACATCTGCATGAATATATAAATAGTTTAAACATTTCCATGATGCTTGCATTTGGATCTGGCTTGCGATGTGATATTTGCGAGTACATGACCAGGGGTGAAATTGTTTGAATATATCTTTCCTGAAATAAAAGCATGCAATACATTTGTGTCTTAATGCATAAATAATTTGTTTGTATCAATATATTACAACAAACTTTATCTGCTTTATGAAAGATTTAAGTATAAATGTTATATACTTGGTAGTGATGCAATAGGGTGCCCTAGAATTTATTTGGTGAATAAAACTGAGCATTTATTTCTGTTTCAATTCAACTTAAAACTTAGTTAATCCAACTTTAAGTCAGTAAAATGGACATAATTTTTTTAATTTTGAGTGCAATACTAAGACGGTTCCTTGTTGCCTAACTTTAAATTGGATCCTTTTATCTTTGGAATGGAACAAGTGTTATCATATGATACACACTGATATCTCAATAAAGATAACATCCAAGTACATAATTTTATACAAATTTTGGGCAATTTCATATTGTAGCAATATTTAAGACTAATAAATAATAACATTACTACGTTTCCAGAATACTTATGTTTTGTTCATAATTGAAATACAAATGTACTTTTATTGAATTACTGAATAAAGGCAAAATTTACCATCTTTAGTAGCTCTCGATTAGTGAGTTCTTGATATCAGGAATTTACAGAATTATTCAGAACTTCAATAAAACTTGTTCCATGTACTCTGTAGAAAGTTTTCCATAAGGATTCAAAATAGCAGTGAAGGGAGTTGAATTGGGTTAAGTATACAACAATCTTTAGCTTTCAGTGACAGAAATACTGCAAAATAATAACCAGTCTGCTAAGTTTCTTTGATCATATACACCATACTTAAACAGGAAAAAAGTTTTTCTTCCCCTCTTTTCTGTTCGGCAAACTCTGGACAGCAGCTATCAGATAAATTTTAATGCTAAATAAGAATTTTTGAAAATTGGAGAATCTTTCTTTTTGTCTTCATCAACATCAATATTGGCCTTTTTTAAAAACATTTTTAATCTCACCCATCTGGTTACATTCGATTGATATTTGGAATTGGAAGAAGATACATTGTCGGAATTCACCAATTTATATAACTACATTTGTAATATCACTATGATCAGTTTTTTGTCATTATCAACATAAAAAAAAATTTGAGAAGTTTAGGTAGAAAAAAAAAAAAAAAACAGAAATGAAATGCTCTGTTTTCATGCAAAATTATGGGTCATTTTGAATTTTAGTATACCTTTACGTGACAAAGTGCCTGAATGCAATGATTGTGAACCTGAAAACATTTATAAAATAAAAATACTTCCAAATAAAACATAATTAAACAAATGCATGAACAAACAACAAAATGCTGTAATAGTCTCTTTAATCTAATAAACAAAAAATCATATTGTCTTTTAGGTATACATGTGCAGACTTTATGGAACTCTTATGTTTAATATATAAAAAAACAAAAAACAACTTATAAAAAAACAAATTTGTGAAAAAAAACTATTAAAAAATATATTTTGCAATTCCCTGAAAAAAATGAAACATAAATAGAAAGTTATGAATAAGTTAATTCCCTTTCCTGAAGACCTTACCATGCATCAATAACATGGCCCCAGCTGTTTCAGAATAGTCTAACAATGGTTCCAGGAATATAATGGTCTGAAATATAAAACAAGAATACATCAATGTTAGCTCACTTTAACCATAATAAAACCTCCACTTATTTCAGTCCTTATTAAAACCCAAATTATGATGTGGAACTATATTACATACAAAAGATTGAAAACATAGAGTTTTTAACTATATCAATATTATTCAATAATAGTAATTTTCTTATTAAAAACATTTTCAAAAATATTTATTCTTACCCGGTTTGTTAATTCATGAACTGTTCCATCTTTAGGCATTGATGCTCTTTCAGGGTCGTTCTATTAAAAAGTCTCAAATATTAACACCAGTTATAACAAGCAAACAGTATACATGTTTCATCTCTGTAAGTTGTAAGTATAATACAGCTTTAACCCTTGCAAATCTGACCTAAATATACTAAAACCTTTTAAAACGTTACTCCTACCATAACAGTTGGTTGAATTATCATTTATTCTGTCACTCAGTTATATGTTAACAGCTTTAACATTATCCAGGATTTGTTTGGCAAACATGTGAACACATTACTTCTTTAGCACATTTAATCTTTACACTAGTGATGTTTTATATAACTTATTCAACTTTAAAGATTTATTCTGTGGGTTACAACCATGAATTTCCCCTTTCACACGGGATTTTTTAAACACCCGCTGGGTATTCAAATAACCCCGGATTTCAGAAAATGACCCGTTTTTACCCGTATTTCTGACCGGTATTGTTTCTGGTATTTATAAGTCAAATGTACGTTCGGTTTTATTGGTTTTTTTTGAAAAGATAAACAATTCAAAAGTCAAAACTTAGGATTTGCTTATTCACCATGCCAATGACAGCTATCAACACATTACATTTGATTGAAAAGTAACAATTCGAGAGTTGTCTCGTTAATTGTACCCCAGAAAGTCAGTCAAGCTTGACATACAATTCTATGTCCTGATCAAAAGATTTGCCATTTGCAAATATAAATTATCCTATAAAAATCATTTTAAAACAATTTGAACCTTTAAATACATTTCTTTTAGAGGGATTAATTTTAATAACCCTTAAATGTAAAAGCTTTAAATCATATCATTATGCTCTAGATATTGCACTGAAAGGAAACACGCCGGACAGACGGACGCCGGACATTTGTATACCATAATACATCCCGTCAAAATTTTGACGGGCATATAAAAACTCTAAAATTGATCTGAAAAAAAGTTTGTATGCGTGATGACCTGCATTTTCATTTTCAAAGGTTGACAGTAATGCAGATTTCTTACGAAAGAAAAAATATCCATTAATTAGCATGGATTTTACAACTATACCTTAATGCTTTCAATAAAATCTTCTAAGGCCTTAGCTCCCTGTAAAAAAAACCAGAAAATGCTATTGTGCTTGTGTCCAATTTTCTTTTATTTTTTATTTACACATAATGTAAAACCATACATAATCACCACAGGTTCAGAAATAGTGAAAGTCAAGCCTGTGGTTTTACTTATTATTTGTAACAAAATACCATAGGTCCTTCCAGTAGAGCGTAATATTTCTTCCATAATAACCACTTCACCAGTCAGGTAGCAAACTTGAGACCCCTGGCACAGTAAAATACTGCTCTACCATCTGGTTTATTTATATAAAAAAAAGATCTGATGACAGAAAAAGCTTGTTGCATGGTAACAAGATGCAAAACAGATAAAGTGTCTTTTAAATACTCTTAGTTCCAACAACAAGAAATCCTACATTTTTTTTTATATATATGTGAAAGACAGTACTTATTGTTAAGAACTGTATACAATTAACCATGAAATCCTTACAATAACATTTGTGCTCCTCACTTCATATTTTTGGTTTTTCCAACCTTTTGGTCTCTAGCTTATAATTAACCATGAAATCATTACCATAATATATACGTCATTAATACTTACAGTACTACCCAGAGTTGATAACATTGAGGCTAATTTAGATCTTGTTGGAGTGGAACATCCCTATAATAAAACAATACATAATTATTTCTTGGAAGACTCATGCAGGTTTGGTTTTATAAAACCTGGTTCAAACAAACACTTTCAGGTGGAATCCTGCTGTAACAAGCTTATTTTTCACTTCTTTAAACAGCTCATATGTTGTGTTTCCTTGGTTTTGACAGAGAAGTTTCAAACTCAATTTTTTTTAAAGTTCAGCCACCCCAATATAGACATCTAATACAAAATCCAATTTCATGGGAACAATTTTCTTGGTCTTGTACAAAGTTGTTTTGAAGAGAGATTGTATCTGGTTAGTCATCAAAATGATCTTTAATGTTTCGGTAATAACTTCTACCATGAAGATTACTACTGACCAGACCTTTAAATCATAAAACTTTACTCAGTACTCAGTACAAAATGTGCACTTGAAACTTCAAATCCAGTATTTTGATTGGTCGATTTCAGAGTACAGCATACTCCACCTTTTTACGTCTGCAAGGCCATGACTTGTCTTGGTTGAGTTACAGGGATCCCTTTATGTAAGAAAGTTTATTTTGTATTTTAAATCTTTCAAACTAAATTAAAACAACTTATGATTGTCCTTTGTTTAGATCTTAGATCTGGATTACCTCTTCTTCAATAAAATTTACAAAAATTACTTTCCTACAAAAAATACTGAATTCAAAGAGAAATTTAGAGAGTCAAATATTCTACATTTTTATGACATACCTCTAAAGTATAATCAAAGTCAGGCTTTATAGATCTGAGATGTTTGACGACTGGGAAGATTGACAATACAGACATAAACTCATGTTTATTGATACTCTTCTTTGCTTGGGTGGCCAACATCTGAAATAAAATTTAATATTTTAGTTCAAATTAGCTAAGGCATCATGGATACATCTAGAAAGTAAAGTTTATGTAAACTCATGTTTGAAAATATCTTTCTTAGCTTGTATAGTAAACATCCATTTAATACAGTTTGAATATTTAGAAAAAAAATAACCTCTTGTTTAACAATTTGGCGAGTCATTGCACTGAACGTATTTTCAATTTAATCTGAAATTAATGACAAAATTTCCTAAAGCCTCCACAACATCCCTCGTAATCAATGTTATTGTGACATGAAAAAAACCTACATGAAATGGTCCAAACTTTTATACGGTCAATTACTTCCCTTTAAAAAACTTCCTAAAGATAGTATAAACAAACAAATCCTTATGGTTTAGTAATGTTTTATTTGTTTTATATTTGCTGACAATAAAACAAGGAGTTACAAATTCTTGATCTAAATCCTATACTGAAATTGTTCAACCTATAATCATTTCATTTAAATATTTTTCAAATAAAGAAGTATAGATTTACCTCCCCTTCTGACACTACAGAATCTAATGATTGTTGTACAATGCCATCAAATACAGTTCTTCTGTTCTTATCTGGTATAATACAGGACATCAGCTGGGCTTCACTCTATATAAACAGATACTCATAAGTTTTCTTCAACGCACATAATAAATTTTCTGGAATAACCTAATCAAATTTTGGGACCAAAAGTTTTAAAAGACCTGACAATCAAAATGTTGTATCTATGTTTAGGATAAACTGTTGACACAGAGATATGTCTCGCCTGTCGGCAGAAAATTCAGAAAAGACAATCTGGTGGACAGCAATATTGCTAATTAATTCAAAGTCGCTGGACAATGACCTAGGGAGCAGGGCCTCCAAATAGTCATCAAACTGATATATACTGATAGTATTGCAACTTTATAGAAAATATCATTGATCTTTCACAGGTATTTCCTATCCAACTGACTTAGGTAGATAACTCAACAATTGTTGAAGCCTTCACTGTTGTCACCTGTGTCTCACCTTCCACGACTTTTCTTCGCTGGCTAGACACACACGCTGAAATAGCTCGCCTGCTTTACTGACTATTGATTTTAAGTTGAAAGTCTTGAATGTTAACAAACCAGCAGGACCTGACGGTATCAGTGCTAGAATTTTAAAAGAGGTTGCTAGCTTAATTTCTAAACCATTAACTAAGTTATTTAATATGTCTCTATCAGTTAAACAGGTTCCACTGTTATGGAAAATTGCACATGTTAATCCTATTTTTAAAGGAAAAGGTAGTCCACATTCAGCTCTTAACTATCGTCCAATATCTGTTACTAGTATTGTTTGTAAGATTATGGAAAAGGTTCTTTTTAAACATTTGTATAATTATATGAGGAGTAATAACCTTTTGTCAAAGTTTCAATATGAATTCCAGCCAGGTGACTCTACTGTTAGTCAGTTAATAGAAATATATCATAAAATTATCAGTAATATGGATAGTGGGAGGGATGTAAGGTTTGTATTTTGTGATGTATCTAGAGCTTTTGATAAAGTTTGGCATAAAGGACTTTTATTTAAACTTAAACAATCTGGCTTAAATGATCAGCTCTTATCTTGGATAGAAAGTTATCTTTCAGATCGTCAACAAAAGGTAGTTTCAGAAGGCTTTTCATCATCTCTTAAAAGTATACATGCAGGTGTCCCCCAGGGATCAGTTTTGGGACCCTTTCTGTTTCTCATTTATATAAATGATATAGTAAATGACATTGCTAATGATATTAGACTTTTGCAGATGACACCTCTTTATTTGTTATAGTAGATGATGATCATGCTGTAGCAGCTGCTTCTTTGACTGATGACTTAGATGTTATCTCAAATTGGGCAAAATCATGGGCTGTTCAATTTAATTCAAAGAAAACTAAAAATATTGTATTTACTAGAAGGGAAAGGGAGCATCCACCTGTATATTTTGGGATAAATGGCGAAGAGGTTGAGAAAATAAATATTCACTGTCATCTTGGGATAACATTTCAGTCATCAGCTTCATGGAACACACATATTGATATTATTTATAAAAAAGCATGCTCTCGTCTATCTGTGCTTCGTCAAGTTAAACATTTATTAGATAGTTCACTTATACGTATTTATTATGCTTTTATTAGACCTATATTAGAGTATGGTGATGTTGTTTGAGGCAATTGCTCCCAGCACGAGTCTGAGCTTCTAGAAAATATTCAAATAGAAGCTGCTAGAATTATTACAGGACTACGGCGTAATTCCTCAAGACAAAAACTTTATATTGAATTAGGATAAGAAACTTTGGAGAATAGACGAAATAAACACAAGCTTATACTATTCTATAAAATATTAAATGGGATTATACCTGCATACTTATATGAGTTAGTCCAGCCATATCTTCCCAGACAAACCCCTTATAATTTGAGGAATGAAAATAACACTTTTCACCCGCCTCTTGCTAGAACTAGCTCTTATTTTAATAGTTTCATTCCTTCCACTATAAGACTTTGGAATAGTCTTCCTCTGAGTTTACAAAAATCCCCAAGTTTGTGTATATTTAGAAGTGGACTGGACAAGTTTTATAGGACTGATGAAATATTTAAACCTTTCAACTATGGGATAAGGAAACTTAATATAAGTCATTGTCAACTCAGAAATAATGCTAGCAACCTAAAATCACATTCGTTTAATCAGTTCTTATCAGAGAACACTTTTTGTGCAAACTGTAATCACCCTGTTGAGGATAACCAACATTTCTTTTTTATTTGCCCTAAGTACAATGATGTAAGACAGATCCTACTTGATTCCATTTACTCCATCGTTGATAATGTTGACATAAATATTGAATTATTACTTTTTGGAAACAGATTATTTTCATATGACATGAATATTGCTATTTTTAAATCTGTTCAGAAATATATCAGTGACACTCAACGTTTTGTTTAAAATTTTCTTAATTTTTGTTTTATTTAGTGTTATTTTTTTTTTTCCTCCACTTAAACATTAATTCATTAATTCCACTAAGCTAGCTTAGTGTCTCTTCCAAACCATATATATATATTTCTAATGACTTATAAAGGATATTTACATGTCTCAAGGTACTTGAATAAATGATGAGTAGTTGCCTATATACTTAAATATACTTTACATTTAGTATTTAACACTGTAAACATATATTTGCTTGTGTGTGCTCATAAGTAGCATGCATGTTCCACTATATTATATTATTTTAAATACAGTTGTTAATATTTGATTTATACCTTGTACATGTAATATGGAGAGAGCTTTTATAGGCTGTGCCTGTTGCTCAATCCTTTTCATATCTTAATGAATAAAATATGTTTAAAATCAAAGTCTTAACATTTTTCAAATATCCATGACAATGAGGTCAAGGAAAAAAATTCTGTCAGACAGACATGTACACCTTACTATCATTCCATACACCAAATATACTTGACCTATTATTTATGGTAAGTGAAAAACAAAACAAAACGCAAAAACTTAACATCGACCAATGAACCATGAAAATGAAGTCAAGGTCAGATGATACCTGCCAGACAGACATGTACACTTTAAAATCATTCCATACACCAAAGTAGTTGACCTACTGCTAACAGTATCTGAGAAACAGACCTAATCGTGTAACTTTGTCCTTGATCACTGATCGATGAAATGAGGTCGAGGTCAGGTGAACCCTGATTGATGGACAGACGTTGCAAGAAACCCATATACCAAATATAGTTATCCTGTTACTCATAATAAGTGAGAAATTCACATGACAAAAAAACTATAATGTTTTTTCAAGCAGTCGCTGAACCATGAAATGGAGGTCAAGGACAATGGACATATTACTGACAAAAACTTCGTAGGTCTTCTACCTTCTGAAATATAAAGCTTAATAAAAATAGTTTACACCGCTGCCACCAGATAGTAATCCCTATGTCTTGCATATTGCACCTATCGTCAAAGGTGAGACAATAAACACAACTCTCTCAATAAAATCTTTTAGTTATAGCAGAGATTTTTCTTTTGATTTTTTGTTTTCTGGTATTGGGTTGCTTTCTCAATGACATATACCACCACATCTCTATTTATACATATTGACAGCTTTATTACCTGCATTAGTTTAAGTAGAGCTGACAGCTGTGTATAAATATTGATAGCTTTATTACCTGCATTAGTTTAAGTAGAGCTGACAGCTGTGTTATATAAATCTCCACCTCAACATCTAAGTTTTCTACTATATCATTGTATGACCCTTGTCTTCTGTGGCCTTTTGATGCTGAAAATAATATAGAAGATCATAATGAAAATAACACTGAGGCTCATAATGAAAAACAACACTGAAGCTCATAATGAAAATAAAATATCGCCTTAGTTATTATTGTATAACATAAATATATCATATAAAAGGCCTGGCCAATCGGTCATAAAAATTTGAGTACTATTATTGTACTCAGACTCAGAATTCAAAACTATCAAAATACTGGATTTGGTATTTCGAGGACACATTTTGTATTCTGAGTTCTGAGTTAAGTTTTAGAAATGAAAGGCCTAGCTTTTTAATGTAAAAATAAACAATTCATTCTCATTCCAAACAACTTTCCGTTACTATAAGTTGTGCATAGATTCAGTAAGTAAACAAACTGTTATTCCTCAAAATATCTCATGAGAACAATAGTATTGTCTGTAATAAGTTAAGATTGATTTGGTGAGTACAGAAACACATTTTATCATATTCACTGACCTTGCTCAAATGGTGACTGTAGGAGAGCTGTCTGAGCTTTCTTCTTCAAATGGAGCCTAAAACATAGAATTGATGAGTACATCTATCATGTTTAATGGAGACTTATGCTCCTGTAAACTTATAGTAAAATGTAAAATAGTCAACCAATGCAAAGGTCAGTATGGTTTATAGGTCTTCAAAATCCATAAAAGTAAGATGATGAATAAAATGAATGTTTACTACAATTCATGAAATAATCTTTTGAAATACACATAAACATTCTTATGCAAACAACTGCATTAGAAACCATCATCTTTTATTAAACTTTAAAAAGTTGTTTTTTTTAAATGTTACATACATGTTTACCATTGGTAGTGATGTTAATATTTTTTCTACACAGTAAAATCTAATGCAGTTGTAGCTAAAAGTTATTTTTTTCCCTCAGTTTATTGATAAGAAACTTGCCCAAATTATGAACCTTGTTAGTGTTTGTTGTAAACAACTTGCCCAAATTATGAACCTTGTTAGTGTTTGTTGTAAACAACTTGCCCAAATTATGAACCTGGTCAGTTTTTGTTTACAAATCATATCTTAATGTTTATTGTCTTTTAGAAAATTTTGTGTAGATAGCAGTTTTTTTAAACAGAGTTTCTTCAATTTATTCCTATCTTTTCTGACCTGGGATAATTTATAGCTTGGCATACCGTATAGACAACTGTCTTTTGTTAAAGACCATATGTTGACCTATATATTCTTTCAATTAATTGTGTCATCAGGTTGCTGTCTCAAGGACATATACCTTTCATCTCCTTTTATTCATTCACATCATTGAATTGTAACTTGTTTTGCCATAAAACCTAAAAAGGCAAGATAATCATAAGCAGTTGAAAAATAAATCTTAGGTAATAAGGTTCTAAGCATGCATTTAAGAAGGTTAGTAACAGTCTTAGGGGTGGGAATAAAATGTTCTTTTCTTATTTGCATATTTTAATTGGTAAGGGTTAAAAACAAACAGGTCATATAGGGTGCATGTCATACCCTCGGCCTGGCAAACTGAAATAAAAGATTTATGAATATATAGGAAAAAAATATTTCTTCAAATTGCCTGTAATAGTTCAATTCTATTTATTTTTAAAGTTTTCCTTCACCTTTGGCAAAATCAATGACATACACATGTTTTAAGTTTATAGAGTTATTGCATCAATATAGTTTGCCCAAGTAGAAATTTATATATTGAATGCACTTGCAAGCACAATATATACTGTAAATTAAAAAAATCATTGTGAGGTTTTTATTAATACGACTGAGTGATATTAAGAACTCGCATTCTAATATCTGATACATATATCTGTATGCAATGTTTCCAGAAATCTCAATAAAGAATCTTGTATTTTTGCCAATTCTTCAAAAATCCCAATAACAAATGCACACAATAATTTCGGAGGTTTAATATTCAGCAATATTCATGCAATAATCCTTTTATTGTAAAAAAAAAAGGGTTGAAAAACCTGTTCAAAACATATTTTTGTCACTGATGACATCACTACTATAAAGCTTTCTATGTACTTGTGCAGTAAGTTATATTTTTGTGTGCTTATTTTGGTAATGTTCGTTATGAAATATGTTTTTGCTATCAATAAATGATAATTTTATCTAAAGCAAGTCACACCTGTTATGTTATCTTGTGTGTCAACAGTTACACATATGAATCAAAACTAGTTATCCTTTCAAAACACATCAGTTCCAAGTTAAGATCAAGAATAAATCCCTATTTCTCTAGTTTTTGTGGTTTGTTGTCTGTCTATCTGTAATTTTGATTTTTGGACTTGCCTTCTTTGCAATAAGGACTTTCTAAATACCAATTGGTTTCTTCAATAGTTTCTTTTTAACTGTGATTAGCTGTTTATCCAAAAAACTTTTTTTAGTGTAAAAATCACTTGCATTCACAGACACGATAAATATCTTACGCTATCTTCAGTTTACTCTTTCTAACTGGTGTTTCTTTTGTTCTACTAAACTTTGAGGTCTGAAACAAAGATGAGAACTTTTTCCATCAAATTTCTTAAATTACAGAAGAAATATGGGTGCATACCGTGAATTACAATCTTTAGGGGTTTGTAGAAATACATTTTTTTGGGGTGTTGGATACTGTTCAATTTTTCTTGAATACTATCTAACAGGAACTCTAAATAAAATTTTTGTTGTAGAACATGAAGAGTACAAAATATTATGTTTTACACCATTGATTCCGGCTGTTACTCCTCTTATTATCAAGAAAAAGAGGATTTATACTAGTAAGTGAATTCTTAATGGGTAGGAGATCCAGTTAATGTCACTGTTGAAACTAGCAACTAAATTATCGAATTTATACTTCAGGCAAAGTATACATAATACAACAATATTTTAGATTTTATGGAAATTTCATATGCCTTTAGTACTCGTTAAACAGTATCTAAAAATTAAAAAATTGATGAATATAGCTTGTTTACTTCCAGATGTAGTCAATTAAAATTCTATGAAAAGTTTTATTATTGTAAAGAATGAGTTCAAAAAGCAGTAAATATATGCATTTTTGTTTACTTAAAATTGCGTTGTCTCAAAAATACATCCACAGAATTTCAATTAAAATGATATGCCAAACCTAATCTCCCCTTATAGCATTGTCTTTCTTCAATATCAGTGAGAAATTAAAAACAATAAAAATGCCATTATTTTACTTACTGGAGCAGGAGAATGTTGTCCTATATATTGTATAGATGTACTACTACTAGCACTGGCTGACTTCAAATGTTCTCTTAACCTACAACAGTTAAAAAATGAGTCAGGAGCCTGTAATTGAGTGGTTGTCGTTTATTGCTGTTTTTAATATTTGTTTTGTTGTTTGAATGTTCTTGTGTTATGTTGTTACACTACTATCCCAGCTTAGGGAAGGGTTGGTGACTTCAAACATGTTTAACCCTGCCACATTCTTTATGTGCCTATCCTAAGTCAGGATCCTGTAGTTCAGTGGTTGTCATTGGTTCATGTCTGTCATATTTGTTTTTAGTAAACTGTTTAGTATAAATTAAGCCGTCAGTTTTCTTGTTTGAATTATTTCACATTTTTTATGTCATGGCCTTTTATAGACGACTATACGGTATGGGTTTTTCTCATCATTGATGGCCATACCATTGCCTATAATTGCTTACATCCACTTCATATGAATTTTGGTTGACAGTTGTCTCATTGGCAATTATTAAAAAATTCAGTTTTTAATAGCATACTCTGTACAACTTACTTCCATGAAGACTAATCATAATTAAAATATTGTGAACTTTCATCATAAATAATGATTTGTGAGTTTCTCTTTATTTGTTAGTATACTAATCTGAAAATGAATCCAGTTAAAATTTGCATGATTTTGAAATCAAGCATTTTTTTTAATAGAGACTGCCAAGACATACATATAATATAACGATAATACATACACTTGAAGTGATTTAAGCATAGCAGCTCCTCTCATTGTGAGATAATCTTTGGTAAATTCAGCTGTATTTCCTTTCTTATCCAACCATTTGGCAATCTGTCCTAAATCATCAACAATCTTCTCTGGAAAATGTTCTAAAGGAACGTCGGGATCTGATGAGGGAATTTCTGTAGTAAAAATTAAATTAATATGGTAATTTATCTAAAAAAACCATCAGGATCTCATGGTGGATGTCTGTAAAATTCTGAAAAATAAAAATGTTTTAAAGGAACACCAGGATCTGATGAGGGAATTTCTGTAATAAAAATTAAAATGATTAAAAAAAGTTTCATAAAAGCCTGCTATTTTATAATTTCTGAAAAAAAATTCATGAAAATATTAAACCATTAATTAAAGGGGTATTCATATGGTACATCTATTTGACTGACATGCATTTGTAGCCCTAAAGCATGTAAAGTGCAGTAACATAGATGGCATATCATGAGATTTCAGTGTACACATAATGTAGCATACCAGTACAACCTACAAAGTACTGCTAAAAGACTTAACACAAGACATTTTGTTTCTGTAAGCATACCTTCATCTCCAATCAGGTCTAATAACATAATGGGAGGCACTGGTCGTCCATGTCTGCTTAACAATAAACGGAATTCACAACAAAGAACTTCCTTGCCATCTTCAAACACTCGAGTCTGAAATAATATTTACACAACATCCTCAACTTTCAGAAAATGACTTTCTATATATTTGTAATTGTAACCAATTGGTATAGAAGAAACAGAATTGTCTTCATTAAACTTTACTGATGTCAAAAATCTGTTAAAACCTTACTGGTGTCAAAGCTGTATGTGAATGTCAGAAGCAGAAAATTAAATCCAGTATCTTTATTTGGTGGTTCATTGTAGAACTTGTTCAATTAATTTTACTCAGTTAGTTTAAATTTGTTTCACTTTGCATTAAAAAAGAAAGAAAAACATCAAAACATCAAAACATTATCTTGACTTTCATTTCAAGCCTAAACTCAAAAATGTGTTAAATGGCTTAGAAACCAATGTAGTACTTTCAGATTTTAATCTCAAACAAGTCAGGAGTCTGTAATTCGGTGGTTGTCTTTGGCTGCAGTCTATTGTTTATCATAAATCAGGCTTTCGGATTTCTTGTTTGAATAGCTTTACCTTTTTTTGTTGTTGGGGCCTTTTAAAGCTTACTGACACTGTACTGTATGGATCTTGCTCATTGTTGAAGTGTGTAAAGTAACCTATTTATAGTTACTTACATCCATGTCAATTTGTTACTGGTGGATAGTTGTCTCATTGGCTATCATACCAAATTTCCTCATTTTTATAAAGATGACAATATAGATTTATCAATTATAATTTATATTTCATATCTATTCTTTTATATAGAACATAATGACCAACTGACCACATCCAGTAATTCTAGACTTGAACTATTATGAGTATCAAAGTACAACATTGCTTGTTTTAGTCTGTCCATTTGTGCCAAATATCTGTCAAGTCCACAGGAAGATGGCCTACAAAATAAATCATACATGTAGCTGTTTTTGAATTGTACATCTGTATAAAGTGTCAAATTCAATGACTATGGTATATAATGCTCAACTAAATAAAACACTAGCTGTATTTAACTCTACATTTGTATCTGACCAAGTAAATTTGTTTCATTTGTCAATTTGTATATGTAATTGTCCAATCTTAAGAAGATGACCTTATAAAATTAATCATAGCTTAACTGATATAATAAAAAAAAGATTTCATATGATTACCAATAAGACATGGGAGACATATAATATGTCAGTCATTAAATAAATCAGGGTGATTCAACTGATTTTAGCTTAAATTAATGAATTATTGGGTCTCATTAAGGAAAGTACTGAGGTGTAAATTTGTATGCATTTGTCATTTTTAGGCCATACCGTAATTTTTAAGACAAAGGCAAACCATATAACTGTTGTATTTCTATACAACTTAAACCATTGTCGTGACATCAGCCTATTCATTTACCGTGGATTCTTTTTCTAGAATCAACGCTTCCTAAATCTGTTGCTGAAATGGATTCACCAAATTATATTCAATTGTTTCCTTTGTGCGACTAATTTCATTAAGTCTGAATTGACTAATTTACTGATTTCTGTTCACTCATGGAATAAATTTAAAAACTTACCTTTAATTTTTGTAATTTTTATATGCCTTCACTGGGAATCGAACCCGTCCTTGAAATCTGATATTTGTGACTGACATCAACATATCGACGAAACCTCTCGGCTACCAATGGGTTACAATATAAATGTCAATTATATATATATAAATAAACATATGTACACATCGGTACAACGGTACCTTTATATATACATAATAGGCAATCGTATAGTATAAGTTGGTAGCCGCAAGGTTAGCATGGTTAAGATCAATGAGTTAACGAGTCAAGTTAAAGGTAGGGACTGGTCTGTTTAGGTTCGAATCCCTGTATTTTCTTTGTTGTCCCTATTCTTTAGCTTTTCTGTTTTTTCTTATTTTGTATGTAATTGTGGATATTTTTGTAATAATAGCGAGTTTTACCGTTTATTTTTGGATTATTATTGGCTATTTCACATATTTGAAACGAAAATGATTACATTCAATTTGTCCATTTTTGTTTTATAAATATAGTTTGATTTCATCTGTTTTACTACATAATTTTACAAATGTTTATTCGCAAATTCCTTTGCGAGTAAATCTTGATGTGCCTAGAATTAGGCTTCTTGCTAGAAATTTCGGTAACATACTTATTATATATACTTTATATCTGCTCTTTGGTCAGGTTGTTGTTTCTTTGACACATTCCCCATTTCCATTCTCAATTTTATTAGAAATAAGTTCGAATATGTCTTATTTTGTAAACACAGATAATATTCAGATGCCTCATAATTTAAAGGCAGATGTGTTGTGAAATATTTGTATTTTTCTAACCAATTAGTTGTGATCTTAGATTTATTAATGCATCGTTGAACATGATAACATGGTTATTTAAACTCACTTACAATACCTTCTAATTAAGAAAAGGCTTTAATTTTGAAAAGACATTAACACAATAGTTTAAGTTATAGATACAATGGATAAGCATTGATTCATGAAAAACAAACCATTCGCCCTCCGGGCTCATGGTTTCTTTTTCAAGAATCAACGCTTATTCATTGTATCTATATTACATAAGAATTTGAAGTGCTTTTACTTCTTCTTTATATGAGAAATTTATAAAAAACAAAAAGTTAAAAAAAACCTCAAGGGGCAGTAGTGACATTTGAACATAAAGAGGAAATGATATACTGTCATAACTTAATGGAAAAAAACTCACCCCTCCTTAATCATATTTTCTACTTCTTTAGCTACATGGTAATACCCAAGGACATTGTCTAATGTTACTGTAGTCTTCTCAATATCTTAATTTGTTTGTCAAGGAAACAACACAATTATTTTAACTTGATGAACAAGAATAACTGTGGCTATGGACACTACTGCCTGCCATCTGCACTTGTTTAATTCTCTGCACATCATTTGCAATGTCTTATCAACTTTACATTAAACTAGTAAAGGTAGCTGAGGTGTCTAAATGTCGATGATAGATTTTTCTAAAACTTCCGTAAAAGACTGCTAGGTCAATGTACTTTCAAATTTCAATATAAAAACTGGGGGTCATAGACCTTGTTTTTCCTTTAAAATACATTGAAATTAACGAAATCCCAGTTATTTTATATGGGTTATTCCTTTTTGAGGAAACATTAAAAGATAAGAGTTGGTTAAAATTCAATGAGAGAATTGCTTTTCATAAATATCAAATAAAAATGGGGGATCATGATCACGGGCCATATTTTCTTGAAAAATCCAAAATACACAAAATTGTCCTGGTATCAAATACTGTATAATTATCTGCCCTTGATTTTAAAATAATTTTTCTTTTAAATTTCAAGTTCTAGACGTTTTTTGTTGTTTATTGAATGGTACTTGGTAAAATCTTTTTAAATCAAACAAGTATTTTTGCAACATGCCCAGATGGGATGCGCAGACAAAGACACCTGATCTACCTTAATGTTATATTTATCTTTGAAATACTAGTTAATGAAATCAGAACAGTATGCACTGACTGGACATTATCACGTATGATACGACTTTGACACGCCTACATAGCTATTGAATATTCATGACTTTATATATAAGAACAGCATGTGTAGCCAAAACTGGCAGTCAGGGGTACTACTTATTCAAGTAATTTTTATTTACTTGAAGAAGTAAAAAAAAATATACACATACAGTCGAACCTCGTTGTGTCGAACTCGGTTGTGTCAAAAAATCGGATGAGTCGAAGTAATATCTCGGTCCCGGTAAAATTCCCGTTTGATCAATGCATAATTACCTCTGATGAGTCGAACTCGGTTGATTCGAATACTCGGTTAAGTCGAGTAAATTTTATAGTCCAGTCGATGTAAAATTAATGTAAACTGACCCCGATGTCTCGAAGTTTGAAAGTGAGAATTTTCGAAATATGCAGACCTATTGATAAAAATTCAAATCGGATGTATTTCTTATGCGACCTATTTTCAAAAGAGATTAAAGCTGAGTAAACATATTTGTTTGTATAACAGTTAAAATGACATGTTTATGGTGACCGGTAATTAACACTTTTGTTGATTGTTCAAGCGGAATGTTAGTGTGTTGAACATTTTTCACAAGTGAGAAAAACGAAACGAATTTAAATGACTCTAGCCGAGATTAAATGAATCATTAGATTTAAAACTCATCAATTACAATAAATAAAAGAACTAGGACAATTATGATAAATTCATGATAATTTAATGTAAAGCAGACGACCTCATAAGAAACCGTTCAGAACTTATTTCATTCCGCGAGTGATTTCATAATTTATAGTGACTGACCTTTGTAAATATTTGTGTCGACTATTGATTTTATTTATGCATGATTTGTATCTGTACTTGTGTGTTTAATTATTACGAAGGACCAAAAATGGAGATTGAATACACAATCATAAAGTGTCATATCGAAAAAAAGGCACACTTTTCATTGTATCTAGTTTTAAATTTATGACGACACACTCGACCTCGGATGAGTCGAACCTCGGATGAGTCGAATACTTTGGTCCGGTCCCTTCGACTTCAACACAACGAGGTTCGACTGTATAAGTAAATTTGTAGGATACTTATACAAGTGAATTTTATTTACTTGTATAGGTAAAAAAAAAAAATTGTCTTAGTTATGTCCCTTAGACATTCAGAATTTTTTACTTGTATAAGTAAAAAAGTCATCCTTTCTTCTTTTCTTGAATTCTTAAGATTTCTTTGCTCTAATAGAATTTTAAATTGTGTACCCTTTGCAGATGTCTCTACTAATCATTTAAGTGTAATTTCATGGACAATGAAAATCCCATTTGTCTGTTATCTTCATAACACTGCTCATTTACAAGCCCCAAAGGAGCAATTTTTGAAGGCCTTACGCAAATATACAAGATCTTTGCTCAATCAGTTTCTTTGTTGAATTAATGAGATGAAACATTGAACTTTAATAAAAAAATTTGAGCAAACCTGGGAAAAATCATTAAAGGCATGATTTTACATCTCAAAACTTGAGGATTTTTGTGGGATTGTAAAAAAAATTTATTTATACAAGTAAATTTTTGAGAAAATTAAGGGGAGATTATTCAAACGTTATTTATTTACTTATATGTGTATATTTTTTTTTACTTCTTCAAGTAAATAAAATTAACTTGTACAAGTAGTACCCCTGACTGACTGGGGGTTGTAGATCTGTAATGTAAATGAATATATATGTAGGATATAGAATAGAAAATAAGAACAAAAATATAGTTTATTAATTATCAAAAGCCAAGGGAGTAAAACACAGATCTATTATTAAACCTGAAACTTGACTTAAACTAAATTATGATCAAAGAACCATGAATATGTGATCAACAGTGGTCAAATTAATACAGTGTCTTATATTTTACATATTTCACTAAGTCATATAATGTGGTTAACTTGTCTTTTATACCTGTATATTAGAAAATTCACAAAAACAGGGTCACATCACCCTTCAGACCTATATTTGTTATAGTTCATTAAATCATAAAAATGTGGTCATATTATCCTTTTGGTTTTTATTCTATGCTGAAGTTTCATAGACATATTACATCTACTTAAGATCAAAGTACCTTAAATTTAAACCAGAACATGATCACAGAACCATGAAATTAAGTTAGCCTTATAAAATGGTATAAGATTTTGAAACTTTAATTATAAAATGGATACTCTCTTGTCTGCGTCTTAACATTTCTGTTTCATTGTAAACAGGTTCTATTGTACTTTCTAACTTCTGTAAACGATTCTCAAAACTGTTGAGTATCCCAAGCATACTGTGGGTGTTAGTTCTACTTTTGTTCATGGCCTCTTTAAGTATTGACAAATTGTTCTTCTCCTAAAAAGATATATAAAACACTCTTGTTAAGTTCGTTTATTTGAAAAAACTTCAGATTCTTGATAGATCAATGGATAGGGTTAAGATTATCTGCATGCAAAAATGATATAAAAAGTACCAGAAATTTAAAATAACTGGAACATTAGCTTTGAAGTGTTTCTAATACTGGCTTCACAGGCTATTGTCATGGATGCAGAGTTATGCAAATACATTTTTGTAATATATAAAAGATAACAGAAATTACCAAAACATCTGACAGTACAACAGACCACATTAATCACCAATACAACATTCCATAACTTGCATATCCTTCCATTATTTCCATGATAGAGGTAAGGTATTAACAAGGATGCTATTGAAACATGGGTTCCTAGTGGTAAATGAATAACATGACAGGTGCCACAAGTGTAGCAGGATCTACCTACTTTAACAGAGGACATGGCCTTACCCCCCAGTTATTGGTTGGCTTGTTTTGTGTGTCTTAAATTCTTGTAAATATTTCGTCAAGCAGTGTTTGTATTTTTGTTTTTCTCTTTGGCCATGGTATTGTCTGTTTCTCTTCAACTTAATTATTTTTGATTGACACTTGGTGTATTCTGTCTCATTTCTTGGCCATGGTATTGTCTGTTTCTCTTCAACTTAATTATTTTTGATTGACACTTGGTATATTCTGTCTCATTTCTTTAATCACTGGTGAATGACAGTTCTTCATTCGTGAAAATGTTGTAACTGTGTTCATCAAGGCAAAAGTCTGAGGGCGCATAGGTTATCAGGGCAAAATGTTCACAACAATACACCTTATTGCTTATTGTCTTCCATAACTGGAAAAACAGATATTCCTGTCAATCTTTCATGTCAAGAGAAAATGTCTGTCGCCAAAAAGAAAGGTGATTGTTGTATGGTGTCAATGGTTCAAATTTTCAGGTCAAGTGTCTCAGAGTTCCAAATAAAGATGAGGTATGTACAATTGCTATTTGAGAATCTGCGACGCTTTAGGAACTTTGGAGATGTCCAGTAACGCATACAAATAGCAATAAGATGTTAACATGATGGCATAAAGGATTCTTGCACGTGTGTAACCAGTGTAACCAATGTAACCATTAGGTCAATGGGGGTTACAAAACAAGGTAACATAATTCTGGTGCACATTTTGTGCCTTATATGATTGGGAGACAGGAAAATTGAGGAAACAGACAAATGTTTTGTGCCATTCAAATTCAACTCCTTCCAGATATAACATTTTGCCAACTGTTTCCTGTTACTGGAGGTTAAAAAGTTAGTTTCACCAAACAATTTTATATTGAAGACTGATTGGACAATGTCACATCCACCCATATAATTTCCTTCACTAAAATTTTAAAGCTAAAAAACTATCAAACAGTACTTTTTCGAGCTTCATGTCGATGTCTGCTTTAAATATCTTTGTCTGTGACATTTTGTGGTCGCTTATTACTCCCTAAATTGGCGAAAAAACAATTTTCTAGAGCTTCCTGGGTAGCAGACAGCTCATTTTTTATGCATTCGTAGTCAGTTTGTTACTTTTGTCGCATAATAGAGCATTCATTTGTTTAAGCACCATTAAGAGCAAGACTATGTCGTAATATTTTTTATTTTATTTTTATTAAATATAATTATATTGTTAGATATTAATGCCTTTTTAAATGATGTTTACGATAGTTTTAAGCAACAATTTTTGCAAAAAAAGTTGCAATAACAAAAATGCTGATTTGCGACATTCGTTTAACTTACGGCAAGATAAAAATGGAAAAAATATCATGCTTTCAATATTCTACGTTTAAATTAATATTGTAGTATCTTTTAGGCAGGACTTCATCTTTTGTCAATTTGCAGATATGTTGTTGGTTTCAGTTTAACACTCAAACCTATTTGCAAGTTACTGCGACTGACGGCAAACATTGTAACATTATTTTGAAGTCGGTGTCATCAGACAGATACCAAAATGGGACGCCGCTCAATTAACACCACTAAAAGTGGGAAATATATGAATCCCACTGATCAAGCCAGTAAGTAACCAACCCCTAACCATTTCTTGAATAGAACACTTTTTTGTCATATGGTGAATAGTAAAATAAAAATAGCGAACTCCAAGGAAAATGAAAAATCCCTTATCAAATGGCAAAATCAAAAGCTAAAACAAATCAAATGAATGGAAAACAACTGTCATATTCCTGACTTGGTACAGTCATTTCCTTATGTAGGAAATGGTGGATTAAACCTGGTTTCATAGCTGGGCCAATATCTAATAAATTGTGTGTTTCCGGTTTCCCTACCCTATCTCCAATTCGGATGCAGACCCTAATATTTTATTGATGATATGAAAAAAAAATTTAAATCTGGATTTTTCTGTCTTTCCAGATCCAATATTCGTTAAGAATACTATTGATCTTCAAAGCGTTTGATAATTTCGACTAATACTCATATGTAAAGTGTATCAAGAACCAAGATTTTGATAAACAAACATGGCTTGTCGTTGCTGCGGAACAGTAGCTTTTAGGTGCTTATGTTATTTTTGACAATTTGCGGACCATCTGCACAAATCAGAAAACATAATAAAGACCATGAGAGTTACTGTTCCGCAGCTAGGCTTGTTGACAACTGTGCCGCATATTAGCCATCAAACTTGCGAAATACGATCACATGTACACAAAAAATATAATGACATCGATTCTAGATAATTACGAAATGATGAATCTTTTTGAAGAACATCATGATGAGCCTATAGACTAAACAAATATGGAGCTGACATATTTTGCTCAACTTTTTTGGACCAAAAGTCAGAATTGTTCCAGGTTGGACAGACGGTATCTGTCGGTGAATAGACAAACATTTTAGAGAGTAACATGTTCAATTTACTGCTAAAATCAATCCAGCTATTGTTGTAAGTAACGCTCTTTTTTACAGAATTGTGCTCAGGATGCAGCATTAATGGCTGTCAATGCCTTTGAGAAGTTGAGTTAATGATGGCAGGGGCAGGCAATGTGTAACAAGAAAGAGAAAAAAAAGAAGCTTTCCCCAGTAGGCAGACATGGTGTATCATTCATGTTCATTTATAAATGAATCTGCTCAGGGGTCATGTCATTTTTTATTCTTTTTATATTTTTCTCTGGCTGCTCCCATAACAATGTATATGTTGTGTACAAGTTATCATTTTGTACAAATTATAATTTGTACGAAAAAATTGTACAAATTATAATTTGTATTTTGACTTTGTACAAATTGTAGTTTGTACAAAAAGTGCTTATACAAATTACAATTTGTACAAAATTTGACTAAATTTCACTTATAACTTGTACAATAATTAATAGTATGAATTTTGTTATAAAAAGCATTGATACACACTATAGAATGTTTATTCAATGACCACACCTTATTTACAAAATACAAAAATACCCAGATGGAGACAGGAAATGTAAATGATACATGCATGTCAGTCAATTCTGATAGTACAATCGAAATTGGCCCCAGTGACAATTCTGATAGTATAATAGAAATTGGCCCCAGTGAGAATTCTGATAGTATAATAGAAATTGGCCTGAGTGACAACCAGGATGACACTGACGTTGAAAAACCAATCATACGTGCCAGGAAGCGTGCACTGTCTGGCCAACAGATCCAAGCCGAATATCTAACCAAGAAAACGAAACGGAAATTATCAGAACTTGCTGTGGGGGATAATGTCATTATAACCAATTCCTCAGTATGGTCATGCCCCAACTGATCCTCGAAATATCTTAGGTGTAATTATTGAATCTGGGGAATTTGGGTACCGCATTGGAACAGCTGTAGGAATTTTAACAGGATATTTGTTGAGAAATTAAATTGAAGCTGTTAAAGACACATCTTTATTCGTAGCAACGGTTCCTGATCAGCTTCAACTTTCGCTACGTGAATCAGTTAAACGGCTTTCAAAAACTGGTGGTCAGGGTCTGTCAGGGGTTTCTTTCATGTAAATGCAAAGGGGGTGCAGCACTTCGAAATGTAAATGTGAAAAGCAAAAGATGTTGTGCAATTCCCGATACCATAATTCACTCACATGCTCAAACAAATGATACAGAACTATTTTTTTTATTTTGTAAATAAGGTTTCAAAAACTGATGGTCAGGGTCTGTCAGGGGTTTCTTTCATGTAAATGCAAAGGGGGGTGCAACACTTCTAAATGTAAATGTGAAAAGCAAAAGATGTGCAATTCCCGATGCCATAATTCACTCACATTCTCAAACAAATGATACAGAACTATTTTTTTATTTTGTAAATAAGGTTTCGAAATCTGGGTCCATCAGGGGTTTCTTTCATGTAAATGCAAAGGGGCCCGGGGTGCAGCACTTCTAAATGTAAATGTGAAAAGCAGAAGATGCTGTGCAATTCCCGATGCCATAATTCACTCACATGCTCAAACAAATGATACAGAACTATTTTTGTATTATGTAAATAAGGTTTAGTGTGTGGTCATTGAATAAAAATTCTATTGTGTGTATTAATGCTTTTTTTAATAACAAAATCCATGCTAAATTATTGTACAAGTTATAAGCTAATTTTAGTCAAATTTTGTACAAATTGTAATTTGTACAAGCACTTTTTGTACAAATTACAATTTGTACAAAGTCAAAATACAAATTATAATTTGTACAAGTCTTTTGTACAAATTATAATTGGTACAAAATGATAACTTGTACACAACATATACAAGAAAAGAAAAAAAATCATGTATTTATATCTGCAATTTATTTGACCAGTTTATTAAGATCAAGATTTCACTTTCTCACCCTTATCAAAACCTGGAATTTTAAAATTGTCAGAACCACCCACTCTTCAAGATCACATTCTGTCTAACATCAAAACACATCTTTATAAATCGAATAAAGAGGGTGCAAGGGTAGAGTATTACCCCTCGAAACATCATAATCAACCTCTGCTTAGCATCTGTTCACAATGTTTTCTAGGGGTAATAATTTGCTCCCACATGTACCCTATGTGTCATTTACATTTTTAAGTTCAACTAGGCCTAACATAATAACATACCATGATTTTTCACTACCATTTTTGGTTTAAGATAATTCATTGGCAAGAACATTTTCTTTATTTTGACCAATAAAATGCATAAAATTTGCATTAAAGTTTATTATCATATTTCTGACGCAGAACTAAAACAGAGAATTAAAAATGCTGTAGATTAAGGACTATTCTAAATATTAAAGAATCCAGCAAAGGGTGGCACACCAATGATTTGATTTGGAACTTTTTTAAAATGTTTTACCTACCTACGCTACCTAATTTTTTTGGAGGTGAAATAGGAAACACACAATTTATTCATTTTGGCCCTAGCTAAACCTCTCATGTGTAACAGAATTACTAATTATTTTGTTTGCTCTATAGATGACTTTCAAATTCCTGCACGTTCCCGTAAATTTCCTATGCCATTTTAAGGGCCTGAACTTTTTACACGATTAAAATGTGTCATGAATGCAGGATTTTGATCAGCGCTCTTTAAGAGCATGAAGAGAGAGCCAATCAGCTGATAGCTTAATTTTATGGAGATATATAAATCCTGAGCTTATTCACAATGATTAATTAACGATTTTTCATTTATAAGTTTTCAGGCGATAATGTAGCCAACGTATAGCAGCGGAGTATATTGACAGAATTTTGGGGGTTCTTTTTATGAATGAGTTACAATGAAGCATTAAAGGAAAATATTTTGCTTGAAAAGAAAAGAAAAATAATTAATTTATCATACTTGTTGCTGAAGAAAATTAGTGTTAATGTCTTGCATCATATTTCTATTTTTACAGGAAAAGAGGCAAGAAAGAGAGAATTAAAAAAGGTATTTGTTTACTTTAAATTCATCTTTTACTGGGACCATCGATCATTAAGGGACTAAATAAGATATACATTGTACATGTATGTCATATCCCTACAATGGTCCATGTGTTTGACAAAATGTCTGATGTAAACATGTTGCACACTAATTCAATAAACCCTTGAATGATTCACTTCAATCAAACATTACCAGATTATGAAGAATGGTTTCAAATTGTGTGTTTTCATATCTGTAGTGACCATTTTCTCTTTATGGAACTATGATTTATTTTACTTTTGATAGACTAGAAGTATTATTCATGTTGCATTGGAAAAGTTTGATTATATGTCATCAACAAAGTGACTTGTCTCTCCTTTTATAACTTTTTAAATGTAAAAAGTAATTCATCAAAAGCTTTTTATTTATAAAAAGTTGCTGAAGTTATTTCAGATGCAAAACAGCCCTGAAATATATATTTATAAGTTTTATCTTTTTCCAATGATACATATATGATAAACAATCTAGTTTTTATGGTATTACATGTCAAATAAAACAATTTTTTATGTTTATGAGATTTATTCATATTATGAAAGTTTTTGTAAGATGTGTCTCCCTTTATTGAAATTTTTTTTTAATTCTAGAACAAGAAGCAGCGTATGCTAGTACGACAGGCTGTGTTAAAGGGAAAAGATCCATTACAGTTACTTACAGAGATGGAAATTATAGACAAGATGGGTAAAACATCACTAAAAATAACAATAAAAATCAGTGTCATAAACCTGCCAGCTTCTCAAAATCTCCAGTGGGATTTTAAGAACAAGAAGACCTAATGCATCTCTGATAAATATCTGGGTTTGAGTCCTGAAGAAGGAAAATCAAGAAAAGTTCTACTGATTCACCAAATTTGTGAAATGTTATTTTCCTTTTATACATATCATTAGTATTTAAACTTATACACAATGGTTTTGAATGAGTATATACAGTACCATTTAAACGAATCGATTCGATATCGTTTTTTTCCGATTTCCGTGTTTTTCGGAGCCACACCGAGTACCGCGGATTTCACTCCCAAATTCCTCCAAAGATTCTCTCCCAGCACCGCGTGGCTGTTAATTGGTTTATTGCCCATCGGATGTACTAAAAATTAACGACGCGTGACAACATAATCGGATTAGCCAGATAATTTACCTATGTACATTTAATCGATCTTGATTGCACAGGTGTGCTTTAAAATCACGGTATTAAAATTTTAACAAATGTTTTCCTTTCTTTGACAGATAAAGATGTGAAATTATCATTTATATCTTTTATGTTTTTGTCCCATGCCATTATCTTTGAAATAATTTTACAAACAAAAAATATGAAGAAAAACTTGTTATTTTGTGTTTCTATTACAGTCCGGTCAGGTCATACATTGTGTTCTTTCAACAAAGACGATTTTGCCACCATTAGAATCTTTTATGACTTACTCAATAAGCAATATCCGTGCATTAATTGTTCATTATATAAAAATCAACTGGCTTATAAAAAAATGTAGTTTTTACTGTAACTAGATCTTCCAATCTATTAATCGGATCAACAAGTAAACTCAATTTATTGAGCAATGTAAAATATTATGTTTCACCACCTCGGTACATTTATACAAACTTGAATAATTTAAATTACGAAAAGAAACTGTCAAGTGACAACTCTGTTGAACAAAGGGAATAACTTCAAGTGATTTTGCTAGCGCTCGTCATTTTCGTATTTTACAAAACGGTTTTCAAATTGACGAAAGTATTTTATATCAATTTCGTCATTTAAATTTGGAAAGTGTAAAAATATTTTCGCATTAAATTACTACAATTCTACCTGTCTACAAGTTTATGACGCTCAGTCATTTAACGTTTACAAACGATGTTAAAAGTTGTGATGATAAGTAATCCGCTTATCGCCATCCGATAGGTCACTAATCCTTTAATTATTATTGAACCTCAATTGCCCATCATAATATTCTATTCCAGTTAAATCAGTCAGAATTTCATTTTCAAAATTTCTCAACCGCCCACAATTGGCAGTTCTTTATCGTATTTTTGTCATTTGAACACAATTGATCCCCGGACAATTTCCACCATAATTTCAATATTTCACCAACCATAAATTTATATTATTGACCATGGACGATAACTAATGTTCAGGTCTACGTCCTGTTTTGACTGATAAAACATAAAAATCAAATAGCTAAAGAAGATGTGTTCTCGTTTATTCGGAAAAATTTTTTATTTTAGATTCCGGTTAATCAATTGTAAAAGGACCTTCTAGAGCCTCAATAAGTACACACAAAATTTCGTTCTGCATCTTTAAAACCTGAATGAATTTTCCCACAGTCGTCCAGAAAGGTCACCTGAGTTTACTGGTACGTGATATTATTTCCCGCCCTTTAAAAATCTCGTGCTGTGGATAAAATAAATGTTAACTATTTTTAGCATTTAACATTGTTAAGTAAGTCAAGTTCAAGTTCAACCCAAACTGTTGATAACTGACATGTGTATCGCGGAATTGTCTTCGCACGGCAAATATTTTTTTTAAAATCTTTTAAGATCACTGTTCAAAATACACAAGTTTACATTCATTGTGCGAAAATAAATATTATACAAAGACGAGTTAATGCAGCTGTGGAAGTATTCCTGTTGTAACCGAAATGTATTATTATCCTAAAGTAATGCCAACAAATCGTAAAACTAAAATGCAATAAATATTAAGCATAACGAATGGTGAATGATATTTTCTTTTTTACTTGCATATATACAAAACTTTGTGACACTAAATTTTTATGATTTTCTTTAAACTGCTCTCATTAATTTAGCGGAAGTTTCCGGTTATTTTTACAGAAGTAATGTCCATTTCGTAAATAAAATATTAATTTACTGGTGAAAACATCGAGGTCAAAATTAAGTACAGTTTTTATTTTTTATAAAATTTTAATACAATTGAAAGAATTAACAACAACATTTTGCTTTTAAATCTTTTATTCATTCAAGCAATGTGATAATCGTAAAAAGAAAATGCTGTAGACTTACATAATTATTATGCCTAACGAATGGTGAATAAATTTTCCTTTTTACTTGCATATACAAAACTTTGAGACACATAATTTTCAAATAAAGACTTTAACTTTGAAGTAGAATATTGCGTTTTTTTCACATTTTCCACTATATTTTATAATCCTTTTTTTTTTTTAAAGCAAGTACATTTAGGTAAAGATATTTTTAGATTGGCAAGCAAGAAATACGAAAATATTTTAACTTATTATTACCACAAAATTAAACTTAACCAGTATAAAAGACATTTAAAATTATACACCTGTTTTGACACTTAACCTGGTACAGTAGACCGAAATATAATTCTTTATTACGTCAACCTTTACCTGTCAGGTAATCCAATTACCCTATCAGTCGTGTGCCTGTAGAGATCAAAGTAGGATGAGGGCAATTAATTCCTCGGTGTAGGGAGTGAGCTCGCTAACACAATAAACATTTACGCGATTTTGGGAGAGATTACTCCTAAATTCCTCCAAACATTTTGGGAGGAATATCGGAGTTTTTTGGAGTGACTCTGACATTTTCCTTGGTGTAGGGTGTGGGAGAGTTGGTCCTCTTGAATGGTACTGTATGTGATAAACTTATACACAATGGTTTTGAATGAGTATATATGTGATATACTTATACACAATGGTTTTGAATGAGTATATATGTGATAAAATGCAATTTTAACTCCTTTGAATGGCTGTTTTTCATGAGTTGGGTCAAGACGTCTAATTGGGGAAATTCCCCATAAATCAGGAAAGTTGGCAGATCTGTTGTCTTTCTACCTTCAAAAACTTAAACGGTTCCTGAAAAAGAGAAATGGTTTAATATATATCTATGTGAACCAAGGCTTGTGACAAACAAATGATAAATTGGTGTAATTTTAAGGGAAAGATGTATGTGTATGGATGTCTTGTAAGTCCTTTCTGTGATTGACAAGAAATGTATCTTTAATTATTATTCAGAATATAATCCAGTGGAAGCACCATTACTGAATGAAAAAGTGCTAAAAGATAAAAGAAGAAAATTGAAGGAAACTTTCCAGAGAGTTGTCAGATTATATGTAAGTTTTTTCTTATCAATTTATCATAATATGTTAGTGAGTGACAGTCCCTAGAAATTTTGAGGAGGTCCTTGTTACATTGGGTAAAGAGTCAATAGAGAGTGTTTTTCATTCAAATATAATTTTAATATTTTGGAAGGACGACAATAATTGTTTTGATAGTCATGATAGTATTGTACAAACTCTGAATATTTTCATTTTTTTTTCTTCAAATTTTCATGCTTGAATTAAGAAATGAAAATTAAAGAAAACTAAATATCTTACTTAATGTTGTATATTTACTGTATATTGTAGGAAAAAGAGAATTTAGAATATTCTAAAGAGTTGAAAAAAGCAGAACATGATTATGAAAAGAAAAGACTGAAGCTTCAGCTTTATTTTGGTAATTTGTAGTAGAATTTTATAAAAGTTAGCTGTGATACTTCTGTATTTTGTTGTTTGCCCTAAGTCAAATGGCAAATAATATTTCATGTATATTCAATACCTGAATGAGTGAACTTTATTTAACTCTAATCTTGAAAAGTCAAAACAAAAGTTTGTTCTGATCATACAATAAACATTGCCGCCATGGGCAATTAGAAAGCTTTCATATTTATATATACTGTTTCAAAACATACAGTAAAAATGCTATGGCTAAAAACCATATCTCCTAGAAAAATGCTATGGCTGAAAAACATATCTCCTAGAAAAATGCTATGGCTAAAAAACATATCTCCTAGAAAATGCTGGCTAAAACCATATCTCTAGAAAACTATGATTAAAATCATATCTCTAGAAAAATGCTATGGCTAAAACATATCTCCTAGAAAAATGCTATGGGTAAAAACCATATCTCCTAGAAAAATGCTATGATTAAAATCATATCTCCTAGAAAAATGCTATGGCTAAAAACATATCTCCTAGAAAAATGCTATGGGTAAAAAACATATCTCCTAGAAAAATGCTATGGCTAAAAAACATATCTCCTAGAAAAATGCTATGGCTAAAAAACATCAGATATTGTCTGTGTCTAATTCACTGCTAGCTTATGTAAAATTAAATTACCATTTCATTTATTTCAGAACAAGTTAAAAATGCTGAGCGTGTACAGTTAGACCAGATTCCATTACCAGAAATCCCACAACAGTTAACAAGTAAGTGTACAAATACTAGACCCCTATAACACGTATATCATAACAGTATAAATTATTTTTACCATTTTAAAGAGAAAAAATTGTTTTATAGTTTAAACTAATATCATGCATACCAAAATTATTGCATTGGAACCATATTTCGGACAAAAGTAAAGATGATATCAAATGAAATAACAGATTACTTGCAGATGCATTAGCAGTAAAATAAGAATAAAAGTTTTTGAATTATGCTTTTTTTAACAGCATAATGAGAGATTATAAAGCATTTCACAGAGTTGTATTCATATGTAATATCTGATTTCTAAAACTTTTATTTACAGTTTCATCACTTTTACCTTTACCCTGTTATTAGCTCACCTGGCCAATCACTTGGCGTCCATTTCTGTTGTTGTAAATATTTTTTTTAAATCTTCTACTCTGAAATTACTGGGCCATGTAACCAATCTTTACATGAATGTTCCTTAGGGAATCTAGTTTCAAATGTATATCCAGGAATTTGCTGTTGCTTAAGATAGAACATAGGGGTAGCATGCCATTTTTGGCTTATACAACCTCTTAAACTAAAGCTGTTGAGCAAACCTGACTCGGGTTAAAATGATCAGCAGGTAAGTAGATATAGGAAGATGTGGTATGAGTGCCAATGAGACAACTCTCCATCCAAGTAACAATTTATAAAAGTAAACCATTATAGGTCAAGGTCTATATATAACTTCTCTGAAATTTTCAGAAAAATCTGACAACCTGTTATGGAGTTATTGCCCCTGAAATGTGACTTTTTACTGTTTTTTTGCAGTTTTGGCTGTTATGTTAAAACATTTAGGAGCGATTTTAAACATGTAAGTAAAAAATGGTCAGCAACACACCTAGTATTAGTAACTATATGTATGTGCATATAAAAGTCCTAATAACAAAGTGGCGATTTTGTTTGCCAGGAGAGCAATACAGACACAGGTGTACCTCATGTTTGCATTTTTTGGGGGGGAAACTATAGTAGATAGAGAGAATCTTTCAATAGTAAAAAATGAACAGCAAAACAAGATCTACAAATAAGTCAGCATGAACAAAATTCCAATTGGTCCCATAGAGGAGTTATTGCCCTTTGTAACTATCAAAAAGAAATATTTTTACCAGGTGAGCGATTCAGGCTCTTGGGAGCCTCTTGTTTACAGTAACGTCAATGATATCTTTACCTTTTTATTTACAGTACCATCAATGATACCTTTACCAAATGAAATACCACTGCCATCACTTGATAAACTTCCACATGGAATATTGAAGAAATCTTCAGGATTCAGGTAATAGCCTCAATTGTTGATGGTCAAGCTGTCATTATTTAGTGACAATTCCTGATATTTGATAACGAATCCTGTAGAATAACAGACATTATGGTTGTTTTCTTAAATTTTCCTTTGATCTTTCTGTTTCTAAGTTTTCCATCTCAACTTCTTGACTCAGATGGGTATTCGTAGTTGAATGGAGTGAGAATGTAATGACCACATGAGCTGAAGTCTTTTAGTTCCAGTGTAGATAAAAGGCATTAACTGGAGTATCTATGGACTTTCAACTCCAGGATGTTTCTCAGCTAGATCTTATATCGCTATCAGGGCTATCATTCTTTGAAGAGACTGTAGCTGAAAAACTCCCTCTCATTCCAAAACCATAGATAACCTATACTTTCATCAAATTCTGTGCTATCTGAAAAATGCAAATCATAAAATTTGCATTGAAGAAAGTGTTTTATTTATTTTCACTATTGTATGCGTTTATTATCTAATTAATTTACATATATATATATATATGATTTATAGAGAGATAACCATGATGGAAGTAGACCATGAAGCTCTGAGAAAACGAAAACCTCCAGGTCCCCCTCCTGGACCCCCACCACAACTCAGTGACAGTGAAGATGAAGAATATGATCCAGAAAAAGGTAAGAATTTATATATGTGAATATGAATAAAAATTAGAGGATGAGACAGTAACCCAATGACATAAATAACCAAAAGACGTCTAGAGGTTAACTTGTATTATCAACAATAGAGAGGTCTATACAATATGTCGATTTCTAATTATGTGGACTTTCATTGGTTCCCAGCCTTCTTCTGGATCACAGTTTACCCAATGATGGAATACAGATTTATAATTGTCACTTGTCACCTCCTTAACCCCCACACTTCCCTAATTGATAGTTAACGAAGGAAAGAAATTTATTTAAAAAGTTATTATATGAGAAAAATTTTAGTCACACTTTCCTAAAGTTCACTGCTATTTTCTCTGTGAAATAATAAGTTGTGAAGTTTTTACACTTACTTATTTATATTGCAACAGAGTTCCTAGAAGGTTTCACATGTCTGTATCAGTAGGAATATCAAAATGTGTCACATCATATACTGTAGAAAAATGTTGCAAAAATTGGATGAATAATTTTGTTTAAAGGGGCATTAGCTACGAGATATAAAAAATTAAAATATGATTTTTTTTGTTCAATCAGTATCAGTGATGAAAGTGAAAAAGGGAAATAATAATGTACGTAGCAGCCAATTTGTTCAATTTTGTCAAAATAAGTTAAGAAAACATCGCTGATGAATTATTCACTTGCAAGTAAATAATTCGACCTCATTGAATCCGTATGCATGTGACCTTCAATTTAACCCCTTATCTGGACATGGGTTGCACATGTATTCATCTATTAAAAGGAAAAGAATGTCAACTTTGAAAATGAAACAAGCATGAACCATTTGGTGGGCTGATTGGATCCACAAAAAATGATGATTAACATACTTTTTAACCTACAATTTGAAATCAAACAAAGATCCAATTGCACGTGGTCACTATCTGTTTATATTTATATTTATGTTTATATCAGGTTATATGAAAGTCGGCAGTCTTCGGAGGTCATCTCGATGGTTAATTAGATGACGTCTATAAATGCTAATACATATTATCGAGTCCATGCATTGTTAATTGTTTATTTTAGACCTTTTGTAATTTGGATATACGTTTTAGTATGTTATAAATCAAATATGAGAATTTGAGTCAACTCGGTGAACATGAATTTGACAGCTAATGCCACTTTAATATATTTGCTTTTAATGATATTATATTTTAAAAATCTTACTATTTCCTGAATGAACTTTACCTTTCATATTATTTTGATTATGTATATATATATATAATGGTAATAAAAATACTTCTGCAGATTGAATATTTGCCATATGAAAACTGTGATTATTGATATAAATTGTAATTTTGAGATTTCCCATCCAGGATTAGAAGTTTCAATTTTACATTAGATTGACATTGACCTGTATAGTTAATTTCTCATATCAAAGAGAAAACATTGGCAATAAATGGCACAATATATATCCAGGCAGAAAAATTTCAGCACAATCCTAATGGCTGACATATATACAAATTTTCATTTCATGGGTATAGTAGAAACAATTGGCAATGACGATCTTGTCTTTGAACATTTAAACGACAGTTGTGCAACGTTTATCTTTGTAAATTCTTTTTAACAGGTATAGAAGAAAATATCGGCACAGTAGATCTGGATATAGAACACCCTCACGATAGTCCTGACGAAGATGATCACGACCATGAAGATGATGAACTTCTAAGTAAGAAAATAGTCCATGATTTTAATGAGAGATTGAATAGTAGTTATTATAAAGAGATAACTATTTCTTTAATTTTGGGTTTTCAACCTGTCCACATTGTAATAAAATGAGATTAGGGGTCGGATACATAGTTTAATTCCAGAAATGTATTATTTATAATACTTGAAAGAATAAAATTTATTTCTTATTTGTAGTGGCAACCATACAATAAAACTGTTGTTGCATTAATGCATCAAATACAGTCAAAATCCTTATGTGGTCTGATAGTAGTAGTCGTCTCTACTCTACCTTTGAGAGTACAAATAACATGTGTTTGCCTCGGGTGTGGTAGGTCCTGGAATAGAACCTTGGCCAGGTCAAATTAAAGACTTGAAAATCGTTTTTGTTGTTTCCCCGCTAAGTATGCATCATTAAGGACGTTAAACAGCCATCCATCCATCAAATACATCAAATAACATATTGTAGTGAGGTGAACACTCATTAGATCCTATCCAGCCAATGTCATAGTAGGGATCACCACAGAATGAAAATCAAGGGTGGGGGAGACATTTTTCACAGAGGATGTGTCGTGTTCGTTGGCATCTTCGCAATAAATTTGTCATTAGAAAGAAAAAATACTGTTCATACATCTTTATTACATAAATATATATCAAAGATAAACTTAAAAGCATACATAGTAAGCACAATTGTCATTTTAAGCACTAGCAAATGTTTCTAACTGAAGTCTTGTTTAGTTGTCCCTGCTGTCAGTTTAGTTGTCCCTGCTGTCAGTTTAGTTGTCCCTGATGTCAGTTTAGTTGTCCTTGCTGTCTTCACTTAGTTGACCCTGCTGTCTTCACTTAGTTGTCCCTGCTGTCTTCACTTAGTTGTCCCTGCTGTCTTCACTTAGTTGTCCCTGCTGTCTTCACTTAGTTGTCCCTGCTGTCTTCACTTAGTTGTCCCTGCTGTCAGTTTAGTTGTCCTTGCTGTCTTCACTTAGTTGACCTAGGTCAATTCTTCTGTTAGTCATGCTGTTCCACGCTGCTCTTTGGTAGTTGAAATCTTTTGAGTCTGGCCCTTCTGTTGAAACCATCATGAGGGCATTCAATATCTTCTGTGAAAGTCTGTTTCTGAGGTCAGTCTTAATTCTCTTCATAGCACTAAACCCTCTTTCACAGTCTGAAAAAGAAAAAAATAATTAAGTTGTGATAAGAAACATGTAAGTATAAATTAACTATGAAGGTGCTCAATATATAAATTAAATATGTGACTTGTAATAATTATAAATTTGTACCTTACTGATAATGTAGAAATTGACTATAAAGACATTGAATCTAAAATAAACTAGAAGACTTACCAGCAGTGGAGACAGGAACAACTAGACAGAGCTCAGCTAACTTGGCCAGGTTTGGGTATAGTGGCTGGTATTTGGTCATCAAGGATTGGAGTATGTCTTGGAGGTTGCCTTTCTGACTTGAAACTTTCCCACTCTTGCCAGGCTGATTCTTCACATAGTGTAGATGAGTAGTGGGTCAAAAGATTCTGGAAAATAAAACAATTGTTTGTTAGACAAATATATGAAGCTAATAAAAATATAATTAAACTGATTTATTATTAAAAAAATGAAAATAATTAGTTTTTTGTCTCATTGGCAATCATACCACATCTTTTTATTTTTATATTTTACATGAAATTTCTAAATTATTTTATTTCTACTGATATGTTTAAATATTAAATGAAGCTTACCTCAAACTTGTCATCTGCATAGCCTTGTAAGTCATCAACTGTGGAGCAGGGTCTGGTAAGAGCAGGGTCAAAACAGCTAAAGGATGCCAACACACCAGTATGAGGAAACCTGTCTTTGATGTTCTGGATAACTGCATTGATGTATGGGTCATGTGTCTTCACTCTGAAATTGTCGAAATCAACAGGTGCAGTGATGGCTAGGTTGTTGTCTCTGTAGTCTTTAATGGTCTGCTGGACACTGAGCATGTGTTTACCAGGTTACCTGGTTAAACTTCAGACATAGAGTGCAGAACATACATGAAAAATGACAGAAGTATTGATTACTGTTTGAGTCGAATTTGAAAACATTATGTACTTAATATAATCAAAATTTATGTTGCAACAATTAATAATAAATTATACAAATTCTTCAGTAGAAATATAAATGAGAAAAGAAATTATTTTATATATTTCACATGTTCCTTATATTCAAGTTTTAATTTATTAATGGTAAATAAAATTAAGTAATACTTACCCTCTTCCTTGTCATGGGTAAGCCTCTGATACTTCTTTAGCCAAGGTTCAAAAAACGTTAATCTGTGTTTTGAAGTTTTACTTGGAGTTGTAACACTCATTTGATCAGGTTTCTGTGGTGTCTGTGATGAAGCTACTGTTACGGTGGTGTCATCTTGGTCTGTTTCTACCCTCCGTACTTTCGCACTGAAGAAAGCAGTAATGTCTTGCTTTGCAGATCTCTTCATGATTACTGAAGTGTCTTTTAACGGTCCAGTATTTATACCAAATCATAATTTTGATTAAAATAATTAGCAGTCTTTGATCCTTATGAAATTAATGCTCAGGAATGTCAGCTTGGACGATTCAACGTCAGCTTTGCGAGTTCAATTTTCGTGAACAGTCGTTCAAATTAATTTTTTAATCAGCTGATATGGAAATCATTAGAATAACAATACCTAATCATTACTTAATCACATTGATTGGAGATTAGTAGATCTTTTCTATCCCTGGATGAATGAAAAATAAAAAAACAGTTCATCACTTTTGATTTATCGTATTGTGTTTACTTCCTAGATTTACCGCGATGTTCAACATACAATATTTTTATCAAAAATATATAAATCTGCTTAAAAACAATTTTTACGATGTACAATGATGTACAATGATGATATTTATTCATTTCAATTACATCTAAAGCCCGTTTTTATTTATCTTTCATCTTGATCGCCAACATTACTTTTCTGTGTATGTTGTATAAGTCGTATGTTCAACCACGCGTGACAAGGTAACTACTTGCAATCAGCTGTTGTACACTTCCCGGAGGCACTGTTCACACCATTACCTTTGAATAAGATTGTCTAATTGCTACTGACATGATAATTGGATTAGTAGTTTCCGGTATTTAACTACAATCTATTTATTTTTGAAGCGTGGCGGACACCAAATTAAGCGTGGCGCATGAAAATCAAAAGTGGCGGAGATAAATCCAAGCGTGGCGCACCTCCACGCTAAAACAGCTCATGGTGATCCCTGCATACAATAATAAACTATACTCACATATTAAAGTAACAAAATGACATGTTTGTGTAATAAAAATTTGGTCAAGCAAATGATTTATTAAAAATTACATAAGTTGTCCATGGACCAATTTTAAAAATAGTTTCAACTATGAATGTAAAATTATAAACTCCAATTCAAAATATTTCCTTAACATCTTCTATTGCTAAATATATTCCAGTGCTGTATTTTAAGTTTACATTACAAAGCACTTTGATTTTTAAATTCTGCATGTAAATGTCCTCTTTATGTATATGGTCATGGTAATTTATTGACATTATAGTTCATTTTTATGCACTGTCGTAAATTTGTTTTTCTTCATAGGCTCAAAATCCAGAAAGATAAGATTTGTTGATGATGACACAAGGGACCCTGATGAGGAAGAGAAAGATACCAGATTAAAATTTAAAGCACCTAAGGGGGTGACAGCGTTACAGGCAAAAATGTTACAAATGGCAGGTCAGCAAATACCAGACAAAAAGAAGGAGGCTGAAAGACGACGTGATGTAAGATTTTATTTCTAAATGCGTCATGGCCATTTGTTTACTATCATTGTTATGTTACATTCATTTAATCTACCATGTTGTTTTCATATCAGTCAATTATCTACAAGTCTTGTTCAGGTCTTGGTGGCCGAGTGGTATATTAAAGTAGTTCACATACTGTATCACTAGCCTTTAACAGAAATTTAAGTTGGAATCCCACACTTGGCATGTGCATTATATGTAAATACTTTTTTAAAAGGCTGCAAATAAAGATTTTATCATTAGTTATATAAGATGATAATATTGTTTTTTTATGCAGAAATGCAAATGACAAATGAGTTATGTTATAGATGAGGATAGTTTATTCTGTTAATTTCAGACTTAGATAGTTTATTCAAGTACAGTTTTATCTCCCTTCACTCTGTTATGCAAGATAGTTTACTCAGTTGAATATGTGTCTCCCTTGGCTGTTATGCAAGATATTTTACTCAATTGAATATTTATCTCCCTTGGCTGTCTTTTATGCAAGATAGTTTATTCAATTAAATATGTATCTCCCTTGACTGCTATGCAAGATATTTTACTCAATTGAATATTTATCTACCTTGACTGTTTGTTATGCAAGATAGCTTATTCTCTGTAAATTACAGATTTATCTCCCTGTGTATGATTAGTATTCTTGTGTTACATTTGATTAGAGCAGTGTTTTTGAGAAACAAATTTTGTTTGTGTATATGTTTGAATATGTAAATTGCACATGAGAGAATCTGGGTAAAACATTATTTTACTTGTACCTGTGTTTTTGGGGCCAGTAAACCTATATATAGATTAAGTGGTTTTTGTAAACTGATTTGTTTATACTTTCTTCTGTTGACTTTTTTTGTTTCACTGATTTAGACATCAAGAGGGGAAGGCTTGAGCACTGATAAAAGTAGTGTTATCCAACTACATGTTAGCCTGTCTGATTAAAGTTATTAATCTTGTCAATGGTCTTATATTATATCTTTAATAGTTTTGGGGATTTTATTTATTAAGAATTTGAAGTTGATGATATATCTTTTTATATTAACAATTTTTCTTCTCCTTTTACATCTGCTTTTATTAAAATCATCTTACCATATTGAATATTCTGATATGCCACAGAAACATTCAGCAAACTAACATCATAATCAATTTTACAATACATATGAAACTGTACTTTAAAAAGTTCTGACATGACAAAATGTAAATCAATTCATACAAGAAAACATGTTACTCTGCATATTATAGAGTTCAGACAGCAGTTCAGATTCTGATAGTGATGAAGAGGACAGAAGGAGGAGACGAAGACGGAGAGATGATGAACGTGAAAGGGAGAGAGAGAAAAGGAGAAGAGATGAGGAAGATAAAAAGAAAGCTAGAGATAGTCTCCCAGATGGACCTCCTGGGGAAGATGAGAAACAAGCACAACCAAGGCTGATGCCTCCTGGGCCGCCGCCAGGTGCCCCCCCTGGGTTACCTCCAGGACTACCTCCAGGTAAGAACTTTATAAATGAACATTGTAGGGAAACAAACACAATTTGTCATATTGTTGTATGACTTTTGTGTAATGATGGCTTTGAAACCATCTTTATACTTATAATTTATGTCCAAATTTTGCATTGCAAGTCTCTCGTGGGAACAATTCTGTGACTTAAATCTTTAATCTTCAATAAAAAAGAATCTGACCTGATTTTTTTCTATTCTAAAGCCAAATTATACTTTTTAGAATCAAGATTTTACCATTTTGGTTTATTATTTCATTATTGGTTTTATTTTTACGATACAGTAACTTCAGCAGTATTTTTACAATTAGTAAAATCAATTCTGTAACGATGTTTTCGTGAATCCTTCAAAAAATGTTGACACACTGTAAATGTTTTCTTGATTTGATATTCTGTATTGAATATACATATACACATGTAATATCCTTTCTCACTGATTATTTGAATGGTGTATCATTAGCCGTTTATTTGCAGTGAAAACGCCTGATACAATTTTCAGGAAATTCATTTTTGTCCAGTTAATTTATTTTGTAGAAAGAATACTGATATAAAGAGAATCAAAGGACTTTTCCCCCTAGAATTACAATTTCTTTGATTAATCTAAGTTCTTTTTGTTATTTACTACCCCCATTTGTGTTAAGATCAGATGTCATATTAGTTATTGAATTCTCTCAAATTTTCTAATTTGTAAGTTTGTATACCCTGGTTACCAATGGCTTGGATATTTAATGTTACTTTATATTACTCTCCTTCATTTTGAAATAAAACAATGTTCTAGACTGTTTTTTCATTATGTCTTACACGTGTTGAGCCAGTTTATAAGTGTTAAAAGATGTTTTACAAAAAGAGTTGTGTTTCAATTTTTGATGACTATCTTTTCACGGGTTTTACAAATAATTTCATGAAAATTCTACTTGTCTTGATGTTTTTTTGATGCCTGTAGAAATTAAGCTGATTTTTGGTGCATTAATGTAATATTGGGACTTTTGTTACAGAATACTTTACTTTCCACAAAATTATTTATTTCTTTTTTTATTACGAAATTAGCTCTTTAATGTTTGATGTAAAATGTTTTACAATCACAATGTGATGAATTTAGAACTTTGATGCATCCCAACTCCTTGAACTCAAAGACTGTATTTTATATTGACAGGCCCCCCTCCTGGAGCACCTCCAATGATGTTCCGACCTATGAGAGGTCCTATGCCACGTATGTTACCCCCAGGACCTCCACCTGGCAGACCAGCAGGACTACCTCCTGGACCACCACCAGGACTGCCACCAAATGTTAGAATGCCACCAAGGATGCCACCTGGTCCACCAGGTTTGTATTGATTAATTTATTGTATGTTAAAAGTTGTATTCATATTTTATCAACAATTTTATGTAATGGCAGCAATAGAAATGTTGACATTGTATATAGATTTTAACACTTTTGTCCATACCCAGACTTACATGCATGTTAATATTTAAAAGTACATCTACTACTGTAATAAATGTATTTACACTTTTGGAATTTAGCTGAATTTTGTCTCAGGATGACCTTAGATATGTCTCCTAATAACCTTCTGACGTCAAGTAACAATCACTTTTTAATTATGACGTCAATTTTTTTAAATTGTGATGTCAAATTTTACGGGAACTTGTGTGATTTTAAGTAATAGCAGACACATTTGCATGCAAGTGTAAAGACGTCTCTTTACACCCTCTAGAATCACATATAAAAATTCTCTTTTCTTGAATGCATCTGTATACTAATTCTTTCCTACTTTTTCTGCAATATGTAGTCTACAGAAGTAATATTTCATAATCGTGATAACAGCAGTGGTTTGTTATATATAGCTGCATCCAGACTCAATGCTATTTGATTGTAATTTATTTTAATTGCAGGCATTCCTCCTCCTAGAATGCTCCGTCCACCAGGAGCACCTCCAGGGATGCCTCCACTCCGACTGGCTCCACCAGGTACTCAACCACTACAGAACCCTAACGTTATAAGTGCTCAGCCTAGTATCATGAAGCCTCCACAGATATCATCTGAAGAAGAAAAGAAGAGTACAACTACAATAGAAGCTAAACCACAGATAAAGAACGTAGGTGGTGATGTCACACGGTTTACACCAGTGGCCTTGAAAATTAAACGTGATCCTAGAGATGCTAAAGGCAGAGTCATTAAGAAAGGTAATAATGTTAATGCACTGTCAACACTAGAATTGCCAGAATATATCATAGACAAGATTTGTTTATGTAATAATGGAGAAAATCCTCGCCGTGTGCAAAAACTAAATAGCAAATTGTTTAAGTCTTGAATATGTGGAACATCCTCTTTTACATTTAATACATGTTTTTCATTGGATTAGAGTGAATAAAGAATTGAAAACCTGAGACCATCTGAGCCTGAGACTTTTATTTTGCTTATTAAATTAGTTGATATGGAATTAATATGGAATTAAAAATTTGAATGTTAATATATCTTTTGAAAGAAGCTGTGATTGTCATCAGCGTCCTTGATTAAACTCAATAATTATTCACATTTATGACTAAGTATTTTGTCACCATTTCAGCTAAAGAAGAAGAGAAGAGAATATCAGGAATCACACCTAAATCAGCACCGGTGGTGGCAGCAGCTCATACCAAGACAAAGGATGATGCTTATGATCAGTTTATGAGAGAAATGGAAGATTTAATATGAGGGAAAATAAAGGTAATTATCTTTCTCAGCATTCATTTCTAAGTCACTTTCTTTACTCAATCACACACTCCAAAATAAAGAAAATATTGTATTATAAAGCTTAAGAAATTTGAGAAATAATTATGATCCTATCCCTGCTTACTAGGTCACATGTTAGGTCAAAGGTTGATGCTTTGGATCAGTTAATGATAGAAGTGAAAGATTTGTCAGTTTGGTACTTTTACAGATAATTATACTTAGAATAGGTTTATAAGAGAAACGGAAGATTGTGAGAAGTAGATTAAATACTTTATGATTGTTCATAACTATACATCATTACAGCAGTCTAGGTTTTCAATTAACAAAACAATTATAGATGTTCTAGTTCTTTCAGCTGACTAATTTTCTGCCATAACCATTCACTAGTTACTATGTACCTGTGTTTGGTTTATGACAGAAAATACCCAATCCTAACAAATTAGTTGAATCAAATGAAAGTGTGAGATGGCTTATCTCCCTTTGTATAGTGATATTTTAATGTAGTAGTTTTAATGTGTGATTTACTTAACCATTGTTTATGCCTATACATTTGACTACCAACCCAGTATATAACACAGTTGTACAAGGAATGCCTAGATCTAGGTGCTCTTTTAATACTGATTAGAACCATACTTGCCAACCTCTGGCAATGAGAAATCATGTCATGACATGACATGACATGTCAAAAAGCGTGTGAAAATGCGTGACGTAGATGCGGACTTTTTAATATGACCAATGCTCAAAATTTCACATTATACACATTTGTTAATTTAAAAAACAATATTCTACTGTAAACTTTTATTGTATTCAACATGTTCAACAGTGCTTTTAAAGAAACACCACTAGGCACATATTCAAAACAACTGCCAATTTAGTTACATTTACTTGATAACAAGGCACACAACATATCATTGTCAAGTTCTGATCAGAATTCAGTGTAGATTTCTTTATTATTGAAAATGCTCTCTCACAGTCAGATTTGATATCTGGCTGAACTAAAATAGCTTTATCAAGCTTTGAAAGAGTGTCATTATAACGTGTTTTTTTGCCATCAAAAATGTCATCTTTAATCTCTGCCATTGCTCCCAACAAGCTATATATGTTGTTATTGCCTGATCAAAGCTGGGTAGTTCATCAGAATACAGTTTTGGTACTATGATAACTGATCCAACAGTTCCGTGATTTTTCCATCCCCAAGGGCCTGTGGAAATCTGTTGGCTAGATTTGAAACTGAAAAAGAATTATTTTATAAATTATTTGATTATCATCATTGATTAAACATGTTAAATGCATAATCAAACAGCTAAATTGTAGTTCTCCTCTCACATATTTTGTTATGATTGCAACATAGGGTACATAATGCGTTACTCGTCCCTCGATCATTTTAACTCGAACTCCCAAATATAATTTATAAATCTTGAAATTATATATCTTGTTACGTACACATCGTTTTAGCTTAGCAATCGGCTTTTTAGACGACGGTAAAGGCCCTGAAAGCAACTTATATCTGTGGACATTTCCCCTAAGTGAATTTGAAAGAAAGATTGTCACAAAATTGTAAAAACTAATCACAAACTACTTACCTTAAGGGGTTTTGCTCTCGTCTATTATGATAGAAAAATAAACAATGGTGGCCAAACAATTACTTCGGAATTTTCGATATTTATCGTCTAAAGATGAAAAAAATTGAGAATCGATATATCACTAACGACCAAAAAATCAAAGCAACCAAAAAGCGTGTAATCACGTGTAAAGTGGTGAAAAGCGTGTACACGCCATGTGACAAAATCCTCGCGTGTAAACCGTTGAAAAAGCGTGTATTACACGCAAATATCATGTCACTTGGCAACTATGATTAGAACCTTGATCCAGTACAATGTCATAATGTTTTAGAGGCAACACTTACAAGCAACAGTTTAGTCTTATTCAAAATTACACACAATTGACTCTACAGGACTTTACATTACATATCAACAGTAATGTCTGGCAATTGAAATAACAAATGTTGAATACTGAAATGATTATATATGAAGTCAAATGTATATATGCCATGGTCAACATTAAATGGTTTGTCAGTTTTATGAGTACATTGTTCTGAAGGATTTAGGAATTATCACATAAAAAGAATAAAATTTTTAGGAAATCTATAACCTCAGATTTCTTTAATGGAAAATGTAAAATTCTTTGTTTCTAACATAAAATGTATTATGGTGATATCTGTTGACACAAGGCATGTTTCTGGACAATCACCAAGTATGTTCACAACCAACAGGCCAAAAACACAAAACATTTGGAATCATAAAATTAACAGAGGCCAAATAGAATAGCAATAACCTTGTTAGCTTTGCATGAGAGGGGGGCTGCCCTTTGTATTCCTGTATAATAACATATTTTATGAACTGGAAATTAAAAATAAATCATTTAAACAAGTTGCTTTAAATGGATAGTAGCTACGATTTTCATTAAAATTATTTTTCTAATCTGTATGCCGGATTTTGTACAAAATGTTTATTTAGAATGAATAAAACCATCACAGCATTTAGAAGCTTTTTAACGTTTTACACCTGAATTTAATTTTTGTCTACAGACAAAAATTCGATGTTAAGCCAACCCTTATTCATATGACCTATGTTGACCTTAACTCCGCAGTTCCCAATGCGCAATCGCAAGTTGTCCCTCGAAGGGAAAATGTCGAACAGAGGAATGTTATCGCGGAAATGGAACATGTGTTTACAGTTTCTGCGAGAAAAAGAAACAGTAAAGAGGCGAAGACAAGTTATTGTAAATTGAAAATAAATTACGTGATGAGATCGGTTATTAGAATCATTTTCAAACACCTGTCACACAGATAAAGTCATTATATAAGTAGTCGACATTACGACGGTTTGCGAAATGTAAAAAAAACATTTCTGAACTTTTCGAATCCAGATCACATAAAAATAAATCGCGACGTGTTCAAATCATTATTGTCCAAAATATCTTTATAAGTTTAAGAGCAGTGATCTCACAACTTAGAAGACATTAAAAAAATCAACTTCATACAATTTAATATTATACTTCCGGTGTACCCTGCATGAAGGCCCCAATTCAATTCACAAACATGTGTATACGTTATCGGCATTGTTTTGTCGTACAAATATAAAACAAGTGTATAATAATGCCATTGTTGGAGAACCTTTGGTTCGAATAATATGCAGACATTTAGTATATTTTGTTGTTTACATAATTTGATAAATGGTTTCAAATATGTAGTTTAATCTAAAGAAATTGTAAAATACATAAGAAAACAAAAGCACATGTTCATATTTATTTATATCTTGGTAGAGATGTGTCGGCAAAGTTCGGGAAGTAAACCCGATGCATAATTAATGAGATGAAAAGGCACGCTACATGATATTAATTATGAATTATTAACACTTCTGTACTTTATATAAACATTCCAGCGATCTTATTGTTAATTTAAAGTACATATCTTTGATTTTAGCAGCTTTAAAATTTGGTCATAATTTTGTCAAAATCGTAGCTACTATCCCTTTAAGTGGACGTAATAAAAATTTGCAACACATATTTTTAGCTCACCTGGCCCGAAGGGCCAAGTGAGCTTTTCTCATCACTTGGCGTCCGTCGTCCGTCATCGGCGTCCGTCGTCGTCATCCGTCGTCGTTAACTTTTACAAAAATCTTCTCCTCTGAAACTACTGGGCCAAATTTAACCAAACTTGGCCACAATCATCATTAGGGTATCTAGTTTAAAATTGTGTCCGGTGACCTGCCAAACCAACCAATATGGCCGCCATGGCTAAAAATAGAACATAGGGTAAAATGTATATTTTGGCTTATAACTCTGAAACCAAAGCATTTAGAGCAAATCTGACATGGGGTAAAATTGTTGATCAAGTCAAGATCTATCTGCCCTGAAATTTTCAGATGAATCGGACAATGGGTTGTTGGGTTGCTGCCCCTGAATTAGTAATTTTAAGGATTTTTTTCAGTTTTCGGTTATTATCTTGAAAATTATTATAGATAGAGATAAACTGTAAACAGCAATAATGTTCAGCAAAGTAAGATCTACAAATAAGTCACCATGATCAAAATGGTCAGTTGACCCCTTAAGGAGTTATTGCCCTTTAAAGTAATTTTTACCAATTTTTGTAAATTTTGTAATCTTTACAAAATCTTCTCCTCTGAAACTACTGGACCAAATTCAACCAAACTTAGCCACAATCATTATTAGGGTATTTAGTTTAAAAAATGTGTGCGGTGACCCAGCCAACCAACCAAGATGGCTGCCATGGCTAAAAATAGAACATTTAAAGCAAATCTTACAGGATTAACTTGTTTATCAAGTAAATATCTATCTGCCCTCAAATTTTCAGATGAATTGGACAACAGGTTGTTGGGTTGCTGCCCTGAATTGGTAATTTTAAGGAAATTTTGCCGTTTTGGTTATTATCTTGAAAATTATTACAGATAGAGATAAACTGTAAACAGCAATAATGTTCAGCAAAGTAAGATCTTCAAATAAGTCAACATGATCAAAATGGTCAGTTGACCCCTTAAGGAGTTATTGCCCTTTAAAGTAATTTTTACCAGTTTTTGTAAATTTTGTAATCTTTACAAAAATCTTCTCCTCTGAAACTACTGGACCAAATTCAACCAAACTTAGCCACAATCATTATTAGGGTACTTAGTTTAAAAAATGTGTGCGGTGACCCAGCCAACCAACCAAGATGGCTGCCATGGCTAAAAATAGAACATAGGAGTAAAATGTAGATTTTGGTTTGTAACTCTGAAACCAAAGCATTTAAAGCAAATCTTACAGGGATTAACTTGTTTATCAAGTAAATATCTATCTGCCCTCAAATTTTCAGATGAATTGGACAACTGGTTGTTGGGTTGCTGCCCTGAATTGGTAATTTTAAGGAAATTTTGCCGTTTTGGTTATTATCTTGAAAATTATTACAGATAGAGATAAACTGTAAACAGCAATAATGTTCAGCAAAGTAAGATCTTCAAATAAGTCAACATGACCAAAATGGTCAGTTGACCCTTAAGGAGTTATTGCCCTTTATAGTCAATTTTAACAATTTTCATTAATTTGGTAAATTTTGGTAAGTTTTACAAAATGTTTTCCTTTTGTAATTTTCTTTTCTGAAACTGCAGTAGAAAATCAATATAGAAAACAATCTACTAATGAACTGGCAATAAAATAATTGATAATTCTATAACATGAAAAAAAACACATTAATACCTGATGATGGTGTTTCTTTCTTTACATTGAAAATGATGTCACAACTATAATCCCGAACAATAGGTCGAATGTCAGATATGTTTCAGTACTTTGGGTTCATTTTCTACAGATTCAAGTGCAAATAATGCTTGAATTCCTACACTAATTTATACAGACTTCATCCCTTTCACAGGTAATGCCTGCCTCATATTATATTTAAAACTTTAATAGAATATCAGAAATTTTGAGAGAAAATTAATCAACCATGCAAGATCTAAAACTTAATTAATATTGTTCAAATTGTCAATTAACTATTAAAAATATAGTTCTTCATTTTATATTTTATCAGAAGTTTAGGAAAAAATTTAATTTAATTGTGTCCCTTGTTCTCATTTCCTGGGATAAATCCAATACAAATTAAAGTATTGGTATTGAATTAATATTTAAGAAATATTTCAAACCTTACCATTTTCTTCACAAGAATGAAGACCATATTTTCAGTGTCATGAGTATCAGTCATCATATTTGTTGTACTTTGTTGTTTAAAAGTTGAATACAAAAAGATCAACAAAGCAATTCAAAACCACTTGAATTTTGCAACAACAAATGAGAGTTTTAACGACCTCAGCTGGCTATACAACCCTTGCACAATCAACTGAATTTTGCAGAAATCATTAATAGGAAAGATTGCCCTTAAATGATAATTTTTATTACCTTTTGTTTTTTTGGGGGTGTTGCAACAACAAAACTTCACAACAAACTTTCTCATCACTTCACATTTCTCGTTAGATAAATTTTACAAAATTCTCCCTGAAACTACTGTCAAATTAAACCAAACTTGGTTTAATCACCACTAGGATATCCAGGGACCACTGTGTATGGTGACCCTGCCTGCCAACATGGCACATATGGCTGAAATAAAACATAGGTTTCAAATGCACTTTTTAGTCTTATATCTCTGAAACTAAACGACAGTACAACAGTTGCATTTATCATGCATCAATTGTAAATAAAAATATCAGGTGAGCGACACAGGGTCCTTGGAGCCTCTAGTTTTTTTTAATTTTGCCTGAATATATGCTAACCAATGTTTAACATACTATATTAGTACACTCTGATCTTTAAATAGCACTAGCCTGCCCTGGAAAAAAAGATAATTTGGCTTATAAACATTTGCATTAAATATGCTGAGCAAAAGTGAACAAGATTTTCAAATTTCTTATAATATGTAAAACAGTATCATAGTATCATGTGTTATGTGAGCCTTTGAAGATATTTGATTACTGTTATAGTTTGGACTCATTACTGTTTGGCAGTGAAAACACAACAGACAAAATTAGATCAGTTATATTTGCTTTTTTATTTGAAAATCATGATACTTTGGCTAGGTTTTCACAAATTACCTACAATTATTGGTAAAAATGTTAACATAATGGTTATAAACTGTATATTATTTATTAAACAAATACATAATTAATGTCATTGGCAAAATACCTTTGATATTGACTGCTACCTACCTAAATACTTATGACAACAGCATGCCACCTATGTTAATTACCCCCAAACTGGGTGTCAACTAATGATCTCTTTCATTATTCTCCATAGAAGGGGATTAACCTACCATTAGACAAAGTAAACAAGAGTCATGAGAGTAGGAATGAAAAGGGATTTTAGGTATAGGACAATGACACAGCATCCCAATGACACAATAACAAAAGTCATTTTAGAAGTCAATATATGGTCTTTAAAAATAGACAAATGTCTACAATATTTGAACATTTCAATCACCAAGAGTTTGTGCAGTAATCGTTAATATTCCAACTATTAGATCAATGATAGACCTTTTTGTTAAGATGAATTGTTAGATAATTGGATAGTCACCGTCACCTACATTTACTTTTAGTGACATTAGATACTTTTTTGTCAGTATATCAGAAATTCATGTACTTGACTGGTACGTTGCTACAATCAAGACACGTTAAAAAACCTATAACTATAAAAAAAAAACCTTGTAACTATATTGTGAGATTTCTAAACATGCTAAAGAAAAAGATGACCAATAGCTTTCTTGTTTACAAGTGTACCAGCAAGGGTCTACTAATATAAGCTAAAATAGTTATGAAGTATAATCAAATCGCCTTGAATAAACAGTTTAGGGAGTATTGCCTCCCCTTACTCACTTTGACACAAAGTAATGTATAATTCTTTTGATATGAAAACACCAAATATGATACTAGCTATCATGGGAAAGAATTTAGATAAGCTGTATCTTTATCCAATTCATTAAGTTTTACCCTTGTCCGTCTGTACGTCCGTGAACCGTCCGTACCGTGTACGTCCGTACGTCCCAAAATTGGTTTCTGTTTGTCTTAATCAAATGTTATGAAACGTATACACAATGCTTTACTACAAAACACAGATCAAGTTTGAATATTGGTGGCATCACTTTTACCGTTCTAGAGTTATGCCCCTTTATGGAAAAGTTGCTGAATTTTTCATTTCCGTTCTCTAACTTAAGTTTACTGCAACCAAATATTATGAAACTTATACACAATACTTATTACCACAAAACACAGATCAAGTTTGAATTTAGGTGGCTTCACTTTTACCATTTTAGAGTTATGCCCAATTACAAATGGGAAAATTGCTGAATTTTTCGTTTCCATTCTCTAAATGAATTACTTGATTTAAACAATAAAGTGTTATATAGATTTGTGATAAATGGTAAAACCTTGAAAGTCTCTAAAAATATTCCATAGTATCTCCTGTGTCAAATTTGAAGCAGTGTTTTTTTTTTTTGTGTCATCCACTTAAAACTTTAAAGTTCGCCATTTGCAAAAAAATGGAATTATGGAAAATATGTCATTGAGACAGCAACCCAATTAAAAAACATGAAATCCAGAAAAAATATAAATGTCAACTTAATCAGGATTTTTTTATCAAGAGAATACAAATTTCTTATCGGTGATAAGAAAAGACAGCTTTCTCTACTTATAAGATATAAGATAAGAAAAATTTATTTTGATTTGGCACAAGTTAAAATACAAACACAAGCTCTAAGGAGCTTTTGACCAAATATAAAACATATATATAACATAAAAACATTCTAATTAAACATATAAAACAACCTGTAATACAGAGTTGAATCTTACAGACATAGCATGCAATAAAAATTTAGAAACAAATTTAGAATAAAGTAAAACATTTTTACCTACATTAAAGTTTAAAATTTAGATTAAAAATATGGTAACTATTTAAATAAACAGATTACTTTTAAAAATCAAATAAAAAGTTTAGAACTATAGTACATGCTTTGAGATCTAGAAATTTCAAAGAACAGAATATTTTCAACATGAATTGATTATCCAATTTCTGGGAATATGTGTCAGAAATTAAAATTTAAATATATAAAAATTCGTGAAGAAATACATCAATACTAGTCCAAAGCAACAAAAAGCAACATAAATAATAAACAGCTCAAGAGTTATCTGCAAGCAGAACAGCGACATTCCAAACCGTTCCAGGACTGAACAAGACTTTTAAAATGTGAAAAACTATTTTCAGTCCTGAAATGGTTTGGAACACTGTTCTATAAAGTTGCGGCAGCAAATTTGAAAGATTTTTTACCGTAACGGGTTGACTTTACCTGTGGAACATCCAGAATATTTACATACCTGAAAGAATACTTAGATTTTTGACTCTCACCAAATTTTGTAGGCACACAGGAGCTATATTGTTTATAATCTTGAAAGTTTCTTGAGCCATTGTTCTTATCTGTCTGATCTGCAAGGAGGGCACCTTAGCTTTAAGTAAGAGGTCCTCATAGGAGCTGTTAAAATCCTCTTATACAAGACGGAGTGCTCTTTCCTGCACCTTTTCTAGTTTTTTGGAATTTTTCTCAGTACAAAAATGCCATGTCAAAGGGCAAAATTAAAATTACTGAGAATAAAAGTATGAAAAATAGTAAGTTTACTAAGTCTATCCAAAACTGAGCCCAAACGTTTTAAAACATTTAGTTGCTGTGAGGCCCTCCTACAGATTGAGCTGATATGAACATCAAAATTTAACTGATAGTCAATTTCAATGCCTAATAATTTTACTGTTTTTCACATGTAAGGTTCGAATTTTGAATATGTATAGATGGGTTTTTTTCAAAGGTCTTTTTGCCAACAGCCAAAACTTGAAACTTGTTGGGATTTGCTTGCATTTTATTCACCCGGAACCATTCGATAAGTATTTTTGACTCATTTATTAAAGGAGATATGACAGCAAACCTAAGACACAAATAATTAAAAGACATCCTTCTTATTTATTCTTTTATTTATTGAACAGATTAGTTCAATTATATGTAATAATATTTGTGTTTTTGTGGGATATAAATTGCACAATTCTTTTACATGTTTAGAAATATTTAAAACCTGGTACAAATGGATTAATAAGGTTAATTTAGGTGATGTTAATATTTTAACCGAAAAAAATAAAGAATGTTAGCCTTGAATGTTTAAATGACCATCATAATATTATATTTAAATGAAAATTCTTTTCTTATATAAATGAATTATTCTGTAGATAAATTCCAGCTTTGTAAATAGAACCTCACTTTTTAAGTGTTTTTATTTTGGATCCCAGTTCTAATTATTGGGAATTAGAGATCTATTCATTCTGTTGACTCTTTGGATTGGGATTTTCAATGTCAAGGTCATGACTATAAAAATAAATAGTACCAGTTATTGGTAAAAGTGTCAGTAATGCTAGGGTTGTATTGATTTAGCTGCACAAAATATGCATTTTACAATTTTGAATGTTGCAATCCTTGTAATTTGTTTTTACTCTATCCCTGGTTAGTTGTACCAGAGAATTGTTAAATAATCACTTATAACATACAAATAATGACTGTACAACACATTAATTTATAAATGAGCTTGCTGCTACTCAGTTTATTATGATGGTGCTTATGAAAATAAAACAACTAGAAATAATAATTCAACAGGAATAAAATTGCACTTATTTTCTCACATTTTGGTTTTATTCTTCCATTGTACATCAGAGAACCACAAGGGAATAAATCCTATTACATCATTCAATGAAATACAGGATATCACAGTTTTAACTCTTACATTGTAATAATTACTTTTTTTATTATTTTGTTTTACTTTTTATTTCAAATCTAAAATTATCGTTTTTTGAAATGACATCAAATTCCCTGTGGTTCTCTGATTTTTATACGACCGCAAAAAAATTTTGCAGTCGTATATTGGTATAACGTTACGCGTCGTCGTCGTCGAAGACGCATTGGTTTCGCACTCTAACTTTAGTTTAAGTGAATGGATCTCTATGAAATTTTACCATAAGGTTCAATATCACAAAAGGAAGGATTGATTTTGGGGTTATGGTACCAACAGTTAAGGAATTAGGGGCCAAAAGGGCCAAAATAAGCATTTGTGTAACTTCCAGACATAACTTGTGTGTTAGTGTATGGATCTCTCTGACTTTGTACCACAAGGTTCCATATCACAAAGGAATGCTGGGATTGATTTTGGGGTAATTGCCTCAAAATTTTGGGAATTAGGGGCCAAAAGGGGCAAAAACAAGCAAAAACAAGCATTTTCTAGTTTCATGACAATAACTTGTGTGTAAGTGTATGGATCTTTCTGAAATTGTACTACAAGGTTCCATATCCCAAAGGGAAAGCTGGAATTGAGTTTGGGGTAATTGCCTGAAACGTTTAGGAACTAGGGGCCAAAAAAAATAAGCATTTTCTAGTTTCAGACAATAACTTGTGTTCAAGTGTATGGATCTCTCTGAAATTGTACTGCAAGGTACCATACCTCAAAGGAAGGCTGGGATTGAGTTTGGGGTGATGAATCATAAGGGGGTTCAAAAAAGGGGGGGGTGGATTTTTTTTTTTCCTTTTTTTTCCTTTTTTTTTTTTTAAATTTTCCATTTTAAGTTGGTTATTTCTGATTTATATTTAAAAGCAAATAATAATGATATGGCAGGAGATACACACCAAACAGGATGTGTAAATTATTATATAATAAGTATTGTGCAATAGCAAGAAATTTTCAATTGCACAGTATTGTGCAATAGTAAGAAATCTTCAATTGCACAGTATTGCGCAATAGCAAGAAATATCCAATAGCACAATATTGCGGAATAGCAAGAAATTGTCAATTGTACAGTATTGCACAATAGCAAGAAATATTCAATTGCAATATTCAATTGCACAGTATTGTGCAAAAGAAGATACTTTGTATAAATTGCTTATTTCTTGACCAATTTCAATGGGGTTTTATTCTTGAACTCTTGGGGTTCTTTAATATGCTGAATCTAACCTTGTATTAAGTTTTTGGATTTTGGGCCCCGTTTTTAAATTGGTCCACATTGAGGTCCAAAGGGTCCAAAATTAAACTTTGTTTGATTTCATCAAAAATTGAATTATTGGGGTTCTTTGATATGCCAAATCTAACCGTGTATTTAGATTCTTAATTTTTGGTCCCATTTTCAAATTGGTCTACATTAAGGTCCAAAGGGTCCAAAACTAAACTAAGTTTAATTTTAACAAAAATTGAATTCTTGGGGTTCTATGATATGCTGAATCTAAACATGTATTTAGATTTTTGATTATGGGCCTAGTTTTCAAGTTGGTCCAAATCGGGGTCCAAAATTAAACTTTGTTTGATTTCAACAAAAATTGAATATATGGGGTTCTTTGATATGCTGAATCTAACCATGTATTTAGATTTTTGATTTTTGGGCCCCGTTATCAACTTTGTCCACATTGAGATCAAAAGGGTCCAAATTAAACTTTTGTTTGATTTCATCAAAAATTGAACTCTTGGGGTTCTTTGATATGCTGAATCGAACCATGTATTTAGATTTTGGATATTGGACCTTAATAGGTGAATGTCCAATTTAAAATTTTTAAGTTCTTAGACCACATTCATTCTGTGTCAGAAACCTATGCTGTGTCAAATATTTAATCACAATCCAAATTCAGAGCTGTATCAAGCTTGAATGTTGTGTCCATACTTGCCCCAACTATTCAGGGTTCGACCTCTGCGGTCGTATCAAGCTGCGCCCTGCGGAGCATTTTATTTTAAATTGTGACAGTTTATAATTTGATTGATGTTTGATTTGGAACATTTTGCACATGCTCAAATCATAATGACTTTTTTAGAATGTGTATTCACCTACTAATATCATCTTTATATCACATTCTGGTGAGAAACTGAAATAAACTCTTACTAGAAGGATATAGCCCATATAAATGCATAAAAAGGAGATATTTGGTAAAGACTGATACTATCCAATTAAAGACAAAGTTCTCTGCATACTAGTAAGTTTAAGAATCAGAAATGTTTGGTATACCAGTTTGGTCAAAATATTGCAATATTATAACTGTTTATTGATGAAACCTCTCACTAATTTGTAATTGGAAATTTAACCATCTCCTCAGATGATAAATATTGTCTCCCAATAAATTTGCTGTTATAGCTTTATTTGACCATGATGTGTAAACATTTTATGCATCTATGATTTGACCAATGAAACCCTATAGATTGTCAGACATATTATTATAGAATAGAGTTACCTTTCTTGAACAGGTGCTTGTTTGAACATGAATTTGAACTTGTTAATTATGGTCAATTGTTATTTATTAAATACATTAATGTGGTCTTTGTTGGGTTATTCCCTCAATTTTATGATCTGAATAGAATTATTATAAGTTAAAAGAATTATACAATTATGAGGATAATCTATATTATCTGATTTTTAAATATTTATGTCTTTTTTATGTAGAGCTGACAGTCATGTAATGTGTGAATGATTTAAAGATATTTAAAGTACAATTCTTTGTCAAATTAATGCTACACAATTTTCAATATATGAATCAGTGCTAGTCCTGTGAAAATTGAAGTTTGCTTTAAATGCTTGTTTTCCATATTCCTCCATGTTAACGTCATTTTGTTAGAAGATTTCATCAGAAAACCTACAGCAATTTAAGTTAATTTCTATGAGTAGTTTTTACTGAGGTATGCTGTCCATTATAGCCAATGGCAGGTCTCAGTAATTAAATTTTGAAAACTATATGTATTATGCCAATAACTCTTTATTTCCTTTACTTGAAAGTTCCAAACTTCAAACTTTCACCTGATTTGGCCAATTAAAGCCTAATTGGCCTCATAATATTTAGAGTATTTTTTGTATGAATTTGTGTTTGTTGGGTCAATTGACTAATAGTCATTGCAGCTGTCATACAGAAAAAATCTAGTTAAGCTTCTCTTGACCTATATTTTAGGCTTGAGTGACCTTGACAAACCCATTATATCGTATTCATGATTAATAGAGGTAGTCAAATTGTTTTTGGAAAATGACGCTATCAGCGGCATGTTTCCGATACCATTGACCAGAACTAACGGAAGTTGATTATGCCTCCGCCTACTGCACTCGGTTTCATATTTACTATTTTACATACTTACTGGAATCTGTTTGTATTACGCTACACTCGAACAAAGTGTTGTAGTCGGACGGAACCAGTTTACATACTTTATTTTATTTACCAAAAAGATATCTTGACCTGTCCATATGTTTTTTGTTATTAAATGGTATTTGGAGCTATCCCTTTGTTATATTTTTCATATTTATTCGAGCTTTCACTTTCATGCACATGTCTTACAATCGTAAACAATCGGTATGTATACATGATAAATAGATCCGTTTTGTTATGGTGTTGGACTTTTACCCTCAATGATCAGCAATCGCTAGACAAAATAGTTCTCCTAAATAATGTCAGCCTTTCATGCCATTTCAACTTTACAATCATTAAAAAGTTATAATCGAATCATTTTGATATCCATTGGATAGAAACTGGTCTTTATCCAGATTTACGAAGATTTTAATAATCGGAAATTAGTAATACGGTTATACCCACGCAGTGCGTATGAATCTTTGTTTACAAAGTTATAGCAGCAGAGTCTGTAACTGTATCATAATAATTAACTACACTGTTATTGTACTTAATATGATGAAAACTGCATATGCAATATAAGATGTCAACTCGCCAATACAGATTTTTTCCATATTGGCGAGTTCTGATCCGCCAAAACAGGATTTCGGAATGTCTCTAGTCTTTAGATCGTAAGTCACGATAAACTCAAACTGAAAGTAAACAATTGTTTGTACGATGCAGTTTTTATTTACTCACCATAAACAAGCTGAAACGTTCAGTATGGCATATATTTTAGGTTAAAGACGGTCCCATTCATTTGAAAAGCATTTTGAAAGTAGGCGATGGAATTATTTCAGGTTTGGGGAACGAGTAAACTTATCACAAAGTTCATTTCTTGACGACCTCATAATTTCATCATGTCGATGGTACAAATCGATTTTTACTGTTTACTTTCGCTTCTCATGTTTTGTAAACGGTCTTTTATTTTTAAACCCGAACCAGGCATATGCATTCTGTAATTGCGCAAATCTTCGTTTTTTTGCTCAATTGGCTTATGGATAGTTGTATCAATTTCAACTCTTACATTATTTTTTTTTTAAATATATTTGCATTACACATGCAATGGCAGTACCTTTCCAATTACTATTTATGTGTTGTGTCTAAATTAAAGTTGTAACACTTTATAGTGACTGGAAACAGTACCTTTCCAATTACTATTTATGTGTTGTGTCTAAATTAAAGTTGTAACACTTTATAGTGACTGGAAAGGGTAGAAAAATCCATCAGATGAGAAAAGGCTGAAGATACATGGAAACGGCACCAAATCATTAGTGATCATTAGATATTGCATCTTATAAAAAGAAACTGAGATTTGGATAGTTCCACTTCAAGGTAAAAATGTTTATCTCTTGTGAAATGAAATAAAAAAATATTGTAACACTGTAGTTTAAATTAATAAAGATACTATTACATGAATTTCTGTATTGGCCTTATTGTTGGTCCTCGGCCAGCAGTATTGGCCTTCAGCTTCGCCTCAGACCAATACACCAAGACATGGACCAATAACAAGGACAATACAGAAATACTTACGCAATAATATTATAGAATGACAGTATGGTTCAATAGCGGGAATCACCCCTCAACTACTTTTTACATAAATATTAACTTCTGGCTCCAACTCCTTGTTCGTCTTGTCTTGAGATCTTGTTGTAGATATAGTTAGGCAAGCATTTTAGAGACGTATCCCGTCCATCCTCTCTTGACTTTTAATTTCTGGTGATAGATTTTGCCACTTGACGTATCCTTTCAAGCTTGTTTTTTTTGTTACCGTGTAGGGGTCCCATACTATGGCTCCATATTAAAATGTAAGATCCATTCCTAAAGGTCTAGATCATTGTTCTAATCAGACAGAAATTTCAATAACTGGAATGCTACCCAAGTTGAATATATGGTGACCTACTAGAACAGCATTATCACTATTGAAATTGTGTTTAATACCATGATTGTTCAATGTCATTAACTTAAATGGAGACAGACATTTGACCTGAAAGGTGGTATGGGAGTGCAAAATCAAAAACTAACTGACTATGATATATGGTTAAAGAATGAATATCAATTACATGGGTCAACATGGTCAAGGGCAGAGTTGTTATGAAATAACAATATGGCAGAGAAGTGGTTTCAAGTTTCATATAAAGCGACCTGACTGACATGAAATAAAAAATCAAAGGAGTATCCCTATTTGTCTAATCTTCAAGGTGAAATAAAACTAGTAAAACAATATTATACTATTGTCTAAATCTACAGAAATATAATTTGCTTCAAGTAACAAAAATAACTAGGTCACTAGTAACTTATTTAATGAATATGTGGGGTATAAGAGCTTGATAACAACAGGCTCTTCATAATCATTGGTTTGAAAAGGATACTAGTAGTCCATATTCTTGATTTAGAAAATGTAATTGCAAGACAAAATCACATTACTTAGAATACTTTAGATCATTCAGGTAGTCTTTATTTATATGTACAAAAGAACAGCCAGTAGTCATTGGGTATTGTAGATCATTCAAATAGTCTTGACCTATTTATTAGTACAAAAGAACAGCCAGTAGTCATTGGATATTGTAGATCATTCTAGTAGTCTTGACCTATTTATTTGTAGAAAAAAACAGCCAGTAGTCATTGGATACTGTAGATCATTCAGGTAGTCTTGACCTATACATTTGTACTAAAAAAACAGCCAGTTGTCATCTTCACATAACACACACATATACGAATATCAATTATATGCTTACGAGACATGTTGGAATGTTAAACTAATTACGGTATGTGAAAATCAAGACGCATAAAAAATATCACAATATTAGAGACAGTGGCGTCATTTTTCCTCAGAGCTTTCAGCTCTTTGATTATTTTATCTTTTCAAATATCTATCCATCAATCAATTATTGGATTGAAGTGAGTTATCACCCTTTGTTTTGTTAATGCAGTATGATTCATTATTCCAATGAGCAAGGTGAAGAATCTCAGGCTTTAGTGGAACGGGGTCCCAATTATTTCCCGTTAAATTTTATTAAAATTTAAGTATCTTTTCATAATTTTCATCTCGGTACAATATCGGATTCATTTGTGGGAACAGGACTGTTATCCTGTAACTGGGATCCTATTCTAAGTAGGGTATATGGAAATATTGCTCCAGAGTATCAATTTAGATTACTGTGCCAATTATCTTGAAGGGATTTTATAGTAAATAAAGACATGGATCTGGGCCTTCTGGTGGGAAAGGTTGATGGTTTTACCTGTTTGACAGGGTCAACAGGTTGACTGGGATGACCAGGTTGACTAGGCGGACAGGTCATCAAGGGTCGACAGAATGACAGGATTGACTGGTCGACAGGTTGACAGGAATGACATGGTAGACTTGGTCAACATGTAAACAGGGTGGACTGGGTCGACAGGATTGACTGAGTTAACAGGGTAGACAGAGTTGACAGGGTTAACAAGAGTTGACAGGGTTTACAAGGGTGAAAGGGTTTACATTGTGAATACACCAACATGCTGGCAAGGTTGACGTGGTCATCTTATTGACATGTTAAAACCTGTTTGATATTTCACAAATTATTCTACTAAGAAATAATGAGAACATTTTATGCATGTTATGAAGCCACAACTTCAATCTTATACAATATTATTTAAATATTTAGATACAATAAATCATAGTTATAACTTATATATATAAACCTGTCGACCTTGGATAACGTTATCACCCATGGCAACCCCGTTGACCTAGTCGACCATGTCAACGCTTCTTTCAACCCTGTTAACCTGTCGACCCTGTCCACATGTCGGCCCTTTCAACCTGTCAATCCTGTCTACCTAATGACCCTTTCAACCTGTCAACCTGTTGACTCTTTCAACCTTTGTAACTGCAATGAAGTGTATCCTATATAGTGCATACTGGCAAAGCAAATTCACAACTGGTTACATGAGCCAGAACTATTTTACCCTATACCCTATTTGACAATTGAATCTCAATCTCAATGTTAGCTGATTTATTTAAATTGGCCTAAATGAGTTGTTTTATAATTCAAATCAGAACTATTTGGTACATGATATGCTTACTGCAAAAATAAAAGGAGTCCAATTTTGTCTTCAGTAAAGGTGTGATAATGGTTAAATAAAATGTCATAACATGATAGAATTCCACTGGAATTTTATATTGCCTTTACTATAAAGATACATTATACTTGACACATCATAATCAAGAAACAACTTGTTTATAAATATATTTTAATAATGAATTAAGCATAAAGTGTAATTAAATATATCAATAATTTAAAAATATTTAGACTGTTTATTGCATACAATTCAGAGGTTTAATGAACTTCCTAATCAGATAGATAATATTTACAATAAGAAATAACAGGATCCTGTGTTATGATATAATTTAAATCTCATGTTTTATTGATGTATAGTTTTATATCATGTGTGAAATATACCATACTAAAATCAACCGTATATAACGGTACATGTACTTGATGTTACAATTGACAATAAATTGAATAATATTATTTCATTGGCTAACTTGAGTCTCAATTTTAATATTTTCTGACTCATGTGGGTAAAAGTTTGATATTAATATATATATGATATTTACTTTTATAAAATTTTGAAGGAACCATTTGATTATTTATTCATGTACTTAACTGACAAAAGATACAAATATAACTTAAAAATCACATACACTTTTATAAAAGTAGGCCTTAAATCTTTTATTGATGTAGTTTCAAGAATTTCTAAGACATTTCATATCTTAACTTTGCAGGAGGTTATTTATTATTTCTAAAAGTAGATCTTTACTTTTAAACAACATGGAAGATTGTTCTGATAAACTCATCTTCATGGAGATCATTTTTTTTTTCAGTGAGTACTGCCCTTTTAAGCCCACACCACCCCAATGTCAAGCGAGCTTTTCTTTTTACTTGGCGTACATGTCGTTTGTTGTCTCGTTAACTTTTACACAAAATCTTCTCCAGTGCAACTACTTATCCAATTGGAACCAAACTTGGCTACAATCATCAAGGTATCTTGTTTAAAATATGTGTCCAATTATCCCGCCTGCCAACCAACATGGCCTACCTGTCTAAAAATAGAACATAGATGTATCTGGGTAAAATGAAAGTTTCGTCTATTATCTTGAAACTGCTATAAATGAAGAAAATGTGACTGGGGCAGTAAAGTTTAGACATAAAAGACAAATTTACCATTATTTTTCATTTTTGTCTATTATCTTGTAATCTTTATTAGATATAGAGAAACTTTATAAAGCAAAAATGGTCAACAAGACAATAATAAGTTTATATGTTGGCTCCTTATTGGATTTATTGCCCTTAGATGACAATTGTTACCATATTTTTGCATTTTGGCTTACATGTATTATCTTGAAAAATTTAAAGATTTAAAGACAAGATCCACAAAAGGGTCAACATGGCCAAAATTATTCGTCAAATTTTTGTGGGAGCTTTTTTTGCCCTTAAATGACAATTTATACCATTTTTCTGCATTTTTGCCTATTATTTTGAAAACTATAATAGTTACATAAAAACTTTAAAATCGAAAAATACCAGCAAGACAAGATCTTAAAATAGGTAAGCACAGCCAAATTTATCATTTGACTTCTTAAGTTCTCTATATTGGAGTTATACTGCCATTTATGAATGTAGCAATTTATAAATTTCATGCTTCCAAAGCACTTTCTGGATTTACCTCCATCAGGAAAACTCAAAGCTGAATATTTGAAAGCCAAGGATGTATAAGAACAGAATAGTTGAAGATCTATATGACCAAAAAAGGACTTGAAAATAATTGCCAAATCCATATAGGGTGGACTTTGCCTGAGGGAGTTGATACCTTAGTTTCTTAATAGTTATAAATGGTGTTTTCATGCTACTTTTGCATTTTGGGCAAAAACTGTAAAAAGATCAAGTGAAACTGTAAACATTAATAAAATGATGGACAAGACACACAAAAAGGTCAACAAAGCCTAAACTGTCAGTCCTCTTCTTATAGGAGTTACTCTCCTTGTATGATGACTGTTGCTGTGTTTTTTGTCAAAATCTGTAGTAGATAGAAACTAATCAGCAATACAAAATCTGAAAAAGATATTTTATTCATGTTTAAATTTAAGTCTACAATGTTTGTGAGCAGCCATTGTTTCAGATGCACGGTGAGCAAGACAGGCTCTTTAGAGACTCTAGTTTTTAAAAAGACTTTGTTCAACAAATGTTACTTCAAAGGTTTTCTTATTCAAATTGTATATATTATTAATTTTTAGGCTAATAAAAAAAATAGCATAGTAAAATAGGACATTACCACATATCTTTGAAGTATACATTTTAGGACAAATACTAAAGTATTTGGAAAAGTCTAGGAAATTTTTTTAATTGCTCTCATGAAATAATATGCATAGAGTTTCATAAAGCCAGAATGATGCCTACTTTTTCGTCCATATATGTATGTAAGTTCTTTGTTTATTCCAATGGGTGGACAGCACCACACATATCCTACTATTTATTAAATGTTCAAGCTTATTTACACATTAAAATGTAAATATTTAAAAATTTTCCAATTAAATCCATTAGTCAGAAAAGATCTTAAGTCCTTTTAAAATTAGAAAATTTAAACATTATAAAAGTACCATAAAGGGCGTATTCTGTTAATAAATGTATGCAAGCACTTTTAGAAGAACAGCGGTAAATATTTTAATACAACTGTAAATTTGTGTTTATATAATATTTGTAATCCTAAAATCATTTTGAAGATTTAAGCAAGCAGAGCTTACTCTGTGTAAAGATTATAAAGATCCCTTCAGGAGTGTTAAAAGTGCTGTTTTATACTTTAAAATTCATGACCTTTTGTTAAAGTAATTTTAGCCACTACTGTCTAATTTTAAAAGAGGAAAGTTAAATCTCTATGTCTCTCAATTTTTCGAACTGTCCAGTAGACATTTTCAAGAAAAATATCATCAAAAATTCCTCTGCATGTTATAAATCATTACTGATCTTTGAATAGTCTTTCACACTCAATAGTTAGATTATCATAATTTATGGTAATTTATGGAAGGTGGCATATGTGTCCTCTACAGATGTATTGTATTCAATAAACATGTGTCTTGGGAATGTTGCTTCCTCATGTCCATCTTAAATGTTTACAGTTCATGTAACTGGAATATAAGAAACTACATTTACCCAATATAGAAGAAGAGATCTTGGAAACCATTTACATTGTCCTTGTTGATTCTTAAGGGTCACTACATGTTATCTACAAGATCTAACTTGGGTAAAGGGATAGACATTTTTATTTCCAGTAATTTATCTCATAGTCTGACCTTCCCAAATGACCTAGGTAGTTATTATATTAGCATATTGAAATGACCCATATTGTTATTTTTCAAATTTGCTGAACTTGCATGAAATAATTGATTAATCTCTTCTCCTTAAAGCAGGGTAGTCAGATTGAAAGTTTTTGACATTTTAGTATTTTGATAGTCAGATACTTGGCTTGATTTTATGTTCCAATACTAGTTGAATATAAGTTCAATGTCATTCAGCAGGTCAAATCTAGACAGACCTGAATTCTATTGAACTTTTATTCAATGCATCATATTTTATAGACTTAAGATAGACTATCAAAGTACTTCAAGGTGCAAAGTTTGTACATGGTTTACAGTTCCACCAGACTTCTAGGTAAACGAAGAAATACCAGAGATTTTATTGTGGTTATTTATTATTCAAAATCAATAGAATATGTTTGATTATGTGTAATTACATTTCTTTTATCAGTGCTAAGCATTTAATATCCCATTTAAATGATTTAACGGGAGTCGTATGACGTTAGTCTTCTTTACGAGTTTGGTCGTGACCATCAGCTGGTTATAATTTAGACCGAGTATATTCATAGAAGGGCATATGAATTATTAATTTCTATTGCACTTTGAAATAAATGAAATCTTGATTTCACTTTGATTTATTGATAATAAAATGTGAGAAGGGCCTAGTTCATGTAGTTGAAGTGTAATATTCTTCTCTTACTCACATGTCTGATTCAAAACTGGGTTCAAAATATTTTTTAACGTTTAAATGGTATTAATTATTTTGTCAGGTATTAAAGACACATGTACTGGTATATTTGATACATGCTCAAACAAAATTATGTTAACTTCTGTTAAACATGATCATGTTTTTTTAATATGGATAAAATGAGATGTTGTTTCATTACCAAAGAGTCAACACAAGATGTATATGAATTTCCTGAAATTCTAAAATATTTTGATGTTTGTATTATAGCAAAAATTGAGAAGGTATAGGTTTGTAAAAAAATATAAACTTTAGCTTATTTGTATGCAGTATTTCCTGAAATCATAAAAAACTAATGGCTCATTTTTAGTCTCATTTTTAGCCATTATTCTCCTGGTATTGTAGATATATGCCTGATTCTTTGTACACTATAATTTAATATAGAATATTCAGTTCCTTAATAAGTATAGTTGATCTGATTTTGATTTAATTTAAATTACAGGTTAGAAGACTAGATACAGGGAACCTCTTACAAATTTTAAACTGAATAAGGTTTCAGAGAGGATTTTTTTGTATTTGGGTGCTCTAATGTTAATTAATAACCTTCAGTTTTCATGCCAAATGTTTGCTTGAGGTGTCTTCAATATCCTCCAAGACCAATAGAAAGCCTACAAATATTCTGAACACGGTTCATAAAGTTTTATTCAGCATTTGAGGCAGTGGAGCCTCTAGTTCAACATGAATTAAATATGTTATACTCAACAGAGGTATAACAAAAATATGACAAGCCACTTACATTGAATACTAATTTGCCATTGTTTAAGATCCTATGGTGACTTCTACTTCTTGTTTTTCTACATTGTTGGGTCCTTGTCTCATTGATTTATATCCCACATCTTGAATTTATATATGAAAAAAATCACTGTACTGATTATGCTCATAATGGGTCCTCTATTGGAAATAAAATTTATCTTATCTAATATGTTGTAAAGATTTCCCCCAAACATGTAATATTTATTATTTCTCTTTTTGTAGGATACAGTACAGAGTATAGAGAGTTCAAACATTAACTGTGGATTATCTCCCTTAATTTAAAGATCAACTACACCATGGAAGCCATCTGTATGTTTGTAAACATAGAAAATTGTGTCACGAGACAAAAGCATGGATATTGATTTCAAATCGAGTGTTTTAACAGAATATTTTTTCTTTATGTGATACTTGTGACTTATTTCTTGGAGATACAGATATTTGTTAATGATATCATGTACAGTTCTACAAAGTACTGACAACGGATCGAGTGATTACCAAAGTTTGTGTATCTGCAGTAAGGATTGTTTATGTTATTAATTCCAGTATGATGGAGTTTCTAAGTGAATCATTATGTTTATCATTTCATTGTTCTGAAAAGTTACTTAGCAAAAATCAGTTAACTTTATAATATTTTGTTTGTATCTATGTCTCCATTATGTAAAGTTTAAAGTATACAAACTTCAAAATTTTATTTTTGACTTTTAACTTAATCACCATAAAGTAATCATATTTTGACCAGGAATTATTGAAAAAGTCCCCTGTAATACCTACTGAGTCATGTCAGTGACTGAATATTATGAATTTTCAAAACCCAGGTCAATTCTGTTCATGAAAATGTACTGGCCTGAGAACATTGTTATTTTGTAGTGCATTTCTTTAGAACAATAAATGCAAAATTGAAAAAAAAAACCACCTGTGTTTTCTCAATAAAATTTTTACAGTGTAGTAAATGTTTTGCGACAAATTAAATTAGAATTATAGAAAAGTCTACCAGCTCTAACTGAAAATATGGACAATTTTATGTGAAGGGGTCTATAATTCAGATTTACAGCTTCAAACATACTAATTCTTTACCTCTTTAAAATGGATCAAATCACTACTTTACCTTAAAATTTTTGTTATTATATCCAATTTAACCCCCTCCCTATTATTTAATGTATTAAATATAAAGAAATAAAACTGTGTTCCCAGACCTACTGGTATGTTTTTCTTGTCAGTCAATGTCATTATAACTGTAGACCTTTCTGCAATGAGTCTGTTAAATCTAAAAATTCAAATGCAGTTACTTAAGAATTGAATGTTTCTTTTTGTAAATTTATTGGGGTGTAAAAGCGTTGACCGAAGTACATTTTGTATGATGCAAGGAAGCGCTTCATTCTAAAAATGTGTGCACGTTCAACACTTTTACAACCCTATAAAACTGCTAACAGAAGCATTCAATACTTATAATTACATTTTTTTCTAGGATCATGAAAACACGATTTCTATCAAGTTTTTCTTTTGTTTACCTATGCACTTTATTGTGGAAGCTCGTGTCATGAATGTTACATTTCATGTTGAAATGAGGATTTATTTCAGAATGACGTGAGATTGCTGTTAGCCAATCAAATTAACGTATTATAATGAAACATACATGTAATGTAATTATTATCTTTCAACAATTTTTGGCCTCCCACAGTGTTCAGAGGGGGTGAGTCCATTGTCATTTCACAGAATATACTTCTGCAACAAGTTTAAGCTATTTTTTATGACATTCAGTGAAATTTAATGATCGAGGGAACAAAAACCAGACCTAGAAAATGGAGCTGCCAACAAAAAACAGCTTTTGGGTAGGGTAAGCTGAACTCTTTGTACAGACTCATGTAACACAGGGAATTGAGAAGTCCAGGAGGTTCCAAACATGAAAAAATACTTCTGCTTTACATGTTTTAAGAAAATCAGCATTCCACTGACCTGGGGGTAAATAAATAGGAATCAAAATCAACAAAATCAATGGTTTACCATGGGGAATTTACCTTTTAAGATTTATCCCTCCATCAACCCCACAAGAAAATTAGTACCCCATGAATAATAATTAATCTGTTATAGGCTACATAGACAATGAGGATTACAAGATTGAGTCTGGTTTATTATAACATCATCATCCTATAAAGTCTAACATGTTGAATGTTTGGTAAGATAATGTTGGTGTGAATGTTTTAGAATGAGTGGGATTTTATTAGAAATGGTTAAAATTTAAAATTTGAAATAAATCTTGGGATTTATTTAAATTTGAAGGGTCAGTTGTGGATGAAAACTACAAAATGTAGCATGTCTTACCTTTAAAAGGTGTGAGACGTCAACTATGTGTGGTTATTTTAAATAGTTGAAAACTTTATGAAAAACTATATGTATATATTATTTAGTGTTTACATAGAGCTTATGTATGAATTAAAATATGAAATAAAACACAAATTAAAAAAAGTTTGTTATATTTATGAAGTAGTGTTTATAAATAGAGGAATAATTTAATCCTGATATTGTAAAATATAAAAGGCTTCAAAATAATGTTAATTTTATTGAATAATGAATTTACAGTCTGGTCTCTTTAGTACAGTAATGTCATCTCGTGTATTTGATTTAATATCAGGCAATTTAAGCAACTGTGCCGTTTTCCCTAAAATTCAAGAGGTTTGAAGGCCTAAAGCAAATATTTTAGAGGAATTCAAAGATATAATTACTGATATCTAGCAGGCTAATAATGTGTTATGAACATCTGAAGATGTTTTGGAAAGATTTATGATATTGTGTGATATTTTAAATCAATTGACCAGAAGAGTCACCATATTGTACCTTCTTGATATGTACAGATGTACAGTCTGCACCAATAGCTATTAGCCTGATACCCCAGACAAGTAAAATTTTATTCCGACTACTAAGTATATGCAAGAATTTTTTTAGACATGCAAGAAAAATGTCGGAGAATTGGTCAGCAGACTAGTAGTTGGAAAAGATTCTGGTGCAGACTGGATGTAACAAGCACTGAACACCATGTAGAATGAGAAATTTTCTTTTTTTTATTATTACTTTTCCATACCCAAAGTCTTAGTGTATCATGAATGTTACATTTCATGTTGAAATGAGGATTTATTTCAGAATGACGCGAGATTGCTGTTAGCCGATCAAAATAACGTATTATAATGAAACATACATGTAATGTTATTATTATCTTTCAACAATTTTTGGCCTCCCACAGTGTTCAATAGTTTCAAAGGGGGTGAGTCCATTGTCATTTCACAGAATATACTTCTGCAACAAGTTTAAGCTATTTTTTTTATGACATTCAGTGAAATTTAATGATCGAGGGAACAAAAATCAGACCTAGAAAAAAATGGAGCTGCCAACAAAAACAGCATTTTGAGTAGGGTGAGCTGAACTCTTTGTACAGACGCATGTAACACAGGGAATTGAGAAGTCCAGGAGGTTCCAAACATGAAAAAATACTTCTGCTTTGCATGTTTTAAGAAAATCAGCATTCCACTGACCTGGGGGTAAATAAATAGGAATCAAAATCAACAAAATCAATGGTTTACCATGGGGAATCTACCTTTTAAGATTTATCCATCCATCAACCCCACAAGAAAATTAGTACCCCATGAATAATAATTAATCTGTTATAGGCTACATAGACAATGAGGATTACAAGATTGAGTCTGGTTTATATTAACATCATTTCATAACATCGTCATCCTATAAAGTCTAACATGTTGAATGTTTGGTAAGATAATGTTGGTGTGAATGTTTTAGAATGAGTGGAATTTTATTAGAAATGGTTAAAATTTAAAATTTTAAATAAATCTTGGGATTTATTTAAATTTGAAGGGTCAGTTGTGGATGAAAACTACAAAATGTAGCATGTCTTACCATTAAAAGGTGTGAGACGTCAACTATGTGTGGTTATTTTTAAATAGTTGAAAACTTTATGAAAAACTATATGTATATATTATTTAGTGTTTACATAGAGCTTATGTATGAATTAAAATATGAAATAAAACACAAATTAAAAAAAAGTTTGTTATATTTATGAAGTAGTGTTTATAAATAGAGGAATAATTTAATCCTGATATTGTAAAATATAAAAGGCTTCAAAATGATGTTAATTTTATTGAATAATGAATTTACAGTCTGGTCTCTTTAGTACAGTAAATTAATGTCATCTCTGTGTGATTTCACTTTGAATTCGTGTACATGATTTATTATCAGGCAATTTAAGCAAACTGTGCCGTTTTCCCTAAAATTCAAGAGGTTTGAAGGCCTAAAGCAAATATCTAAGAGGAATTCAAAGATGTAATTATTGATATCTAGCAGGCTAATGTGTTATGAACAACTGAAGATGTTTTTGAAAGATTTATGATATTGTGTGATCTTTTAAATCAATTGACCAGAAAAGTCACCATATTGTACCTTCTTGATATGTACAGATGTACAGTCTGCACCAACAGCTATTAGCCCGATACCTCAGAAAAGTAAAATTTTATTCCGACTAATAAGTATATGCAAGAATTTTTTTTTAGACATATAAGAAAAATGTCGGAGAATTGGTCAGCAGACTAGTAGTTGGAAAAGATTCTGGTGCAGACTGGATGTAACAAGCACTGAACACCATGTAGAATGAGAAATTTTCTTTCTTTTATTATTACTTTTCCATACCCAAAGTCTTAGTGTCAGCTTAAACCTTCACTTGGCACACATTATCAATTGCCCATTGGTTGCCAGTAAACTTCTTTTCAAAAGTTTTCTTTTTAAACTACTTGACCTCATTTCACCAAAGGGACAGGAATTATATGGGCCCTCTTTGCCTCATTTTATCAAAGGGACAGGAATTATATGGGCCCTCTTTGCCTCATTTTATCAAAGGGACAGGAATTATATGGGCCCTCTTTGCCTCATTTCACCAAAGGACGATTATATGGGCCTCTTTGCCTCATTTTATCAAAGGACAGGAATTATATGGGCCCTCTTTGCCTCATTTTATCAAAGGACAGGAATTATATGGGCCCTCTTTGCCTCATTTTATCAAAGGGACAGGAATTATATGGCCCTCTTTGCCTCATTTCACCAAAGGGACAGGAATTATATGGGCCCTCTTTGCCTCATTTTATCAAAGGGACAGGAATTATATGGGCCCTCTTTGCCTCATTTCACCAAAGGGACAGGAATTATATGGGCCCTCTTTGCCTCATTTCACCAAAGGGACGAATTATATGGGCCCTCTTTGCCTCATTTTATCAAAGGGACAGGAATTATATGGGCCCTCTTTGCCTCATTTTATCAAAGGGACAGGAATTATATGGGCCCTCTTTGCCTCATTTTATCAAAGGGACAGGAATTATATGGGCCTCTTTGCCTCATTTCACCAAAGGGACAGGAATTATATGGGCCCTCTTTGCCTCATTTTATCAAAGGGACAGGAATTATATGGGCCCTCTTTGCCTCATTTTATCAGACCTCATTTCACCAAAGGGACAGGAATTATATGGGCCTTCTTTGCCTCATTTTATCAATGTTTTCAACTCTATTAATTACTATGAAATTTATTTTAAGAGTTCAATATTAAAGAATTAAAACAAAAAATATTTATCCTGCTCTGCTATTCTAACTTCCCAACTGTATTTGTCAAAATCAGCCAAAAAAAGTAATGAAAAAGAAAATTTTAGGGTTTTTATGCCCTTGCCGCAGCAGAGGGGGCATGAAGTGTTACCCTTGTCAGTCTGTAGGTCCCAAAATTGGTTTCGTTCTCTAACTTTAGTTTGCCTCATCCAAATTTTATGAAACTTATACACAATGCTTAGTAACACAAAACACAGATGAAGTTTGAATTTTGGTGGTGTCACTTTTACCGTTCTAGAGTTATGCCCTTTACAAATGGAAAAATTGCTGAATTTTTCGTTTCCGTTCTCTAACTTTAGTTTGCCTCAACCAAGTGTTATGAAACATTTACACAATTGTTTATTACCACAAAACTCAGATCAAGTTTAAATTTGGGTGGCATCACTTTTACTGTTTTTGAGTTATGTCCTTTTATAACATTATATGCAAGCTGGGGCATCATTTGTGTCTCATGGACACATTCTCCATTTATTGTCAAAATTGTCATCCAAAAATAAATTTTTGTCAACAATACAATGGATCAAGTTGGTTGTTGTTGTGGGGCAAATGTGGGATGACATTCAGAACAATTAAATATTACATTAAATGTTATATTTCTCAAATTGTTATCAGTTGTCATATTATAGTCAATTTTGCCCTTCAAATTCATGAAGTTAAAATAACAACTCAACCACTGTTGAACAGTATAAAACTATGAGCCTTCCAGGTTCATAAATTACATCATGTATAATAATTATGTTAAACTTCAAATATACTAAAATGAAAAATCTCGAAATAGGCTTAATACATGGTAACCATTCCTAGTCCTTTGGAGACAAAATTCCATCTTCACTAGATCAGGATTGAGATATACTACTCGTCCTCAGTAGTGAATTAATTTATAGTGTACATGTCCCAAGGATTTGTATTCATTAGATGTATCCAATCAGATCTTTTAATATTTCATACACATCATGATTTCAAAATGTTATAATCATTTTAAAGCTTGCTAGTATCCATGACATAATTTTTATAACCTGGTAAATATTTGATCTGGTACATGTGCACTAAGAAGTTCTGGTAAATGTGAACTAAGTAGTTCTGGTATACGTGGGCCAAGAAGTTGGAAGATAAATAAAAAGTTAAATCACAAAAATACTGAACTCCGAGGAAAATTCAAAACGGAAAGTCCCTAATCAAATGGCAAAATCAAAAGCACAAAAACATCAAACGAATGGACAACAACTGTCATATTCCTGACTTGGTACAGGCATTTTCTTATGTAGAAAATAACCCACTGATTATTTAAGTTATTATCTTATTTTATTAAAGGGAGATTTTTGGTACATATCAATAAAACAGCAACCCAGTTACACAAATTAATTAGAAAAATTACTCATGGGCAACATCCAGTGTGGAACAATAGACTGGTGTGAGTAAACTGAAACTATCAAAGATTTGTCGTAAACACCTTATTTTCTGGATATTAAAAATATGACAATTTGTGTAAAGCAACCACTGACTTGTAACAGTATGTTAAGCTCTAATTCTCACTAATAGAGTTTCTAAAAAGATTAATTGTAGTTCAGTCATGCACAAAACAGAAGAAGTTATGAATCATTGTAAGAATGTCTACTGTTAAGTAACTGATGTCAATTATTGAGTAGTTGTAGTAAGGATGGATAGTGTTTTTTATAGTCTGAATTTCATTAATTAAATGAATTGGAAAAACCTGAGAAAAAAATCAATGGTTTTAAGGAATATTTGATTTTCCATCAAGTTATGGAAATCTGTGTAAGAGATGTGGGAAATGACATCAACAAGACAACATAATTTGCATATTATATTATATCATGAACCAGTTAATTAGTCAAGTGGGATTTGCTGAGGGATTACCAGTACTGATACACTTTGATGAAAGTCATTCACTTAGAGCATAAACAACCTGAAAAACAAGATATCAATAAAAAATATAAACTTTGAAACCTGAAACATCTACCATTCTGAACAACAAATGAAATGTAAATACTAGTATGTATTATATTATGAATAATTGGAGATGTGAGGTATACATCATTGTGGCAGGAACCAAACAAAACAAAAATATAAGAGATATTTGAAGGTCAACATATGAGGTTTAACAATATACAAATGTCTACACTTTGTCAAGCTTTGAAGGTACGGAAAATTGAAGTTACTTAACAGGCTCTGCCAACAACACCAATAACTTAACAGGTTCTGCCAACAACACCAATAACTTAACAGGTTCTACCAACAACACCAATAACTTAACAGGTTCTGCCAACAACACCAATAACTTAACAGGTTCTGCCAACAACACCAATAACTTAACAGGTTTTACCAACAACACCAATAACTTAACAGGTTCTACCAACTACCAACAACACCAATAACTTAACAGGTTCTAACAACAACACCAATAACTTAACAGGTTCTACCAACAACACCAATAACTTAACAGGTTCTAACAACAACACCAATAACTTAACAGGTTCTACCAACAACACCAATAACTTAACAGGTTGCACAAACAACACCAAATTCCATAAATGACCAGAACAAATATTTTCATATATATCCAATTATCAATAAGACAACAATCTGGCCAAATACTAGGAGATGTTGTGACAAAACATCAATAGGTCAGCAACCCATGTATATGGTCTATTGTAAATATTATGTCAGGAATTAATAGTCTAGTCCTAATATTAAAATAAGGAGATGAGGTATGATTGCCAATGAGACAACTATCCACCAAAGTTCAAATGAAGTGGATGTAAGCAATTATAGGCAACTGTACGGCCTTCAACAGTGAGAAAAACCCATACCGTATAGTCGGCTATAAAAGGCCCCAACATAAAAAATATAAAGCAATTCAACTGAGAAAACTAAAAAAATTTATAACAAAACAATTTACGAAAAACAAATATGACTGACATGAACCAAAAACAACCACTGAACTACAGGCTCCTGACTTGGGACAGGCACATAAAGAATGTGGCTGGGTTAAACACGTTTGTGAGCGCCCTCCCCCTAACCTGGGACAGTGTTGAAACAGCACAACATAAGAACAAACTATAAAAATCAGTTGAAAAAGGCTTAACTCTGTTACTGGAAAGCAACAACATTGTGTGAATTTTGATCACTTTGATTAAATGATACCTTTTCACAATTAACATGACTGCACACAAGTTTTTCTCATTGTTTAGGTCCATACAGTAGTCTATAGTTGTCCGTCTTTGGTGGAAAGCCGTCTTATTGGCAATCATACCACATCTTTTCAATTTACATATTCTTTTTCATAATTATGCTACCCTTTTTCTGACAATTTTTCCTTTAGTCCTGGTTTTGCATAGAAACCAGTTTAGGAATAAAGATTACTTGGAGCATCCAATTTTTTATTCAACGGGTTTCACTTAATACTACAAACACATTTCATGTATATTCATGAGTCTCTATATAATAAAGTATTTAAATGATGTCAAATGTGCTCACATTGATGTTTACAATTATACTTTATTATAAATTGTTTTTTGACAAGTAAATTTTATATTAAGTTTTTCTCACTGTCTGGTCTTGTTTGTCACAGACATGACTTCACAATATTGAAACGTTAAGTTATTATGTGCACTTGGTGGTCAGTTTTAAAAAGCATGTTTGTTCTCCGTAAATCAGTGGGAGTTAACCTTCCCAGGTGCACACACAGTATGAATTTAAACCACTTATTTGGTCAAAAGTGTATTAAACAGTAATCCTCTTGATTTAAACCTTTCTGTGTATAATCTTAATATTAAATATAATTAACCCAGTATTGTAAATCTCAGGTCATGTGTGAGGCTTGTATGTACTATGAATTATTGTTGAATCTACAGTAATTCAGTTTTAAAGTTCTAATTTGTACTTTACCTATAATTTTTAAAACAAAAGGGAAATATATCTATATTCTGATATGGATAGAATATTCACAAGATTATTTTCTAAATCTAAACGAAATTTCCTTTACAAAAAATAAGAATACTCCTTTATTTATTACATCTGGCAGAATATTACCAAAATTGATTTGATGAAGACATATAAATTATTAGCTGCTGTTGAACATGTATGTTTGACTTCAATTGTGTAACTATTATGTATAGATCAAGAGTGAGAGACACGGGCTCCTTATGATACCCAGTTACTGCTCCTTATAACACCCAGTTACTACTCCTTATGACACCCATTTACTTCTCCTTATGACATCCAGTTACTGCTCCTTATGACACCCAGTTACTATTCCTTATGACACCCAGTTACTGCTCCCTATGACAGTTACTGCTCCTTATGACACCCAGTTACTGCTCCTTATGACATCCAGTTACTGCTCCATATGACATTCAGTTATTGCTCCTTATGACATCCAGTTACTATTCCTTATGACACCCAGTTACTGCTCCCTATGACTGTTACTGCTCCTTATGACACCCAGTTACTGCTCCTTATGACACCAAGTTACTGCTCCTTATGACATTCAGTTACTGCTCCTTATAACATCCAGTTACTGCTCTTTGTGACATCCAGTTATTGCTCCTTATGACGTCCAGTTAATGCTCCTTATGACATCCAGTTACTTCTCCTTATGACATCCAGTTACTGCTCCTTATGACACCCAGTTACTGCTCCTTATCTGTATGAGTGCAACTAGTAGCCTGGGATCCTGGCTCACTGCTCGACAGTAGACGAAGTATTAGATTGGGTCAGGATGCCTGTTTATGCAACTAGTAGAACTGGAACTGCCTACCCTTTTGGAGCACCGGATTTTGTTGGGATTCTGCTGCCCAGTATTTGGTTTTTGTGAAGTATGCTGTGAATGCTGTTCATCAGTTCGTCTCTTTCCTTTTAGACATGGACCCTCTGTGATTGTGGTTTTTGTGAAGTATGCTGTGGACTGCTGTTCATCAGGTCGTCTTCTTCCTTTTAGACATGAGGGTGTGGATTGGGGTTTACAGAATAAACAATAATGAGCAAAAAATGTAAAGACTAGAGCAAAATGGACCCAAAAAAATCCAAAAATTAGAGAATAATGAGGTGCTAAAATATAAAAAAATAGAGAATAATGGGTAAAAAGTATAAAGAATAGAGAATAATGGGTAAAAAGTATAAAGAATAGAGAAACATGGCCTAAAAAATTAAAGAATACAGAAATGAAGGACCATCCTGAGAGTGATATCTGACTGAATTTAGGGTGCTTCATACTGTAAACTTGTCAACTATTTCTGAAGAGTAACCCTCATGACACTCCAAGACCTCAAAATTTAGAACATACATCATTTTTTCAAGCTTACACATGAAAAGTATTTGTACTTATCAACCTTGCATAATACAGACCTATTCATTGTAACAATTTTCTCCTGATGGTTGACCCCCATCTGGGTTTAAATGCACTTTTTGTTTACTTATGAATGAATTATTCAATATACTATGATAGTATCACACCAGGAATTGAGATTGAAAGTAATATATATTGGTTTATTTTAAATAATTGCCATGTTTTTATTACATACAATTTAATAATAATGAAATGTTTTATGAAGTTGTTTTATTTGGAAAGTAAACTCAACCCCGACATTACACGTTGGGGCAGGTATGATTAGATGCCACCATGTGGAAAAGGCGACAGGATACAAAAACATGTTTGTCCAATTATCAATTTGTTTATGTATTTATTAAATGTATTAAGTCATGGAAAGCCAATATAATGACCGTATAAAAATTCATTATCTCATCAAAGAACTGAATTTATTGGTATCTGTGTAATGGGTGACTTCAGTAATGCTTGACTTTTAATAACCCACGACTTTTAATCAAACAATTTACTGTTAACATAAATTGACTACTGAAGTATAACACCTTTGTGGTTCCAAGGAAAAACCAAATTGCCTGATTGTAATTCATAGCCAGATTATGAGACAGTAAAAATACAATATTTATTGAACGTTGCTGGATTTGTTGAGTAAATCTTGTCTCAAGGTCACCTTTTTCACAAAGGAATCTGAATCTGACAAAATCAAAGAAGACTGTATATTTGACATTGTGAGATGGTTCACCGACCTTAATAAGTTTTTCTCTCACTTGATACATACAATGAATAAACGGAGTTGTTAGGTAAACATCAATGAAACGGTAATCCAATAGATAAAATAATTAAAAGACATCTAGAGGGCAACATACATTCTTCAACAACAGACATCTAGAGGGCAACATACATATATAGTCTTCAACAACATACATCTAGAGGGCAACATATAGTCTTCAACAACATACATTTAGAGGGCAACATACATATATAGTCTTCAACAACATACATCTAGAGGGCAACATATAGTCTTCAACAACATACATCTAGAGGGCAACATACATATATAGTCTTCAACAACAGACATCTAGAGGGCAACATATAGCCCTCAACAACATACATCTAGAGGGCAACATACATGTACATTCTTCAACAACAGAAATCTAGAGGGCAACATACAGTCTTCAACAACAGACATCTAGAGGGCAACATATAGTCTTCAACAACAGACATCTAGAGGGCAACATACATGTACAGTCTTCAACAACATACATCTAGAGGGCAACATACATGTACAGTCTTCAACAACATACATCTAGAGGGCAACATACATGTACAGTCTTCAACAACAGACATCTAGAGGGCAACATACATGAACAGTCTTCAACAACAGACATCTAGAGGCCAACAAACATGTACAGTCTTCAACAACATACATCTAGAGGGCAACATACATGTACATTCTTCAACAACAGAAATCTAGCGGGCAACATACAGTCTTCAACAACAGACATCTAGAGGGCAACATATAGTCTTCAACAACAGACATCTAGAGGGCAACATACATGTACAGGCTTCAACAACAGACATCTAGAGGGCAACACACATGTACAGTCTTCAACAACACACATCTAAAGGGCAACACACATATATAGTCTTCAACAACAGACAATGGTCAGATGTCTATTCAACAACAGAAATCTAGAGGGCAACATACAGTCTTCAACAACAGACATCTAGAGGGCAACATATAGTCTTCAACAACAGACATCTAGAGGGCAACATACGTGTACAGTCTTCAACAACAGACATCTAGAGGGCAACACACATGTACAGTCTTCAACAACAGACATCTAGAGGGCAACACACATATATAGTCTTCAACAACAGACAATGGTCAGATGTCTATTCAACAACAGAAATCTAGAGGGCAACATACAGTTTTCAACAACAGACATCTAGAGGGTAACATATATTCTTCAACAACAGACATCTAGAGGGCAATATACATGTACAGTCTTCAACAACAGACATCTAGAGGGCAACACACATGTACAGTCTTCAACAACAGACATCTATAGGGCAACACACATATATAGTCTTCAACAACAGACAATGGTCAGATGTCTATACAATATAAAGCACTAAATCGTTCATACTCTTTAATAGTTGCAATTAGATAAAATAGAAACTATCAAATATCTGCCATCAACACCAAACTCAAGTAGAAACAAAACATTAAAATATGACATAAAACAACCATTGACATGTTGCAATAATCACACTGGAAGTTATTTAGTCATTAACCGAGACAGTTGTAGGAGCCCTTCCCCAATTCATATCTATAAAAAGGGATGTGGAGTATAGACAGCATGACAGCAATCCAACAACACAAAAAAAGACATAAAGGTCAACATACGATCTATTTGGATCTGCCTCTTATAATTTGCCTCGTCTCTTAAATGATTGTATGAATAAAAGACACTGTGCGTCATATCATATACGAAATGAGAAACAATTAACACAATAAAATATTGAAAGCCTTTAAATATTTACCTCTACAAAACCATAATATTTTAACTAAAGACTTCACTGAAAGGAGTTGTAACCTAGTTTCACAATGGTCTTTATTATAGATGTCGTTTTGAGTAACATATCTGTCAATATAACCTGTTTATTTAGTGTATTTCAAAAGATTTCCTCACCTTTAACAGACATGGTAGATCTTTTGATTAAACATATTCAATATTTGGATCTCAAATTTCACTGGAAATTATTTTCTTTTGAAACAGTTAGACCAAACGGATTGAGAGCAAACAAAAGTAAAACCGTTTTGATTTACCTGATAAAACTTTCTGGACCTTTAAATAGGTCATGTGACATATAATTACTGACAGCTGACAGTATAATATAGAACAAAAATGGTTTCAAATATGAAAATATTTAATTTACTGTATTCCCCTCACAACTATACAGACACGAGAAAAGTTTTGTTGAGCTAGGTCACTAAGTTTATGTTATTACTTATACAGGGAACTAGACTACAGTAAACTGTCACAAACTAGATTAAGGTATATCAAAACTTGATAAAACATTGATTTTCACATGACTAATTAATGCTGAGACATACATGGCATGCCGATATAGGCCTGCATACCTTGAAACAGGAAATTTATTATCTTCATATGACTATACTGAGCAGTTAGCTTTAGTAAATTTTTATACCAATGGGTCCCCCTTTTTTTCAGGTTTTCTATTTCAAACCTTTATTATTAAAAGGAAAGTCCAGTTTTACCTTCCAATATCTTTTTTTAAAGTCATGACAGTGTGTCATTTTGATTGATCCAGTTCCCCTCTCGGGCCTTTTTGACAGTAAGAGTTCATGCATGCCACTAATTGTCACTACTACAGTTTCGTTGAACAGTCATTATGATCCACACTTTTCTCTTAATTTTTAAGATCTGTCATCTGTAACCTTACAAACAACCTTTTTATCAATGCATTGCAAAAAAAAATGACTTGCGTCACATAAATATAATGTGATATGATTGACAACGAGACATTTATCCATCAGAGTCCAATTGATGTTGATGAAAAGAATCATAGTTCACCGTACAGCCTTCATCAATGAGCAAAACCAATTGAATGTAGCGGTGTTAAACTTGTTTGTGAGCGCATAAACAAAATATGGTATCGACGCAAAAACAATATATGGGCTTGGTACCAAAACAAAAGCAATATATGGTATTAGTACAGGGACAAATATATGGACATGGTAAGAAAAAAAAAAAAGAAAAAATTAGCTTGGTGCGAACGTATTACAATTCATGGGATTGATATCAACACAAACCTAATACATTAGCTTGGTACAGGCACAAAAACAATATATAGGCTTGGTACCATACCAAAAAATTCATGGGTTTAGCACCAACACACAAACAATAAATGGGCTTGGTACAGACACACAAACAATACATGGGCTTGGTACAGGCACATACACATTACATGGGCTTGGCACAAACACAAAAACAAAACATGGGCTTTGTGCAGGCACAAAAACAATACATGGGTTTAGTACCAACATACAAAAAAATGGCCTTGCTACCAACACGTAAAACTTGTGACAATATATCGGCTTGATATCAACACAAATCGATATATGGACTTGGTATCAACACAAATTGATATATGGGCTTGGTTCCAACTCAAAACTAATGCATCAACACGTATCGATATGTGGACTTGGTATCAACACAAATCGATATATGGGCTTGGTATAGACACAAAACAAGAATGTGTCCATAGTACACGGATGCCCCACTCGCACTATCATTTTCTATGTTCAGTGGACCGTGAAAATGGGGGAGAATCTCTAATTTGGCATTAAAATTAGAAAGATCATATCATAGGGAACATGATTGGACTTCAACTTCATCAAACCAAAAACTTTAACCTGAAGCAGGACGAACGGACGGACGGACGCACAGACCAGAAAACATAATGCCACTCTACTATCGTAGGTGGGGCATAAAAACAAGACATAGACTTGTTACCTACTCAAAAACAATATATCGGTTTTGCTAATTGCTAATTGTTGAAAGCCGTACGGTGACTTATAGTTTTTAACTTTTACGTCATTTGGTCTCCGATGGAGGTTTGTCTTTTGGCAATTGGTACAAACACAAATAACATGCACATGGACTTTGTGCCAACACAAAAAAACATGGACTCGGTACCAACACAAACAATATATGAGCTTGGTACTAGCACTAACTGTACATTGTATTGGTATAAACACAAAGATCAAAATGGGCTTGGTAACAACACAAAAACAATATATGGGCTTGGTACCAACACAAACAGTACATGGCCTTGGTTCCAACTCAAAAACAATACATAGGCTTGGTAACAACACAAAACAATACATAGGCTTGGTAACAACACAAAACAATACATAGGCTTGGTACCAACAAAACAATACATGGGCTTGGTAACAACAAAATACAATACATGGGCTTGGTAACAACAAAATACAATACATCGGCTTGGTATCAACACAAACAATACATCGGCTTGGTAACTACACAAACAATACATAGGCTTGGTTACAACACAAACAATACATGGGCTTGGTTACAACACAAACAATACATAGGCTTGGTTACAACACAAACAATACATCGGCTTGGTATCAACACAAACAATACATCGGCTTGGTAACTACACAAACAATACATAGGCTTGGTTACAACACAAACAATACATGGGCTTGGTTACAACACAAACAATACATGGGCTTGGTTACAACACAAACAATACATGGGCTTGGTTACAACACAAACAATACATGGGCTTGGTAACTACACAAACAATACATAGGCTTGGTTACAACACAAACAATACATAGGCTTGGTACCAACACAACAATACATGGGCTTGGTAACAACAAAATACAATACATGGGCTTGGTTACAACACAAACAATACATGGGCTTGGTAACTACACAAACAATACATAGGCTTGGTTACAACACAAACAATACATGGGCTTGGTTACAACACAAACAATACATAGGCTTGGTAACTACACAAACAATACATAGGCTTGGTTACAACACAAACAATACATAGGCTTGGTAACTACACAAACAATACATGGGCTTGGTTACAACACAAACAATACATAGGCTTGGTTACAACACAAACAATACATGGGCTTGGTACCAACAAAACAATACATGGGCTTGGTAACAACAAAATACAATACATGGGCTTGGTAACAACAAAATACAATACATGGGCTTGGTAACTACACAAACAATACATGGGCTTGGTTACAACAAAATACAATACATGGGCTTGGTAACAACACAAAACAATACATGGGCTTGGTTACAACACAAACAATACATGGGCTTGGTAACAACACAAAACAATATATGGGCTAAGTTAAAAGAGGGACGAAAGATACCAGAGGGACAGTCAAACTCATAGATCGAAAACAAACTGACAACGCCATGGCCAAAAATAAAAAGACAAACAGACAAATAATAGTACAGATGACACAACATAGAAAACTAAAGACTAGGCAACACGAACCCCACCAAAACTGTTGGGTGATCTCAGGTGCTCCGGAAGGGTAAGCAGATCCTGCTCCACATGTGGCACCCGTCGTGTTGCTTATGTTATTACAAATCCGGTAAATAGTCTAATTCGGTAGGTCACATTCGTGAAAAGGGAAGGGTATTGTAGTTACGACATAAGGAAAATATCCGATATCATCTGTGAAACGGTTATTCCATAACGGTCAACCAACTCGTGATGGCGTCCGTAAAATTTACGAAGGGATGATTTCAACTTCACCATTTGGAACTCTTGGTTTAATAGCTTCCTTGTGAGCAGCAATCCTCTATCAAGGAAATCATGATAGGAAATACAAGCCCGGGAATATCGTATCAATTGGGAGATATATACTCCGTATGCAGGCGCTGCTGGAATGTTGCTACATAGAAATGGAAAGTTCACAATTGGGAAGCTGAAATCATCTCTTTTGTCGTAAAGTTTTGTTTTCAACCGATCCTCATTGTCAATTTCTAGATGTAAGTCAAGATATGAGGCAGACTTAACTGTATCTGTAGTATCCTTTATCTCTAGTTCGATGGGATAGATTCGTTCAACATAGTCACCAAATTTTGTATTATTTAGTGAGAGAACATCATCTATATAGTGGAACGTAAAGTTAAAGGATATTGCTAACTTCTTATCTTTCTTCCTAAGAAGTTCCTGTATGAAGTCAGCCTCATAATAATAAAGAAACAAGTCGGCAAGAAGAGGGGCACAATTGGTTCCCATTGGCATTCCGACAGTCTGTTGAAAAACACGTCCTCCAAACGTAACAAATATGTTGTCAATCAAGAAATCAAGCATCTTGATAATGTCAGTTTCAGAGAATTTTTTGTTTGAATCAGAGTGATTCTTTACAAAGTAGGATTTATCCCTCCCCAAGACAAGATACTTGTATCTACGTTCACCATTCTTTTTAATGAAACAAAGTAATTTTTAATGAAACAAAGTAATACCAACTCTTTCAATTTGTCTTTTAGTTTGGAATGGGGAACACTTGTGTAAAGTGTAGAAAAGTCAAATGTTTTAATACTATTGCAAGATGAGAGAGTCTTAGATTGTATGTACTCTAAAAGATCTTATGAATTTTTTAGTATCCACATCTGATTCACGCCACCTCTTGAATAGGCAGTTTCACAATAACTTTGGAGCCCGGCTTTGATTGCTGATAAAATAGATGTTAATAATTTAGAAAGAGGTTTCGTGGAGCACTTGGAAGACCCAGCAATATACCGTTGTTTGTAAGGACACTTATGTAGTTTAGGTATCCAATACAGTGATGGAAGATCCAGTTCTTCATCTTTGGTTGAAATTCCAAAGGAACATAGAACAGACCTATGATTATCCAGGATTTCCTCTTTGGTAAGTGTCGTGAGGATATATGTTGAGTTTCCAAGTGAATTGTCAATACCTAATTCATTGATCAAGCAGTTAATGTAATGATATTTACACACAAAAACGATGTTGTTTGGGGCTTTATCTGCGGGGACAACAACATATTTGTCATGGAGGTAGGACAAGTGTTTTGCAACATTTGGGTCTTTAAAATTGACGTAGCGTGGGTATTGTTAGACCCATTTAGTTTCTTAATTCGGATTTGTATCAACGACCTCACAGCCTTAATCCATTCGGAAAGAGTATCTACGTCTTCTTTCTCGCGTTTAGCCCATTGCCTGGCATAATCCTCGACTGAATCCATCAGTATTTTGAAGTTGTATTTTCGATTGATGGATTTAGACTCACGATATTTCGGACCTTTGGATAACAAATTTCGCAGGGAAGTGTTATTGACAATGTTGAGGTCTCCGGTAATAACGTGGCCAGCCGGATTATATGTGAATTGGGAACTAGCACAGGTGCAATCAGGAGGTTTAGACTTGAAGTCGTCAATGTTGAGATCCTGCAAAACGTGTTTGTAATTGAAAATTTTAGTTGCAATTGGTTTGGTATAGGTATAAGAAATTATTGGTACAGATTGATCTTTAAAATAAGGAGGTATTTTCGACTGAACTAATTTATGTAATACATAGGCTTGGTACCAACACAACAATACATGGGCTTGGTTACAACAAATACAATACATCGGCTTGGTAACTACACAAACAATACATGGGCTTGGTATCAACACAAACAATACATGGGCTTGGTATCAACACAAACAATACATGGGCTTGGTTACAACACAAACAATACATGGGCTTGGTAACTACACAAACAATACATGGGCTTGGTATCAACACAAACAATACATGGGCTTGGTATCAACACAAACAATACATGGGCTTGGTATCAACACAAACAATACATGGGCTTGGTAACTACACAAACAATACATAGGCTTGGTACCAACACAACAATACATGGGCTTGGTACCAACACAACAATACATGGGCTTGGTTACAACACAAACAATACATGGGCTTGGTTACAACACAAACAATACATGGGCTTGGTAACAATACAAAACAATATATGGCTTAGTACCAACACAATCAATACATGGGCTTGAAACCAACACATAGCAATACATGGGTTGGTACAGGCACAAAAACAATATATGGGCTTAATTGGTACCAACACATAGAGAACAGGCACACACAAAAATATACAGGCTTGGTACAGGCACAAAAAACAATATATGGGTTTTGCATATTGTTGATGGCCGTACGATGACCTATAAAAGAGGGACGAAAGATACCAGAGGGACAGTCAAACTCATAGATCGAAAACAAACTGACAACGCCATGGCCAAAAATAAAAAGACAAACAGACAAACAATAGTACGGATGACACAACATAGAAAACTAAAGACTAAGCAACACGAACCCCAACAAAAACTGGGGGTGATCACAGGTGCTCCGGAAGGGTAAGCAGATCCTGCTCCACATGTGGCACCCGTCGTGTTGCTTATGTTATTACAAATCCGGTAAATAGTCTAATTCGGTAGGTCACATTCGTGAAAAGGGAAGGGTATTGTAGTTACGACATAAGGAACATATCCGATATCATCTGTGAAACGGTTTTTCCATAACGGTCAACCAACTCGTGATGGCGTCCGTAAAATTTACGAAGGATGATTTCAACTTCACCATTTGGAACTCTTGGTTTAATAGCTTCCTTGTGAGCAGCAATCCTCTATCAAGGAAATCATGATAGGAAATACAAGCCCGGATATATCGTATCAATTGAGAGAGATATATACTCCGTATGCAGGCGCTGCTGGAATGTTGCTACATAGAAATGGAAAGTTCACAATTGGGAAGCTGAAATCATCTCTTTTGTCGTAAAGTTTTGTTTTCAACCGACCCTCATTGTCAATTTCTAGATGTAAGTCAAGATATGAGGCAGACTTAACTGTATCTGTAGTATCCTTTATCTCTAGTTCGATGGGATAGATTCGTTCAACATAGTCACCAAATTTTGTATTATTTAGTGAGAGAACATCATCTATATAGCGGAACGTAAAGTTAAAGGATATTGCTAACTTCTTATCTTTCTTCCTAAGAAGTTCCTGTATGAAGTAAGCCTCATAATAATAAAGAAACAAGTCGGCAAGAAGAGGGGCACAATTGGTTCCCATTGGAATTCTGGCAGTCTGTTGAAAAACACGTCCTCCAAACGTAACAAATATGTTGTCAATCAAGAAATCAAGCATCTTGATAATGTCAGTTTCAGAGAATTTTTTGTTTGAATCAGAGTGATTCTTTACAAAGTAGGATTTATCCCTCCTCAAGACAAGATACTTGTATCTACGTTCGCCATTCTTTTTAATGAAACAAAGTAATACCAACTCTTTCAATTTGTCTTTTAGTTTGGAATGGGGAATACTTGTGTAAAGTGTAGAAAAGTCAAATGTTTTAATACTATTGCAAGATGAGAGAGTCTAAGATTGTATGTACTCTAAAAGATCTTTAGAATTTTTTAGTATCCACATCTGATTCACGCCACCTCTAGAATAGACAGTTTCACAATAACTTTGGAGCCCGGCTTTGATTGCTGATAAAATAGATGTTAATAATTTAGAAAGAGGTTTCGTGGAGCACTTGGAAGACCCAGCAATATACCGTTGTTTGTAAGGACACTTATGTAGTTTAGGTATCAAATACAGTGATGGAAGATCCAGTTCTTCATCTTTGGTTGAAATTCCAAAGGAACATAGAACAGACCTATGATTATCCAGGATTTCCTCTTTGGTAAGTGTCGTGAGGGTATATGTTGAGTTTCCAAGTGAAATGTCAATACCTAATTCATTTATCAAGCAGTTTATGTAATGATATTTACACACAAAAACGATGTTGTTTGGGGCTTTATCTGCGGGGACAACAACATATTTGTCATGGAGGTAGGACAAGTGTTTTGCAACATTTGGGTCTTTAAAAATTGACGTAGCGTGGGTATTGATAGACCCATTTAGTTTCTTAATTCGGATTTGTATCAACGACCTCACAGCCTCAATCCATTCGGAAAGAGTATCTACGTCTTCTTTCTCGCGTTTAGCCCATTGCCTGGCATAATCCTCGACTGAATCCATCAGTATTTTGAAGTTTTATTTCCAATTGATGGATTAAGGCTCATGATATTTCGGACCTTTGGATAACAAATTTCGCAGGGAAGTGTTATTGACAATGTTGAGGTCTCCGGTAATAACGTGGCCAGCCGGATTATATGTGAATTGGGAACTAGCACAGGTGCAATCAGGAGGTTTAGACTTGAAGTCGTCAATGTTGAGATCCTGCAAAACGTGTTTGTAATTGAAAATTTTAGTTGCAATTGGTTTGGTATAGGTATAAGAAATTATTGGTACAGACTAATCTTTAAGGAGGTATTTTCGACTGAACTAGTTTATGATGAAGGATATTGCCTAAGTTGACGCCATATATTTGTTAACATCTGCGTCATTTGGTCTCTGAAGGAGAGTTGTCTCATTGGAAATCATACCAAATCTCTTTTTTTAAGGTGGTACCTAACACTACAGGGAGATAACTCTGTAAAAATCAGCTAAACGTTTTAATCACGTTGTATTGTTAAGGAAATATTAAGCTTCCCAATGATCAAAATTAGTGTTTGTCAAACTGCTATATAACCAATGAAATTTTTCTGATAAAGTGGTTGGTTCAAATTTTTTGAAATTTTTATATTTTTGTCAAAGGGTCAAAGTTAACATTTCGTCAAAATTTTATGAAAATTAAACGAGCCAAATTAATATTAGTCAAGGTGTTGGGTACCACCTTAATATTGGTACAAACACAAACAACACATTGACTTTGTGCCAAAACAACCAATATACGGGCTTGGTACCAACACAAACAGTGTGTGGCCTTGGTACCATTATAAAACAATAAATGGTCTTGGCACAAACACACAAACAATATATATGGACTTCTGGTTACAGGTCCAAAACATATATGGGTTTGGTACCAACATACAAACAACATATGGGATAGGCACAAACAACAATATATTGGCTTAGTACAGCCACAAACAAAATTTGGTTGCTTGATATGGGCTTGGTACCAACACAAAAACATTTTATGGGATTGGTGAAGGCACAAACAATTCATGGGCTTGGTACAAACACAAACAATACATGGGCTTGGTATCAACATAAACAATATATGGGCTGGGTAACAACACAAACAATACATGGGCTTGGTACCAACACAAACAATACATGGGCTTGGTAACAACACAAAACAATACATGGGCTTGGTATCAACACAAACCATACATGGGCTTGGTAACAACACAAAACAATATATGGGCTTGGTATCAACACAAGCAATACGTGGGCTTGGTACCAACACAAACAATACATGGGCTTGGTACCAACACAAAACAATACATGGGCTTGTTATCAACACAAACAATACATGGGCTTGGTAACAACACAAAACAATACACGGGCTTGGTATCAACACAAACAATTCATGGGCTGAGTACCAAAACATAGCAATACATGGGCTTGATACCAACTCAAAAAAAAACACATGTGCTTGGTTCCACCAGAAACAATACATGGGCTTGGTACCAACACGAACAAAACATGGGCTTGGTATCAACACAAACAATACATGGGCTTGGTATCACCAAAAACAATACATGGACTTGGTACCAACACAAACAATACATAGGCTTGGTATCAACACAAACAATACATGAGCTTGGTATCAACACAAACAATACATGGGCTTGGTATCAACACAAACAATTCATGGGCTTAGTACCAAAACATAGCAATACATGGGCTTCATACAAACACAAAAAAATACATGTGCTTGGTACCACCAGAAACAATACATGGGCTTGGTACCAACACGAACAAAATATGGGCTTGGTATCAACACAAACAATTCATGGGCTTGGTACCACCAAAAAACATTACATGGACTTGGTACCAACACAAACAATACATAGGCTTGGTACAAACACAAACAATACATGGGCTTGGTATCAGCACAAAAATGGGCTTGGTACCACCACAAACAATACCTAGGCTTGGTACAGACACAAATTTAATATATTGCCTTGATACAGATACAAATCGAACAGACTCTTAAATTAATCAGCTTTAGTTGAAATGCGTAATATAACGCAACTTCTAAGCATTACAATTATAGGACGGTGGAAGATGGTTCTGACACTCAGTACGCGAAACAGTACGTGGAACAGAAATGTTCATTTAATTGCAAGATTCCCATTGTTCAACATTTACAATTTATTTTAAGATGGACATTATACATTGTAAGAGACAGTACGGTGACCTTCCCCTTCCAGGAATACCTGATGGGGTTATGTCATTAATGTAATATTGTTTTTCAGTAAAAACAAAACTTTGACTGTTACAGTATTATTATCACTGTCAATACCATCAAAACTGAAGAACTTTTTCCAGCAAAATAAAGGTAACGTACCAGAAACTGTAAAACCTTTTGCACTCTTTGTTGATTTGAATTCACGCACATCTTATCTATATTTCACAATTTAGGCTTTGCCATTTCGTGGGGCTGTTGAAGACCATGTTGTGACTGGCAGGATTTACGAAAGGTTGGGGCCTTTGAAGACAATATGTTGATATAAGGGCTTTAACATATGATGAGCCTATAGCTATTAATTGGCTACATGACGACCTGTAGGCTTAATCATAGGGCGAGGCTGTTGCAGATAATATGGTGACTTGTAGGTTTAAACATAGGGCGAGGCTGTTGAAGATTATATGGTGACCTTTAGGCTTAAACATAGGGCGAGGCTGTTGAAGATTATATGGTGACTTGTAGGCTTGAACATATGGTTAGGCTGTTGAAGACTATATTGTGACCTGTAGGCTTAACCATATGGTGAGGCTGTTGAAGACTATATTGTGATCTGAAGGCTTCAACATATGGTTAGCCTGTTGATGACTATACTGTGACCTGTAGGCTTAACATAGGGTGTGGTTGTTGAAGGTTATATGGTGACTTGTATTCTTAAACATATGGTTTGGCTGTTGAAGACTATATTGTGACCTGTAGGCTTGAACATAGGGTGCTACTGTTGAAGACTATATTGTGATCTGAAGGCTTAACCATATGGTGAAACTGTTGAAATCTTTATGGTAATATTAGGACTTGATCATATGGTGAGGCTGTTGAAGTCTATATGGTAATATTAGGACTTTACCATATGGTGAGGCTGTTGAAGTCTATATGGAAATATTAGGACTTTACCATATAGTGAGGCTGTTGAAGTCTATATGGTAATATTAGGACTTTACCATACGGTGAGGCTGTTGAAAACTGTATGGTGATATTAGGACTTAACAATATGGTGAGGCTGTTGAAAACTGTATGGTAATATTTGGGCTTTAGCTTATGGTGAGGCTGTTGGAAGACTGTATGGTGATATTTGGGCTTTAGCTTATGGTGATACTGTTGAAGAGTGTATAGTAAACTTTTGGTTTTATGTCTCAACTTACAAGTTGTTTTTTTTTTTCAGATATTATAAAAGCTGCATAAAAATCAGAATACAAGTAAATTTTCATAAATTTTATTTTCTTTTTTCATCACTTTCAACAAAAAAATAAATACTGTTAATTGCAAACCAGTCACTCCTGAAGTGCTATAGTAATGACATGATTCTCTGACTGGTGCAGATGATATCACATAATGGATTACATGATCACATGACTGGTGCAGATGATATCACATGATGGATGACATGATCACATGATTTCTTGGACAGAATCAATAATACTGAATGGAACTGGAAAGTCCAGTAATCTCTTGTCTGCTATACCTTTTTAATTTACAATCTAATAATCTCCCTTGAATTTGATAAAAATCAAGCAGCTATATCTCCTCTTGATTTTTAATCGAAAGAAATTTAAAGAGGAAAAAAATCTGTTTGAAAATTTAAATCAATAAATTATAAATCATGTTGGTTATTTCAAAAGATTTGCAAATATGTTAGAAATTGGTAACATTCAAAAGAACTTTAATTCTTTTTATTCCATTTAATTTTCTACATAATGTCTTTACTTAATTCAAATAAATCCAAATAAAGCCTTTCAGAGTAACAGCTGAATGAACATTAAGTTATTACTATCACAAGTGTAAAAATTTAAACCTGATCAAAAAGTTATCAATTTAAATATATGTTTAATCATGCAAATCAGTAAATAATTTATCACATTTTGACAATAAGATTTACAAACTTGTGACAGTTATTCCCATTGTAATGGTCAAAGGCTTACAAAAACTGCTAACTTGCAAAGGTAGAACAGACAAGAGCTTTAAGATTGAACATGATAACAAATATGGTTTATGGAGAACAATATGTGTGTCGGATCATAACGCCAAACAAATGATCATGATGATAGACAATATGTACAGAAATAAATTAATTTGCTAATTTACAAGGTCATTTAAAACAACTGACCTAATTATATGTATACAATAAAATTTTGTACTGTGCAAAATATACAGATAAAAATATATCTCAAGAAATAAATATATATATTTCATAACAAATAACAAATTTGTCTAAAATGCTGGAATGTTAGCTAACAATCAAATCTCTTTCTTCATTAATTAAATGTAACTTGTAAAACAAATTAATTTGATTGCTTTAATATCAACCATAAATGGCTACTGGCTCTTAATAAATATTTTTGGACGGATTTATTATAAGAGCATTAAGAATCCATTTTTTATGGTAATTAACATTATTGATCACAGATGATATTAGTTTAGCACTTTTAATTTTATCACAGAAAATGAATGATCATAATGTTATATGCCATGTTGGCATTTTCAGTTTTGACTAACTTTTGGTCAATGTGTAAGCTGAAGTATGAAATGAAATGAAAATAATAGCACTTCACATTCATTTCTATATACATGTATGTATCTACATGTATGAAGTCTTTTATTTTGAACACATTATAGTTACAGTTGCAGGATATCTTAACTTTCTTTTGAATTAAAAGATTGAATTATTTTTTTCCCTCTAATTGTTAAGTGGTGAACACAAAAAGCTATATCTGAACTACTGGCACCTGGTTTTTTCTATTTCTTTTTTATAATGAGTATAGTCAATAAGCTTTGAGCAAATTTTAACACCTAATATTTAGTATTCTTATCAAAATTTCTTCAATAAATAGATAAATAAATAAATAAATAAACAAATGACTAGAAGTACACGTTCATCAAGACAATTTTGGGCTTGGAATGTTTTCAAGATCGAATAAATTGTCAACATCAAACGCTTCAGCAATGTCTGCAAATGTATTACTCTCTGCCCAGGGGTGACCATCGAGGGGGTCATGTTCCTGGACAGGCGATGAGGGAATGATAGGTGTATGAAGTCCACTGTTATGATTAATATCCATATGTTCTCCTGGATTCAGATCATCACCCCACCAATCAGGTGGTGAGATGTGAGCACCGTTTATTGTCAGATCTAATGGATCATTCGTAGTGTAATCCACTGCTATGTCTGGTGAGAGATCAGCTTGTGAAAATAAATCCTCAATACTAAAATTGTCAGAACTACATTCGGATGATGGCGGGCTCATGGGATCTGATGGCACTGAATTAGATGAATCTGGCCCATCAAGTAAGTCCTCGGTTTTAATTTTAATTCCAGCTATTTCAATGTCCTGATGTAATATTGAGGTCCAGTTGAAGTCACCTTTTAATGATTCATGTTCGTCATTATTGAAATGAACAACACTTTCATTTCTCAATGCTTTTCCATGACAGCTCGGTAAATAATCATCTTCAGGTTCTTTTTTGATCTTCTTTAATGGAGGAGCAGAACATGAACCCTCCCGACTATTTCTCCGTTTCTTGAACACGCCATTGTCTATCATATCGTGATAATCAGGATTAATTCTCCAGAATCCACCTTTACCTGGTTCGTCTTTCCTTGAGGAACTTTCTGGAAACATTTGTTCAGCGACAGATTATGTCTGATGGAGTTCTGAAAATAAAAGAACAATCAATAACTTGACTATTGATGCTACAATATGTACCCTGGTAATTTGATCAACAAATCATTCATAGTTATTATTTTACTTATATTATATCTGATAATGCTAAATCAATTACTCTACATCATTGCTAATTACTCTACATCACTGCTAATTTGTAATGAACAATTAAACACCAGTATGTTAGCACCCTATAATATGATAAAGATGTATACAGAAAATAATCAATGTATTATGAAGGTCATTTTGTTTTCTCAGTTGATATCAATAAAACTTCAAATTCTACTTTATTGCCAAGGAAAACTTTCGGAGCAATGTATTCATTTTGGTTATATAAAGTTTACCAAATCAGCATTATAGCAATAATGGAATTACACTACAGATTACCTGACAAGTTTATATGAAATATTGATTAAACTTCCAGGGCTATTCAAAGCATATGATGAAATTTAAATAAGATTGGTATGTAGGTAATAATTCCACATTGCATATGACCATTAATTATTGACAAGGTAAATTCATGACAAAGCTTTTTTCCACACTATATCCAATTAGATATGTTCAGACAAATCATTACAATGTTAATATTATAATAAGTCAGTAATTTCTATCAATTTGATTTTAAAATTTATAGCATTACAATAAATGATTTATGTCAAGAATAATTTTAATCTAGGCTATCTTAGACCTCAAGTTCAATGTATTTATATATGTAATTAGTCTTTTATCTAAAATTTTGTACATCAATTTTGTATAATCAAAATGTCTACAACCTGATTCTGAAGATGTTAACAAAGTCATTGAAAGTTGTGTCCAATAATAAAATAAAATACTAACCTGCCAGCTAGGATCTGCCAATCTGTAGTACATAAAGTTTTCTGTAATCCAATTGTAGATGGAGGACAATGTGATTTTACTCTTCTTGGTCTCCTTCATTGCCATACAGATGAGAGTGGCATACGAGTATGGTGGCTTCACATATGGATTGGTCTTATAGTCTATTGATTCACCATTCAAACTTGTAGGAGGTGTATCACCAAGCTGAAACTTTTGCTCCATTTTACACTGAGGAGGAGAGCATGAAACGTTCAATATAGCATTGGGATTCACTTTCATGTTCTTGTTTATTTCATTATTTGCATAATTTCCAAAGGGTACTGGACTGGGAGGTGGTGTTGGTGACGTGATCTTCATGATGTTTAGATTCTGTAGCCAGTTCAAACTGGTGAGACTGTCATCTAGGTTTGATCCACCATTGCTGCAGGTGTCAAGGGGATACTTAGCCATCCAGTTTTGCCTAAATTTGACGGCTAAATTCTCCCTTGTTAGAACTGGCATCTTCCCAGTCCTATTCTGCTGGTGGAGAGCGTAAGCCTGTGGGTACTTCGTCTTGGCGGTTTAGTATGATCGATTCTAGGAGAAAAGTTCCAACCTGAAATATTAATTCATTCTATATAATTTTTATTACAGATGAACAAAAAACAGATGATGTCAATGTTTGGCATAAGAAAAAATAAAAAAACAAATTATTCATAGAATAAGTGTTATTATGAAATGCACCATTAAAATATTAACATACATTGATTAAAAGGATATAATCTTCTATACTTCATGTACTGATAAATTTAAAAATAATAAAATGTCATCCTAAAATAAGCAGGTAATTTTGTCAATCCTGACTGGAATTATCATTTATCATTGTGTAGTGTATTGAAGAACATGTAAAATAATAATGCATAATTTAATATAAGAAAAAATCATAAATCAATAATTTATGCATTCTGCAAATATCTATATAAATTAATCATTAGTAGTAATATTCAAAAACAAAATATTATATATCATATCACACAATAAAAATGAAAAATACCTTGAGCTCCTCTAAACTTGTTTGACTTTCAATATAGTTTAAAATAATGTACAGCTAACCCGGGACTTTATTTATGTCCAAAGCAAAACGTGTTTAATCAGAGTAAAATGTGATCAAACTTGCTCTACAAAAAGGCGTCAATACGTGTTGTCCCTTTAAATCCGTTAGATTGATTTGATTACTATTGGACTGTGAAGGACTATATATAGTATCACTGACACGTGTATTTACCTTAGAACAAACAAAATAAATTGTCAAAAACATATATGATTGAGAAAACAATGTCGAAATAAATCACTCTTTCATATTTGATTGCGACAGATTGGTTTAATCAAACTTACCTTGACGGGAAATAAAAACAACTAAAATGTGTTCACTTAATTCCTAATTAGTTTTGGATAAGCCCAGGCGTGTTCATCAACGACCGCGTTGATTAAATCAACAAATTCCTCGATTAACTGCAAGCTCAAGCTTTTATTGCTTTACGGCCTTTCAGTTTTCAAATTCATTTTGTTGATTTTAAAACAAGTTGTCGATTTATAAGACTTTTTCAGAATGAAAGCATTAACTGGGCATTGAGAAAATAAATAAAAATAGTGTGGCAACAATGTAAACCTTAGTAAACAGTCTCTTTATAATTTGCAAGTTGTTGACATTCCGCTATGGCAGCAGATAAACAATGAGGCCAAACTATGTAAAAGACAATTAATTTGATTGGACTGCAATACACATCACAACTTATCGATACAGCTATTGGCTGCTTTATTGGTTGAAAGGTCATAATGGGAATACATATTCATTCATCAAAATATTATGGTTTAAAAAACACGTTGCCGGTAAACTTTAAAACATAAATAAATCTAAATGCTTTGCACTACTTCTTAGACAAGCAATGGTAGCTCTTTGTTTTCTATTTAGACAACTTGAGCCAGACGTGGATAATATCATGATACTAGTTTTTTTGTCTGTTTTGTTGGGTTTTTTTTTTTTGGGGGAGGGGAGGGGGTATGATGGAAGATACCATATAGGAACAAAAAGACATAGTTTTGTCCATGACATTACTAATGACTGGGCGCAACATTTTATTACATTTGCGCGTATTCCATTTACTGGTAACACAGATAAATAGATAAAGATAAATCATGACAAATGTAGAATATTTCAAACTTTAAAAAAAACATTATGGAAATAATGTTCAAAATACACAATGAAATCAAAACTGTATTTACGGATTATGTCGATTTCATAATGTCGACCAGAGTTGGTCTTGGACTGAGCTCAAATTTGTGAATATAATTTAGGGCATGACCACCATCAACAGATGCCAGATGCACTACCAACGGCCCGGTATCATTTATTCAGCACATTTATCTATTTTGTTTTTTGGCATTATCATGAAAATTCTACCAATCATATATATATATATAAATATATATATCAAACTAAGAGGTCCGGACACATATGCACCTGCACGCAGAAGTTAGACTGGAGATAAAACTTGAAAACGAGGGAGAATTTTCTTGAAGCTATTAGCTTTCGAAATAGTCATATTCATTTTGATATATATCATGATGAATTAAAATTTTCCAATTACTTTCCAGTAATGTTCGTTATTTATGATAATATTAAATGCTGGATAAATTAAATGCCTTTTGCATATACAAGTCCCCCGCTTGGATTTTTTTCCCATTTTTGGGATCCCGAGATACCATAACTACACCTTATCAGATGATTCAGCATTCAGTTTAAAAGAATAGAAAATTTTGCAGTATTTAGATTTCCACACTTACGGCATTGTTCAACTTATGTGAGCAAAATCAGAAAAAAAAAAGAATTCAGTGATATAGAAAGACATGTAATGAAAAAAAGGTTTAAATTATCTAGATATAGGACAATGTTTTTCTTTGATGTTAATCTTTACGTGAAATTATTTGTGACTTGTGAAAATGACACCAATTTTACGACAAATTTAATTTGAAGGAATGTGTTTTTATTACTGACGTCATTTAGTGTCACTTTAGTTTAATAGGATTTCGATGATTTAAAATGTTGTAGTAAATAAAGAAAACCCATTTGTCTTCTTTAACAGTTATTCAAACACGAGAAGATTAATAAAAATACACTTTTACAAACAAACAATTGAATCGTCGAAGTACTGAGAATGACAGATACACACGAAGTCAAGTCTAGATTTGAACAAAGAATATTTTTTTTTTGTTCTTTTTTGGGTGAATTGAAATGCAAAGCGGATTGAGAGGGTAAACATAGTGCGCCCATAAAATTAACAAACATTGAAAATATACATTGTAATACTACGTCCCTAACCCAACCATAAAACCCACGGTATAATCACCATATAGCTGCTTATAAGTGTCAGAGCATGGAAGTATTATATATATAATATAATACTTCCATGGTCAGAGAGACAACAACCCGACCAAAGAGCAGACAACAGCCGAAGGCCACCAATGGGTCTTCAACGCAGCGAGAAAATCCCGCAACCGGAGGTGGTCCTCAGCTGGCCCCTAAATAAAATTGTGTACTAGTTCAGTGAAAATGGACGTCACACTTAACTCCAAAACATATAAATGAACTAAAATTAAAAAACATACAAGACTAACAAAGGCCAGAGGCTCCTGAATTGGGACAGGCGCAAAAATGCGGCGGGGTTAAACATGTTTTGTGATATCTCAACCCTCCCCCTATACCTCTAGCCAATGTAGAGTAAAGAAACACATAGCAATACGCACAGTAAAACTCAGTTTAAAAGAAGTCCGAGTCCGATGTCAGAATAGGTAACAAAAGAAACTAAGCAAAATGACAATGATACATAAATGAACAAAGGACTACTAGAAGTTACTGACATGCCAGCTCCAGACCTCAATTAAACTGATTGAAAGATTATGTCTTCATCATATGAAAATCAAGTACAATCCCTCCCGTTAGGGGTTTAGTATCATACAATTATAAAATATATGAGAAGAACATAACCCGTATCATGCCAACAACTGGTTTTAGAATAATATAGTGTTTATTTCCGATGCAAAGGCCCTATGAGTGAATCAATATTAATACCAAAATATGTAATCCTTAATGACCTGACAACAGTATCGTAACTATATCCTTTCCGAATAAGTCTGTTTAAAGGTTTGGTTAGCTTTTGAGGTGAATGCCGACATTTTTGTGCTTTGTAAAGAATATTACCATAAAATATTGGATGTGAAATACCTGAACGTATAAGATGTCTACATGTTGATTTATATTTACGAATGATGTCCTTGTACCGATGATAAAATTTAGTAAATGTTTTGACTAGTTTGTGATATCGAAAAACCTGGTGTAATAATTTTTCAGTAATACAGAGATTTCTTTCGTTGAAATCAAATACGTTGTTACAAACACGAGCGAATCGAACAAGTTGAGATATATAAACACCATAAGATGGTGACAAGGGAACGTCACCATCTAAAAATGGATAGATAATTAACAATAGGGAATGAAAAATCATCTCTTTTATCATAAATTTTGGTATTAAGCTTCCCATTAGAGATATAGATATCAAGATCCAGGAAAGGGCAGTGTTCATTGTTAGTATTAGCTTTATTTAAAGTCAGTTCGGCAGGATAAATCTCTTTAGTGTAGATACCGAAGTCGTCATTATTGAAAGCCAATATATCATCTAAATATCTAAAAGTGTTATTAAATTTTTGAATCAGATGTTGTATGTTTGTATGTTTTTGTGGCATTTTGAGAAAATAACGTGAATAACATCCATACGATGATTTACAGTTGCTTAAGTCTTTGGTGGATAATTACTTCGCAATCATACAATGATCTCTTTATTTTTATACTAAACATACTCATCCACGCCTGCTATTTACTTTTATAAATTTTGACTTGGATGGAGCGTTGTCTCAGTGGCACTCATACCTCATCTTCTTATTCTATTTACTGCAGGGTTTGTTGCTCGTGCTGTGTGGATGCAGTAGAATGTGTCCTCGTGCTTGTGGTGTATGCCCTTATATTTTTCAATTATGGGTTGTTTGCCTGTGAGAGAGCTTTCACATGTTTTTTATATCTTTGTTCTTAATTGTTAATTACATATTAAGGTGTTTGGATGTATAAATACTCATCCACGCCTGCTATTTACTTTTATAAATTTTGACTTGGATGGAGCGTTGTCTCGTTGGCACTCATACCACATCTTCTTATATCTTTATATTGATACTACAAATTATTCTGTAGATTAAACGATTAAAGGGTTAAAAGCTTATCTAAATTTTATGTCCCTTTATGATACTTTATTTGGAATAAATAAATTTACATTAGTTCTTGTACAAGTTGCAGACAATTATTCCTACACTTGTACTGATTCTGATGCGGATTATGATTCATTTGTGCATTAAGCACTCCCTTGAAGAAGTTTATCCCACAGTATTTTTACACAAAATTTAAGACGATCCAAATCTTTAGAATACAATTTTGAAGGCGTGTAATATATTTCCACAGAATTAGTTTTGGAGAAATTTTCATAATATGGACATTTGCAAAAATTATTGCGCTTAGGTCACCACATACAGTACAATAACAACAAGAAAAGAGTTTATATACAGTGTAGAGAATAATGCTTTGATAGCTTTGAAACCAATGTTCGTGTTTTTGTTTGATGAAAGAAATCTAATTGGAAGTGCAGCTGCTGGTATTTTAGTTAAAAGAGACCTATTTCAAAGAAATACACAACTCTTATCTTGCTTTCAGTAGCACTGTGACAGTTGCAAGCATTCTTTGATACAGGAAGTTTAAAATTACTTTACTGTTTTTGGCAAAACCTTTCGGAATTTTGGATTCTAAATTCTCTTCAACTTCGTACTTTATTTGGCCTTTTAAATATTTATATATTATACAGCTCAATACACAATATTCTTGACCTCAATAGTATTTCTAAGATAATTTGATCCATACTACATAAAATTATTCTTTTATATATGTGTCAACTTGTCAAGGATGAATCATTGAGGGTTAATAAGATGATTTTTCAAAGAAGAGACAAAATATAAAAGATGTAGAAGAAAATGCAATCAAGGGATATCAATCAATAATCTAGATGAAATCAAGTAAAAAATTTCAGTAATTTGCTTAAAACGATAAAAAAAATGCATAACTGTAAAACTCTAAAGTGAAATTGAGAATGGAAATGGGGAATATGTCAGAGAGACAACAACCCGACCCAAGAGCAGACAACAGCCGAAGGCCATCAATGCGTCTTCAACGCAGCGAGAAAATCCCGCAACCGGAGGTTGTCCTCAGCTGGCCCCTAAATAAAATTGTGTACTAGTCGTTCAGTGAAAATGGACGTCACACTAAACTCCAAAACATATAAATAAACTAAAATTAAAAAACATACAAGACTAACAAAGGCCAGAGGCTCCTGGCTTGGGACAGGCGCAAAAATGCGGCGGGGTTAAACATGTTTTGTGAGATCTCAACCCTCCCCCTATAACTCTAGCCAATGTAAAGTAAAGAAACACATAGCAATACGCACAGTAAAACTCAGTTTAAAAGAAGTCCGAGTCCGATGTCAGAATAGGTATAAAAAGAAACTAATGTAAATGACAATGATACATAAATTAACAAAGGACTACTAGCAGTTACTGCCATGCCAGCTCCAGCCCTCAATTAAACTGATTGAAAGATTATGTATTCCTCATATGAAAATCAAGTACAATCCCTCCCGTTAGGGGTTTAGTGAGTATTTTCTGCAACAATATTTATTTGTTTTATTACCATTATGTTAGCAGTATAAGGTATCTGTGCAGGTATATTGGAATATAGGAAATGTATTATTATTTTAAGAAATCAGAGACATATACATATATACATTTAATTTATATGTCTCTGAAGAAATTAATGAAGAATGAACACCAATTTTTAATTAATACTTAATATTTTGTTGCTGTTGTTAAAAGGTACATTTTTAATGCCTCGTTCTGGAAATTCTTGTTTTCATCCATATGAAAATTATTAAATTCAAAAATGTTTAGAAAACAGTTGTGAAAAATCGGTGCACCTTCTAAATTGTGCATCAATATTGAGAAATTCTTCATCTTTGGCCAAAATCACTTATCCAAAGTTCTGATGGCTGTCTTGAAATGTTTCTCAGGAGTTGGTATAACGAAAAAAAGATATTCAAATTTGGATCAGAAAAAAATGTCTGACTAGCTGAAAATTGGCTGAATCACACAGCACTTAATTTGCTTTGATTATATGGTTGGGAAGAGGACATTTAATGGTACTGAATTTTATTTTATAATTTTCCAGAAAAAAAGCATTGAACTCAATTGATTCGCATTACATAAGATTTAGATTAAAAAATAAGGCAAAATTACTTTGATGTTATTGGTGAAATTACAAATTTTAACAATGTCTTGGTGGTAATTATTTATTTTCATTAAACGTGGGACCTAATATTATGCCCCAGGGTAAACGAATAATTACTTTCTTTCCGTTATCAAATAATTATTTATAATTGTATAAATGATATAACTTTAATCAATGAATTCCAAAAGTTAATTATTAATGTACACAATAAAAGTACAGAGTTACGGTTTTTGACATTATTCTTTGAACTAAAAGAAGTTTCCCGTAGCTACGTCATGCTAAACCTAGAAAGAAAATCATTAGGAAGGAGCATGACTTCTTTTTTTGTTAAATACGTTATTTATTGGTCCCAGCTATGTTTTTGGGGTGTTTGGTGGTTATTTTCAAATACAATATTGTTATCGGCATCTTATTGCATCTGTTCAGCATAGATCATACAATTCCAGATCAACACTCGCAATTGATGCCCTGAAACTTAATTGTGAATCAATTGTGACGGTATTTGATCAAAATGAAGTTATAAACAGTTTTGCATTAAGCTAAAAACATCAATCCATGTTTTTTCCATAAAATTTATATTAAAAAAGCTATCATAATAACTTCAGAATGGGGGTTTACAGATATTGAGTATTCAGAGTAAGGAGAGTGATGGTCTCAGTAATTAACGTCTTGCAATAAATTTCATGCAACTCGACTCGAAGACAACTCGGACCGTCTACAAAAAAACATCACGGACAATCCATGAAATTACCATATATATGAAGATAATTCGGACCGTCTCTAAGACAACCACTCAAGGCCGTCGTGTGGTCATTGACTGGTGTATTTTTTAACGATTTAAAAACAAATGTATATTGAATGCATATATCCTATCAACAGGTCATTTTGAGTGTTTTGTATCTATTAAACCGTCAACTTATAGTTTAGCTAAGTTCTTTTGCTGTACTGGTTTTATGAGATTTTCTTTTTGAGAAGATCTCGAGATTCAAAAACTTGAAAGTTGAGATCTCAAAAGCTAGTTTAACCTTGCCAATATATAACGAATTCAACAAATAAATAAATAAAAAAAAATAAGTCTTAAATTTAATTCATTTGGATAAATTAAGATTTTATTGTGAAGTAATATAGATTTCATTCAAATATAAATTCAACATGATCAAGGATTCGTATAGTATACTATACGAATCCTTGACATGATGAAGTAGAAGTTTGTTTTTTACAATTTTTATAGACACATTATTCTGATACGGCGCTATGATTGCAAATGCAGCAATATAAGACTTTTTTCATGATGAAGTTTAAAGTTGTTTTTTTTTTGTACAATTAATACAATTGTTATTCTTATGAACCAATTTATTGCCTTATTAGTTTATTTTTTAGTATTGTACTTCATCTGCCCTTCAAAGGACACATTGATTGGTTAATAAAATCATCTATATCTGTATCTGTATAAAGGATACATTCATGTGAAATATAACATTTTATCGTCCAAACTCTCTTTTCGTATTTTGTCTGAGTATATCACAGGCCGTGTTGTCTCATATGCATTCATTTATGTTCCATGCCCCGATATTAAAAAGGAGAGGTGGTGATCTAAAACATAAACAGAACCCTACCACATGTTTATGTGGCTGTCCCAAGTCTAGAACCTCGTCCGTTGTCTTTTTTTGTCAAATCTTAAAGGTTTGACTATTTATGGAGTGAAGTGTTGATGGCAGTTCTTCGACAGCACGTCTCTGTTATTGTTCACAACTTTTCATAGAATATTTTATGGATACTTGTCTATTGTTGATTACATTATGTTGAACTTTTTCATACGTAATTTGCCTGAAATAAAGAGAAAAAATAGTTTCAATTCGACTGATTATACTACATAGTTAAATCATTAAATACACTTACATAGAATCCTTACGTATAATATTTATTTCATAAAATGTATGATTTGAAGTAAAAAGGTCAGATCATTTTTTTAAGTGTGGATAAGAAGTAATGATAGTATTTTTCCGTATGCAATGCTTGTTAAAATAGCCCTTGGTCTTTGGTGCATGGTGTCTCTTTTTGGGGAAATCCTACCATGCCTTTTATAACAACGTTATCTCACTTAAAGTGTAGAGAATGTATGTAAAACGAGATCAGACAGTTTGTGAATGAATTAAACCTGGTCCAATCGATAACATGTAGCCAGAGACATATATAATACAATATTTTCTTTTTATTGTCAATCATTACAATTTTGGCATGTTGAGAGAAGTATTAAATATAAAGCAATGAGGAAAAAAAATAGATTCCCAGACGTATAGCTAATTTCTTAAAGAATGATAATGATTCAAAACATGGAAGACACATTTACCTTCTTCCAAAAATTCATAAAATTAATCTAAAAATAAGTAATGAGGCATTGCGAACTGGTCAGCTAACAGGACACATTAATGTTCGTTACCGACCAATCATCAATAAATGCAACTCTCCCGCGAGAGATACTTATTTGATCTAATTATAAAACCATTATTGAAGAGGCATAACTTTTACATTCAAGATAAAAAGATCCCATTAATAAAATAGAGTCAAACGAGGTAAAAAAAGAATGCATTCTTATGGCAAGCCGTTCTCGTCAAAACTATGTTTAAACAATTTTTTTCGAAAAAATTACACACTGAGAATTTAAAAAATCACACTGAGATTTAAGAACCTTAAATAACACACTGAGAAATTGAAATAACACACTGAGAAATTGAAATTACACACTGAAAAATCGAAATTACACACTGAGATTTTATAATTACACACTGAGATTTAAAAATATGAAAAACACACACTGAGAATATAAAATTATACACTGAGATTTTAATGGACACACTGAGCTGAAATAAATTGAAAAACACACACTGAGAATTGTTAATTACACAATGAGATTTCAAAAATGCACACTGAGATTAATATGCAAATTACTAATGAATATTCATGAGATAAATAATTCAACAGATTAATATCTTGGTCTCCCGAACTGTTGTCATTATAATGAAATGCGGTTCCTACAACCAACATTCGTAATAAATTTCAAGACTTAACAAATTTTTTTGCTAACTCGTATTCATAAGTTTTTTGCCTATAATTCAGATTATTACTAACAGTATATCGGGATTTTTGCTTAAGACTGTTAAAGCATGGTCCCTTTTCAAAAGTCTTTCAACTGTTACCCTGATTTCGCAAGGTAATCTTTTATATTTTTGTTACGTATATATGCTATAATAGGCACTTGGGAAAAAATTCACTGCATTGTTTGTATTTTTGCAGATTGTTCCAATGTTTTCTTATAATTTTAATAAAAGTTTTTCACCATTTGGTTATATTTTGTAATGAGAGTAAGTGGGTATTTTCTTGTTCTATTGGTCTTTAATAACGTAGTTTTCTATTAGTTGTATTTTTAATGTTTTTTATAAAACATTTAGCGCCAAATTGAAGGACTAACGAGTTCTGTCCCTAGTTGTTTTAAGCTTGTAATAGATTCAGATTAATTATGCTAATTAGATATGTGCGCATAGAAAGTGCGCACAGATCTCAGTGTGTAATTTCAAATTCTCAGTTGTGTCTTTTTGAAATCTCATTGTGTAATTTTCAATTCTCAGTGTGTGTTTTTCATTTTTTGTAATCTCAGTGCGTTTTTATGAAATCTAAGTGTGTAATTTATAATTCTCAGTGTGTGTTTTTAGGTTTTTTAATCTCAGTGTGTTTTTTTTTTAATTCTCAGTGTGTAAATTTTTCGAAAAATGGTTTAAACATAGTTTTGACGAGAACGGCTTGCCATACATTCTTATTGCCTATGATGTACGTCAAGGTACACAAATATGATCATTGATAATTAAGAAGAAACTGTTATCAATGCATTAGAATTAATTGACACACAGGAGAATATACTTTAAAGATTTTCAACAAAATAGATTTAACTGCATTTGTTAAATTAATTCTTAGAAACAATGAATTTGAGTTTCATGGACTGTTATACAAACACATTATTGGAGCGCCTATGGGTGGTATATTTTCACCAACATGCACAGATCTGCATCTGTCTGTCCTATTCATTAAAATCTTAGATAAGTTCCAATGGGGAGAAAACATCAAATTACACTGTCAATAGGGATGACGGTTTTATGGTCTTCACAGGCAAATAAGAGTAAGTTGAAGATTTCTTTAAACTAGCATACGAAATTGGCCATCTACTTTAGTTCTTATATGAGGTGTCGACATCTAGTATGACCTATTTAGAGGGTGGTAAACGTGATTTCGTGTTTCGACGTTTTATTTCTCGTTTTTTCGTGTTTGGTTCGACGTGCGTGCTTCGTGTTTTCCTTTAATTATTTCCCGTGTTTCGTGTCGGTAGTCTTATTTTCTCGTGCTTGTCCCGCATTTGATTAAAAAGTAAACCGGGACTAATTCAAAGTCAGCCCAGATATTGTTTTAAATTATAAACTAATTGGTCCGAAGATATTTATTAATAGCCTATTGTATTACTATGATAAATCGTATGCAACTAGAGGACGCTAAAAAGTGACCACATGCAGGGTCGCCATGTCAATTTATAATGACTGCATGATCTCCAAGAACGGCTGAGTAATAACTTTTGGTACTTTTTTCCTAAATATTTACGATTTTATTCCTTGGCTTCGTTTTTCCAGAGTGTTTTTTTTCCGTGCAACGTTTTTGCGATGTTATTTTACGTGTTTCCGTGTTCAGACCCCCCCCCCCTTTTTTACAACCCTCTATTTAGATACCGAAGTGTACAAAGGTGATCGATTCCATAATAATGGAAATCTTGATGTTAAGTCACGTATATTAAAAACACAGAAACGTATCAATATTTACCAATCACTAGTGCACATCCAAAACACACATAAATTTAAGAGTATTAATTTACAGTGTGTGAATAATATATGAAAAATAAAAGTGACATCATTGAATTAAATAAACATTTAATTAGCTTACAAGATAACTTAATTGATAGAGAATACTGTAAAAAGGAAACAGTAAAAGTTGTAAAAAATGTATTAACGAATAGCCTTTTAATATTTTACTTGTTTTATTTTCATTTGAAACAGATTTTTGTTTATCTGATTTGTCAAAATGACAAGTATGCATAATGATTTTATTGTTACAAATCAAATCCCAAAGCCCACTATAACTCATTATGTAGAAGCCACAGCACTATTTTAAAATATCTCTCTGTGAATATCTAGACACATATGTTTGATACCATATGCATAGGTCGTTATAATTAAATCTTGACCATTTATCTTTCACTTGTTTATCAAAGGGTACAACTGTCAACTTTGCTCAAGTCAGTAAACCATTGCAAAGCATAAAATGTAGCTTTACAATAAATATACATGTTTGAAAAGGATCTATAGATTGTTTATTATCATATATCATATAAGTGAATTAGCGATCTGTGAAAATTCTTTATTGTCATGTTTTAAATATCTTAGATACCCCGTATGGAGGTGCTTTTAATTGCAGGAAGCTAATACAGATAAGATGAATAGGTGTTCCGAATAAACAATAATTTAGCTTCCGAATATTCCTCCATAGACTATATTTCTAACTAATTTATATGCGTGAACCCTCTCAGGGGTTCACGCAAAAACCTCACAATAAACAGCAGCACAAAATTAAACACTTTATTCAATAATCAGATAATATCGAGATAACAGACGACAAAACACACAAGTAAATAAACTCATCATAGATAACAGGATTAAAATTTTTGTACGTCAGTTTGGCGTTTCGTCTAAAAAAGACACACAAGTGACGATCCAACAAAAAAGGTTTTTATTTATTTATATATATATACATATATACATTTGTATATATATATATATAAATTTGGCTGGATATTGATTGTTATTTCTGTGTATAATGTCTTGTTTTAATCAATATGTGACACTATAATAAATACATTTTGTTCTTTATTCTCTACAATAAAGTACTATGTTTAATTATGTAATACAGAAATATTAACTGTGGTTAATTAAAATTGTCAGTACCTGGTATATTGGTACATCTAATACTCACACCTTTGAATGTAATTGTTTATAAATCATGAAAATTGTCAATCATTCTGGTATTGTATCAGTACTCTTATTTTGCACAGGAAAGAAGTGGAATAATAGTATTTAAAAAGTATAGGCATCAACTTTGATATCAATACACAGCTTGTTCTAAATTTTATTCCCATTCCTTACACAAACAGAAGATACTCATAAAAAACTTTCATAATTTTTACCAACTGCTTAAATTTGATAGTACACCTTTTCACATTAATTCATAAATAGTAATATTTTATAAATTGTTTCAAGATTTCAAGATTTCAAGATTTTATTTCAACAACAACCCAGGCACACGAGTGTGCAACATAAGCAAACACAATACATAATATTATACAATATACAAAAAGCAATATAATCTACAATGAACAGTGTAAATACAAAAACATGGGGGATAGAGAGGATACAAGAGTCCAGGTTTAAAACAGTGGACTATTTTTTTTAATAAACAGAGACAAGTTTGTTAGTAACTCTATATGACAAAGTATAAGCATACCACACATTTTAGCTTCACGTGGATTATTCAAATAATATTGTGGAATAAATTTTTTTCGGAGATCCATTATCGTGTCATTTTGACAAATAAAAAGATAGTGGAACTCATCTCCAACTAAACCATCTGCGCATTTTTCACATATACGATAATTTTTGGGAATATTTCTCCAACGACCAGTTTCAATAGGAAATCTGAGATTTGATAATCTCAATTCAGTGATACGTGTTCTTTGATGCGAGTTAAGTCGTAATAAATATGGTTCTATAATAAAATCTGTTTTGAATGACAGATAGAAACGACCCCTAAAAGTGTTTGCCAAATCTGCATTCCACTTCTGAATAAATTGATCACGTAGTATCTGTTTTACATATAACTTTAACCAATCAGTGCTTACATGTACCTGGTCTGAGAAAATAAAACTGAGCCCAATTTCGTCAAAAGTGGACTTGATAAGATATATCCACCTATTTCCATGCGTATCGTCCGAAATCAGTCTAAATAATAAAGTGGCAAATTTTGACGATAGTTTGTTGGAGGATAAAAGACTATTCCAGTATGTTAATATTCTACATTTTATATTAATTGTCAAGGGAAAACGACCCAATTCTCCATAAACTAAATAATTTGGTGTGGTGGTTCGTACTTTAAGTATTCTCTTTAAAAATTGTAAGTGCACCTTTTCAATATTATCATTTTTCTCAAAACCAATAACTTCACAAGAATAAAGCAAAATAGGTGAGACAAGCGTGTCAAATATCTTCAACTGTAAATTTATAGGAATATTTATGTTTCTTATCTTGTAATATACAGAATATAATGGCTTCTGTGCTTGCTCTACTAACTTTTTCTTTGCATTAACGAAACTGCTGTTGAAATTGAACAAAATCCCTAAATAATTATATGATTCACAAACATTTATGTCATTGCCGTTCAACATGAATTTAACATTCTGTGTATCCCTTTTCTTGGAAAAATAACCACCTTTGTTTTGTTTATATTAACTTGTAACTTCCAGATTTTACAATATTCAGAAAAAATAATAACATAAAAATTCTTAAGTATGTATCTAATACATCATTTGTAATATCATCAATCATATCAAGCGATTCAATACCGTTATTTTCAAAATATTCTTCAATGTCATTTATAAACAATGAAAAAAGAAAGGGTGAGAGGTTTTCACCTTGTCTAATACCTATGTTACAGGCAAAAACATCAGATTTTACACCGTTCTTTGTCACACAAGACTTTACATTTCGATAAAGATTTAAAATAATATTTAAACATCTCCCATCTATTTTATTTTTTAATATTTTTTTCCATAACCCCAATCGCCAAACACTATCGAAAGCTCTGCTGAAATCCACAAAGGTACAACATATTTTTTTCTTCTTTGAGAGATATAAATTAACAAGTGTATATAGTATAAAAAAATTATCATTAGTCGAGTGTGATTTTCTGAAACCAGCTTGTGCCTTGGAAATTAAGTCTTAAAAACAGGATTAATAATACCAACAGACCAAATTTCAGGGATAATACCTCTGTCAAAATAAAATTAAACAATTTAACATACAATGGTATCATAATATGAATAGTATATTTTATATATTTATTTGTTAAATTGTCTATACCACTAGCCTTTTCATTATGCAGATTCAAAATAACATTTTCTATTTCAGTTTGAGATATAGGAGCATTTAGTATTTCGTTATTATCCTCAAGATTTACACCATCTAGATTTACATCGTTTTCGATAACTTCCTCCTCCACTTCATTCATCTCCTTGAAGTAGTTATACAACTCAGCTATCGATGCTTTAATAGATTGACCACTTTTTTCGGTACAACGATTCAAAATATTCCAAAATTTCTTCGTGTCTGATTTTGATGATGTTCTTAAATCGCTCGTAATTTTATCTTGATATTGTTTGAAACTAGTATCCATAGCAGATTAATAGTTGCGACTAGCAACTGATAGACAAGTTCTATTAGCTTCATTTTTGAAACGGTTATAGCTCTTTCGTGCTTTATGAAAAAGACGTCTTTTCTCTTCGCATGTTTTTTCGAACCACGGTCTATGTACATTACGGTTATTATACTTTATATTTGGTCTTATGATACCAAAAGTGCTTTTTGCCGTTTTGTTAAAGAGCAAACAAATCTTATCAACAACTGAATTAATATTTGCTGTATCGATTTCTGTATTTGGACTGCTTTGACTATCTAATTCTTCAATCATAAAATTCAGTTCAAAGAACATGTCATCCTCAACGAGGTTATTAACAAACTCATCGCATTTTTCTGCATTCCATCGTCTCGAGCGATTATTGTCATTTTTCGCAAGTAAATTAACTTCATCATAAGATTTAGACGCCTCCCGGCAGTTCAGCGTTAGGTGTAACTGTCTATGAACGTCAGAGAATATTGGGGAATACTCCTTTATCTCAAACTCTGACACACAAGAAAGTAAATTAGAGGAACATAAACAATAATCAATAGTGGTTAAATCTTTACAAGTACGCTCGCCAAGAAATCGATCTTTACCAGCTCTTCCGTTAATTATATAAACATTGTTTTTTCTACAAAAATCTAATAGTTTGTGACCATATGCATTTGGTTTATTTGTACATGTACTTTTCCTATTCAATGGTAGTTTTAACCTAAGTAAATTTTCATAATCATACATATACTTTATTAAGTCAGGATCATCATATAAATAAAAAATTTCGAGTATTGACTCATCAGGCTGCACAAAATCTTGCAAAGTACCTGTTTTGGCATTGAAATCACTAAGAAGGCAAATACATTCATCATTTTTAGAAAAAATAAACATTTCATTTTCAATTTCAACGAAAGGTTCATTTGATGAATATTTGGTGTTCTCTGGGGGGATATAAATGCATCCTATCAATAAATATGTACCAAAATCAGAATCTGAGTCAAGAAATTCTATAAAACTACCCAATGATTTCTTATAAATAATAACCATTCCACCTGACTTCCTTTTGAATCTTTGTCTGTGTTTTGCTTGAAAGGTATAGCCACATGACACATATATATCAGTTTTTGTCTTTTGAAACAAAAGGATGTCATAATTAGTAATTAGCAACAAGAAATCTGGACATAATAATTTTGATTTCAATCCACATACATTAAGACAACATACGTTTAGTTTATTATTACAATTAACATATTTATTCGAAATACAGTTCTCGCTATCCCTCTTGTCCTAGTGGAAACGGACCTGTCGTTCTTCGATAATCTGTCGCCCACGGATATTGTCACGGTCTTGCAATGTTGGGTGAATTCTGTTTGATTCGGGAATATAACGTTGACCATCTACATACAATTTGTCTACAACAATCGTGGTACGCTTGCCTTGGTCCCTAAACTGTTTCATTATTGGAACAAACTCCTTTCGTCGGTCACTTACTTCTTGCGGATACTGTGAGTAAACTTTTTGAGTCCTATCTCTTAAAACTGGCTGTGCTGCTCTCAAAACCTTTTCTTTGTCCTTATAGGTAACAAATCGTGCAACAATTCCTCTGGGCTTACGATTATTACGTTTTCGGAGACGGTGGACATTTAGAAACTCGATGTCGTCGTGTATTGTAAGTACTTCTTGAATAAATTTACGCACAACAGCCTCCGTGTCTTCTCTGTAATATTCTCAAATATTAAGTTGTATTTCATGGATCTTGTTTGTTGATCAAGCATTGTCTCATATAATTCTTTCATCTGACCATCTAGATTTCTACGCGAACACTCGAGCTCAGATATTCTAGAGTGGAAGTGCCTCATACCGTCGTCGTTACTCAACGGTTTTTTATCTTGAATCTGGGCAGTTTGTTTTAGTTGTGCTATGTATTGATCAACAACATCAAATTTTCTTTCGATTGCAGCAAGTCTATCACAAACGTTGTCAAGTAAGTCCAACTTTTGTAGTTTTACTTGAATATCTTGAATTATTACAGGTAAGTTTGGTTGTGTAACATACATGTTGTTCATCATTTGATCGTTTGTTGACATTGTCGGTACTGTGCAACTTTGACCTTGATAGGGGAATGCCCGGGGTGCGTTTGATTGTGCAACATTGTTGTGTATTGGAGTTGATGTATACAAATTTTGCGAAACAGGCTGCAATGTTTGGAATGATTGCATAGCACACGGAGATGAAATAACGGGGATATTTGGTATTGGTCCGTATAATGTCTGGTTGGCACCATGTATAGCACTATAAGTCAAATTGTTCTGGGGGTAGACTGTGTACTTGACATGCTTGAGTTATTCAATCGCTTTCTCTTAGAATTTTTACCCATACCAGCAATTTAATTGGAAAAATTGATTTGCAAGTTTCATACTTCACTACAAAATCGTCGACTACCATTATCATCAACTGTATTGACTATGTAGGACTATGAAACCAGTTGAATTGCTTCTTTCCAAATATCACCTTTCCATCACTATCCGCCATGCTTTTTTACCTCCTTGTTGATTTACAAAGGTACTATATGCAAGTGTATATTTAAAATAAAGTAGCTGTTCGACCGATCTTTTCTTAATATTAGGGCAAATAACATGTCATAATTTGGCAGTAGATGATTAAAATAGTGTATAAAGTTTCGGCAAGTCATAAAAATACAAAAGTAGTTGCCTGATATGTCTTCAACCTAGAATTCTGTACCATCTCAAAATCCGGAGTGATCACATAGATCTAGCATGCATGGCTGAATCAAAAATCATAAATAGAAATTATCAACAAAAAAAATAATGTAAAAACCATGAACCTTTTTGAATAATTTGCTTGGAGAACAAAAAAAATCTCTAACCTGGAACAAAAATTAATAAATTAAAGACTGAATTTGTCTTATTTATTTGTTGTATTCGTTAATTATTGACAAGCTTTAACTAGTTTTTGAAATCTTAAAGAAGTAAGGCCAATAGACTTAAAGAGGTAAGGCAAAATTTCCCCTAAAGAGATAGGGCCACTCAAGTTCCCTTAAAGAGTTAGGACCAAATTCTCCTAATTTCATTTCACACAAGGGCCATTTTCGCAAATTTCTTCAACATTTACTAAAACTTACAGTATAGCAGCTTTGTATGTGCACATTCTCTTTCGGAACATGCATGATTCTTTTGCCTCTGGACCTTAGACAAACAATCCTATTTACCTGTATGGGGTTGCAACAACATTATGCCATATTTCTAAACATCACATGTAGCATAATTATAAATGCTTAAAGATGGCCAGAAATAGCAAATTTTGACTATTTATCCAAAAATATAACAGGACATTCTTAATAAAAAAAATCTATCAGAAGTACATGAAGTAAAGGGATGTTTTGTCTTTTATATATCGATTAATTCATTTGGTTAAATGATGCAAAATTTTATAAAATCAGGTATAATTTGTTATATGTTATCAAAATTTGCAATGATGAATAACATTTTATGGATGCTTGCAAAAGTGATGCAATGTCCTTCTTATATAATCTCTTCAATATTCAAATTACTCTAGGTTTCATTTAAGTAAACTTAATTGATTTGAATCTGTGAGTGAAATAAAATCAGGATGAATTGGCCTTACCCATTAGAAATAATAATACACATTATGAATATAAAAAAAAAAATTGTAAGGGGTTATGCGGAACCCTCGGTCTCACCTGTGATTGCTGCTGTGAGAGTAAAAGTGTAATGTTGACTTAAAAAGTGAGTCCATTTTTCAGTAAAATACAAAATTAAAAAAAAAAATATAACTTTTTCTTTAGATGCCATTTCATGGTCTTGAAGATTATCTTTTGTCCAAGTTTCACAACACTCTATGAAGGTTTACAAATTTATCATGTCAAATACATTTAATCCCAGTCTGTCTGTAAATGTTAACTGTAAATCAAAGAGCTGAAAACTCTGAGGAAAAATGAAGCCATTGTCTCTAATATTGGGATATTTTTGATGCAAGTCTTGATTTTCACATAGTTTACCTACTGAATCTTAAGAGACTTTTCAGTTCATGGTAGGTAGGCTGACTGACAATAGAATAGAAATGAATTGTTTTCAATGTCTATGGCTTTTTGATATTATTTGTTTGTCAAGATATATATATTGTAAATTGTATGGCTTTCCAAATACCGTTTCGATTCCTAACATCACTGAAGAGACATTAATTGTCGAAATCCGGATATGGTGTACAAAAACCTTTGCACCTTTTGTTTGCGGTATATCATCTTTTCCGCAAGTTTATTGTTTTCTGTTTAGTATTAAATTTTTAATTAAGATCCATTTATTACATCGGTGATCCGTTTATTTGGCAATCGCCAATGGCAGTCAGCAGGGTTTAAGAACATTTGTTGTTCGACCTGTTAGTCAAATGCGTTTTGTTAAAATATACTTTTTCACTTTTTTGGTCTTTTGGAAAATGTTGTTTGTGCTGTATTTAGACCCCTCTAACAAGAAATTTGTTTTGCGTGAAGTGAATATAAAAAAGATGTGGTATGATTGCCAATGAGACGACAACTCTCCACAAGAGACCATATTACACAGAAATTAACAACTTAAGGTCACTGTACGGCCTTCAACAATGAGCAAAGCCCATACCGCATAGTCACCTGAACTACAGACTCCCGACTTTTTCAATATAATGGAATTTGATGCGACTGTCATACAAGTGAGAGGTTTGGCTAGCCATAAAACCAGGTTCAATCCACCATTTTCTATATAAGAAAATGCTTGTACCAAGTCAGGAATATGACAGTTGTTATCCATTCGTTTGATGTGTTTGAACTTTTGATTTTGCCATTTGATTGAGGACTTTCCTTTTTGAATTTTCCTCGGAGTTCAGTATTTTTGTGATTTTACTTCTTTTGACAAGCACATACATACAGAATGTGGCGGGGTTAAACATGTTAGAGGGATCCCAAACCTCCCCTTAACCTGGGACAGTGGTGTAACATGACTATATTTATATACTGGTTGTTTCTTTTGTATAAAGAAATAGCTCAAGGTTACCTGAAGGATCTACAATATTCAAAGTAATATGTGAATTTGTTTCTTGCAATTTCATTATTCTTAGTCAAGGATACATTAACAGACTATCCCCTTCTTTGTAGAATTATTTAACAAAATGATGACGAAAAGCCTGCAGTAAGCAAGCTCTTATACCCCACATAGTCCTTATTTAAGAGATTGACTTAGTGACATTGTTATTTCTGTTACTTAAGGATGATCAAATTCTGTAGATTTAGACAATAGTATTTGTTATACTAGTTTGACAATTACAAATATAGTGACACCATTTATACAACCAAATTTGATTGTTGATATTTATATATATATATAAACTGAAATCTTTAAATGACAACATAAATTATGGCAGAATCATCTTTTTTTTCAAATGATTTAATGTTTGTGTGAGTCGTCCTTTATTTCAAATAATTAACCCGTACTAAAATAAGGAGATGTGGTTACATGATTGCCAATGAGATAACAGTCTGATAACTAGTCTATCCACCAAAGTCTAAATAATGTGGCTGTTGTCAGTTATAAGTCACTTTACATCATTATAGCTTCATTTTTTATAAGGACCTAGCTAGACCTTTATCTTAGGCAAGGTGTATTATATAACTCTGAAATCAATACAATCTAGTGTTCTCCCCAGGATTTTTTTTTATAGCGCTGTGGTATTAGCGCCCGATTTAAGGTTGATTCACCGTAAGTTTCATGTTTGTGACTTGATGTTACAGTTATTTATAACTACCATGTTAGTTTTATTATATTGAATAGACAAAGACCTGGATTTTTTATACATGTGCTATGTGCATTAACTGAAAGGCAAATAAGTCACATTTCAATTATTTCTTAAACTTTAAAAATTAAAATGCCTAGATAACTTAAATAATTTGATTTTATTTCTTTTATATTCACTTTCAGTTGTTTGACTTATTAACTAGTTGTATATCCTTTACAGCTTCATAATTTACTTACACATATTTAAGAAGATTTACAATGACAAAATTGGAATTTCTTCATTAATTTTATTTACATTTATCAAATTACAATTTTGCAATTAAAATTGGTATATCCTTTAATATCAAAAGAAGAAATGGAATAACTCTTTCCATAAGTACTGAAATGTTATTAAAGGCATGTTTAAAATAGGCTAACATATTTGATCATATTCCAAGATGAACATGATAGAAATCTTTTTTTTTTTTCAGAAGTTTTTTTTATTATAAAAGGTGGATTATCAATAAATAAATGTTTGCCAATTGAAACATTACAACCACCATCAAAAGTTGTGTTTGGTTATTTTATGAATATGTGAATTATTGCCACCAGAAATATTTTACAAGATTTGACAATACTTCTTTTAGCACTTTTACCCAATAAAATTGTCTCCCTTCACAACTTCCTGTTTACAGATTTTGCTGTATCTCTATTAATCATTAAATGCCATCCCTTATCCAAGTCATCCACAGTTAACATTGATTTTAAATTAATATCTAATTAATAGTTATTGAAAAGTGGATGGCAAATCTCAATATTTTTTATTTATTTTCAAGAAATTGTTGTATCCGATTTTGAAAATAGCGATGCAAGTAAATTGGTAAAAGTAATCGTAAATCAAAGAGCTGAAAGCTCTGAGGAAAAATGACGCCACTGTCTCTAATATTGTGATATTTTTTATGCAAGTCTTGATTTTCACATATCGTAATTATTTTAACATTGCAACATGTCTCGTAAGCATATAATTGATATTCGTATATGTGTGTGTGTGAAGTGAAGATGACAACTGGCTGTTTTTTTAGTACAAATGAATAGGTCAAGACTACCTGAATGATCTACAGTATTCAATGACTACTGGTTGTTTTTTTTTTTTGTATAAATAAATAGGTCAAGACTACCTGAATGATCTACAATATCCAATGACTACTGGCTGTTCTTTTGTACATATAAATAAAGACTACCTGAATGATCTAAAGTATTCTAAGTAATGTGATTTTTTCTTGCAATTACATTTTCTAAATCAAGAATACAGACTACTAGTATCCTTTTCAAACCAAATGATTATGAAGAGCCTGTTGTAAGCAAGCTCTTATACCCAACATACTCATTAAATAAGTTACTAGTGACCTAGTTATTTCTGTTACTTGAAGTAAATTATATTTCTGTAGATTGAGACAATAGTATAATATTGTTTTACTAGTTTTATTTCACCTTGAAGATTAGACAAATAGGGATACTCCTTTGATTTTTATTTCATGTCAGTCAGGTTGCTTTATATGAAACTTGAAACCACTTCTCTGCCATATTGTTATTTTATAACAACTCTGCCCTTGACCATGTTGATCCATGTAATTGATATTCATTCTTTAACCATATCTGTCTCCATTTAAGTTAATGACATTGAACCATCATGGTATTAAACACAATTTCAATAGTGATAATGCTGTTCTCGTGGGTCACCATATATTCAACTTGGGTAGCATTCCAGTTATTGAAATTTGTGTCAGATTAGAACAATGATATACACATGTAGACCTTCAGGATTGGATCTTATAATTTAATATTGAGCCATAGTATGGGACCCTACATGGTAACAAAAATAAACAAGCTTGAAAGGATACGTCAAGCGGCAAAATGTATCACCAGAGATTACAAGTCAAGAGAGGACGGACGGGATACGTCTCCAAAATGCTTACCAAACTGGAACTGCAACAAGATCTCCAGACAAGACGAACAAGGCGTTGAAGCCAGAAGTTAATATTTATGTAAAAAGTAGTTGAGGGGCTGATCCCTGCTATTGAACCATACTGTCATTCTATAATATCATTACGTAAGTATTTCTGTATTGGCCTTGTTATTGGTCCGAGGCTTGGTGTATTGGCCTGAGGCGAAGCCGAATGCCAATACAGCTGGCCGAAGACCAATAACAAGGCCAATACAGAAATACACGTAATAATATCTTTATTAATTAACTACAGTGTTACAATATTTTTTAATTTCATTTCACAAGAGATAAACATTTTACCTTGAAGTGGAACTATCCAAATCTCAGTTTCTTTTAATAAGATGCAATATCTAATGATCTGGTGCCGTTTCCATGTATCTTCAGCCTTTTCTCATCTGATGAATTTTCTTCCTTTCCAGTCACTATAAAGTGTTACAACTTAAATTTAGACACAACACATAAATAGTAATTGGAAAGGTACTGCCATTGCATGTGTAATGCAAATATAGTTTTAAAAAAATAATGTAAGAGTTGAAATTGATACAACTATCCATAAGCAGCTGATAAGCCAAATGACCAAAGAACGAAGATTTGCACAATTACAGAATGCATATGCCTGGTTTGGGTTTAAAAATAAAAGACCGTTTACAAAACATGAGAAGCGAAAGTAAACAGTAAAAATCGATTTGTACCATCGACATCGTGAAATTATGAGGTCGTCAAGAAATGAACTTTGTGATAATTTACTCGTTCCCCAAACCTGAAATAATTCCATCGTCTGCTTTCAAAATGCTTTTTAAATGAATGGGACCGTCTTTAGCCTAAAATATATGCCATACTGAACGTTTCAGCTTGTTTATGGTGAGTAAATAAAAACTGTCTTACAAACAAATGTTTACTTGCAGTTTGAGTTTATCGTGACTTACGATCTAAAAACTAGAGACGTTCCGAAATCCTGTTTTGGCCGGATCAGAACTCGGCCAATACAGAAAAAAATCTATATTGGCCGAGTTGACACCTTATATTGCATATGCAGTTTTCATCATATTAAGTACAATAACAGTGTAGTTAATTAATAATGATACAGTTACAGACTCTGCTGCTGTAACTTTGTAAACAAAGATTCATACGCACCGCGTGGGTACAACCGTATTACTAATTTCCGATTATTAAAATCTTCGTAAATCTGGATAAAGACCAGTATCCATCCAATGGATATCAAAATGATTCAGATTATTTCTTTTTTTAATGATTGTAAAGTTGAAATGGCATGAAAGGCTGACATTATTTAGGAGAACTATTTTGTACAGCGATTGCTGATCATTGAGTGTAAAAGTCACACCATAACAAAACGGATCTATTTATACATACCGATTGTTTACGATTGTAAGACATGTGCATAAAAGTGAAAGCTCGAATAAATATGAAAAATATAACAAAGGGATAGCTCCAAATACCATTTAATAACAAAACATATGGACAGGTCAAGATATTTTTTGGTAAATAAAATAAAGTATGTAAACTGGTCCTGTCCGACTACAACGCTTTGTTCGAGTGTAGCGTTATACAAGCAGATTCCAGTTAGTATGTAAAATAGTAAATATGAAACCGAGTGCGGAAGGCGGAGAAATATAATCGACTTCCGTAAGTTCCTGTCAATGGTATCGGAAACATGCCGCTGATAGCGTCATTTTCCAAAAAACGGGCTTGTAATGAACACCGGGACAACGGGAATGCTATTATCAAAACAATACAGGTTCAATAGTTTAGTTGTTAACTCGGAAAGTAATGAAATAATCGTAATGTTTCAAAAATGGACGAGACCACGTTGTCAGAGAAAGTGTAAAACTTTCCTTAAATACTTTTGGTATGATTCATTGAGCACTGCCTACTCCTTTGATAAAGTTTCTGCATCTTATAATTCTTTTTAAAGTGAAGAAATCCAGAAAGAAATGTCTTTGACAGAAAAACTTCTGCAATTATCCCCGTTGTATTCTTTAATAGAACTGGCCCCTGCGATATTTGACCTATACTATGTCTGCAGCAGTAACTTTGTAAACAAATAAATACGCACCGCGTGGATATAACCGTATCACTAATTTTCAATTCTTAAAAACTTCTTAAATCTCGATGAAGACCATCTTCTTTCGTATGATTTCAAGATGAATCCGATTGTTATTTATTGAATGATTTCAAAGTTCAGCTGACAAGAAAGTAAAACATTCTTTCAAGAACTATTTTCTAGCGATAGCAATTTGTTATCATTGGTATGTAAAAAGTCCAAAACCATAACAATACGGATCTATTTATATTCTGATTTTTTTACCAATTGTAAAGTCATGCACATAAAAGTGAAAGCTCATAAAAAAAGAAAAATATACCAAAGGGATAGCTCAAAATACCATTTAAAAACAATAAACATATGGACAGGTTAAGAATGAAATTCTGTAAAGGACATTGGTATGTAAAATACGGAACCGAGGTCGGAAGGCGGCTTGGAAGCGACCGGAAGCGATAAAATGAAATCTGGTCAATGGTATAGTAAAATTGACGCTTTGACAGCGTCATTTTCCAAAAACTAGGTCCATCTATCAAAATAAATGGGGAATGTGTCCATGGCACACAGATGATGCCCCCGCATGCATATAACATTATAAAGGGACATAACTCAAGAACTGTAAAAGTGACGCTACCCAAATTTAAACTTGATCGGAGTTATGTGGTAATAAACATTGTGTATAAGTTTCATAACATTTGTTTGAGGAAATCTAAAGCCTCTGGTCTTTGTTAGTCTTGTATGTTTTTTCATTTTAGCTCATTTATGTTTTGAAGTTGAGTGTGACGTCCATTTTCACTGAACTAGTACACAATTTTATTTAGGGGCCAGCTGAGGACCACCTCCGGTTGCGGGATTTTCTCGCTACGTTGAAGACCCATTGATGGCATTCGGCTGTCTGCTCTTTGGTCGGGTTGTTGTCTCTTTGACATATTCCCCATTTCCATTCTAAATTTCACTTTAGAGTTTACAGTTATGCATTTTTTTTTTATCGTTTTAAGCAAATTACTGAAAATTTTTACTTGATTTCATCTAGATTATTGATTGATATCCCTTGATTGCATTTTCTTCTACATATTTTATATTTTGTCTCTTCTTTGAAAAATCATCTTATTAAATCTCAATGATTCATCCTTGACACATATATAACAGAATAATTTTATGTAGTATGGACAAAAATTATTTTAGAAATATTATTGAGGTCAAGAATATTGTGTATTGAGCTGTATAATATATAAATATATATATATATAAGTTTGGCTGGATATTAGTTGTTATTTCTGTGTATAATGTCTTGTTTTAATCAATATGTGACACTATAATAAATACATTTTGTTCTTTATTCTCTACAATAAAGTACTATGTTTAATTATGTAATCAGAAATATTAACTGTGGTTAATTAAAATTGTCAGTACCTGGTATATTGGTACATTTAATACTCACACCTTTGAATGTAATTGTTTATAAATCATGAAAATTGTCAGTCATTCTGGTATTGTATCAGTACTCTTATTTTGCACAGGAAAGAATTGGAATAATAGTATTTAAAAAAGTATAGGCATCAACTCTGATATCAATACACAGCTTGTTCTAAATTTTATTCCCATTCCTTACACAAACAGAAGATACTCATAAAAAACTTTTCATAATTTTTACCAACTGGTTAAATTTGATAGTACACCTTTTCACATTAATTCATAAATAGTAATATTTTTTAAATTGTTGATTTACAAAAGTACTATATGCAAGTGTATATTTAAAATAAAGTAGCTGTTCGACCGATCTTTTCTTAATTTTAGGGCAAATAACATGTCATAATTTGGCAGTAGATGATTAAAATAGTGTATAAAGTTTCGGCAAGTCATAAAAACACAAAAGTAGTTGCCTGATATGTCTTCAACCTAGAATTCTGTACCATCTCAAAATCCGGAGTGATCACATAGATCTAGCATGGCTGAATCAAAAATCATAAATAGAAATTATCAACAAAAAAAATAATGTAAAAACCATGAACCTTTTTGAATAATTTGCTTGGAGAATAAAACATATCTCTAACCTGGAACAAAAATTAATAAATTAAAGACTGAATTTGTCTTATTTATTTTTCGTATTCGTTAATTATTGACAAGCTTTAACTAGTTTTTTGAAATCTTAAAGAAGTAAAGCCAATAGCCTTGAAGAGGTAAGGCAAAATTTACCCTAAAGAGATAGGGCCACTCAAGTTCCCTTAAAGAGTTAGGACCAAATTCTCCTAATTTCATTTCACACAAAGGCCATTTTCGCAAATTTCTTCAACATTTACTAAAACTTACAGTATAGCAGCTTTGTATGTGCACATAATTCTCTTTCGGAACATGCATGATTCTTTTGCCTCTGGACTTGAGACAAACAATCCTATTTACCTGTATGGGGTTGCAACAACATTATGCCATATTCCTAAACATCACATGTAGCATAATTATAAATGCTTAAAGATGGCCAGAAATAGCAAATTTTGACTATTTATCCAAAAATATAACAGGACATTCTTAATAAAAAAAATCTTAAAGTACATGAAGTAAAGGGATGTTTTGTCTTTATATATCGATTAATTCATTTGGTTAAATGATGCAAAATTTTATAAAATCAGGTATAATTTGTTATATGTTATCAAAATTTACAATGCTGAATAACATTTTATGGATGCTTGCAAAAGTGATGCAATGTCCTTATTATATAATCTCTTCAATATTCAAATTACTCTAGGTTTCATTTAAGTAAACTTAAATGATTTTAATCCGTGAGTGAAATAAAATCGGGATGAATTGGCCTTACCCATTAGAAATAATAATACACATTATGAATATAAAAAAAAAATTGTAAGGGGTTATGCGGAACCCTCGATCTCACCTGTGATTGCTGCTGTCAGAGTAAAAGTGTAATGTTGACTTAAAAAGTGAGTCCATTTTTCAGTAAAATACAAAATTAAAAAAAAAACATAACTTTTTCTTTAGATGCCATTTCATGGTCTTGAAGATTATCTTTTGTCCAAGTTTCACAACTCTCTATGAAGGTTTACAAATTTATCATGTCAAATACATTTAATCCCAGTCTGTCTGTAAATGTTAACTGTAAATCAAAGAGCTGAAAGCTCTGAGGAAAAATGACGCCATTGTCTCTAATATTGGGATATTTTTGATGCAAGTCTTGATTTTCACATAATTTACCTACTGAATCTTAAGAGACTTTTCAGTTCATGGTAGGTAGGCTGACTGACAATAGAATAGAAATGAATTGTTTTCAATGTCTATGGCTGTTTTATATTATTTGTTTGTCAGGATATATATATATATATATGTGTGAAGTGAATATAAAAAAGATGTGGTATGATTGCCAATGAGACAACAACTCTCCACAAGAGACCATATTACACAGAAATTAACAACTAAAGGTCACTGTACGGCCTTCAACAATGAGCAAAGCCCATACCGCATAGTCAGCTATAAAAGGCCCTGAAATAACAAATGTAAAACAATTCAAACGAGACAACTAACGGCCTAATTTATGTACAAAAAAAATTAACGAAAAACAAATATGTAACACATCAACAAACGACAACCACTGAACTACAGGCTCCCGACTTTTGACAGGCATATACATACAGAATGTGGCGGGGTTTAACATGTTAGAGGGATCCCAACCCTCCCCTTAACCTGGTACAGTTGTGTAACATGACTATATTTATATACTGGTTGTTTCTTTTGTATAAAGAAATAGCTCAAGATTACCCGAAGGATCTACAATATTCAAAGTAATATGTGAATTTGTTTCTTGCAATTTCATTATTCTTAGTCAAGGATACATTAACAGACTATCCCCTTCTTTGTAGAATTATTTAACTAAATGATGATGAAAAGCCTGCAGTGAGCAAGCTCTTATACCCTACATAGTCCTTATTTAAGAGATTAGTTACAGGTGACTTAGTGACATTGTTATTTCTGTTACTTAAGGATGATCAAATTCTCTAGATTTAGACAATAGTATTTGTTATACTAGTTTAATAATTACAAATATAATGATACCATTTGTGCAACCAAATTTCATTGTTGATATTTGTATATATATATAAACTGAAATCTTTAAATGACAACATAAATTATTGCAGAATTATCTTTTTTTCAAATGATTTAATGTTTGTGTGAGTCCTTTATTTCAAATAATTAACCCGTACTAAAATAAGGAGATGTGGTTACATGATTGCCAATGATATAACAGTCTGATAACTAGTCTATCCACCAGAGTCTAAATAATGTGGCTGTTGTCAGTTACAAGTCACTTTACATCATTAGACCCTCATTTTTTATAAGGACCTAGCTAGACCTTTTTCTTAGGCAAGGTGTATTATATAACTCTGAAATCAATACAATCTAGTGTTCTCCCCAGGATTTTTTTTTATAGCGCTGTGGTATTAGCGCCCAATTTAAGGTTGATTCACCGTAAGTTTCATGTTTGTGACTTGATGTTACATTTATTTATAACTACCATGTTAGTTTTATTATATTGAATAGATAAAGACCTGGATTTTTTATACATGTGCTATGTGCATTAACTGAAAGGCATATAAGTCACATTTCAATTATTTCTTAAACTTTAAAATTAAAATTCCTAGATAACTTAAATAATTTGATTTTATTACTTTTATATTGACTTTCAGTTGTTTGACTTATAAACTATATAGATATATATATATCCTTTACAGCTTCATAATTTACTTACACATATTTAAGAAGATTTACAATGACAAAATTGGAATTTCTTCATTAATTTTATTTACATTTATCAAATTACAATTTTGCAATTAAAATTGGTATATCCTTTAATATCCACTACAGCGGGGGCATAAAAATACCGAAAATGAAAGAAATATATTTTCAAAAGATTGCTTCAGACATTATCTCTTATCTATTAATCATAAATAAATGGGAATGTGTCCATGGGACACAGATGATGCCCCCGCTTCCATATGATATAAAGTTATAAAGGGACATAATTGAAGAACGGTAAAAGTGACACTACCCAACTTTGTACTTGATCTGAGTTTTGTGGTAATAAGTATTGTGTATAAGTTTCATAACATTTAGTCGAGGCTAACTTAAGTTAGAGAACGGAAACGAAAAATTCAGCAATTTTTCCATTTGTAAAGGGGCATAGCTCTAGAACTGTTAAAGTGACGCCACCAAAATTCAAACTTGATCTGTATTTTGTGGTAATAAGCATTTTGTACAAGTTTCATAACATTTGGTTGAGGCAAACTAAAGTTAAAGAACGGAAACTAATTTTGGGACTTATGGACAGACGGACGTATAGACGGACAAGGGTAAAACTTAATGCCCCTCCGCTACAGCGGGGGTATAAAAAGCTTCAGCCAAAGTTTCATAAAAATTCTATGAAGGTTAGACAAAACAATTGATATGTGTAACATACGACCTCAGAGGTTGAACCCTGAACAGTTGGGGCAAGTATGGACACAACATTCAAGCTTGATACAGCTCTGAATTTGGATTGTGATTAAATATTTGACACAGCATAGGTTTCTGACACAGAATGAATGTGGTCTAAGAACTTAAAATTTTTTAATTTACCTATTATGGTCCAATATCCAAAATCTAAATACATGGTTAGATTCAGCATATCAAAGAATCCAAAGAATTCAATTTTTGGTGAAATCTATATATAAATCAGAAATAACCAACTTAAAATGGAAAATTTTAAAGAAAAAAAAAAGGAAAAAAAAATCCCCCCCCACCAAATTTTTGAACCCCTTATGATTTATCACCCCAAACTCAATCCCAGCCTTCCCTTTGTGGTATGGTACCTTGCAGTACAATTTCAGAGATCCATACACTTGAACACAAGTTATTGTCTGGAAACTAGAAAAAATGCTTGTTTTTTGGCCCCAAATTCCTAAACGTTTTGGGCAATTACCCCCAAACTCAAACCCAGCTTTCCCTTTGTGATATGGAACCTTTTAGTACAATTTCATAAAGATCCATACACTTACACACAAGTTATTGTCCTGAAACTAGAAAATTGCTTGTTTTTTGCCCCCTTTTGGCCCCTAATTCCTAAAATTTTGAGGCAATTACCCCAAAAATCAATCCCAGCATTCCCTTTGTGATATGGAACCTTGTAGTACAATATCTGAGAGATCCATACACTAACACAAGTTATTGTCTGGAAGTCACAAAAATGCTTATTTTTGGCCCCTAATTCCTTAACTGTTGGTACCATAACCCCCAAAATCAATCCCAGCCTTCCTTTTGTGGTATTGAACCTTATGGTAAAATTTCATAGAGATCCATTCACTTAAATTAAAGTTAATGTGCGAAAACCAATGTGTCTTCGGATGACAACGACGACAACGCCAACATCATACCAATATACGACTGCAAAAATTTTTGCGGTCGTATAAAAATAAGTAAGTTCATTTATCTGAAAAATACGGAAAAATGAAAATAAATATTTTCAAAATTTGCGCTGGATACTGTCTTTTGGTCATAAACAAGTTTCTGTCCAAATTGCCTAAAAGTCCATGAAGGTTTAACAAAGTATTTGATGACAGAAAAAACTTTAACCTCAGACTAAATCTGAATGTTAACCGTAAAAAAACTAAGTCTATTTATCAGTAAAATACAGAATTTATTTTCAAAATTTTGCTCTAGATACTGTTTTTGGTCATCAACAAGCTTCTGTCCAAATTTCATTAAATTCCAGCCTGAACCTAAATGTTGAGGCCACCAACTACGACGTGACGATAGAATCTGGGATCACTATGTCTCGTTTTGCGACATAAATGTCACAGGCTTGACAATAAGGAGATGTGGTATGATTGCCAATGAGACAACTATTCACCAAAGTTCAAATAAAGTGGATGTAAGCAATTATAGGCAACTGTATGGCCTTCAACAATGAGAAAAACACATACCGTATAGTCGGCTATAAAAGATTATTTTAAATTCATGAGCTTCTGTGATTAAAATTTCATTCCCCCACCAGAGCTTTATGAATACCCTGTTCTAAATGGGACCATACCTGGCCTTCTAGTGGAATTTTCCTAGCATTAGGTTGTCTAGCCACATCTACAATAAGGAGTCAGAAAAGGACCCAGTTCCACGTAATATATATGTAATATATATATGGCTACAAAATGTTTCTGGTCACATATATGAATCAATACTGCTTCACTGGTCTTTCCTCTTTGTTGAAGATGTGATATTTAATTGACCAGAGAATAGACAAATTATGCAACCTCACATTAATGTTGATGAATGTCTCGGTTAATTCTTTATGTTTAATTTACTGTTTTATCAGCTGTACAAATTCAAAAACTTGTTTTGATTCAATTTTGTAGGACAAAAAGACCGATAATATAATTGAATATTTACATTGAAAGAAATCCATTGCATGGCAATCAAGTGGAAAATCTTTGCATTGGAATCATCAAGAAAAGATCTAGCTTTGAAACTTCATACTTTTCCTTCCTGTCAATCAAATTTTGTCAGGGAAGTCCATTTCATATATTTGCAGTGATCTGTTGGTATGGCAAATCCCACATATTGCTATGGAAATAACAAATAAACTGTTATCACAGAGATATGTCTCTCCTTTTTGTAATTTTGATAATGCAAATGTTGAAATCAAAATAGCAATACTTTAACATGTAAGTTATGCAAATATTCAAAGTCGATGAACCATGACTGAAGGTACATGGCTAAACAATCTCCATGGAAATGAGATGTGCCAATGCTAATACAACTGTATACCAAATACCATTGACTTATCATAAGATGTTACTTTAAATAAACCTAAACACAAACATTCACTTGTAAACTATGTAAAAGTTTCAAAGTCAATGAACCATGATAAGTAGTTGGGGCTATATAATCTCCATGGAAACGAGACTTGCAAATGCCAATACGTTTGCATACCAAATATCATTGACTTAACATAAGTGGTTCAACTTAAATTGATCTAATCACAAACTAATAAGCAAAAGTATCAAAGTCAATAGACCATGACTGAGGCGGCGGGGCCAAATATTCTCCATTGAAATGGGATGTGCTTATGCTAATACAACTGCATACCAAATATCATTGACCTACCACTAGTGGTTCACCATGAACTAGACCTAATCACAAACTAATACATTGTTGACGCCGCCGCCATCGACGCCGGAAACAGCATACCTATGTCTTGCTTTTTGATTCCGTCAAGGCGAGACAAAAATTGGCATTATATAAGAAATATTTGTCTAAGTTACATAGAATTCCAGTCAATGGCTTATAAATAAGAGGAATTTTGGATACAAATTGCAGTACTAGAGGCAAACACAACATTTTTGGAGGGGGTGATATAAAAACAAGGAGGTTAGAGAAAGGAATGTTTTATTGCAAAACAGCCGTAACATACATAAGCAATAACAAAGTTTTCAAATCATACATCAAAATCAATATCGTCATTAGTAAAGGGAAATAACTGGTCTTTACTACCTTTAACATATTGTTACCAGCACAATATTTCAAAATTATCGCAGAAATCTGAAAACTGAAATGAATCAATTAAAATATAATGAAATTATACCTTTGTAGAACTTCAAAGGAATCAATCTATATCCTTTGGAAACATTCTTCATAAGTAAAATTTCTGTGGAAAATTTATATAAATTTATGTTGTTTTGTCTAGTCAGGAACATTACATTTGTTTAAAATAAAACTTCTGGTTTGATTTATTTTCAATATGTTATATATCTGACCACCACATTATGATCCCAATAACTTAGGTTAGATTGAATTTGATCTATGAGAGTTGTTGGTCCTGTAAAAAGCTAAGACATTTATTATCAAGGCAAAGAAAGAAGATTTTTCTTTTATTCAAAGCAGAGATACTTATGTTATACTGTGCTATTCTAAAGTTTTGTTCATAAATGCAAAATAGGTATGATGACTAATTATAAGCTTTAGATTGAAAAGACCTTTGCTGGAGTATTTTTGTTAGTTACATGTAAAAAGTTTTTTAATGAGAACATTTTCTGATATATTTGTATACACATCAAACAGTATAATGTTAAACAAAATCAATAAAGTCAACCATAATATATTGACCCCTATATGGAAATTACCAAATATTTTTTTCTTTTCTATACAAATGAAAAAAAATATACACACATACTTATGTATTTGGTATAAGTCAATGAGACAACTCGTTGACACAAAAAACCTACAAAACAATTGAAGGTATGAATACTTTGGTGTTTTTTTCCCATTTTAAACACTGAACAATTATTAAAAACTATAACCTTTTCTGTGATTTATTTTTATTTGTTCGTAAAATCTGAATAAGATCTCTATATCAACACATTTAACTTCTGATATGGTAATGACAAGCTCTTCAATTAAAGGGGGAATAACTATTATAGTTAACATAATAAAAATCTCATCAAATATTTCCAAGTATTTACACATTATTTGCAGCACATATGTTGCTGTTGTGCTATTACAAATGTCATAAATTATCATAAACCACTGAGAATAATCTATAACTTAATTTCTACATAAATTCATCTAAACTCCTATTTAAATATCAACTCATAAAATAACAGCAAACTTAAGGATTCATGTATTATGTGTAATTACTACCAAGACACTACAAATGCTTAAATTCAAGTAGATGTTTTTATTACTATAAAAGATCTTTTCATTTTTCAATATTCAGCATAGTCTTCATCACAAGACTGTCTTTTTCAGTATCATTATACAATGTTAAATTTGATCCATTAAAATGCATAGGGATTACACCGGTAGTCATAGCATGAGACTCAATTCTTACCAAGACTATAAAAATATAATCCTTGTCAATTCATTAAAGTGTGGTCAGGGAGTATTTACTTATCTTTATATTTTATTTTAAACAGTCATAATTATATTCATGTGCTTGTACTATTTTTTTAATGTAAATCAGTATTTTCTATTTAACAATTTTTTATATTTTTCGCCACCATAGAAAACCTAAACTATATAATGAATGAATCAACACTGTCTTGGTCAGTAAAATAATGATGTGTTCTTGATTCAATGATGCCAATAATTAAAAAGAAAGTATATGATGCATCCTTTAATGACCATGAACAACAACACATTCTGAATAAAAACAACAACAAAGGAACAGCGCTTTTATCATGTTTATTACTTACTCTTCATCATTTAAATATTGCAAAAAGGCCTTCATGATTGAACAAACGCTCACATCTAAGTGCAAGTTCCAGGCGGTTACTCACTTCAGTTTTAGTGGGATTTTTGCGAGATGTTATTGATCACAGTATGCATGTGCATGTATTTTTCACTTCCTACAGATAGATATGGATGTGAAACAAGATATTTTCATACAAAACCTTAAAGTATAAATAGTTATTGTCCATCAAAATGAATATAAATTTTTAAAGCATGTTAATATTCTGTAAAGTATTAATACATTAAAAAATTATTTACCAGCAGTACTTTTCCTAAAGAAATAAGTTCATTACAAAAGTTTATCACAATAGTGGTCACACTACTGCATATTCAACATCTTCATTGTATAAAACTCAAATGTAAATTATGCAAATTCAGAGTGTGACTATTTCTCTTTTATCTTAATTTCTCTCATTTCTTTATGAATTAACAGACTAAATCTTTTAAGATATTCCTTCCTAAAATTGCAAATTAATAATTTTAATAAATCAATTAATATATTACAATGATTTGTAGTCTTTAGAATACAGATCTATCATTGGACGCAGCATATTAAAAATACAAAGGAAGCTTCCTTATAAAAAATTCTTGGTCTTCTGGAAACTTGATATATTTTCTTTAATGAATAAAATAATGTATTTTCCAATAACAATTGTTAAGAGATATAATTCAAATGCACTGTAAAGTGGAGATGTCATGTTGGTTTTCAGTCAGATCTTATTTTCTACTCCATACATCCTTGCAGTGTTCAACCATCTACAATATAAAATAATATTGATAAACATCTTGTGGATTTTTTCTAAATATTTTACCAATTGAAAGATACATATTATTTTTGTACACAAAGCAGTTTCTTGATTACCTTTTAACAGATACACTTACTTAAGTTTAAGATTGGAAATCCAAATTCACATATAACATTTTTAGGAGATGACAGTACTGCATTTGAAGATTTCAGTTTTCAACTTTTTGACTGTAGAAAATTCAGTTTACTGTATGCCATAAATCACACATTTGCAACCATTGCATAAATTTGAATTCTAAAAATCTTCATAAAACAATACTATTTTCACAATTTTTATGTAACTGAAAGAAAACACTTATAACCAATCAGTTAAAAATCAGTCACCTGAATTCTAAGCATGTGTGTATAACAAAATACTATCAATCATAGAACTGATGTCCTTAAATGTGCGGCTATGTCTAATCAAAATGAACATTACAAACAGATATATACATATACCCTACCTAACAGAAAACGAACATAAATAAAACTTACTCCACATTCCTTTGCGGTTTTCATACTTTTACACCAATAAGAAGGACCAAACCCACATTTTTTCTTGCCAAGATTCTTTGGTTTGTAATACAGTCTGTTATCATTCCTAAGAACATTTTTGAGCTCCTCCTTGATGGCAGCTGATGCTTTCTTTGGAAGTTGATTATTGATCCTTGATGATGTGCACATGTCTATGTCCTGTTAAAAAGAAACAAATATTCCTTAATGTACCAATAAAATTAATTTTCTAGACTGAAATACTACTCTTAATATTTTACTTTATTTTAACAGAATCAATGCTCCTTGTAATAGAACCTTTTGAAGCTCCCTATAAAGTGGAAGCTTTCATTTGTTTGGGGACTATTAGTCTATAAGTCTGCGTTTTAACTCATGAAAAGATGTAAATTCTTGCATTTGTCAAATTCTTTTTTATTTTTGCTCTCCTTCCAAGGCTTTACATGGCAGTAAAGATCTCAAATATGGATATGTAAAGGTCCTTTATATCAAACGAACATATCTGCTTAAGATCTATCTCCTTGACGAACACACCCAAGGGGAGACAATTGGTTATTTATGTCTCCTCCAGGGGAGATAACAATTAAATTTACCTTGCAGATTTGTTTAGGATCTATCTCCTGAGACAGTTCCTTGATTATGATATCTCCAAATGCAATCACTATTCCTTGGCACTGAAAAAGACAAGAGAGATATTAAAACAATTTTTTTGAAATTATATGATAATTTGATTGATATATTTGATAACCTACATGTAAAAATTTGGTTTTATTCTGTGTTTATGAAGCATTTTTCTAATTTTGTTTGTACTTGTGTGTAAATATAAAAGTAATAAGATGTGGCCACTGAGACATAAATACATCAAGAGACCAAAGGTAGGGATGTAGGGCACTATACTGCCTTCAACATTGAGCAAAACCCATACTGTATTGTAAGCTACAAAAGGCATGACAAAGTATAAAACAATTCAATGGAGAAAACCAACTGTCTGATTTATGTGTTTTATAATTGATTTAGTATCACATATATTGGAATATAATTATCTACAGAATAAGATAATTTGGTATCATTTACTCTTTAAAGGAACAGTATTGTACTATACTAATTTGTGTCCATACTATTAAAAAAAATTTTGATCAACTAATTTTGTGAAAATGAATACAAGTCAAACAAAATACAAACTTAAAAGATATAACTATAAAATAATTACTTCATTTGCCATGGATGTAGGTAGAAGGTCACATGCTTTTTCTAACAAAGATTTGATGGCTGCTGCAGTCTTGTTTTCCTTCAATGCTTCAGAAAGGTAGTTCATCAAGGTCTCACAGACTAAACATCCTTCAGCGCTTTTCATTGTGTTCTCTGGTAAAAATAATAAAATATTGTAAAAATGCACTCTAGAGCTCCAAAGGTATTCCTACTTAAATTTATATGTGTTGATCAGTGAAGAGATTAAACATAAAAGGTACCTTCGAACATGAATGCTTGTCAAACATATCAGGCTTAGCAGAGTGCAGCATGCCAATTGGTTTTTTGTCTTGACATTTTGTATGTATATAAATCTTTTTTGTCATACAGAATTTCATTATGTTAACCAGCATCAATAATATATCTACTTTTGAGGTCAAGATACCTTTTTGTCAAAACTAAATATGTGAATTAACAATAGCCCTATAGGACTGAATTTAAATAATAGCACAATCTCTGAAGACTGACGAGACAGAAGTGGATTGTGAACTTTGACCCCTGTGCACTCAAGCAAGCTTTCGATTCATGTCGCAAATACTATATATTTTTTATCCAGGCTGGAAAAATTATAAATTGCAGTTGGTGACATTAGCAAAGCAAAGCACAAACCCATGCATGTTTTTATATTTCAAAAGTATTTTATAACTTAGATCTATATTGCAGTTATTTTTTCTGTCAATAAAATTTCTGTAAATAAATGGCTCTAGAAAATTATTTGGTTTACAGAACATACGCTTACTTTTATTCATGATTGGTTCACCTTGCAGAAGAATTCCAGATACAGGTTTTGGTAATGTTTTGATCGGTTGTGGTATGAGAACTGGTTCCCCTCTCATCAAAATTGCTGGTTTTGGTAAAGACTTGACTGAGGCAGTGCACAAGGTAAGGGCCTTGCATACCTCAGATGGTTTTACTTCTTTAAGTAAAAGGTTGATTATCAACTGTTCATACCGGCTGACAAATAAAATACATTCTTGGCTGATGGTGCCAGGCATTATACTACAGACTTTGTCAAGAGCAGCTTTAATCACAGCCTGAAAATAAAGAAGTCAGAGATTAAAATATATTCAACACAATGGATTTATCATAGCCAAATGTCCCAAAAAACTGTGTACGCCAAGATTATCAAAATAATTATACAGTATGCCTGTAATTCAGTGGATGTCGTATGTTGCTGTATATCATATTTGTTTTTGGTTCATTATTTTGTACATAAATCAGGCCGTTAGTTTTCTTGTTTGAATTGTTTTACATTGGTCATTTCGAGGCCTTTTATAGTTGACTATGCAGTATGGGTTTTACTCCCTGTTGAAGGCCGTGCGGTGACCTATAGTTGTTTATTTCTGTGTCATTTGGTCACTTGTGGAGAGTAATCTCATTAGCAATCATACAACATCTTCTTATTTTTAAATTAACTACACATGACAAACTATAAAAGCTTTCAGGCAAACAGTCCCACAGTCATTGGCAATCATACAACATCTTCTTATTTTTAAATTAACTACACATGACAAACTATAAAAGCTTTCAGGCAAACAGTCCCACAGTCATTGGCAATCATACAACATCTTCTTATTTTTAAATTAACTACACATGACAAACTATAAAAGCTTTCAGGCAAACAGTCCCACAGTCATTGGCAATCACAAGGTGTATTCATAGGTCATTTGTTTGCACCATCAAATTTCAAAGTTTAGTGCACTGCAAAATCTTCCTCTGAACTCTAATTTTGCTCATATTTCAAAAGATCACTTCAAAATAAACATGGATTACTTTCAAGTTGATGAAATCACAACTTTATAGTAATCTTCCTTACATCCATTGTCTTTGATCTCCGGTGGAGAGTTGTCTCATTGGCAATCATTCCACATCTCCTTATTTTCATATTTTTACTTGCAATGAGCAAATAGAATTTTATTACTGCTGAAGCAGGAACTGCAATTCACTAACAGAACCACTGATACACATACGAACCTAATAACAATAATTCACATACTTCACTGACAAACCAATCTTATCACTATACAAACAAATAACACACATAAACTGTTATCACAGAGATGTGTCTCGCTTTTTTGTAATTTTGATTATGCAGATGTTGAAATTAAAATGGCAATACTTAACAAGTTAGGCTAATATTCAAAGTCACTGAACCATGACTGAGGTACATGGCTAAACCATCTCCATGTAAATGAGATGCACCAATGCTAATACAACTGCATACCAAATATCATTGACTTATTATAAGTTGTTCCCTTTAAACAAACCTAAACACAAATATTAACTTGTAAACTATGTAAAAGTTTCAAAGTCAATGAACCATGAAGAGGGGGTGGAGCTATATAATCTCCATGGAAACGATACTTACAAATGCCAATAAATTTGCATACCAAATATCATTGACTAAACATTAGCAGTTCATCTTAAACTGATCTTATCACAAACTAATACATGTAAACTAAGCAAAAGTTTCAAACTCAATAGGCCATGACTGAGGGGATGGGGCCAAATATTCTCCATTGAAATGAGATGTGCTAATGCTTATACAACTGAATACCAATTAACATTGGCCTACCACTAATGGTTCCCCTTGAACTGACCTAATCACAAACTAATACATGTTAACTAAGCAAAATTTTCAAAGTCAATAGACCATGACTTAGGGGACTGAGCCAAATAATCTCCATGGAAATGAGATGTGCCAATGCTTATACAACTGCATACCAAATATCATTGACCTACCACTAATGGTTCCTCATAAACTGATCTAATCACAAACTAATACATGTAAATTAAGCAAAACTTTAAAAGTCAATAGACCATGACTTAGGGGGCAGAGCCAAATAATCTCCATGGAAATGAGATGTGCCAATGCTAATACAACTGTATACCAAATATCATTGACCTACCACTAATGGTTCCCCATAAACTGACCTAATCACAAACTAATACTTGTAAAATAAGCAAAAGTTTCAAAGTCAATAGACCATGACTGAGGGGGCAGGGCAAAATAATCTCCATGGAAATGAGATGTGCCAATGCTAATACAACTGTATACCAAATATGATTGACCTACAACTTGTGGTTCACCACAAACTAGACCTAATCACAAACTAATACATTGTTGACGCTGCCGCCGCTGTTGTCGCCAATGCCAGAAACAGCATACCTATGTCTCGCTTTTTGACTCCGTCAAACGAGACAAAAACCATACAATCCCTACATGGCTAAGTCGATTAAATGAAAAAAGTACTCAATTCACAGATAATTCACTATTAGAACAACTCAATGATTTCACAAACATTTACTAACAGAACCAGGTAATCACTTTACAAACACAGAGGCACCTTATTTTGAGTGACAGGTGTATACTGAAATAATTAACTGTATATTTGACTAACCAGAGATCTGTTATTGCCTAACTGTCTTTCTACTGCGGACATTACATATTCACACAGGATACATTCTACTGATGCTGAAACACTGGATTCTACAAGAAATCAATTAATTAACATTGAAAGATTACTAACTCTTCATTTCAAAGTTCATGTGTCTGAGAATGAATTGAGAAGCAATGTAGAATAGTCTTAGGACTAGGATACATGATGTTCACTGGTATATAAACACTAAGCACAAATTATGTACGAAATGTTTTTTGTCGCTCACTGCCTTCCATTAATTTTCTCAAAAATATTTAAAAATAATTGTCCTCAATTTAACCAAATTCCTTTCCTTTTTTCCAATACTATTTAAAAAATATTGTTGCATGCTAGGAGAAACTTCTTTCTCCTCTGAAAAATCAAATTTTAGAGAAAAATCAAAATCAAATTTCACTCCCTTAATTATTTAAATATTCGTCACATATCCAAGTCCCTGAGGTATAAAATAGTTTAGAACAATATAAATTTCTCCCATGTCGCAAAAGTTGAAAGAGAATCAAGGAATTATTTTAATGATCTTTGTTTTAATTATGAGAGTAACTCTAAGAAATATTATTATACACAGTGGCAGGTAACAAATTAATAGCAATAGATCAACAACATTTAAGTCCAAATGAGTTTTACAACAGATGTTTATATAAAACTGAAGACTGACTTACTGATGTTTGATTTCATTGGTGTACACAGTCCTAACTTGTCACAGACAACAGTTGGATTGAGTTCTTGTTGCAGGAGTTCTAAAATGGCTGGAGCATATTGATTGATAAAAGATGTACATTGGTCCTTCAATCCTCCAGGTAAACGGTCACAGAGCTGGTTCAAAGCTGCTTCTATTTGTGCCTGTTAATTCAAAAATTGATTATTGGTTATTTTTAAGACACACATATTATATTTATGTAGGAAACTTGAAGATTGAAAATGCACTAAATAGTATTTTCACTTTAGTTCATCATCTCCTCCTACCAGGGTAACTGTTGATGTGATATTCAAGGATGTGACGACTAATGTTACTAATGATGATATAGTATATATATTCTACAGTTTATTCTTGGATACCTTTATCATGATTTCTTTTTTTATTTTATACTAAATAAATGATGCAACTAGCATGCAATTTAAATCTTTTACAGAAAATTATCATTTTTTACAGCATTGAAGTTTAATTGTTTCAGGCAAATAATTTACTGATTTTTAACTCGATTTTTACTTATATACCTCATTTACTTGATTTTAACATATTGGCTTTCCCTAAAATAAGTACTTCAGTTACTACTTACTGTTGTAGCATTCTTGGCTAGGATAGAATCCAGTTCATTCATAGCAACTTTACATATATCGCAATATACACCCGAGGTCTTCACTGGGTTAGTGTCATGGATAAGCATGGCGGGAGTGATGTCAAAGGCCTTAATGGGTTCTGATTTCGTCAGGGATACAACAGATATTGAGGGCTGTTTCAATTCAACTGCCCTACAGAATCCTACAAAGCTGCAGACTGTTTCAGGGTCCTAAAATTATATAATGAATGCAATATTAATCTTAAGCCTTAAGATTATTATAAAAGCTTTTTACTGAAATTATTAGCTACAGAAATCAACATTCTCAGCTGGAACTCTGGTATAGCTGAGATAAAATATTAATCCAGCTATTTCACTGTAGTAATGTTAACACATTTTCAAAAATCCCTGATAGTTTCCCAATCAATTTTATTTTTACTAAAATATTGCTTAAACGGAAATCCCTCTGTAACAAGCTAAACAGAGTTGACATTTTGAAGAAATGAAAACAGGTCGACATAATAATGGTTTATGCTGTAAAAGAACGTACCAACTCATTTGCCAACAACTCAAAGAGGACTGAAGCATACTCATCTACCAGACTGGAACACTGAAAAAGAGTAAGATACTGAAAGTTTGTTGTGTATGTTTAATCCTTTGGTATTGGTATGCTCATCATACAGCTTAAAACAATGGTGGATACAGAATTTCTCAAAAAAGGCAACAGGAAAAGGGAGATTATTTAGCTGAATCAGAAATGTCCATACTATCCTTCCAAAATCCCCTAATATTTATCTGCCATTAACAGTAACTGATATTAGTAATATTTACGTTTGACAAAAATATTTGTTCATGATCATTGTAAAGTAGTTTGTCCAAGAATAACCATATAATTATTTTGACCATTGCATCAAGCATGTAATGTAAGTGACACAGTTATCACAATAGGTGAAGCAGACTTTCTATTTGTATTACAATATTAATTTAATGCATTTAGTTGTATTAGTCAAGGAAATCAGAAAGGGAAAGGAAATTATATTTTTCCTGTTTTGATTACAAGACATGAAGAAACAAAAAAAATAAAAGTATTAAGCTTTGCAGTCTCTGGTCACTTCTAACTACAATTTAAGTTAGGGTGGCTGGAAAAATTATCTAAGTATGTCACTACATCACAGTACCCTTCTAATAGCTGTCGAACGGATCTGGTAGATCAGAAATATGAATGTATTACTCTTACCTCACTGGCTAAACCTCCAAGTCTGCTACATAATTCTTTCTTCACAAAATCTTTAATTTTACCCTGAAAATTAAATTCTAATGTAATACCAGACATTGACCAAACTAAAAAGAAGTATGTTAATTTTTAAAACTAATCAAATATAGATCAATAATCATTTTATATATCCACATACTTAGTTACTTAGTTGTGGCCATACCTGATGAAGTTTATTCCAGAAAAATGTGTTGTAGGCAAGGAATTTGTATTTTTTACTGCAAACTCAGAAATATTAGCAATGTTTCCATTATTGCAAAAATTGCAACAGGATAAGCATTGCATTAAGCACAAGTCCTCTTTTAAATTTTGTTGATATTGTTTGTTTACAGTCTTTTCTGAAATTGCATTCATTAATCATGGAAATTTCACTTAAGGCAAACAATTGCAATAATAAATATGCACAATAATTACTGAATTTACAGCAATTGTCTGTTAAATAAGGTAACTTATTCTAAGGACTTTACTTATATATGTAATGGAATCTCTTTTGGGGATACTTGACTCTCCTGTGTAGTTATGACACTTTCTTAAAGGTCTGACATACCTGTGTAGTAGGATCTCTATCTAGAGATTGGACATCAGTCATCACATTTTTGCATACATCACATTCTTCTTGTCCTCCAATAGCTTTCTGAATAACAAATAATATAAAAATAAGGAGATGTGGTATGATTGCCAATGAGAAATTTCTGTATTAACTTTAATAAGAATAATCCTTTATACTGTAATACCATTACAGATAATAGTCTTAGAAAAGGATAATGATTCGTAAGGACTTATGGTTCTAACTGGTCTGAGATTGATGCTGTGAACCTATCATTACTGGTAATATCTCAGACTTATTGGTACATTAGTTAAAACATAAAGTCTATAAATCTTGTCAAATTTCGTGAACATTTCAATATTCTGCATCCATATTTAAGTCTTTAAGTATCTATAATCAAAGTGCTTGCAAGCACCGAAGGGTAAAGATTGCTTTAATTTATCAGTGGGAAGTATAATTAAACATTGCATTGTATAAAGCATTCGTTGTACATTTGTAGTTGAATCAACTACAATTATAGACAAAGGAAATAACTCCAATTTTAAAAATTACTTTAACAATGACATCATTGGTATTTTAAGAACAGATATTAAGATTCCTGCACCTTGCACAAGTTATGTATTTTTCTTGACAAGTATAACATCATTTTTAACTTGAATCTCCGAGCATATATTTCATTGATAAATTCCTGGAAATGTTCATGGATATAGGATGTATAGAATGTTATGATCAATGCACTATATTTTGTGTATCTCAAAAGTAGTGATAAAATTTTGAAAATTGATAACTATCAAGCCAGCCACATAAGTGTTTTGATTGCATGAATGAAATCTTTACCCCAAAAAGATGTCTTCTTCAAAAATCTTGACATCTGTCAAATCATGACTTTAATGAAATAATATATTTGATGTAAAGATTATATACTGTACCTTGTTAAATTTCCTGAATGTTTCTTTATTCTGCATCCTGATTCTCAAAGCAGTAAACAAGTCTCCTTTGTTGTTACAAAAACCAAGAATTCTACATGTTGTTTTGGGATCCTGGAAAAGAAATTTTAAACATTTTATCAGTTAACACAGCTTTATGCTTTCGCATGTGTTCCCTTATCTCAAATTTTACTGATTTTTTTTTGTCTGTCCACACTGATAACGCAGGAAACAGCATACCTAAATTTTATTTATGAGATTTTCACTGCAGGCAGACAAAATTTGATTACCATTTCGAAAGCACATGTCTTTATTCATACACCAATCTCGAGTTGTTTTTTATGAAATAGTTACACCTTGGGTCAATCAGCGAAAACAACTTCATCGAACAATCGGTTCTTACTGTGATGTAATAACATCAGCGTTGTGACATAGGAAATTTACGGGAATGTGCACCAATTCAAATATTTCTTATTAACTGTAAGCATAATAGTAAATTTGACATTGATGATTCATCACTTTTATTCAATAATGAAAGAACCTTAGTGAGCACGCTCACATACCCCACGTCCCCACATTGTCATTGGAGAAATAAAATAAGTGTAAGAAAAAAAAATTGTATCAGAAAAAAAAATTGAATCATAATTTCCTGTCAATATGCACATCTACATAGTATGTCCTTATTATCTACACAGTTTCATAAAATTCTGTTGTGTGGTTTCAGAGGAGTTGCGATGACAAACTGTTGCAGAAGTACATTGAAGCAAATAAGTTCAAAGGGGTGTAACTCCTGGAAAAAAAAATTGAATCGTAATTTCCTGTCGATATGCACATCTACGTAGTATGTCCTTATTATCTGAAAAGGTTTCATGAAATTCTGTTGTGTTGTTTGAGAGGAGTTTCGATGACAAAAGGTTGCAGTAGTATATTAGGCAAATAAGTTCAAAGGGGCGTAACTCCTGGAATAAAAATTGAATCGTAATTTCCTGTCGATATGCACATCTACGTAGTATGTCCTTATTATCTGAAAAGGTTACATGAAATTCTGTTGTGTGGTTTGAGAGGAGTTGCGATGACAAGAAACAGGACTGACGGACGGATGGACGGACGGACGGACAGACGGGTCAAAAACATTATACCCTCCGCAACTCGTTGCGTGGGGTATAATAAACATATTTAACCAAAAGCTAATTCAGTTAATTTTACTGAAATCATATGAACTAAATGCATTTAAAATTTTAATCCAATTGAAAGCAAGTGACATGAAATATTTTAAGTAAGACTTGCTTCCCCTTCATGCTGAATGTGCTTCTTGCATTTATGTTGCTTAAAACTAACATTAAGTCAGATAATATTTTATATAAGAAGACTTACAACTGTTTGTCCTAGGTACTGTAAGATTTCTGGTGTGTATTCCTCTACTACAAAATTACACTGAAAAATAAAGTTATAGATAATGAAATAGATGAATTACTGGGATGATGGGCAGGAATTTTGGAATGCCTAAGAGAAGGAGAAGTCTTAGAAAAATTAATATTGCAGAATGGCTGCAGGAAGAACAACCCATAAATCCAAAGTAATAGGTACTGCTCATACTGGACCTTAGGTCTAGGTGTGCTAAAGTAATAGGTACTGCTCATACTGGACCTTAGGTCTAGGTGTGCTAAAGTAATAGGTACTGCTCATACTGGACCTTAGGTCTAGGTGTGCTCAAGTAATAGGTACTGCTCATACTGGACCTTAGGTCTAGGTGTGCTAAAGTAATAGGTACTGCTCATACTGGACCTTAGGTCTAGGTGTGCTAAAGTAATAGGTATTGCTCATACTGGACCTTAGGTCCAGCTTTGCTCAAGAAGTAGGTTTGATAAGGCCCTAAAATGGCCATGATTTCCCAATAAATCTGAAATGACCATGATTTACCAATAAATCTGAAATGACCACGATTTCCCAATAAATCTAAAATGACCACGATTTCCCAATAAATCTGAAATGACCACGATTTCCCAATAAATCTAAAATGACCACGATTTACCAATAAATCTAAAATGACCACGATTTACCAATAAATCTAAAATGACCACGATTTACCAATAAATCTGAAATTACCACAATTTACCAATAAATCTGAAATTACCACAATTTACCAATAAATCTAAAATGACCACGATTTCCCAATTAATCTAAAATGACCACGATGACCATGATTTACCAATAAATCTAAAATGACCACGATTTCCCAATAAATCTTAAATGACCACAATTTCCCAATCAATCTAAAATGACCACAATTTACCAATAAATCTACAAGAGTGCACACGCTGAAATGTCTCGCCTTCTTTACTAAGGCCAGACTTTTTTTTTATCTGTTTAATGAGAAAATTTGTAAAAAATTAGGGTCGAGGGAACGAAATAAAAAAAAAAAATAACAGTGCAAAATTGGTCCAGTCGACACTAAAAATAAAAATAAAACCGTTATACGTGACCTTTTTTTTTTTTTTTTTTGAATTTATTAAAATACAAGAACAATGAAATGAGAACAGACCAGCATAGTAACCCTTCTATTAATATAAACATAAAAACTATGTTTTGATTCTTTATTTCCACAAATATAGATCCATGGCACCAGGCAAATATATCAACCTGCTGCATATACACTATATATATGTATAATTTAATTTCGGATGTAACGCGTCTTCTGATTGGCTGACGCCGTTTTGTTTATCAGCTGATAGACATAATTTTGTCGTGACCGTGACGTCATCAACGTTTTTATGTTTTACTCGGTTTAAAATTGAATCTAGAATTAAATTATAAGAAATGACTGTAATATTTTTCTGTCTATTCGAATAACATAAAAATGTGGCGCACACTTTAAAATAACCGCTACGCGGTGTGCACCACATTTTTTATGTTATTTCTTCATAGACAAAAAAAAATATTACAGTCATTCCTTAAATATACCTGTCACCCAGTCAGGAACCTCTTATATAATTAGTGTATGCAGAGACATATATACACATGTGTATATTAAACTTAATAAAAAAAATAATAAAAACTTGAAACTTGAAACTTGATATATGTCTCTGGTGTAATAGTCCCAGATTTGAGCAAATTAACTTATAAATTGAAACAATGCATATACATGGAACATTAATCAAGAAGATCTAACCAAAAGTATGTTAATGGGTGTGGAATGCGTAATTTTTCCTTTTGGATCAATTTTTGTATGTCAGCAGTGCCATTCATACGTCCGTAGGCATTATCGCAAGAATCCGGATTTCGGTCATAGCGGTCCGTTTCCGATGAAATTCGACTCGATCCGTAGTTCTAGAATAATATGCCCAATAATATAAATGTCGGACGATAAAATTTACAAAAATAAACGATGTTTGATACGCTATTTGGAAAGGAATATGACGTTTTAATGCAATACATGGATAATAAGTTTACTCCTGGCTAATTTCATCAAGTTCTGATGAAGTAATAACTGATTTTGCCAAAAGTTAGAATGATTTGATGTACGCCTCGTGTATTAAACAAGCATGAAAACATGCCACCGGCTTAAAAGTCTTTTTGAAGAAAATATATCGTTTCTGCCTTGAATTTCTTTACTTTTTAATGAAAATTGCTGTTTCATCGACTTGGTAAAATTAAATATTACCGATATATACAGATTTTATTTTGTTCTGAAGATTTCGTTACAGTCGGCGGAAAAATAAAAATAAAAGTAAGAAGCACAACTTTTATTTTTATTCTGAAATCGGGAAAGGTGGAGTCGGCGGATCTCGTTAAACAGATAATAAAAAATGTCTGGCTTAATCATTGATATTATGTTGATAGTTCTAAATATAAAGCTTTATTACAACTGTCACATAAACTTAACATTAACCAAGTAAACTAAACATTGACCAATGAACCATGAAAATGAGGTCAAGGTCAGATGAACCATGCTAGGCAGGCATGTACAGCTAACAATTCTTCCATACACCAAATATAGTTGACCTATTGCTTATAGTTTTAAGAAAAACAGACCAAAACACAAAAACTTAACACTGAGCAATGAACCTTGAAAATGAGGTCAAGGTCAAATAAAACCTGCGTGACTGACATATAGATCATAAAATATTTCTATACACCAAATATAGTTGAACTATTGCATATAGTATTAGAAAAAAAGACCAAAACTCAAAAACTTAACTTTGACCACTGAACCATGAAAATGAGGTCAAGGTCAGATGACACCTGCCAGCTAGACATGTACACCTTACAATCATTCCATACACCAAATATAGTAGACTTATTGCATACCGTAATTAAGAAAAACAGACCAAAACACAAAAACTTAACTATAACCACTGAACCATGAAAATGAGGTCAAGGTCAGATGACACCTGCCAGTTGGACATGTACACCTTACAGTCCTTCCATACACCGAATATACTAGACCTATTGCTTATAGTATCTGAGATATGGACTTGACCACCAAAACTTAACCTAGTTCACTGATCCATAAAATGAGGTCGAGGTCAAGTGAAAACTGTCTGACGGGCATGAGGACCTTGTACGGTATGCACATACCAAATATAGTTATCCTATTACTTATAATAAGAGAGAATTTAACATTACAAAAAATCTTAACTTTTTTTTCAATTAGTCACTGAACCATAAAAATGAGGTCAAGGACATTGGACATGTGACTGACGGAAACTTCGTAACATGAGGCATCCATATACAAAGTATGAAGCATCCAGATCTTCCACCTTCTAAAATATAAAGCTTTTAAGAAGTTAGCTAACGCCGCCGCCGCCAGATCACTATCCCTATTCTAGCTTTCTGCGACAAAAGTCGCAGGCTCGACAAAAATGACCATGATTTCCCAATAAATCTAAAATGACCACGATTTCCCAATAAATCTAAAATGACCACGATTTCCCAATGAATCTAAAATGACCACGATTTAATGATTTCCAAATAAATCTGAAATGACCATGATTTCCCAATAAATCTAAAATAACCATGATTTCCCAATATATCCAAACAGACCATGATTTCCCAATAAAACTAAATTGACCATTATTTCCCAATAAATCTAAAATGACCATGATTTCCCAATATATCTAAAATGACCATGATTTCCCAATAAATCTAAAATGACCATGATTTCCCAATAAATCTAAAATGACCACGATTTTCCCAATAAATCTAAAATGAGTATTTTATGACTAATATGAAAATGAATCATAGTTTAAACAATGGCTGTATAGAAAACATTTTTATTTTCAATATTATTTAAAAAATAACATTTCAGAGTTCTTATAATGATGTCACAATTAGCAATAATTTACAAATGTCCACCAAATCAATGAAAATAGGCCACTCTGCATTTGTTTACAGGAAAGAAAACATATTGCACACATGCTGACAAAAAAAATGTGGCATTATCTTTGGTATACCAAATAATACATTTGACCTGAATATTTAGTTCATTAAACACTGCATTCTATGTTTCCTCTGCCTTAAATTTGTTGAAATGCAGTAGATTTGGTTAGTTTTCACCAAAATCTCTATTTTCTCATTGTTTCAGATGTAAATGTCGACATTTCATCAGAAAATTTTTGCAAAATCTTTTTAGCCAGGATTAGTTTTTGTGCCTTAAACTGTTTCAATGATTTTTATTTAATTTGGTCAAAATTTGCCCAATGATTATATAAGAAGATTTTTGAGAAAGAGAAAAAATGACAGTAAAACAAACGCTAGTAATTCTAAAATGACTGGAGATCAGTCTTATATTTTAAAGAAATTAATAAAAGGTAACCTAAATTATTTATACCATGCTCTTTATGGACTGTAGTTGTGAACAAAGAGTCTGCTTCAGCATAGCTTCTATTTGTTCCTACAAAGACAATAAACAAACAAATATATAAAATAAAATAAAATTCAATAATAAATTTTTTTTTACACCAGAGACAGCAGCTTTTCTTGAAGTATGAAAACTGACCCTGAAATTCACATACAAGATCATGTTTTCTATAATATTCATGCTTTTTTCACATTTCTCGATTGGTGTGAGAAAAATATTTCTCATCTCTAGAAAGAAAACTTTGTTCACGACAAATGATTGATCGAAATCTAATGATGACATCAAATTTGCTTGGTTTCTTCTGAATTTCCTATTGTGACGTAAAGAAGAAAGGCGACCATGCCTGATGTCGTCACATATAAAGAACACAACTTTCTGCAAATCTTTGAAAATGAAGGTTAAACTTTGTAAAATCATTAGAGAAACAGATTCTACCACTTTAACTCGTGTAATACGATATTTCTTCACTGTCAGCAAACCTTGCTCTTTAAATATTAAGATTTAACTGTCTTGAGTGGAGAAATATTGTAACACAATTGATGCAGTGCTGGAATCTATTTTTATCTCATTGCACGTAAATGCCCTATTTCAACGTAAAATTTAAAAGATGTACAGTACACAGTCGGAAAGCAAGCCCTTAGAAACGACTGTTGTTGCTACTTTCTTAAGACAACAATGAGACTGATATTCAAGCCCGCCATTCTGAAATTGCGTTAATTTTGCGGAAAAAATAAATTGGCAGCAATTTGGAAAATTTTCTATATTCTGTTTTTTACTTGCCATTAGAGACAGAATTGGATGTCTTTCTATATTTTAAGCACGTGTCTTATTATGAGTTTATTATTAAAGAAAATAAAACCCAAATTGGCCGTCCTTTAACAAATACGTTAAAATTTGTCTGTTATTTTTTCTTCTTTTTTTCACAGATAAACACAGATTATATATAATCTATAAAAAAAAATAATACGTATCTCAAAGCAAGTTAAAAAATATTTCAAGTCTAACCTTCTGTAACCCCTTAGGAAAACCTGTTTGAACTAAATTCCGAAAGAAAGACATTATTTGACATTGTAGTTTTTTGAACAGAATGTACACACATTTAGTGTGTTTGTTTGAAAAAAGCAATGGCAACTTCAGCTGTGAATTTGACTGGATTGATTATTCATTTGAAAAGTTTGGCTTTAACTAAAACAATAAGGTAAGACAATTTTATACTGTCTGTGCACAACCTTGAATTTAAGATGACTAGAAAAAGTCATTCATTGTTAATATTAATTTTTTGTGATTAAGGAATCCTGCAAAATTAAATCCAAATATTACATGTACAATGGAAACATCAAAGTCTTTTCCTTTTAACTTAAAACAATCTCTTTCAGACTTGCAATTTTATCACTCTTAGTATATAAAGCATTTTCATAATATTACATGAAGTGTGACTTACTCCGGGCTTAGCACTCAGAAACTGGTCTGAAATACTTTCAATATGCCTAGTTACTTATTTTTTTTAAAAGAAGAAAAATTTAAGATCAAATGTTTATGTTTTTATCTATCTGCAAGTTCATGATTAAAACCATTCAATTATCCATCGTTTTAAGCTTTTTTTATAATTTGAGTCCATTCAGACCCTGTATGGAATCAATGAGACAAATTTATTGTAACAGATAAAACAGTTATATTTAATTTAAAAAAATTATACATAGATTTCAAACCAATTTCCTTTCATTTCAAATTATGAAGAATTTACATTGAGAATAATTTGATAATTATTTCTGTTAAATGTATATGAAAAAGGTAAAATCAGGTATCAGTATTGAAAGGGAATTCAACACTTTAACCCTGTCTAGATCCAGTATTTATGCATATTTTAGCTAGCCCTGACATTTATGTAGTAGAAATTTATTTCTGTGTTGATACTATTTGGTTTTAGCAGTAAAAATATTTACCAAAATATTTAAAGAACTCTTGCATTAATAATACATTATGGCAAAGAGTAACATTTACTGTAATATTAAAACCCTTTTTTAACTGTTTTAAAAATGATAAAATGTGTTTATCTAATTATTTTACATATGTCTGTAGTATCAAATTAAATTTAGTGAAATGATAATAAATTATTTTAATAATATTCAGTTGTAAATAACAACATATGGTGCTTAATACATATTATAGTACAAAAAAGCGTGTTCATGAAATGTGTCAACAAAGGGACGTAACTCGTAAATTACTATCGGAACCGCTTCGTCAGAAATATCGACACATCGAAGTGGCACATTTGCGTATTACAGCGTATTAAGTGGCACAAATTTGACACAGGCTAGTTCATAAAAAGCCTCATCATATATTTTAAATTTAGCATAGGTTCCCCAGAAGTTAAGAAAGAAATTTCAACTGATGTGTTGAAAAAAGTTGTGACGACATTGGGTTTGAAGGCTTCGTATTCTAATTCAGTACGCTTAATCAAAACAATTTGTATGTTAGAACTTCTAAAAAGTATACACAGTTGGCATTTGTAATGTACAGCATGAGTTGGTTTCATTGAATATGACTTTTTGGAGAAAACAGACAGGTTTCAGTTGAAGAAAAAAAGGACACAAAAAATGCCCAAATATGGTAGTCACATGACTTCCATTGTTGCTTTAAGAAATGGGGTCAAACCGGGGTCAGCTTTCCGACTGACACTTTAAGAGACTAAATTCTCATTGATTATTATCTTATTCATTTATCTTTGTAAAATAGAAATGCAATGTTCTTTTACTTGTCTTCTTTGATAGTTGAACCTTAAAAGTACAGCATTTCCTAGGAGTTCAAAATATTGACCAGTACTGCATTCCATACTTTCTCCTAAACGTTTTGATTGATTGATTGTTTTTGTTTAACGCCACTTTAAGCACTATTATCTATAACATGGTGGTAATTTTTTATTGTTGGAGGAATCGGTAGTGCCCAGAAAAAAACGCAGTCTTTTGGTAGGAAAACTGACAATGCTAGTCAATTAAAATTGGAGTTGAATGCACCTACCATGTGTGGGGCTTGAACTCACAACTTCAGTGTTGACAGGCTAGCTATACAGTAGATGAACTTAATGTTTGGACAATATTCCTCAATATTAGTGCAATAACACTCAAACAGATAAATACCTGTGTCTCATTGCTGACTATCATATTCTGGATATCTGTGAAGAAATTTGTACAATCTGTACATACATCAGCACTCTTTGTTGCTATTTCCTAAAAATAAGAAAAGAAAACTTATTTATGTCTACCTTATAAGTAGCATGATTTGATGCTATAACTCTCACATGTCTTTTGGAAAAACTTTTATATTTTTGCCATTAGGAAGAAAGTAAAAGATTTATTTCTAACCCTTTGCAGATTTATACTTTTCTCTAATGGTTGATTTTTTTTTAACATCAACATGTGGTTCATTTAATCTAAGCTCTTCATTGGTCAAATTTTAATATGACATCAAATCTTGGTTTCTCTGAGTTTACTAACATGTCTGATGACATCACATAAAAGAAAGATAAAGTTTGACTACATATTGCTTTAAGTCAATAGAGAAACAGCTTCAATCTTGACTGGTAACTTTAAATTTTTAAAGCTTGACAAGGCTCTCATTGAAAATTTAACTGTGTAGAGAGGAACATTATTTTATCACACTTAATGCAGCTGTAAAATCTATTTTTAGCAAACAGGCAATAGGCAGAGTCATGTCTGGTAATTCTGTTGGGTACTAGTAAATAAGTCCTTGTCTTTCATTGATATATCTAAGATACAAAAGATTTGTAGGAGAGAGATAACAGACCAGTATTGTAGACTATTGTCTTATTGGTTATAAAATAAAGTTCAATACTTGTCATTTGTGTGAATAATGAGAATCTAATAAGTAAATACCTGTGTTGATATCTTTTGATGTTGTACTAAGTCTTCAAAGCCAGTACACATTTTCAAAGTGGCACAAATCTGTTCTGGGGTCTATACAAAATAAAGTCAAATATCAAACTGGTATTTTATACTATCCAGAAACTAATCACATGTGACTAAATATGACTCTCAAAAACAAGGCTACAACATTCTACAATTAATTTGATAGGTTTGAGCATTCCTGATGAAACCAGAAATACACTTCTGTTGCATAAAACGTAGAGAGTGGTACTTTCATTTCATATCTACTGAGGTCAAAGACTGAGAAATATTGATAATGGTTATTTTCATGGTATAGCTCAAATTGTCTGCCAAGTTTTGAATATATCAAGTTTTCCGTAATCCTTTATTTCATCATCTATGAAAAACATCAATAGCAATATCCCAGGACAATTTTGTCTTTATACAGTCATCCAGTCTGCAACCAAGACTTGTTTAAATGATATATCTATGAATAGTGTTTGTCGATGTTTTATTATCAGCTCATTAACTCAGGATCTTTAATCATAAAAAAGAAAGGGCAAAATTTATTGGACAATTATTGGAGATTATAATATTGTTCAAATTGGCTCCAGGTAAAATCACAAATTTTTTTTTCAAAAATATTTTGATTTCAGGTGTCTTTCATAACAAGGATGGTGCAAATGAAATAATATGTAAAATTTATATAATTCATGAGCAAGGAATAGACTGATTGATATGTATAAAATTTTCTAAGTTTTTTTCTGAAATAATTACTAGTTATGTCCCTTACCAGAGGACTCTTCAGCAACTCAAGTAACAAAGGCAGATCTGTTTTGACGAAGGCAGTACACTGAAATATAGGAAACAAATTTAAAATGACTACATTTCCGATCATTATTTCATTTTTCATAAATCATTAAAAGGATAAATGCTACAAGGATCTATGCTGATTTATATGATAGCACCATTTTGATGAGTAATTATAATATTTCTTATTAAATAATTTGTTCCAATATTATATCAAAACATATTCAGTTATCTATATCTGTCTTAATTTCTTGACATGTTAAGTTCAGTTTTTTCTCGAAGGCAAGTATTTGTTTTACCAGTAAAATGAGTTCATAAAAACAAGAATGTGTCCATAGTACAGGGATGCCCCACATGCACTATCATTTTCTACGTTCAGTGGACCATGAAATTGGGGTCAAAACTCTAATTTGGCATATTATAGTACAAAAAGCTTGTTCATGAAAAGTGTCAACAAAGGGACGTAACTCGTAAATTACTATCGGAACCGCTCGTCAGAAATATCGACACATCCAAGTGGCACATTTGCGTATTACAGCGTATTAAGTGGCACAAATTTGACACGGGCTAGTTCATAAAAAGCCTCATCATATATTTTAAATTTAGCATAGGTTCCCCAGAAGTTAAGAAATTTCAACTGATGTGTTGAAAAAAGTTGTGGCGACGGGTGACGAAATTGGGTTTGAAAGCTTCGTATTCTAATTCAGTACGCTTAATCAAAACAATTTGTATACAAAAAGTATACACAATTGGCATTTGTAATGTACAGCATGAGTTGGTTTCATTTAATATGACTTTTTGGAGAAAACAGACAGGTTTCAGTTGAAGAAAAAAAGGACACAAAAAATGCCCAAATATGGTAGTCACATGACTTCCATTGTTGCTTTAAGAAATGGGGTCAAACCGGGGTCAGCTTTCCGACTGACACTTTAAGAGACTAAATTCTTATTGATTATTATCTTATTCATTTATCTTTGTAAAATAGAAATGCAATGTTCTTTTACTTGTCTTCTTTGATAGTTGAACCTTAAAAGTACAGCATTTCCTAGGAGTTCAAAATATTGACCAGTACTGCATTCCATACTTTCTCCTAAACGTTTTGATTGATTGATTGTTTTTGTTTAACGCCACTTTAAGCACTATTATCTATAACATGGTGGTAATTTTTTATTGTTGGAGGAATCGGTAGTGCCCAGAAAAAAACGCAGTCTTTTGGTAGGAAAACTGACATTGCTAGTCAATTAAAATTGGAGTTGAATGCACCTACCATGTGTGGGGCTTGAACTCACAACTTCAGTGTTGACAGGCTAGCTATACAGTAGATGAACTTAATGTTTGGACAATATTCCTCAATATTAGTGCAATAACACTCAAACAGATATATACCTGTGTCTCATTGCTGACTATCATATTCTGGATATCTGTGAAGAAATTTGTACAATCTGTACATACATCAGCACTCTTTGTTGTTATTTCCTAAAAATAAGAAAAGAAAACTTATTTATGTCTACCTTATAAGTAGCATGATTTGATGCTATAACTCTCACATGTCTTTTGGAAAAACTTTTATATTTTTGCCATTAGGAAGAAAGTAAAAAGATTTATTTCTAACCCTTTGCAGATTTATACTTTTCTCTAATGGTTGATTTTTTTTTTAACATCAACATGTGGTTTATTTAATCTAAGCTCTTCATTGGTCAAATTTTAATATGACATCCAATCTTGGTTTCTCTGAGTTTACTAACATGTCTGATGACGTCACATAAAAAGAAAGATAAAGTTTGACTACATATTGCTTTAAGTCAATAGAGAAACAGCTTCCAATCTTGACTGGTAACTTTAAATTTTTAAAGCTTGACAAGGCTCTCATTGAAAATTTAACTGTGTAGAGAGGAACATTATTTTATCACACTTAATGCAGCTGTAAAATCTATTTTTAGCAAACAGGCAATAGGCAGAGTCATGTCTGGTAATTCTGTTGGGTACTAGTAAATAAGTCCTTGTCTTTCATTGATATATCTAAGATACAAAAGATTTGTAGGAGAGAGATAACAGACCAGTATTGTAGACCATTGTCTTATTGGTTATAAAATAAAGTTCAATACTTGTCATTTGTGTGAATAATGAGAATCTAATAAGTAAATACCTGTGTTGATATCTTTTGATGTTGTACTAAGTCTTCAAAGCCAGTACACATTTTCAAAGTGGCACAAATCTGTTCTGGTGTCTATACAAAATAAAGTCAAATATCAAACTGGTATTTTATACTATCCAGAAACTAATCACATGTGACTAAATATAAAACAAGGCTACAACATTCTACAATTAATTTGATAGGTTTGAGCATTCCTGATGAAACCAGAAATACACTTCTGTTGCATAAAACGTAGAGAGTGGTACTTTCATTTCATATCTACTGAGGTCAAAGACTGAGAAATATTGATAATGGTTATTTTCATGGTATAGCTCAAATTGTCTGCCAAGTTTTGAATATATCAAGTTTTCCGTAATCCTTTATTTCATCATCTATGAAAAACATCAATAGCAATATCCCAGGACAATTTTGTCTTTATACAGTCATCCAGTCTGCAACCAAGACTTGTTTAAATGATATATCTATGAATAGTGTTTGTCGATGTTTTATTATCAGCTCATTAACTCAGGATCTTTAATCATAAAAAAGAAAGGGCAAAATTTATTGGACAATTATTGGAGATTATAATATTGTTCAAATTGGCTCCAGGTAAAATCACAAATTTTTTTTCAAAAATATTTTGATTTCAGGTGTCTTTCATAACAAGGATGGTGCAAATGAAATAATATGTAAAATTTATATAATTCATGAGCAAGGAATAGACTGATTGATATGTATAAAATTTTCTAAGTTTTTTCAAGGATTTGTATAGTGAGAAGGATTGGAATCTCGTGGACTATTGAATTGCCTGTATTGAAATAAGCTGAGTATGATGAGATTTTGCAGATTTACCGTGATGCATCTCGTTTGTCGTTTTCGTCCACCATTAAAAGTTGAATTTATGTCATTTCAAGATAAACTCGGCGTTTTGTAAGTATAATATAACAAAATTACATGATGTGATACTTTTAAGTGTAACTTTACGACAGTTCTGATTCAAAAAATGTTTATATCTTTACAAAACACATTATCTGCATCTAAATTTACTATGCATTTTATCTGTTGGTCATCGTAATAATCCCACCCAAATAGGCGGTCCAAACCACAACTTTAATCTCAATCTCCTCCTTCATAATAAGGATTTGTGTTGAGAAACTTAAATTTTATGAAATAAATGTGTGTGGTGCGTGCATATTATAAACTATATTGTGTAAGGAGCTTTCGTTGTTGTTATTTTAATGGTTATTTCAGACCAACCGTCAAAAATCGTCCAGCGTCAGTGCAAAAAGGGTGGCCTGATAAAATATCAATAAAGTGCCACAATTGGTCGATTTCAACAATAAAACGTAATTATATCAATTTATTATAGTTTATTTGTTGTACTTTCTAAAACATTTGCTTGCAAAATGATAACGTGTGATATTATCATATTTTAAAATACCGCTACGGTTGCTAGATGCATCAAATGTCGTTATTATGGGCGGACCAAATTAACATAAATAAACTTCCTGTAATCCTCGAGCGTGATGAAAAATGTTTAGAATACATAGTTTGCATCTGTCACTTCATGGACATTTACACCAAAAGGTATTGTTTTTTTCCTTTAGAATTGATATGAAAATGTACTGGGAAATTCCTTTATGCATATTTTGGCAGTAGTATAAAGTAAAAATAGAGGGACACTATTATTTTACAAGTTAAAGGCGTGTTCTTACTATCGTATTTATATTAAGACTGTCCATCTCTCCAATCTTTTGGTATACCTCAGGCCTGTAACAAAGGTAACAGGAGATAGTTACATTTGTACATGTGTATATATGTGCTTAAAAGTGTGGGGATAAAGTGCGATTTCAGTCCGACTAATTCAGTTAATGCAATAAAAATATATATTGCCGTCTTCAGGATAAATCACAAGCGCTCGTCCCAGGCCTGTACAATTTTTCTGAGGCTTAACCTGCCCAAATGAATAAAAGAAATTTTATGAAAGACTAATTTTCAGGCTTTGTTGTCAAAAGGTGTTCCACGATACACAAAATCTCTTCACACTCATAAATAAAACCGAAAAGAAAAGAACGGTCCATGCACATGTATGGAGAATTTGAAAGTAAAATTAGGCACTTCATCAAGGAGCAGTTATAAAATCTCATCTCACTACTAAAACTCTTCATACTGTCAGGACTCTTGGGTATCTGGGTTCATCATTTGAAATATAAAGAAATACCAAAATAGTCAAAATTTTATGTTGTCAGATCATGGTCAAACATTTGATATTCTTGGGATGGCTACATGTCTAAAGTACATAATTAATCCTTGTTACCCCAATACAATCAACGGTTGTGTACTTGTATACATGTAGGATGCATAATGTGCCAATGCGGACTTTAAAATTCTAAACTTTTCTGACCAGACTCCATATTCTACATAAATTCATGTCTTGTATTTTATTATATTTGTGATGTATTATGAACTGTGTTATTTTGTTAATGTTCATGTATACCATCAACCCCATGATAACTGGATTAATTTCAATAAAATACATATCCCAGCATTATTACATGTACAGTGAACATGTAAATTACATCTGTTTAAACAGTAACAGATTATACATACATGTTACCAAGCAGTGACGAGTGCCCAATTATTTGTTTTAAATTCCTGCAAAATTCTCTAAATGTTATTTGATAAAACATAATTATTTTGCTTTTATATATGGACAGCTAGGAGAGTAGCCTGTGTACAATTGTTAAACATCACATTTGCATTAAGTTTTTACTTTCAGATGTAAAAGATATTTTGTGTTTTAATAGTACATCTCTCTGAAGACAATAGTTGGTTATGGCTGTGGATAATAATCAGGTAACTACATTATTAAATATATATAATAATACTGATACCAGAATTACTTTAAAATCATTATTTTCACAATTTACATAAGAATCATACCAGTGTGCCACATCTCTTAATATTTTTACAGAAATTCTTAGTGAAATTCTAGCCAGCTTTGACAGCTTTCAGCACTAGTACTAGTACTGCCACAAAATGTAATTTTAGATTCTTATTCGTTTTAATTTGTAGTAGGCAGGTGTATTTTGTTTTACATGTAATGTTTTATTTTTTTGCTTTGAAATTAAATGAATAAATTATAATTATTCAGGAAACCCTAATTATATTTTAGTCTTACATGTCTTACAAAAAAAATGTTTGCTTTTTCAGGATACCAAAGTTAAAGAAAGGAGACGTGTTTCATTGTAGTGAAAGTGCAAGAAATAACACCATATTCTGACTTACAAAATGATCACTCATACTGCAGGCAATACAGGGAAAGGCATCAAACCAAGCCTATAGAAGACATACATTTGTAGAATGTATTTTCTATGAAGTACACGTCGCAGAGGATACTTTATATAATAAAAAATCAAATACAAATTGTGTCAGCTCCTTTGACAAACTTAAGACAGAAGTTAACCAGAGTATGAAATCACCATTATTAATATGTAAAATCCAACCAGTGACTATATATTTATTCAAATAGTGTCATGAATGGAATTTAAAAGGACATGGAAAATTAACATGTTTTAATATTGCTTTGTGTGTGTGAATAAAATTTGTCAGCAAGAACAAACTTCTTTTATTACAAGACATCCAGAATACATGGTGTCTTCATAGCAGGTATCAGTATTTCTGTGGTTGGGTGTTCCCAGATAGTTTAGTTTGTAACAGTGTTCCATTTTTTCGTCTTTCATGTTTGGTTCATAAGGAATGTAAAATAATATTTCATGTGGGTATAAAAATAAGGAGATGTGGTACGATTGCTATTAAGACAACTATCAGGAGATCAAAGGACAAGGATGTAAACAAAGACAGGTCAGTGTTCACTAAGATAGGTTTTCTAGATAGGTACTTTTTGAAAGTTGATAACCAATTGATTTATTGGGTCAATGGAATGAGGGTGGGGTGATGTGGGAATGAATATTTTAGCTTGGTGAGAATTAGTAGAAGAAAAAATGTTGCCCGTTCAAGATGAAAATGAATAAGCTGCTGCATTTCTGCCTCACATTACGCATGAAAAATTATGTAAAAAAGTGAAAATGAAGCTATGCGACATAAACAATCTGAGCAACAGATAAAATGAAATAATATTGACTACTTGTGAATAATCTGTCCAAGAGAAATCCTCCTGCCTTACCCCCTAAAAATGAAATGATTGTCCTCTTATATATTGCTCTTAATGCTTATAAAAAAATGTCAAATATTTACCAATATAAAACAAGATGTATGAATGCCAATGAGACAACTATACATAAAATTCAAATGAAGTGGATGTAAGCAATTATAGGCAACTGTACAGCCTTCAACAATGAGAAAAACCAATATGGTATAGTTGCATTGGCTCTACAAGGCCACAATGTGAAAAATGTGAAACAAATTATGAGTAGGGTGTATGACATAATAAGCAGATAACCCAAAGTTATACGTAAAATGCTGTTAGTTGCTTGTGTTACTAATGTTTTTCACAAGGGAAATTTACTTGTACTTGCCATGGGTACAACCATTGATTTAAAAAACAATTCAAGACTTTTACTGTTGTTTATAATCATGAACTTATTTTAACTTCCTGCCAGACAGACTATTCTTGAAAACTGTATGCTTTCCTCCAACTGTCAATGCTCTTGTGATACATGTAGTTGGGTCAGTTTCATATACTAAAAGAAAGGACCAAAAAACAAGCTGCGAAAATAAATTATTGTTTTGACCTTCTCTTTGAGGTTATCTTAAACATCATAAAGATGTGTTGGGCAACTCACATTACGATCAAAAGGAAAACAACAACATATTAAATTACGATAATTTTCGGCAACTGCCAAATGTAAACGACTATCAAAGTTTATTTTCCAGCTTGGGGGAGGTCCTCAATATGACATACTCAGAAGGAATCGTGATATCTTTGCGAATTAACACAAAATAATGACCAAAGATGTTTAAACAAACTAAACCTAACTATAAACAAGTCAGAAATAATTATCTTGCAATACACGCCGTTCAACCGGATATTTACTATCAGGCGCGTATAAATTTATAGTGGCGAGTACGCAACATCTCACGATACGCGAGAAGTGTCGATATACCGCGAGATTCCAATCCTTCTCACTATACAAATCCTTGGTTTTTTTCTGAAATAATTACTAGTTATGTCCCTTACCAGAGGACTCTTCAGCAACTCAAGTAACAAAGGCAGATCTGTTTTGACGAAGGCAGTACACTGAAATATAGGAAACAAATTTAAAATGACTACATTTCGATCATTATTTCATTTTCATAAATCATTAAAAGGATAAATGCTACAAGGATCTATACTGATTTATATGATAGCACCATTTTGATGAGTAATTATATTATTTCTTATTAAATAATTTGTTCCAGTATTATATCAAAACATATTCAGTTATCTATATCTGTCTTAATTTCTTGACATGTTAAGTTCAGTTTTTTCTCGAAGGCAAGTATTTGTTTTACCAGTAAAATGAGTTCATAAAAAACAAGAATGTGTCCATAGTACAGGGATGCCCCACATGCACTATCATTTTCTATGTTCAGTGGACCATGAAATTGGGGTCAAAACTCTAATTTGGCATTAAAATTAGAAAGATCATATCATAGGGAACATGTGTTCTTAGTTTCAAGTTGATTGGACTTCAACTTCATCAAAAACTACCTTGACCAAAAACTTTAACCTGAAGCAGGACAGACGGACGGACAGATGAACAGACGAACGGACAAACAGACCTAAAAACATAATGCCCCTAGGTGGGGCATAAAAACAAGAAAAAACAAATTAAAAGATTCAAAGAGACATTTTGTAATTGAAACATTATCCTAGCTACAAGATGACTCTCCCAATTCTCAATCCCCTACAAAGGAACATTCTGCTTTTAAAACTGAAACTTAAAAATATCAAAAATAATTCCGATCTAGTTACCTTGTTTTTTAAATCTGTTCTTGTAAGTAGGTTACACACCTCATTCATGTATTCCTTTATTTTCTCCTGCAAAAACATAATCATCTCATTTTATAAAAGTGAGCAAGGCCAACAATGAATAATTATAAAGAAAGTTAGATCATACAACAATCTATGTATAAAGAAAAGTAAAGCAGATACAAAAAACTCTAAAAATGGTTGTCTGAAAAATAAATTTCTCAAGGATGCTGAAATACTGGACTCCTTATTTATTCTTCTAACATCATTATAGCTGTAGTTGCTTAATGTTTTCTTAACTCCATAATATTTTCCAATATCTTTTTCTTATTTCTACAATTCTAATTTTTTTATTTTTTTGTATTTGTACCACTTTTATTTATTTATTTTTTACTATTGAAACATGTTTGTGTACTGATTTATTTTTCACTTACCTCTGTACCACCTTGCTTTAACTTTTCCTTTGCTTCTGTTATACCAATCTTACAGATATTACACTCCAATGTCTGGAATAAATAATTTTAATCACTAATTAAATGTATCATTTTGTAGATTTATATTATTCTCTTTAATTCTATTATCTGTAAAAATCATTTTATTATTTGTAAAGAAATCAAAATAAACACTTTAAAATTAATTTCCTCCATAATGTAGTAAGTAAAATATGACTGTTATGATGTTATATGGCAAAATCAGAAATTGAAATTTGTCATTTTTGACATCTAAATATATCCTAATGATTATTTTATTTTTCCCATTCTGGACTCCTCATATAACAGATCTTCAAAACAGCCCTACATCAATTTTGACTAAATATTGTCAAGTAATCCATGAATCATTAGAATTTAATCATCATTTTGTTTATAAAGTGAGAGCAATAATCCCTTCCTGACATCCATTACCAGTCACCCACAAAGTCATCAGATTCGTATGCAACAGAACTCAGGTCTATCTTATTATTTCCTTTATTAACATTTTGATGAAAAATATTTCATTTTCCAAAAATTTACAAAATTAAATGATAAACAGAATACAGTGAATACTTATCCAAGAAATACAACTCTTACATAAATGAGAGACAGACTATATTTGTTAAAAGATGCAATAAGACAACTTACATCTTTAGGTTTAATGATCTGTGTCTTCCATACTGTATCTATACAATGCTGAACAGCACCACATTTCTTGGCATTCAAGGCATGGCTACACCAATAGGATGGCCCATACGTACACTCTTTAGTCCCAAGGAGACCTTGGTCTGCAAAGGCTGAAAGAACAAATAAAGAGTACAATTAAACGTATAAGGTAACTATACCAGTATGACTGCCTGAGCTAGCTTACAGCTATGGGTCAATGTGTGCAAATCAATTTCAGTAGATGGTACTAGTAACATATTTACCATAAAAATACACAAGTCTTAAGATTTGGGCAGAGATATCAGTAAAAGATAGATACTTCAATAGCTTACTATATGTTCTGATCATTGTTGAAGGCTATAACCACGATAACTGATCACATCTTTGTCCTTGGTTCCTTATGAAAGTTGTCTGATTGACAATCATTCCAAATTTCCTTATTTTCATATTGAAACAGGACGAAACAATAAGGTATTTAGATACAATTATTATCTTATATGAATGAGAACTTTAACATTACACAAGGGCATACAAACAATTGTATTATTTAATTTTGAATCAAAATTATCAATTGTTTTATAGATCCATTTGTCTTATTACAGTGCAGGCCTTTTTGTCATAAATCTTTACTCAGTGCGTAAACTCATAATACAGTATTTTGATTGGTTGATTTCTGACTCTGAGAACAATAATCTTACTCAAAACTTTTAGGACCCAGTGAGCTAAAATAAAAAATCAGCCTACATTTCATAGCATTTCATATGTGACCGAGTGTGGAGTATTTGTTTGCTTTAAGAGAAAACAGAACTATGGAATATAAAGTGTCATCATGGTCACTGAATATTTGTCATCCAAATATTTTACAACTCTTTATTCAATATTTATAGACAAAGTCACAAAGTGTGAAAAATTATTTAAAAAAAATGACAATCAATAGTGCTGACTACACAATTATGAATTTATGATGCAGAAAGGCATTAATATTTTAAAAGTATATATTAGGCTTAAAAAATCAAAATGGAAAAATTATAACACTTCTCTAAAAATCTTTTAAAAAATTTCTGATGGTAGGCTTATATAAAGTCAAAAAATTGTATAATTTATAGGTTAACACATTAATATTCATAAATGAAATTATATAACAAGTTGGACAACAAAAAAATCTTTAAATAAAGAAACACATGACTATGATTGTGTTCTATTTGTTAACATTGAAGTTGCATAATAAACTAAGGCTTAAGTACATGTACATTATTATATCATAGAAACATAAAGTAAGAACTTGTGTGGAATCAGACAGCCGGCATGACAGTGGGCAAGTTATACATAAACTGCAATGCTTAAATTTAGAGTGACATGGACAATTCATCCTTCCAAAACTGGTAGAATATAGAGTCACCATGCCAACAACAGCAATACCAATTTACATAAATATTTTAGTTGACCATCTTCGGAGTAATGCCAGTCAACCAAAGCAATAGGCCACCTAAAAAGCATCAGAGAGTTGTTGCAAAGGTTTTTTTAAAGTGCACAAGCATGGCACTTATGTGGCCTCAGATTTATCCTTTTCACATGTTTCAGACTGGACGTAGCTGCATATTTTAACATTCAACACAAAAAACGGAGGCCCAACTTCAGCATAAATTTTAATACAGTATATGGGTGATGACTATATCTCTATCCCTCTGTCGACCCTTTGGATGCATTGTAAATTATTTTATTTTGAATATACTGCATCAAATAATACAACAGCCCATGGCCATTTTTTAAAAAAGTTCTGGAGTCATTCATTTTTTGAAGGAGAGGGTGACATATCTTATGAAGTCACATTAAAACAAGGAATTATTTGAATCTGGAATGACTTTGAATTCTGGAAAATTGATTAGAAATGTATGATAATAAACTGTTAACACAGAGATATGATCTCGCCTTTTTGTAATTTTGATAATGCAAATGTTGAAATTAAAAGAGCAATACTTTAACAAGTAAGTTATGCAAATATTCAAAGTCAATGAACCATGACTGACGGTACATGGCTAAACAATCTCCATGGAAATGAGATGTGCCAATGCTTATACAACTGCATACCAAATACCATTGACTTATCAAAAGTCGTTCCCTTTAAACAAATCTAAACACAAACATTAACTTGTAAACTATTCAAAAGTTTCAAAGTCAATGAACCATGATGAGGGGGAGAGCTATATAATCTCTATGGAAACGAGACTTGCAAATGCCAATAAAGTTGCATACCAAATATCATTGACTTAACATTAGCGGTTCATCTTAAACTGATCTAATCACAAACTAATACATGTAAACTAAGCCAAAGTATTAAAGTCAATAGACCATGTCTGAGGGGGCAGGGCCAAACATTCTCCATGGAAATGAGATGAGCTAATCCTTATACAACTGCATACCAATTAACATTGGCCTACCACTAATGGTTCCCCTTGAACTGACCTAATCACAAATACATGTAAACTAAGCAAAAGTTTCAAAGTCAATAGACCATGACTGAGGGGGCAGAGCTGAATAATCTTCATGGAAATGAGATATGCCAATGCTTATACAACTGCATACCAAATATCATTGACCTACCACTCGTGGTTCCCAATTAACTGACCTAATCACAAATACATGTAAACTAAGCAAAAGTTTCAAAGTCAATAGACCATGACTGAGGGGGCAGGGCCAAATAATCTCTGTGGAAATAAGATGTGCCAATGCTAATACAACTACATACCAAATATCATTGACCTACCTAAGTTGTTCACCATAAACTAGACCTAATCACAAACTAATACAATTGTTGACCCTGCCGACGCTGGAAACAGTATACCTACGTCTCGCTTTTTGACTCCGTCAAGGTGAGACAAAAACTAACCCAACTAAATAGGGTTAGCCATGCAACATGGCTATGGTTAATTTTACTTTCACTAATATTTCAGTATGAACTAACTAACCCCCCTTAGCCATGCGCACATGGCTGACCCTATTTAGTTTGGTTAGTTTTCATCATACATTTCTTCTCAATTTACCAGAATTCAGAATTATTCCAAATTCAAATAATTCCTTGTTTTAATAGCATTGACAAATGCATATGTAAATTATGTTTCATGTCTTATGTAATTTACTCAATACTAGTTTGGACTTTCTATTCTATTTTCCTAATCCTGAAGTACTGAGCTTGATCTTAAAGAAACAGAATTCCACAGTCTAGTGAATTTAAGCATCACATGATTGATCTTGACCTACTGGAAACAGAATTCTATGGTCTAGAGAATATTAGCATATTACGTAAAGTGAATTTGACCTTATAGAAACAGAAATCCAAGGTCTGGTGGATTTCAGCATCACATGAACATCACATGTAAAGTGAATTTGATTTTATAGAATCAAAATTTCAAGGTCTAGTGAGTTAAGCATTATGAAAGCAGCTTAGAATTATTCTTAAAAAACTTTAAGTCACATGTTTTGAACTTTAAATATCACCTGACTGAATCACATGTATATTTTAAGCACATAACTCGTGACAGAAGAACAATGCATACAGCAGTTCAATGATCTGACTGTATCGACATTTAAACTCTTAAACATGCTTTTATCTTCACCATTTCAGAAAGTAGAACACAAAGTGATGATACATCAGAAATTTTATTCTCACATTTATCCTTATGCTCATGTACATTGTAATAAACCAAAATAATTGCAATGAATAATGTCAAGTATTAAGGCTACACAAATTAAATCGCATTGAAAAGACTTTGAACACATTAAATAAATAAAACTAAGTTAATACAAGTTGAAATATGAAAAAATATTTTCAAATATAAACACACAAATTAAAAAAAGAGGGGATCCACTCCACAAACTCCTGTGAAATTATCTAGGCATTTTAATTTTTAAAACTTAATAATTAAAATGTAACTTATTTCCATTTCTGTGAAAGCTATTAGCATATGTATAAAAAATGCAGGTCTTTGTCTATTTATTATAAAATAACCAACATGTTGCAAAGGTTCTTAACATGCAAAGAGCATGGCTCTGTCTTTACGTGAGGCCTCATATTTAACTGGCATTCTGACCTGACATTAATCTATATGTATAAACCCAGTAGATTTGTAACAGCCCTTTATAAACTATAGAACTTATTGATATTTAGAGATCTGCAACACTTGAAATATTGACATCATACAAAAATAACTTTTCCTTTGTGGCATCAGAGTCACATTTTCTCTTGTGACATTATAATTTTACAGGGACTTCTGTAATGTATAGTAATGGTAGACAAAAAGCAATAAGGTGTATTAAGCTAGTGGAGAACTTACTTATCTAGTAGTAATTTTTAACAGAGATAAGTTTTACAAACTTATAGTAACAACATGAACAACATTGCTTCAAAATTCATATTCAATTCAACATTTTTTTTTTATGAAAAAGATGTACATTATTTCATTTGTACTTTTGTTTCAGCATATTGAATTAATATTTTCCTTCCTGTAACATATGTAACAAGAATACATTTCCTTTATCATTTGAATTACATTCATATTTCAACAACAAACATCATTTTACTGTTTGTCTATAATAAATATCTTGATATCTCTCGTCGAAGATATTGAATCAATTACCTGATTACAGAAATTTGAAAAAAAAGTTATAATTTACTTCACTACTTACCAAAAGAAGTAAATGAAAGAATCACTAGAAACTTCATATTTCTCAAGTCAACACAAATTAGTTGTAAGATTATATGATTGTTTGTCAGATGACAATCAGAATGTGCAGGCAGTTACTGTCTATCAATTTAAGAAGATTGCAATGGTATCATGTGATCGTTAAAATTCAGTCTTGCAAATCTTCAATGACGAATAATAAAATTCATGTATATGGTACCTGTACATGTCGAAACATAGTTGTTTCATAGCAATCATCATGATCATGGGTATATCTCCTTTATTTCTATATTCATTTTTATACCATGACTAAAAATTGATTTATTGTCAATGTTTCCATATATGCTCATGTAAGTCAATGCAATATGCCAATGATGAACAATATTTTTGTACAATGTCACAAATTAACCAAGGTCAATTGAACAGGCTACATGTAGCCTACTTTTATAGACAGTTCAAGTTATCAACTTTATTTCCAAGTGAACAGACCAAGTTTTATTAGTGCTGAATCGTGAGGTAACCTTTCAACCATGTCTACGAATAAGATCTTATTGAAAACATAGGGTAACAGTAAAACAATGACATTTCCTAAACGCATGATTAATATGTAGGAAATTAAATATGAAACAAAACAAACTAACTTAATGATTGTTAAAGGCAAATCAGAAAATTGACATTGAAATATGAGAATTTGGAAAAGTTATGCCAGATGGAATTGATTCAATTTGTATAGATGTTTCATTTCCATCTCTTCAAATCACATTGATCAACAATGACCCAACAGACACTGTCAGAAGATTCTCCATTGTTTCTTTATAAATTTACAAATGTATGATGATGATCATGCTGAACAATCCTAGTCATCTACAAACTAACAAATCAGTGGACAAAATAATGTTCAAGATAAAAATACATTGTTCATTGATAATTTTCTATGTTTTCTATGTATTGTGTGCGATTTTGTCCCATGTACATTTACTCCATATCCTTTCATTTTCAATAAACCTTGGAACTTCACAACACATAAACTTTGCCTGATTGTGGTATTAGGTAGGTCATGTAGGTCATATGATGACTAAACTTTTCTCAAATAATTTTTGTAGCCCTTAATACTTGACATTATTCATTGAAATTATATTGGTTTTGTTACAATGTACATGTACATGAAGACAAATATGAGGAATAAAACTTTAATCTGTAAACATGGTAAAGCCTTCCTTCTTCTTCATGTTCTTAGGAAATGAACATGATTAACCCTTTATAATTCTTTTACTTCCTCCAAAGAAATTAAGAATTTAACCCTCCTCAAACTGCATTTTGTGAAGCCATATTAGTCATCCATTGTAATGCTATTAGTTTGAATCTAAAGGATTCTATAATATACATGTATCATGTATATGTATATGTTATGATTAAATGACTGTAATACATGTAGATTCAGGTAATAAAAGATTGTATTTTTTCCCCAGTTTTCTGCTTCTTCTTTGATATAGTTGCAAAACTTATTCATGAGTACAATGTATTCAATACTTATGCTGGTAATGTCTATTTACAATAAAATTTATAACAACCAGTCAAAAATAAGGTGCATGCTTGGTAAACGTAAGTCAAATTTGGTAGGAAAAAAATTCACACATTAGACATTGTTAGATAGATCATTATGTACAAATGTAGGGAAAAGAGTCAGAAATCTGATAGGAAATTGTGGTCATGTTTGTACAATTGGCGAATTGCTTAGTATTTCATTGCATTTCTCTTCTTTTAAAGTTATATAATATCTATAAAAATGTATTTTATATGTTCAAAATTTAATATAACACTTATTTTTTTTATTATTGTGACTTTCTTTCCTGAACTTTTTTCCTGTGACCATGGTGACTTTTTTTCCTGTGATTTTTTTCCAAAAAATTCTTAGTACAAATAATTATGAAAGACGTCATAATTATTTGGACCAGGTGCATGCTGTACAATAAATGCAGTTTGTTTGGAAAACTTTCATCGTATTTGAACTAGTGTACCCTATCACTGTTTGCCAACAAGGTAAATGTATGTCCCTTGCGCAGCCCAAGAGTCAAGTCATTCATTTTCATTAGCTGTACTATAATAAATATTGTGATTTATCCTCATATTATGGGTTTTCATGCTATAAAGAATGCATTGTGACGTAACAATTTTCATTTAAATAAAAACATGCATAGTACAAATAGACCATATCGCAATTTGGAAATCTGAGCTGCTTGACCCGAGACTCTGTGCCTCTTGAAGAACTATTGACGTCATACAACAATCACTTTTCCATTATGGTGTCAGATATTTTCAATTGTGGCCTCAAAATTTTAAAGGAACCTTTGTGATGTCTTGTAATGACGGACAAAAAGCGAAAAGGTGTATTCACAGGAGGTTAGTCCAAATAATTATGATGTCTTGAAAGGCTATTGTTTTTTTTTTTTTATTTTGGCCTGTAAACATGGTAAATACATGTAATCAATATGCACAGATTCCTACAAAACAGATTTAAAGAAAAAGCAGGATATTTATTTTGATTTTATAACAGAGTACTAAAACAAAACCATACGTCCCTGTTTTACGGATTGTATGATCCTATATTAATAACAGTGTTGTGCTGTTGTGTAAGGAAACAAAATTATTTAGAAATTAATATTAGAAGCATACTTTTTGTACTTCTGTTCTAATCTTCTACTTTTCAAATTGGTAAACATGCCGAAGTTAACAAGACTTATCTCACTACTTACCAAAAGAAGTAAATGAAAGAATCAATAGAAACTTCATATTTCTCAAGTCAACAAAAACAAGTTCTAAAAGTCATATGATTGTTTGTCAGATGACCAGGATTACGCAGTTACTTCCCATGAATGTCAAAAGATTGCAATGCGATCCTGAATTGCGTTATACATGTAGAAGTAATAGCTTTTCTAAAAGGCACTGGCTACGGTTACATGGAAATGTAACAATAATAAAAATATTATTGTTACATTGGCGACTAAATGCTGGAATGCATGGTTGGGTAAGGACCTGATTAATTACGAATGTAACAATAATTATGGAGGCTACGGTTACATTGCGTTATTGTTACATGAAAAACAGCAATGTACGATGGGACTAGTAATATGCACTAAATAATAAAAGTTGAAGACATTTATTTTATATTTACAATACATACAATTATTACATACAATTTCTTTAATTTTTTATTTACAATGACATTTTCTACATATCCAGTAAGTGGTTTTTGGAGCATGTTTAAGTCCGACACATTTCTGATGAAACCACTCCAAGCAGCCATCACACACCAGTGATGCCGCATTGTGAACGTCCGTATTGCATACCGTGCAGTTCCATTCTGCGATATCCCTTCTAGAAGATAAGGCAACCTTTAATGTTTGCCATGCTTCTGGTGAGATATACTTTTTCACTCTAGCAATGTTGATATTCTCATCCAATATTTTGGTTGGAAGCATGTGGTGTAGTTTCATGTCGTCTTTCAATATGATCGCACTGCCGTCCATTAAGGATTTTAGGCTTACCTCACATTTCAGTATCCAACTTAGCATAGCTGAAAAAACCAATAAATCATAAAAATGCAAATCAATTGTCGAAAGTTCATCAAGTACTAATAAATAGTGCCGTTGAATTATTTTCCATTTTTTTTTTTCATTTTTCAAACTGACAACGCCATGGCTAAAAAGTACAAAGACAAACAGACAAATAACAGTACACAAGACACAACATAGAAAACTAAAGACTAAGCAACACGAACCCCATCAAAACTGAGGGGGTGGGGGGATATTCACTGTCCCAATTTAAAAAAAGTTATTTACCTTCTTCTTTTTCCTTTGGTCGTCTTTTAAGAAACGGCATGACTCTCTTCGTTCTTCTGGGCAATCCAACGACGGTCGTTTCTGCACCTTTCGGTCTTCCTCGGCGTATCATTTTAGGGGGGAGCTTATAGGAAGGTTCTGTCAGTAACGGGAAATCATCTGAAACAAATATAGTGCAAATTTAATATAAAATTTAAGAATTAAATATAGCTTATGTCGTAACAGGAACATATATATTGACGGGACTTGACACTACCTAATTGTAGCCGATTTTATCGTCGGGTCATAGGTAATAAAGATACGATACGGAAACGGACATGTGTTAAAACGTACTCACTATTATCCTAATAATTTCTGATAATATCAATAAAATGACATTTAAACTAGTTTAACAGTGATGCCAGTGTATCATACTTGTATTCTGTCACTTCAAATTTGTTAGAATCGCATTCATTTTATCACAGAATGGTACAGAATGCAAACATGGTAATAAAAAAATGGCGCCGATTACCTTCCCAAATTCAAAAACCTTATTAAACACTTCACATCAAATAAATTACACTTATTATGGTCATTTTATATGACAAAATGTATCTACTTTATGATAAAACTTGTATTTATTTACGATTAGAATTGTGTGGTTAATTTATTGAGCAGTTCCGATAGTCTTTTAGTCAGACGCCACCAAAATCCATAAATTTCGCGAAGTCTCGTGGAGTCCGAGATTTTATCTATTTTATACTGAAAAGCCTATCAGATTCATTTCCGTTAGATATACTGTTCCCAGGTCGTAACAAAGGATAATTTATCGATATACTACATACCAGACGAAGTGATGCCATTGTAGTCATGGTGTGATTCATCATCTTGGGATGTGTTTCCATTCGTAGCTGTTGACGAAGTGCTAGCTCTGCTGAACTGGTCTTGTATTCGTGTAGCTAGTTCTAATGCTGTTATGTGGGGTTCTGCATTATCATGTACTGCTTCTGAAGTGCTGGATGCTACATCATCCATCTGTAGACTTCCACGGTTGTCATCTCCATCTTCATTGTCTTGACAGATTTCAACTATCGGATTAAGGGCTGCAGTAATTGTATCTGAAAACAAATGAAGTGCACGTATAATAATAAACGCGACTATATAAAAATACATATATTTATGAGATGTAGCACCACATTCAATATTCCATTAAAATGTAAAAAAAAATCGTTTACATAGTATATTATAAAGTTCTTGATAAATTTCTGAGTACATATGAAAGAATTAAGCAACAAAACTATAGAAGATTTAAGTTTAATAAATCTAGCGTACATGTTTTTCAAGTAACAATAACGCAATGTAACCGTAGCCTCAATAATTATTGTTACATTCGTAATTAATCGGTTCCTTACCCAAATCCGCATTCCGGCAATTAGTCTCCAATGTAACAATAATATTTTTATTATTGTTACATTTCCATGTAACCGTAGCCAGTGCCTTTCTAAAAAGCTTGCTGGTGAATACAGTAATATATACGTAAAAAATACTCGGTGTTTCTGATTGGAAAAACATACGAAGATTAAGAAGAAGCTTGCGTTTTACAGCTGAATAGGTTGGAAATTTATTTTACTTTACATCTTTAGCCCCGGATAAGATAACAAAAAATCATTTTGAAGTTCAGCATTTCGGCTTCTTCTTCTATTGAAAATGAAAGGATATGGAGCAATTGTAGATGGGACAAAATCGCACACAATACATAGAAAACATATCCTATTGCATGGATATCCTTCCAGTTATGGAACACCACATACAGTTGTGTATGTGTATTGAGACGCGTCACACAATTTTAAAACTTATTTAAACTAATAAATTTAAAATCTAAGTGGACACTTTAATTTTATACAGTATCAATACGGGAAAAACAATTTTAAAATTTATATATACGTATAAATTTAAAATCTAGGAGAATACATTATACAGTAAAATTTAAGTGGGAATGAGCTTAAAATCTAAAAGGGTACTTTATACACTGCAAGTTTAGCGGGAATAAGCTTAAAATCTGAAAGCATATTTTATACAATGCAAGTTAAGCAGGGTTAAGCTTAAAATCTAAAAGGTTAATTTATACAGTATGAGTTATGCGGGGAAAAACCTGTCTCTCCTTGTTTATCAGTCTATATACATACATACACAAAAAATAGTTATTAGCAGAGCACTGTTCAGTAGCCACTTTATATAAACTGTCAGTTTATAATCATCTCCTTGTATGCTATATATTCGAGTAAGAGCTTTAATAGTCTGATTCTATGTGTGTGAAGTTTATAACATAGACTTGCCGACAGATTATGCATATTGATAATGTCCTCCTTCTTGAATAACGGATAGAAGTAGCTACAGTCGATCACAAGCTGTACAATATCTGTTTATTTAAGAAAGTGTTTTTCCAAGTTTGTGGTCCAATTATGTTTATTGCATATTTTTTCAGCTCTTGGAAGGCCTCTTTTCTTTGTTTAAATAGAGCCGGACAATCAAGCAAGAAATGAATCTCGTCCTCATCAGTCAAACCACAGCATTTACAAGTTGGTGCTTCCTTTCCTCCAGAATATTTATATTTTAAACTTTGTAGGAGATATGTTCCTGTAATTAGTCGTGCTTTTAAAGCTTATTTCTTTATATCCGAGATAGTTGAATATAGACAGCTCCAAGATGGGTGAATGGATCCAAAAGTTAGGCAGTTTTGACTTAAGTGTTTCAAAGAAGATTTTTGAGATATATCGGATTTTAATTTTCGAGTCCAGAACTCTCGAATAGATGTTTTGACTGTAGATTTCCATGAAAGCTTGGTTGGCAAGCATTATTGGAGAGCAGTAATCTCTGGCAGTTGATATGATGATAGAAGCGATTCAATCTTGTTAAAGAAGCTTGTTGGATTTTGCATATTCATGAGGATTTGACGCTCAGAGAGATCCCTAATAGTACTATTTTCGCATGAAATTACATTATGGAGAAATATAAGTTGCCTTTTGTAAATTTCCGCCTCAAGAGGCAATGCCCCAATAAGAAGTAATACTGTACAGCTAGCTGTTCTGATAGGTAGGGATTGGAAGCTCTTCAAGTTCTTTAGATGAAATTTATATAATTTATCCATCTGTGAATTGTTCAGTGATAAAATTTCCAAACCATATATCAGTCTTGGGAGTACGTAGCACTGATAAATTTAAAAGAGGTTGCCGGGTTTAATTCGTTTGATCCATGCACTCCGGTTTTTATAAGATAGTATAGTGTTCTCCTGGCTACGCTCAATCTAGCATCAATGTTAATGTTGTTTTCTTTTAGTTCTGATCTTATTATTCCCAGATGGGTTGTTTCTTTGGACGGGTATTATGATGGTATTGTCCAGTGTCCAGCTAAGATTTGATCGATCCAGTTTTGCTGATTTATTAAGAATAATAGCTTTAGTTTTTTCAGGGTGCAGAGTTACACGGTCCTGTTTAGAATGCCAGATGGCAATAGATACCATTGTTTGAAGTTCTGTCAGGTCGCTACTTAAGACAGCAATATCTGCACATGTTTGGCATCCTACGTAGGTTGTTCCTATCTTTAAGCCGATAGTGTGTGTTTTAGGTCCTCAAGGAGATCATTCACAAACATTTTATATAAGAAGGGTGACAGTACTTCTCCTTGTCTGACTCCTTGTTTGAGGCTGAAAGAGTGGCTGAAGATACCTTTCCATTTGACTTTTGACGTTAAACCAGAATAGAAATCCTTGATAACTGTCCATAATGAGCTATTAGGAATATTTTCATATAATTTGTCCATCATTATAATGTGGTCCACTACATCAAACGCTTTTTTTACTATCTACTGTCATGAGAAATAATGAATTGAATGTTGTATGCTTGGTTTCAGCTCGTGCTTCGTTGATGATAAAAGCAGCCATTAGCATGCATAGTCCCTCTGATAAGCAAAATTGGAGGGTAGAGAGCAAGAAGATGTTGGAGAGACCTGGGAGGATGGAACTTTCAAAGAGCTTGGAGATAATAGGCGTCACTGTAATGCCTCTGTAATTGTCCCTAATAGATGCATCTTTTCCCGTTTTCAACACTGGTGAAAGAATTCCAGATTTCAGATTGCCAGGGACTTTTTGTTCTTTCAGAAATTTTCCAAATATGTTTGTGAGAAACGTTGTGACAGAGTACGGAGAATTTTTAAGATGTTCAGATGAGATTCCAAATTCATCAGCAGCTTTTCTACTATTGAGTTTCTTTATCGCTGATGCTACAACGTCTGACGTGTTATCTAGAGGTTCAGAGCAGGATTGTTTCTCATATTGCTGTATGAGTGAGTGGCGCATATTACAGAGTTCATGAAAATCATTATCATAATTGTTGTCCTGCGGGATGGCCAAGTCTTTGAAGTACTTTGAAAAACATTTGGTTTGCTCATTTGTATTGTATAAATTTTGATTGTTGGAACCGATATAAGAAGCTTGAGTATTGCGGTTTGCCTTATTCATTCTTATCAATCTATGAAACTTTTCTGAATCCGGGTTATCCATCAATTCTTTAAAGAAGTTTTCTTTTTCTGTATATTGCTCCTTACGCATTTGGCGTCGCAAGTTTCTTCCAGGCAACGATTTTTACTGGTTTTAGACAGTCATCTTTATTTCCATTTTGTTTCCATAGCCAATGTTTCTCTTTTGCGGTTTTTTAAAAGATTTATTACCTCTTTAGAGCCTCTCCCTTTTGGTCCGGATAATTTCAGTTTTTTTAATGGTACAGCTGTCGTTGCGGCTTGTGTTAAAGTTTCACATAGAAAGACTACATCATTTTCCGATGAATTAGAGATTTGTTGGTAAATATTCAGTTTGACTTCTATGATGTTTTGAAAGTTTTCTAGATAAATTTTGTTCAAAACTGGTTTTAAGGGTTGCTGATTTCTTTTGAATATTATTCTGTTTATCTCGCTTTAGAGTTATTTCGAAAGTTGCTGAGACTGGAACATGGCAAGATTTTTTTTCCATACATCTTTCGTGGATCATGTAATTGCAAAGTCATCTTTTAGAGGAGTTGTCAAGAATGTAATCGATTTGCGATGTAGCGTCCCATGCGTGGTGGAAAAAGGTTTGCTTGTCTGATGGATATACGTTGAGCTTCATTTCCTTAATAAAAGATTGCAAAAGCTGGTCATGTTTGTTGCTTTTTCGGGGTGGCAATAGGGTTCCATTTAGGTCCTCTAACAATATAATATGATGAGATTCAGAGTATGTTGAAATAATAGAGTTAATAATATCCAAGCATTCCAAATAATCAATATGCGAATCTTTTGAGTTATTAGATGGCATATATGCACCGATAATGCAAATGTTGCAAGGATGAGTAATCTCTATGGCTAGAATTCTTTCGTTTCCCTCATTAATTTCTTTTATCTTATGCGATAAGTGTTTTTTTTAAAGGCAATAGCGACTCCACCTTTTCCTCTAGGCAAATTAAAGTTGTGAATATTGTCGTAGGAATCACTACAATGTATAGCATAATCCATATTTGGAAGTATTTCACCTAGTGATTGTTTTTGACATTCGTATAGGCAGTGCTCTTGTATGCAGATGATATCAGACGATTTTTCAAGACTTGATAAGAACAAAGAATTCCCTTTCCCTTCCATGTTGCAAGACAATATATTTATGGGTAGTTTCGCGGACTGCCCGTCTGTTACGTCATTTGCATGCTGAGAACTTCTTTTCCCTCGTCTGGAGTAGGCTTTGAGTTTGGTTTGTGTAGAAAATTATACTTCTCAGATTCTCCGCTGTTTGCAGACGTTCGCTTTTCATTGTGGATTGAAATTTTTGGAAGGAGATGGGTATGTTGATCTTGAGATGATATTTTTTTCTGCAGATGAAGAACAGGAGTCATTAATCAGGGTGTTGCCTATATTCGCTGGAGACACAAAGGTTGAGTGGTGTCTCACATTTGTTTGGCCATTTTTGTAGTGTGAAGCGAGAGGACGTTCTTTATCTGAGCTCTAATTAAGTCTAGTGTTTAAAGATAAAGAGTTTGACTTCCTAGATGTGTTTTTCCCATTACTTTGCCTTTTATAAGTATTGCCATTTGGTTGGTAGCTAGGTTGCAAGTTCACAGATGGATGTACTACACTGGGGTTTGGAATGTGTGTAGCCCTGTCGTTTGAACTATTTTGTTATGTAGTCATGTTGTTTGAACTGTTTGGTTGTGTTCTTTGTTGTAGAGAGAATGCCTGTTGACCACTCTGTGCCTGTTGCAGATGTGCAGTAGGCGGAATTGTTTGAAGAGGTGTAGTCATTAATGGATTTCCAGGATGAGCAAGATTGTGATGTTGAGTTTGCATATAGTATGCAGGTGGTGGAACAGGAGGCACCATGTGAGGATTCCTGGATATGCAAAGTTTTGTTGCGGAGGCTGCAGATAATATGCTGGCGGAGGAATAGGAGCCAAACAGTTCGGGTACATGTTCATCCGAAGAATAAAAGTAGACGTTGGAACAGAAAATCTTGGATGAATCAGAGAAGGAGATTGACTGTTAGGATGGTTTGTCGCTGAATGGAGCATTTGTTGTTGTTGCATAAGCATTTGAGTCTGTTGATTCATTATCATTGAGTTCATGGTCATATTTTGCATTAATTGAAATTCAATTGGTTGCGTTGCTCTGTTATCTGTCCTTGAGTTGCGTGTTTAAATTTTGTTGAAGGTAGTTGAACTGGGGAGAATGAAGATTTTGATCGAATGCTTGGTTTCTATCAGACTGGTTGTTGGAGTTGTCTGCTATGTGATAATTTGTCTTCCTTTGTAATTTGATTGTTGATTTTAATTTATTGACTTCGCTCTCCAGCTTTAAGATGTATGCCCTTTCATCACTGTTTTCATCCTTGTTTTTTTTTACTTTTTATGTTGTTCTTCTTCCCTTTTTACAGGCTTGACAGGGTTAAGCAAAGTTTGATCAGGAGGGGAGTTAAAGGATAAGGTTTGTGGCTCATTATGATCCAGCGCAGCACTACAGTAGATTTCCTGTGTATTTGGGAGTAAGGTTTCTTCTCCATTATCTTGCTGGTCTTGACTATATCTTATGCTATGGTCGGCTTCATCAGTGTTAAATGGTTGTTTGAGATGAGTAAGTTCATAATCTAAGTTCCCATGATGATTAATATGATCATTGTCAGGAAGACCTTCTTTCTCCCTGTAAACAGAATGCTGTGTTAGTGGAAGAATGTTGGTGGTTTCGATTCCTTCATCAGGTTTCGATATTTGGTTACTAAATGTATTTACACTGTATAAGAGGTTTTCAGAGCATATGTGACATACAAAGTCGTTGTTATTGAGAATTTCGATAGACTGACTGTTAATTCTAGCACAGTCAAAATGGACCCAGAGTGCACATTCACAGCATTCGATGGTTTCATTAAGAGCGATTTTGTTGCACAATGGACAGAGTTCATCTTGTTTGTATTCGGATTGATCAGTTCTTTAAGAGTACCCTAGTTCTGTTGGATTTGCAAGTATACAGTTGTCAGTAGGGGTTGATGGTTTAGATTGACGGATGACATCTTTGACATTATTCGTGTCATTGGCTACATTGCATTCACTGGCGCTAGTCACAGATTTAAGGTTGGCACTGATGGAGTCATTAAGTACATTAAGAGTGTGATCTTTGGCATTTAAATCGGAGCAGAGTTTGAAATGTATAACAGTTTTGTATAGATCGAGACGAGAGCCATTGATCAAGAGCTTGCAGCTGGTGTGGTAAAAGTTCATCACAATCTTGAGATTTTGCCTTGGGACCCATATATCTTTCTATTGAAGACCTTGTTTTAAGGGTCTACTGCAATTCCTGCATGATCATTACTGTCACGAAATTCTCCATAGTAAAGGTTGCAGTTGTATAGAATTTGTTGGATTGTGTGTTTTGCCAGTTCATTAGCGGAGGTGCTGAGTTCAATTACTAAGTTGTTTCCTGCTTTAATGGAGGCTTGGAAATGAGGTTTATCACAGACTGACGCCTTTTTTCGAAGCGCCTTATCTTTATTAAGAACAAAATCTTTGTATATAGGATTTGTTTGCTGTAAGTTATTGTTAGAATTTCGACGAGTTAGTCTCTTTGGTTGGATATCCATATTTATTTGTTGTTATGAGATAATATTTCAGTTACAGAAAGGCTTACTGAATGCAGATCAAAAAGAATTTAGATGGAAGCGAGCAATCAGGCCAACACGTCGCGACTACTCCAACCGTTGGAAGACCTGTCACTATACGGAAAGAAATAACTGCAGTAGGCAAAGAAGTCAACACGTCATGGATGCTCCCACCGTTGGAAGGCCCCTATACCTATCTACAAACTACCCTTAATATGAAAAGTGAGCTATTTTAATCTACATTCAGCAGTCTCTTTGTATTTGTAACGAGATCTTTTTTAGTGGAGTGGATGTATACCGTCTTTATACAGGAAAAATGAGTAGTTGTCTCTGAGCGTCAAATGCTTTGATTTAGAGTTTGATGCCTGATGTTGATGACTAATGTCTACACAGAGATATGGAGAATAAGTATGGAGAGAATGATTAATGGTTCTTATAGCCTCGTTTAGTTTAATGGCGCTTGCGATCAGCTGTTCTTCTTGAGGAGCAAAGATAGATGGATGAGGATGGCCTCTATATTTGTTGAAATCTATAATTGAAGAAGGCGGACATACAAGGAATGTAACACGGCAGGCTGGATATTTCTTTGTAAGTTCAGTTATACCCTTGTATGTTTCAGTTATAGATTCTATAAGATTGTTGTCCTTTGAGGCGGTTATACATTTGCCATCATAGTCAGAGAGATCGCAGGTCCCTAACCAAATATAAAGATGTATATTATCCTCCAGATGACCAATTTGACGATCGATATTTTCTGTGAGCCAAGCTAGACCTTCCCTTGATGTTCGGCCAGATTAAACCGCCACTGTATTTCTCTTTCTATAATTCCAGTTTGACTGAAGGGAATGAGATATTTAGCTTTACTGTCTGTTTAGATAACTGGTGTTCGAGTCATTGTGCCTACGACAGGGGGCACACTTTTGCGTAAATATTTTCTCAGTCATAGATGTTAATCAAGTGAAGATATGTGAATAAATTTAAGATTATATTTGAAGCTAAAAGCAATGCAGTATATATACAAACTTGGGGAGACAGGACATCTATAAAAATTAAAAATAAAAATATTTATTCAATGGGCGCCGCCGCCGTTTTTCCAGTGCTGGCAAAGACAAGAATCCGAAAAATAATAAAAAAAAAAACCCCAAAAAAACCCTTCAAGTGCAAGAAAAGCTGGACAAAGATAGCGATTATATGATATAATTAAATATTTAAATAGATATAGGAAGATGTGGTGTGAGTGCCAATGAGACAACTCTCCATCCAAATAACAATTTATAAAAGTAAACCATTATAGGTCAATGTACGGCCTTCAACACGGAGCCTTGGCTCACACCGAACAACAAGCTATAAAGGGCCCCAAAATTACTAGTGTAAAACCATTCAAACGGGAAAACCAACGGTCTAGTCTATATAAAAAACGAGAAACGAGAAACACGTATAAATTACGTAAACAAACGACAACTACTGTACATCAGATTCCTGACTTAGGACAGGTGCAAACATTTGCAGCGGGATTAAACGTTTTAATGGTCCCTTTTTCTGAAACAATAGTATAATATCACAACATAGAAAAACACACGATAAAATATCAATTGGAAGGCTTAACTCAATCAAAAAACGTAAATTAACACACTATGAACGAATAAATTTGATCTGTGATACCTGAATGTAAATACATAGTTAATAAAATATTAGGGACAAACATTCAAGGCCAAAAGCAAACAAACAAGTCCAAACAAAGACATGGCAAGACACCACCGCGAAATATTTAACCCTTAGAAAATAATCACTTTTGAAAAAACCGGTTTTCATAATATATACAGGTAAATGAAAATAACTTTGTCGTTTAAGGTATACTACTTCTGTCTATATAAAATCTTCCAATAATTAGGAATACCAAGAAAGGTCTGTCATATAAATACCCAATTTAACACTAGATACATAAGGGGTGAATATTAACAATAAAACTATACAATTAGAGCTAGCTAAAACTTCCCTGTACAGATTTAAGGAGAATAATCTTGATGTTCATACAAATGTAGTATGAAGAAGTGAAAATTAGTAGATATTCCATATAATCAAAGCTGGTATAAAGACAAGATCCATATTAATATAAAATAACAAAAAAGTATTACAAATAGTATCAACAGGTCGAATTAACAAGAAAGTACGATTTGAGAGTACTCGCAGTTAATGACAGCTAGTTAAAAGCCAAAAACAATTAATAATAAAAAATCATGCATCAGAGACTAAAATCAACTAAAACACATCCCAGGGATTTAGTATTTTAACGTCATGAACAGTCAGAGAAGACATGACTTGTGCAATGCCAAAAATAAATGTCTCGACAGGTAGTAGGATAGTGAGGAGCTACTTCTTTAGAGATAAAAATTAACGTGTGTGTGTTGTTATGATATTGTAACTATCATATTTATTTAGTTGGCCTAATTTGTTTTGTGTGGCCTATTATACATGTTTACATTGTGTACAAAATAAAATACATTGTGTTACAACTATGCAGTTTAGAAATCACTGGAACAATCATTGATACTAATGGAATGATTAGAACTTTCTATTTCACTTACATAACGTTTCCAGAATGATCATAACAAAAGATGCGTAATTTATATTTCTAGCGTTGTCTAGAAATTTCCGTTTGAGTATTTAAATGCAGACCCAAAAGTTAGTTAATATAGAGATTTAGACAGAGACATAGATAGACTTAGACATCGATAGACATAGACATCAACATTCTCAGCAGTTGGATTGACACTTTTATTGAAAACTACATCATACTAGATTGTGACCAATTGGATATAATATTCTTGGATTCAGGATTTCGGATAAAGAAAAGATAAAAGATTGGACTCATATTTTGACAGTTAAGTTGACATTTCTTTTTGTGTAATACGTTTTGTAAACTAGTGTATAATAAATCTTGTTAAATTTTATTATTGATTTGTGTCTTTTGTTGGCTACAATTAAAAGGCGATTTTCTGGCATAACAGAAATTGGGGGCTCGTGTTCGGGATAACGTAAATATCTCATTGAAAATTTTTCAGTATATTTTATTAGAATTAGCCAACAAAATTCTACAATATGGCATTTGATGCCGGTAAATTTTTGAAAACGCCAGACCTGGAAGGGTTTGATAATTTAAAGAAAGAGGAATTAGTGTTGCTTGCTAAACATCTGAAATTAGACTTTAGAGTATCTATGAGAAAACAAATTATAAAAAAATTGGTAATAGACAAATTAGTTGACGCAGAAATTTTAGGTGAAGAGGCTCTTGAACTCAAGGTCAAAAATGTTGATTCTTTCAAATTAAAACAGCTTGAATTAGAACATGAATTTAAATTAAAACAATTGGAAAAAGAAGAAAGATTAGAGATGGAGAAAAGAAAAGAAAAGGAAGATGAATTTAAATTAAAACAGGCAGAACTTGAAATGAAGGAAAGGTTAGAGATGGAGAAAATGAAAATTGAAATGGCCAAAGAAGAAAGCAACACTAAATTCCAATCAAAATCAGAACATTTTAATTTTGATGCAGCAAAAACATACGTTTGGTTCCCAAATTTTGTGAAAAACAGTTGATAAATTTTTCCACAGTTTGAGAAAATTGCTCAAAATTTGAAATGGCCGAAGCCTTTTGGACTACAATGCTGCAAAGTGTTTTTGAGGGCAAGGCCGCTGAAATTTACTCAGCACTTTCATCAGAAAATAGTTCTGATTTTGAAAGCTTATGAGCTAGTGCCAGAAGCATATAGACAGAAATTTAGGTCTTATAAAAAGTTTGATTCACAAACCTATGTTGAATTTGCTAGGGAAAAAGAAGATCTATTTGATAAATGGCTTACGTCAAAGAAAATAGATAAAAATTTTGATAACTTAAGACAATTGATGTTATTAGAAGAGTTCAAGCAGTGTGTTCATTTAGACTTAAAAACACATTTAGATGACAAAACTGTTGAGACATTACAAGATGCAGCTGTTATTTCCGATAATTATACCCTTTCACAAAAGAGAAGTTTCAAAGGTCAAAATTTTAATACTTCGAGTGGAAATTTCAAGAATCAAAGCACTGAGCGTACTGATAGTAAGCCTGTTGCACAGAATAAGAGACAGTCTAGTTATAATATGTCTAGTCCAAAGTTTGAAACTTTTGAGAAGAAGTCACTGACTTGTGCTTATTGTAAGAAGAATGGTCACCTGATGGCTGATTGTTTTAGACTCCAGAAGAAGAATGACAGAGATAATAAGCCCAAGACCAGTGCTTTGTACGACATCCCGTGTTACCAACACGTTGGAATGTCCTGCGAGTCAGGCTTTAAAGTCCAGTTTTGTGATTACATGGAGGATTATATACCCTTTATGTCTGATGGGTTTGTTTCTATTGTTGATAATACTACTCCTCAGCCTATTAAGATTTTACGGGACACTGGAGCTTCTCAGTCTTTATTGTTAGAAGGTGTGTTGCCTTTGTCCGAGGAGACTTCTGTTGGTGCCTCCGTTTTGTTACAAGGTGTGGAGTTAGGTTGTATAGATGTTCCCCTCCATCGTATTTATCTGAAGTCAGATTTGATAACTGGACCAGTTGTTGTGGGTGTTCGTCCTAATCTCCCTGTTGAGGGTGTTCCATTATTTCTAGGAAATGATCTAGCTAGGAACAAAGTGGTTGCTGAACCAATTGTTACCAGTGAACCGGTGGGGGATGCTAAATCACCTGAAGATGATGCTGAACTGTATCCAGCTTGTGTCTTACTAAGGCGATGGCTAGAAAACAACAAAATGAGGATTTGCAAGAAGACCAGTTTGATTACATGGACCTTTCTGACACCTTTCTAGCCAACATTGAAGTTCCCGGTAGCTCAGAGAAGGCCGTAATAAGACCACCTAGCATTAGCAAGAATGTAATTATGCCATGGCCAGACGTAAACAGCCATTCATTAGACCGAAGGAAATTTGTCGAAGAACAAAATAAAGACCCTGAGGTTCTTCAGCTCTGCAAGAGGGCTCAACCACAGGAAGAAGCAGACAAAGTGGCCGAATGCTATTACCATCAAGACGGCATTTTAATGAGAAAGTGGAGGCCCCCTGATGCTACCCCAGAGGAGGAATGGAGAGTGGTATACCAAGTGGTGGTGCCTAAAGTTTATAGGCAAGACATTATTGGTCTTGCTCATGACACCCTCTTGGCTGGACACTTAGGTAAAAGGAAGACTTGCCTTAAGATCTTGCAGCATTTCTATTGGCCAAGACTTAGAAATGATGTCGCAGAATACTGCAAATCATGCCATATATGCCAGGTTGTTGGTAAGCCTAACCAGAAAATACCACCAGCACCACTTCTGCCTATTCCAGCCTTTGAAGAACCTTTTAGCCGAGTACTCATTGATTGCGTTGGACCTTTACCGAAGACCAAGACTGGAAATGCGTATTTATTGACGATTATGTGTACCTCCACTCGTTTTCCTGAGGTTATTCCGTTAAGGAATATCAAGACACCTACTATTGTCAAAGCTCTGATCAAATTTTTCACGCTAGTAGGACTTCCAAAGTCTATACAGTCCGACCAGGGTTCAAATTTCATGTCAGGTTTATTTCAGCAAGTCGTGTACCAGTTAGGGATTGCTCAGTATAGGTCAAGTGCTTATCATCCAGAATCTCAAGGTGCCTTAGAACGTTTTCATCAAACATTGAAGAACATGATCAGAACTTTTTGTCTTCAATTTGACAGGGATTGGGATGATGGTGTTCACTTTTTACTTTTTGCGGTCCGAGAGTCTGTTCAAGAATCCCTTGGTTTTAGTCCCTTTGAGTTGGTATTTGGTCATACTGTGAGGGGACCTTTAAAATTGATAAAGGAAAAATGGCTTACTGAACACACGGACTTGAATCTTCTAGACTATGTATCTAGATTTAAAGAAAAATTGTATACTGCTTGTCAAATTGCTCAGAACAATTTAAAAACTGTTCAGAATAAGATGAAAATATGGTATGATAAAGATGCCAGGGACAGATTTTTTGAGCCTGGTGATAAGGTACTTGTATTTTTGCCAGTCCCTGGACATCCATTACAAGCTAAATATTGTGGTCCTTATACCATAGAGAGTAAAATCAATGATTTGAATTATATTGTAAAACACCGGGTCGGCGTAAACAAAATAGAGCGTGTCACATTAATATGTTAAAACCATATTTTGAGCGTACTAATGAAGGTGATAGTAAACCAGTTGCCACTTTAGCCATGGTTAAATTGGAGAACAATCATGACAAACCAGATATAATTGAACCACCTTTTAGTTCTAAAACTATGGAAGAGACAGTTAGATTGAAAAATTCAGAAATTTTGTCAAATTTAGATTCAAAATTTGCACATCCATCTTTTGATCGTAGAGAAAAATTAAAAGCTTTGGTATTTTCTTTTAAAACTCTTTTTCCAGATGTGCCAAACAAAACCACTGCTGTTTGTCATGATGTCGATGTTGGGGATGCTTCTCCAATTAAGCAACATCCTTACCGGCTCGATCCACTCAAACTTGAATTTATGAGACAAGAAATTAAATATATGCTTGACAATGATATTATTGAGCCGAGTAACAGTGAATGGAGCTCTCCTTGTCTGCTTGTGCCCAAACCAGATAAAACTTTTCGTTTCGTAACTGATTTCAGAAAAGTAAATTCTGTTTCAAAATCTGATTCCTATCCGATTCCAAGGATAGACGATTGCATTGATAATATTGGAAAAGCAAAATTTGTGAGCAAATTTTATTTATTGAAAGGTTACTGGCAAGTCCCATTGACACAGAGAGCTCGAGAAATATCAGCTTTTGTCACACCAGATGGCTTATTTCAATATACTGTAATGCCGTTTGGCATGAAAAGTGCTCCAGTTACATTTCAAAGAATGATCAATAATGTTATAAAAGATTTAGACTGTTGTTATGCTTATATTGATGATCTTATTGTATGTAGTGATAGCTGGGAAGAGCATTTAACACATTTATATGATACTTTTGATAGATTGTCACAATCAAATTTGACTGTTAATCTTGGTAAAAGTGAATTTTGTCAGGCCACTGTTGATTATTTAGGGCATACAGTTGGCCAAGGTCAGGTGAAACCTATTACGGCTAAAGTGGATGCAATTACCAAATTTCCTCCTCCTACAAATAAAAAACAACTTATGAGATATTTAGGCATGATTGGATTTTACAGGAAATTCTGTTCAAATTTTGCTACTGTTGTTCAACCATTGACTCATTTTTACGGAAAGATTCTAAATTCATCTGGAGTGAAAATTGTCAAAACGCTTTTTAAAATAGCAAATCACTATTAATCAATAGTCCAGTTCTGATCACTCCAGACTTTGAAAAACAATTTAAACTTGCCGTTGATGCAAGCGATGTAGGAGTTGGAGCTGTTTTATATCAAGAGACAGATGATAATTTTGAGAAACCTATATCATATTTTTCTAAGAAATTAGATAAACATCAGAAAAATTATTCGACTATTGAAAAAGAGTGTTTTGCACTGTTGTCTGCACTTCAACATTTTGATGTATATTTAAATCCCACTGTGCATCCTATTCTTGTTTATACTGATCATAATCCTCTCACCTTCATACATAAAATGAGAAACAAGAACCAGAGATTGATTAGGTGGAGTTTATTGTTACAAGAATATGATGTTATTGTAAAACATATTAAAGGTAAAGATAATGTAATAGCAGATGCTTTATCTAGAACTTATTAAAACACTGTGTATATACTATGTATTTTGTACATATCATTCATGAAAAGGTTTTGTTACACTCAAACTTTTTAAGGGGAGGTGTTATGATATTGTAACTATCATATTTATTTAGTTGGCCTAATTTGTTTTGTGTGGCCTATTATACATGTTTACATTGTGTACAAAATAAAATACATTGTGTTACAACTACGCAGTTTAGAAATCACTGGAACAATCATTGATACTAATGGAATGATTAGAACTTTCTATTTCACTTACATAACGTTTCCAGAATGATCATAACAAAAGATGCGTAATTTATATTTCTAGCGTTGTCTAGAAATTTCCGTTTTTGTATTTAAATGCAGACCCAAAAGTTAGTTAATATAGGGATTTGGAGATAGACATAGATAGACTTAGACATCGATAGACATCAACATTCTCAGCAGTTGGATTGACACTTTTATTTACAAACTACATCATACTAGATTGTGACCAATTGGATATAATATTGTTTGGATTCCGTGAAGATTTCCGGATAAAGAAAAGATAAAAGATTAGACTCATATTTTGACAGTTAAGTTGACATTTCTTTTGTGTAATACTTTTGTAAACTAGTGTATAATAAATCTTGTTAAATTTTATTACTGATTTGTGTCTTTTGTTGGCTACAATTAAAAGGCGATTTTCTGGCATAACAGTGTCTATAAACATCCCGCCTCAAAAGAAGAAACAATTTAGTTATGTTTTAATTTGCTAATGACAAAATCGATAATAGTGCCAATGTAAACTATATTCAGAGATCTAATTACAATATTGGTACGATAACCCTTACTTATAAGTTTGTTTAAAGGTTGGATGAGTTTACACGGATCACATAGTGATTTCCTCGCTTTAAGTACAATATTACCGTAAAATTTAGGATGTGAAATACCATTTTAATAAGTTTTCTACAGGTACAGCCAAATTTACTAATCAAATCTTTGTATCTACGAAAGAATTTAGTAAAAGTTTTAAGTAATTTATGGTATCGAAATCCCTGACACAATAATTTCCCAGTGATGCATTGATTACGTTCGTTAAAATCTATGACATCAGAACACACACAGGCATACCGAACGAGTTGGGATATATAAACACCGTATGATGGAGCCAAAGGCACATCGCCGTCTAAAATGGAAAATTAACAATAGGAAATGAAAAATCGTCTCTTTTGTCGTAAATTTTAGTATGTAGTTTCCGTTAGAAATTGAAATGTCTAAATCTAGAAAAGGGCAACTGCTGCTGTTTATGTTAGATTTAGTTAAAGTAAGTTCTTTTGGGTAAATGTCGGAAGTATATTTAGAGAACTCTGGATTATTTAACGAAAAATATCATCCAGATAACGGTAGGTATTGTTGAATGTATCAACTAAATATAACAATGATGGGTCTTTACTGAGTTTGGTCATAAACTGAGATTCATAGCAATTTAGAAATAAATCTGCTATTAAAGGGCACAGTTAGTGCCCATAGGAATACCCACTACCTGACGATACACTTTATCGCCGAAACGTACATAAATGTTATCTAGCAGAAAATTTAAAGCTTCAATCATATCCTCACATTTCCAGTAAGTGTATCTAGCATACTTTCCTTTTTCGTTACAGAAAAAGGCTTTAAACGACTTACAGCAAATAAAATTACAATGAGATTTTTCGAAAGACCATTTTATCAAATATAAAAACTTTTTCTTTATAAGATTGTGTGGAAGTGTAGTGTACAGAGTAGAAAAATCATAACTGTCAACAGAATTATAAGGACCATCAAAAGCATGTATTTTATCTAAAACCTCTAAAGAATTTTTAACACTCCAAAAATAATTAATACCATTATTTTCATAAGCTTTATTACAAAAGTTAATAACCAGTTCTTTGATAGTAGTAAGGGAGGAAGTTAGAGGAACTGATAGATTAGTAGTAGAACACTTACTCGATGCGGAGATGAAACGGAATTTAAATGGTTTTTTGTGTAATTTCGGTAACCAGTACATGGTAGGGACCTTCAAATGTTCGGAAGATGCTTTAAGTTGGGTAGTGGCAGTGGTATGCTTGTTAACGATTTGACTCTCTGTGGTGCGTACGGACCTGAATGTAGAGGAATTGATAATTTCGTTTTGAAGAACTTCCGTGTAGTATATGCGTCACACCACCACTACATTATTGGCTGCCTTGTCTGCCGGTACGAACACAAACCGCTCTGCGAGTACCTTGAGTTTATTTTTTATTCTAGAAATGGGAATATCATGGATCCTATTATTAATTTCAGAATTGTTTTCTAAATGAGATATTCGAATATTAACAGTATTCATAATTTTATTCAAATAACTGTCTAAAGATTTTTTATCCGATTTTTCACGTTTGCACCAATTTTTACAGTAGGCAGACAGAGCGTCTTTAATGACCTGACGACACTGTTTCCAATCTATTATAGATGGAGGATGGTATTTCGGTCCTTTCTTTAGAAAAGTTATGACCTCACGGTCTTCGACGATGTTGAGGTCTCCTGTAATAACAGGTTTGGTTATAATGTGATAAATGAAGACTTGACAATACTAAATTCTACAATCTAAAAGATTCTCTTTAAAATATCAAGCTAAATCTACGGAATGTATAAGAATTGATTTAAGATTACTTTTAAAGCTTAAAGCAATGTAGTGTATAGACCAACTTGGTGGAATGGGGAATCTAGAAAAAAAATTATTCAATGGCAGACGCCGTTTTTCCCGTGCAGACAAGGACAAGAATCGTAAAAATCAAGAAAGCCTTTTAAGTGCAAATTAAGATGTAAAAAATGGACAAATATGGCAATTCTAAAATAGAATTAAATATTTAAATAAGTTTGATGATTGTGTGATAAGTAAACTCTTGACAATACTAAAATCTAAAAGATTTTCTTCTCAGTGCAGAAAAGACGTGCGTGCTCCTGTACATCCGGCTCTTTGTCGCATTGAATTGATAAAATTTATAAAACTATATGTAACACAAGCGCGAGAGAGAATTCGACCGAACATTTTGCATTCATCAAGAATTGGTTTAACAAGTTTAAGCAAAGTTGAAGTATGATAAAAAGTGTATCTATTAAAAATTTAGAATAAGCACTTAGAACATTTAGAATATAGGTAAAAATCGTGATAAAATTTCATTAATAAGTAATAAAAATCAGAATAATAATAATGATAGTAATAATAATAATAATAATAATAATAATAATAATAATAATAATAATAACGATAAAATCTAATATTCAGACGTAGAAGGCTACGGGGCAGACTAACTGTTTTGTTTGCTTCAGTGAAAATTGTGATACATAAATCAAAATCAATCAAATCAAATCAAAGTTTTATTTATTGTCGATACATTGCAAACAGAATAACACAAGTTCTAGTGAGCTTTTAAAATCGACATTATAATACATTGCACACAAGAAAAATGACATGCAAACAAACACATATATTAAGACAATACATACATTACAATAAGACATAAAACATCAAGCATTCGAGGAAACTAAAAGTGAATGCATCTAAAACTAAAGTTTCAATTTTCTAAAAGGAAGACAGCCTAATAATAAACACTTCATTTATAAGGAAAACGAACTTGAAATTGTGAAAGAATTCAACTACCTTAGGGTATCAGGTCCGTTCGCTCCCAATACACTTTCGCACCCTACACATTCGCACCTCACACGTTAGCCCCATAGGTCCGTTCGCACCCTACACGTTCGCACCCAATTTTTATTCAAATTCCAGTTGAAGTATAAGTTATTTTGTATATGTATATACCAAAATATTTATATTTTCCTGAACAAAAATTAGGGAATTATTATGTAAAATGTTTTTTTTTATTAATTTGATGATTAATTATTAAATGTTAATTATGTATGATTTCTGTTAATTGGTATTCACACAGCTAAATTTGGTATTATTGTTATGTGTTTGAAAATCATGATTGAAAAAAAGGTGAAGATTGTGCATGGTGGCGGTTGTGTATTTTGTTGAAGGAGAGACTTTTACAGATTTTACAGGCTTAATCACGGTAGGTATAGTGTCCGGCTAGGATCGTGGTTTTTCGAGTGAATCTGTCCATTTTGTTCGAGTGTAGATCGGGCTTTTTCGAGTGATAAAACATGCGATTAGGTCAATTAACTGCTAATTCGTAATTAAAATCGTCTTTTACACGACTACCCATCTTATGTTGAATACTATACATGTTTTAAGTAACAAAGAAGCACATTTTCCTTGTATTGTTATTGTCCGGGTTTTCTCGAGAGGAACTGTGAAACCGTCCGGGTTTTTAAACAAATGGTCCGGGTTTTTTAACAGAAATTTTAATAAGAAAAAAGGGAATTTTTGACTTTAAAAAATGACTTTTCTAGTTTATAAATGTAATTTAATGAATGACAATATCCTATTCTCTCAATAAATCACCAAAACATATTACTACGTTGATCAAAATTAACCATTTTTAATTTAATGCAAATTTTCTGTTCGGAAAACGTTCTACCACAACTTTCCAGTATTAAATTAGAAATTATTGGATTCTTTATTAAAAGGTCCTTAGAACATAGTGCAGGGGACTCATAATCATTTCAACTTCATTTTATGGTACTTTTGTTGTCACAGTTAATAATATTTTTCGAGGTGAACCCTGGAGTTTTTATACGGGACGTATTATGGTATACCGTTGTCCATCCGTCCGTCCGTCGTCAGCATGTCGGACAATAACTCGAAAACGCGGTAACCAATTTACATGAAACTTCGGTATATCTATTGAGGTATCCTCACTTTAGAATTTTAAAATTTTTAGATTTTACGTTTCCGAGTTATGGGATTTTATTAAACTAGAGGCTCTAAAAAGCCTGTGTCGCTCATCTTGGTCTATGTGCTGCAGTGCATATTAAACAAAGGACACTCTTCTATTTCAAAGACAAGAATAGAATTCATGACTAAATTCTCTGTTTTGGTGATGGTGACTTGTATGTAGATCTTACTTTACTGAACATTCTTGCTGTTTATTCTATCTATAATGAACTTGGTCCATAAGTTTCAGAGGAGAAGATTTTTCTTAAAAAATTGCGTTGCTCATGATCCGCTATCCTTAACATTAAAATACAGTTATTAAGCTGCTCAGATTGTGATCTGTTCAACAGCAATTAAAACTCTAGACGTATAATTCCGAGCATCACGGGACAACACAATGAAAAAGTTAACGGACGACGACGACGGACAACGACGGATGCCAAGTGATGAGAAAAGATCACTTGAGCCTTTGGGGCCAGGTGAGCTAAAAAGGGATGATTTTACAGTTTTCGGACAATATTTTTAAAGTGCTTTGAGGAGTTTTCATGAAACTTTGGTGACTGCTTTATATAGATTAAGGTAACCTCCTTTTAGTTTTTTTCATAAATTTTTGATATGACATTGAGAAATTATTTATAGGTTTCATAACGAGTGAGAATGGATATCGCTTGATATCAACTCGAGTTATTTAATTTCAATATAATAATAAACGAGCCTCCGGTGAGTTTATTATTACTATTTGAATAAAATAACGAGAGGAAATTACTACTTACTTACTTACTTGAATTAAATAACGAGAGTTGATATCAAGCGATATCCCATTCTCACAAGTTGGTCAACACCATCACTGTGTTAAATTAAAATTTCCGCGAATCGTTGGTCTAGTGTTTTCCACACGAAATGTACATCGTCGTAACCTTTGATGGTCGTCAATGACCTAACGAATAGCCAATGGAGATGCCGTAATGTCGTCTTATGATGCTGGATAAGCAAATAAAATTATCGCAGATTTTCGTATCACTTTTTCGTATCACACTCCGTGCAGTGTGATATAAGAAATGTCTATTCATGCAAGAAATATGTAATAAGCCACAACCATAAGAGAATTAACTTTATTCTTTGAAAACGCGACGGGCGTATCATGCGCCCATGGCGCAGCTGTTATTATAAAACGGAGTAAGAAACCTACTGGACAGCAGAGAAGAATCAGAAAAATGCTATGTAATAAAAAATATTCTGCTAAAAGAGGTATGCCCCCTCATTCACACACATTCACAGACTTAATCCGACCAGTTTTTTTTATTCCCATTGTAAATAAAATCTGAATTAAATTTCATATATAGTTAACAATGAAATGAATAATTCATCAGCTTAATTCACTATTTGTACGTACGTCTCAATCCAAATTGTCTATACTTACATTAGATTGTTGACATCATGAATATATACTGTACATGTAATTTATAAGATGTGACAAACAACAATATATACAAATGAACGATACTTGTTTATAAAGTGTAAGTGTTAGTACACCTTTATCAAACTGATGAATGCATTGGTTCGTGACTTAAAAAGTACACAATTTGAACCCTTTTTTATTGTTTGTAAACGCAAATACACTGACACATAACATTCTAAGCTATAGGAAATTTGTATAATCACTCGATAAAACACGGACGCACTCGAAAAAGCCCAGACTGCTCTCGAAAAAACCCGAACACATAGAAATGAATTTAGTCTCAAAATGTCGTTTTCAATGCAACAACAAGAATTTTTGTAAAGTGTCTGTATATCTAAGGATATATGGATTCCATGTATACATTTCCATCGACATTTGCATTGGTATGTGTATAAAAATGGCTTTATTCTGTTTTTTTAAGCTCACCTGGCCCGAAGGGCCAAGTGAGCTTTTCTCATCACTTGGCGTCCGTCGTCCGTCGTCTGTCGTCGTCCGTCGTCGTTAACTTTACAAAAATCTTCTCCTCTGAAACTACTGGGCCAAATTTAACCAAACTTGGCCACAATCATCATTAGGGTATCTAGTTTAAAATTGTGTCCGGTGACCTGCCAAACCAACCAAGATGGCCGCCATGGCTAAAAATAGAACATAGGGTCAAAATGTATATTTTGGCTTATAACTCTGAAACCAAAGCATTTAGAGCAAATCTGACACGGGGTAAAATTGTTGATCAAGTCAAGATCTATCTGCCCTGAAATTTTCAGATGAATCGGACAATGGGTTGTTGGGTTGCTGCCCTGAATTAGTAATTTAAAGGATTTTTTCCGTTTTCGGTTATTATCTTGAAAATTATTATAGATAGAGATAAACTGTAAACCACAATAATGTTCAGCAAAGTAAGATCTACAAATAAGTTAACATGATCAAAATGGTCAGTTGACCCTTAAGGAGTTATTGCCCTTTAAAGTAATTTTTACCAATTTTTGTAAATTTTGTAATCTTTACAAAATCTTCTCCTCTGAAACTACTGGACCAAATTCAACCAAACTTAGCCACAATCATTATTAAGGTATTTAGTTTAAAAATGTGTGGTGACCCAGCCAACCAACCAAGATGGCTGCCATGGCTAAAAATAGAACATAGGGTAAAATGTAGATTTTGGCTTGTAACTCTGAAACCAAAGCATTTAAAGCAAATCTTACAGGAATTAACTTGTTTATCAAGTAAATATCTATCTGCCCTCAAATTTTCAGATGAATTGGACAAATGGTTGTTGGGTTGCTGCCCTGAATTGGTAATTTTAAGGATATTTTGCCGTTTTGGTTATTATCTTGAAAATTATTACAGATAGAGATAAACTGTAAACAGCAATAATGTTCAGCAAAGTGAGATCTTCAAATAAGTCAACATGATCAAAATGGTCAGTTGACCCTTAAGGAGTTATCCTTTAAAGTAATTTTTACTAATTTTTGTAAATTTTGTAATCTTTTACAAAATCTTCTCCTCTGAAACTACTGGACCAAATTCAACCAAACTTAGCCACAATCATTATTAGGGTATTTAGTTTAAAAATATGTGTGGTGACCCAGCCAACCAACCAAGATGGCTGCCATGGCTAAAAATAGAACATAGGGTAAAATGTAGATTTTGGCTTGTAACTCTGAAACCAAAGCATTTAAAGCAAATCTTACAGGGATTAACTTGTTTATCAAGTAAATATCTATCTGCCCTCAAATTTTCAGATGAATTGGACAACTGGTTGTTGGGTTGCTGCCCTGAATTGGTAATTTTAAGAAAATTTTGCCGTTTTTGGTTATTATCTTGAAAATTATTACAGATAGAGATAAACTGTAAACAGTAATAATGTTCAGCAAAGTAAACTCTTCAAATAAGTCAACATGACCAAAATGGTCAGTTGACCCTTTAAGGAGTTATTGCCCTTTATAGTCAATTTTAACAATTTTCATTAATTTGGTAAATTTTGGTAAGTTTTACAAAATGTTTTCCTTTTGTAATCTTCTTTTCTGAAACTGTAGTAGAAAATCAATATAGAAAACAATCTACTAATGAACTGGCAATAAAAATAATTGATAATTTTATAACATGAAAAAAAAAACACATTAATACCTGATGATGGTGTTTCTTTCTTTACATTGAAAATGATGTCACAACTATAATCCCGAACAATAGGTCGAATGTCAGATATGTTTCAGTACTTTGGCTTCATTTTCTACAGATTCCGAAGTGGAAATGATGCTTGAATTCCTACACTAATTTATACAGACTTCATCCCTTTCACAGGTAATGCCTGCCTCATATTATATTTAAAACTTTAATAGAATATCAGAAATTTTGAGAGAAAATTAATCAACCATGCAAGATCTAAAACTTAATTAATATTGTTCAAATTATCAATTAACTATTAAAAAAAAATTCTCATTAAAAAATATAGTTCTTCATTTTATATTTTATCAGAAGTTTAGGAAAAAATTGAATTTAATTGTGTCCCTTGTTCTCATTTCCTGGGATAAATCCAATACAAATTAAAGTATTGGTATTGAATTAATATTTAAGAAATATTTCAAACCTTACCATTTTCTTCACAAGAATGAAGACCATATTTTCAGTGTCATGAGTATCAGTCATCATATTTGTTGTACTTTGTTGTTTAAAAGTTGAATACAAAAAGATCAACAAAGCAATTCAAAACCACTTGAATTTTGCAACAACGAATGAGAGTTTTAACGACCTCAGCTGGCTATACAACCCTTGCTCAATCAACTGAATTTTGCAGAAATCATTAATAGGAAAGATTGCCCTTAAATGATAATTTTTATTACCTTTTGTTTTTGGGGCGGGGGGGTGTTGCGCAACAACAAAACTTCACAACAAACTCTCATCACTTCGCATTTCTCGTTAGATAAATTTTACAAAATTCTCCCTGAAACTACTGTCAAATTAAACCAAACTTGGTTTAAATCACCACTAGGATATCCAGGGACCACTGTGTATGATGACCCTGCCTGCCAACATGGCACACATGGCTGAAATAAAACATAGGTTTCAAACGCACTTTTTAGTCTTATATCCCTGAAACTAAACGACAGTACAACAGTTGCATTTATCATGCATCAATTGTAAATAAAAATATCAGGTGAGCGACACAGGGTCCTTGGAGCCTCTAGTTTTGGAATAAAAGCATTGTAAGGCTAAATTCAACTTTTTTAACGAAAAATAATGTCGGATTGATAATATCTTTTTATCTCAAATACTAACACACCTTGTAAATCCTTGTATATTAAACTTAAGCTTCTATATCACGTCTTGTTAGAAAGGAAGTCTGTTTGTTTACATTTTTGATCATATTCCTTCGAAAAAAAGTGGTCACACTCGAAAAAACCCGATCAAATCACTCGAAAAACCACGATCCTAGCCGGACACTATACCTATCGTAATAGTGTTTTTAGTGTGAACATTTATCTCCTGAGTACCTAACGAAAACCCAGAATGACTTTTTATTAGAGGAAAAATCCAAATATTGCCATTTTTCGAAAAATGTGATACTTGAGACAAAGAACAAAAGCTGACGCGTAGTCGCCATCTTGATTTTACAAAGAAATTTTTGTACCTTTTAGACAGTGAACATTTTTAACAGATATAGAATAGTTTTATGAAAGACAGTCGTTTTAATTGAACATTTTTTTTTAAATATCACTGTTTCTGAGTAGATACAACCTATTATAATAGTACTAGTAGATGCAATTCAGAATGACGAGAAGGTCAAATAGAGAATTAGTTCCTACCAAAATATATACACCCAGCAAGAGTAACCAAACTACTAGAAATTATGTATTAAATGAGAAAAGAACATTGAATAAAATTAAAGAAGCTGCAAATAGAGATATCGATATTCAAGCAACTTTAAAAGGGAAAATTTAATCATACAGTTTTCGTGAGCTGCATTTTTACAATTAAAACATGCTTCGACCAATACTTCAAGTTAAAGCTTAACATTAACAGTACATGAAAGGTTCGATTTATCAAAAAAAATATCAGAGAGGTCAATTTCATTTGCTGATATTAACAATCCTTCAAAGCAACTGTATAGAGTGAACATTTTTTATACAACATGTCGTATTGAAGTGAATGGGAAACATGTCATGTCATTTATAGATGAACTTTCTAAAATTACATCGCAGATGAGTAATGATGTAGATTATAAACATCTCAATACCAAAATTAAAGAACAATGTGATATTTTATTGTCATCAATTAACAATGATCATAATTCAATAGTTGTAGTAAATAATACAAAGATTAATCCATCTAAAGCTGTTACAAACGCATGTAGTAATGACATTAAGAACCCCGAAGAATGTTTAAAATGTAAAAGAAAATGTTTATCAAGAAGTGTTTGGTGTAGTAAAGGAAATCATTGGATACATTATCACTGTGAGAAATTAAAAAGTGAAATGATTAACATTTTAGAGAATATTGTAGACACAAATCATTATATATGTTCACTATGTGACATCGATTCAATAGGTGATAAGCAAGTCTCTGTTAACTCTACTACTGAAACTCAATTATGTAATAGTGACAATTTACTTTTGGTCAACATAGTCAATGAAGAATCTTTTGTAGAAGGACATGATATAGAAACCGAAACATTAGTTAAACAATATATAACACATTTGCCTACTATTGACAAAAACTGTGATGAAGATCAAGTAATACCTAAAGTAACTTTAGTTCAATCTCTTTTATTGGAGGAATTTCCAAGGACTTGTGCCTTATGTTTACAATCATTAAATAGTGATGAACAAATATGTGAAGTTTGTGACCAATCTTATCATGTGCAGTGTATGGGAAAAGACAATAAGATGTGTCTGGGCTGTGAAGTTTGTGATCAATCTTATCACATACAGTGTATGGGAAAAGACAATAAGATGTGTCTGGGCTGTGAAGTTTGTGATCAATCTTATCACATACAGTGTATGGGAAAAGACAATAAGATGTGTCTAGGCTGTGAAGTTTGTGATCAATCTTATCACATACAGTGTATGGGAAAAGACAATAAGATGTGTCTAGGCTGTGAAGTCTGTGACCAATCTTATCATGTGCAGTGTATGGGAAAAGACAATAAGATGTGTCTAGGCTGTGAAGCAACACATAGTCAAATATCTGATAATCTACACTGAAATAATGAAACTTTAGTGAAGAAGGTTACATCACCTTGTCCCACTCCAGTTTGTGTAGACAAAAACATTTCTGATAAATCTAAAGAAAATCAAGATAAGGAATATGGAAACAGTGAAATTAAAAGAGTTGTCTGTAAATGAAAAAACTGAAAGAGAAAACAAAACTGATTGAATATCTTCATCAACTTCAGAGTTAGAACAAACAATAAAAACAATTAAAAACCAATTGTTCAGAGAACAATTGAAGGTCTTTCCACCCATAAAGATCTATTTTGATATGAAAATATTAAAATTCGGTTTGAAATGTCAATTCCAGCGTCAAATGATAGCTTATTGTACGCTGATTCCAAAAATATATAGTTTCTAGACATTTTTTTTTAAAGGGAGATAATTTGTTACTTCCGGTTTGTAAAATGTTACTTCCGGTATAATTTGAATGTTTACTTGACACTGATTCCAAAAATATATGGTTCTATATACTTTTATATTAAATAAGTACAAAAAAAAGTTACTTCCGGTTTACACAAGGTCACTTCCGGTTTGATTTTTCAAGGTCAAATGGCTTGCAACCTAATGCAAAAAGTCCCATTGCTTTATCATGTATACATATGAGGTAAAAGCAAATGTCAAAATCTAGAACGTCAAACTTACCTATGACCTTGAGCTCAATTTCAAGGTCATAAACCAAGGACCTCAAATCAAAAGACCCTAGGTCTTAGTTATATATGGTTAATGAGTTATATCACCATACGCGTATTTTTAAATACAAGAGGGGAGAAAACTCTAATTTAATGTTAGCGCACCCTTTAAACCAAAATGTATGTGTTACGACATGTCGCAACTAACAATTTAGTAATAATATGTTGTCGATATCTTATACTGTTTTTGAAAAGAAGTGAAAATAGGCCAAAATCAAAATTTAGAATATGACCTTGACCTTTGACCTTGACCAAATTTTCTTTTTTTTGGACCAAGGACCTCAAATCCAAAGACCCTAAGCCAATATCACTTATGGTTTACCAGTTAGAAATACAAATCACTTATATCAAACACATAAGGGGGAATAACTCTCATATGGAGTCTCCAAATATCTTCGGTCAAAATTAAAATCCTAATCCTGAAGATGTATCGAGCAATTTGGTAAAATAAATTTCTCGTAATCTTTTACGGTTGCGAAGGAGTAGTGGCCACAAGAAAAACAGTGTTTGGGGAGATAACTCTTACAACGTAAAGTATTTGGTTACGCAGTTGTCAGTTTTAAAAGCGTATAAACTATACGATATCATATTCCAAATATCTAAGCGACATCTTTTGAAACATCAATACTACGCAAGAAAAAATTAGGCGGAAGAAAAAAAAAAAAAAAAATCAATTGTTCAGAGAACAATCGAAGGTCTTTCCACCCATAAAGATCTATTTTGATATGAAAATATTAAAATTTGGTTTAAAATGTCATTTCCAGTGTCAAATAATAGCTTATTGTACGCTGATTCCAAAAATATATGGTTTCTATACATTTTTTTTAAATAAGGGAGATAATTTGTCACTTCCGGTTTGAAAAAGTTACTTCCGGTATAATTTGAATGTTTACTTGACACTGATTCCAAAAATATATGGTTCTATATACTTTTTATATTAAATAAGTACAAAAAATAGCTACTTCCGGTTTACACAAGGTCACTTCCAGTTGGATTTTCCAAGGTCAAATGGCTTGCAACCTAATGCAAAAAGTCCCATGGCTTTATCATGTATACATATGAAGTAAAAGCAAAGGTCAAAATCTAGAACGTCAAATTTACCTATGACCTTGAGCTCAATTTCAAGGTCATAAACAAAGGACCTCAAATCAAAAGACCCTAGCACTTAGTTATAGATGGTTAATGAGTTATATCACCATACGTTATTTTTAAATACAAGAGGGAGAAAACTCTAATTTAATGTTAGCGCACCCTTTAAACCAAAATGTATGTGTTACGACATGTCGCAACTAACAATTTAGTAATAATATGTTGTCAATATCTTATACGGTTTTTGAAAAGAAGTGAAAATAAGCTAAAGTCAAAATTTAGAATATGACCTTGACCTTTGACCTTGACCAAATTTTCCTTTTTGGACCAAGGACCTCAAATCAAAAGACCCTAGGTCTCTATCACTTATGGTTTACCAGTTAGAAATGCATATTACTTATATCAAATGCATAAGGAAATGACTCTCATATGGAGTCTCCGGAAAGCTTCGGTCCAAATAAATATCCTGATCCTGAAGATGTAACGAGCAATTTGTTAAAATAAATTTGTCGTAATCTTTTACGGTTATGAAGGAGTAGTGGTCACAAGAAAACAGTGTTTGGGAGATAACTCTTACAACGTAAAGTGTTCGGTTTAGCAGTTGTCAATTTTAAAGCGTATAAACTATACAATATCATATTCCAAATATCTAAGCGACATCTTATGAAACAACAATACTACGCAAGAAAAAAATTAGGCGGAAGAAAAAAAAAATAATAATTAAAACCAATTGTTCAGAGAACAATTGAAGGTCTTCCACCCATAAATATCTATTTTTTCATAAAAATATTCAAATTCGGTTTAAAATGTCATTTCCAGCGTCAAATGATAGCTTATTGTACGCTGATTCCAAAATATATGGTTTCTATACAATTTTTTAAATAAGGAGATAATTTGTTACTTCCGGTTTGAAAATGTTACTTCCGGTATAATTTGAATGTTTACTTGACACTGATTCCAAAATATATGGTTCTATATACTTTTATATTAAATAAGTACAAAAATAGCTACTTCCGGTTTACACAAGGTCACTTCCGGTTGGATTTTCAAGGTCAAATGGCTTGCAACCTAATGCAAAAGTCCCATGGCTTTATCATGTATACATATGAGGTAAAAGCAAAGGTCAAAATCTAGAACGTCAAATTTACCTATGACCTTGAGCTCAATTTCAAGGTCATAAACCAAGGACCTCAAATCAAAAGACCCTAGGTCTTAGTTATATATGGTTAATGAGTTATATCACCATACGTGTATTTTTAAATACAAGAGGGAGAAAACTCTAATTTAATGTTAGCGCACCTTTAAACCAAAATGTATGTGTTACGACATGTCGCAACTAACAATTTAGTAATAATATGTTGTCAATATCTTATACGGTTTTGAAAAGAAGTGAAAATAAGCCAAAATCAAAATTTATAATATGACCTTGAACTTTGACCTTGACCTAATTTTATTTTTTGGACCAAGGACCTCAAATCAAAAGACCCTAGGTCTCTATTACTTATGGTTTACCAGTTTCACATGCATATCACTTATATCAAATGCATAAGGGAAATAACTCTCATATGGAATCTCATTACGGCTTCGGTCAAAATTAAAATCCTAATCCTGAAGATGTAACGAGCAATTTGGTAAAATAAATTTGTCGTAATCTTTTACGGTTGCGAAGGAGTAGTGGCCACAAGAAAAACAGTGTTTGGGAGATAACTCTTACAACGTAAAGTATTTGGTTACGCAGTTGTCAGTTTTAAAAGCGTATAAACTATACGATATCATATTCCAAATATCTAAGCGACATCTTTGTAACATCAATACTACGCAAGAAAAAATTAGGCGGAAGAAAAAAAAAAAAAAATAATAATAATAATAATAATAATAAAACCAATTGTTCAGAGAACAATTGAAGGTCTTTCCACCCATAAAGATCTATTTTAATATGATAATAATAAAATTCGTTTTAACATGTCATCTCCAGCGTCAAATGATAGCTTATTGTACGCTGATTCCAAAATATGAGGTTTATATACAAAAAATAAATAAGGAGATAATTTGTTACTTCCGGTTTGAAAAATTTACTTCCGGTATTATTTGAATGTTTACTTGACACTGATTCCAAAATATATGGTTCTATATACTTTTATATTAAATAAGTACAAAAATAGCTACTTCCGGTTTACATAAGGTCACTTCCAGTTGGCTTTCCAAGGTCAAGTGGCTTGCAACCTAATACAAAAGTCCCATGGTTTTATCATATATACATATGAGGTAACAGCAAAGGTCATAATCTAGAACGTCAAATTAACTATGACCTTGAGCTCAATTTCAAGGTCATAAACCAAGGACCTCAAATCAAAAGACCCTAGGTCTTAATTATATATGGTTAATGAGTTATATCACCATAAGTGTATTTTCAAATACAATAGGGAGAAAACTCTAATTTAATGTTTGCGCACCCTTTAAACCAAAATGTATGTGTTACGACATGTCGCAACTAACAATTTAATAAAATATGTTGTCAATATCTTATATGGTTTTGAAAAGAAGTGAAAGTAAGCCAAAATCAAAATTTATAATATGACCTTGACCTTTGACCTTGACCTAATTTTATTTTTTTGGACCAAGGACCTCAAATCAAAAGACCCTAGGTCTCTATCACTTATGGTTTACCAGTTTCACATGCATATCACTTATATCAAATGCATAAGGGAAATAACTCTCATATGGAGTCTCCGAATAGCTTCGTCAAAATTAAAATCCTAATCCTGAAGATGTAACGAGCAATTTGGTAAAATAAATTTGTCGTAATCTTTTACGGTTGCTGAAGGAGTAGTGGTCACAAGAAAAACAGTGTTTGGGGAGATAACTCTTACAACGTAAAGTATTTGGTTACGCAGTTGTCAGTTTTAAAAGCGTATAAGCTATACGATATCATATTCCAAATATCTAAGCGACATCTTTTGAAACATCAATACTACGCAAGAAAAAAATTAGGCGGAAGAAAAAAAAAATAATAATAATAATAATAATAATGGAAAGACCTAATAATCAGAACAAAATCAATAGGTCTTTCCACTGAAAAGTGGAAAGACAATTGTTCAGAGAACAATTGAAGGTCTTTCCACCCATAAAGATCAATTTTGATATGAAAATATATAAATTTGGTTTAAAATGTCATTTCCAGTGTCAAATGATAGCTTATTGTACGCTGATTTCAAAATATGAGGTTTCTATACATTTTTTTTAAATAAGGGAGATAATTTGTCACTTCCGGTTTGAAAAATGTTACTTCGGTATAATTTGAATGTTCACTTGACACTGATTCCAAAATATATGGTTCTATATACTTTTATATTAAATAAGTACAAAAATAGCTACTTCCGGTTTACATAAGGTCACTTCCAGTTGGCTTTCCAAGGTCAAATGGCTTGCAACCTAATACAAAAGTCCCATGGCTTTATCATTATATACATATGAAATAAAAGCAAAGGTCATAATCTAGAACGTCAAAATAACATATGACCTTGAGCTCAATTTCAAGGTGATAAACCAAGGACCTCAAATCAAAAGACCCTAGGTCTTAATTATAGATGGTTAATGAGTTATATCACCATAAGAGTATTTTCAAATACAAGAGGGAGAAAACTCTAATTTAATGTTAGAGCACCCTTTAAACCAAAATGTATGTGTTACGACATGTCGCAACTAACAATTTAGTAAAGAAAAAAATTGTCGATATCTTATACCGATTTTGAAAAGAAGTGAAAATAAGCCAAAATCAAAATTTATTAAAATATGACCTTGACCTTGACCTTATTATTTTTTTTGGTCCAAGGACCTCAAATCAAAATACCCTAGTTCTCTATCACTTATGGTTAACCAGTTACAAACGCGTATCACTTATACCAAATGCATAAGGGAAATAACTCTCATATGGAATCTCATTACGGCTTCGGTCAAAATTAATATCCTAATCCTGAAGATGTAACGAGCAATTTGGTAAAATAAATTTGTCGTAATCTTTTACGGTTGCGAAGGAGTAGTGGTCACAAGAAAAACAGTGTTTGGGAGATAACTCTTACAACGTAAAGTATTTGGTTTAGCAGTTGTCAGTTTTGAAAGCGTATAAACTATACGATATCATATTCCAAATATCTAAGCGACATCTTATGAAACATCAATACTACGCAAGAAAAAATTAGGCGGAAGAAAAAAAAATAATTAATAATAATCAGAACAAAATCAATAGGTCTTTCCACGGAAAAGTGGAAAACCTAATAAAGAACAAAATCAATAGGTCTTTCCAAAACCAATTGTTCAGAGAACAATTGAAGGTCTTTCCACTCGTAAAGATCTATTTTGATATGAAAATAATAAAATTCGTTTTAACATGTCATTTCCAGCGTCAAATGATAGCTTTTGTACGCTGATTCCAAAAATATGAGGTTTATATACAAAAAATTAAATAAGGGAGATAATTTGATACTTCCGGTTTGAAAAATTTACTTCCGGTATTATTTGAATGTTTAATTGACACTGATTCCCAAAATATATGGTTCTGTATACTTTTATATTAAATAAATACAAAAATAGCTACTTCCGGTTTTCATAAGGTCACTTCCAGTTGGCTTTCTAAGGTCAAGTGGCTTGCAACCTAATACAAAAGTCCCATGGCTTTATCATTATATAGATATGAGGTAACAGCAAAGGTCATAATCTAGAACGTCAAAATAACATATGACCTTGAGCTCAATTTCAAGGTCATAAACCAAGGACCTCAAATCAAAAGACCCTAGGTCTTAATTATGTATGGTTAATGAGTTATATCACCATAAGAGTATTTTCAAATACAAGCGGGAGAAAACTCTAATTTAATGTTAGAGTACCCTTTAAACCAAAATGTATGTGTTACGACATGTCGCAACTAACAATTTAATAAAATATGTTGTCTATCTTATACGGTTTTGAAAAGAAGTGAAAATAAGCCAAAATCAAAATTTATAATATGACCTTGACCTTTGACCTTGACCTAATTTTATTTTTTGGAACAAGGACCTCAAATCAAAAGACCCTAGGTCTCTATCACTTATGGTTTACCAGTTTCACATGCATATCACTTATATCAAATGCATAAGGGAAATAACTCTCATATGGAATCTCATTACGGCTTCGGTCAAAATTAAAATCCTAATCCTGAAGATGTAACGAGCAATTTGGTAAAATAAATTTGTCGTAATCTTTTACGGTTGCGAAGGAGTAGTGGCCACAAGAAAAACAGTGTTTGGGAGATAACTCTTACAACGTAAAGTATTTGGTTACGCAGTTGTCAGTTTTAAAAGCGTATAAACTATACGATATCATATTCCAAATTTCTAAGCGACATCTTTTGAAACATCAATACTATGCAAGAAAAATATTAGGCGGAAGAAAAAAAAAAAATAATAATAATAATAATAATAATCAGAACAAAATCAATAGGTCTTTCCACTGAAAAGTGGAAAGACCAAAACCAATTGTTCAGAGAACAATTGAAGGTCTTTCCACTCGTAAAGATCTATTTAGATATGAAAATAATAAAATTCGTTTTAACATGTCATTTCCAGCGTCAAATGATAGCTTTTTGTACGCTGATTCCAAAATATGAGGTTTATATACAAAAAAATTAAATAAGGGAGATAATTTGTTACTTCCGGTTTGAAAAATTTACTTCCGGTATTATTTGAATGTTTACTTGACACTGATTCCCAAAATATATGGTTCTATATACTTTTATATTAAATAAATACAAAAATAGCTACTTCCGGTTTTCATAAGGTCACTTCCAGTTGGCTTTCTAAGGTCAAGTGGCTTGCAACCTAATACAAAAGTCCCATGGCTTTATCATTATATACATATGAGGTTACAGCAAAGGTCATAATCTAGAACGTCAAAATAACATATGACCTTGAGCTCAATTTCAAGGTGAAAACCAAGGACCTCAAATCAAAAGACCCTAGGTCTTAATTATGTATGGTTAATGAGTTATATCACCATAAGAGTATTTTCAAATACAAGAGGGAGAAAACTCTAATTTAATGTTAGCGCACTTTAAACCAAAATGTATGTGTTACGACATGTCGCAACTAACAATTTAATAAAATATGTTGTCTATCTTATACGGTTTTTGAAAAGAAGTGAAAATAAGCCAAAATCAAAATTTATAATATGACCTTGACCTTTGACCTTGACCTAATTTTATTTTTTTTGGACCAAGGACCTCAAATCAAAAGACCCTAGATCTCTATCACTTATGGTTTACCAGTTTCACATGCATATCACTTATATCAAATGCATAAGGGGAAATAACTCTCATATGGAATCTCATTACGGCTTCGGTCAAAATTAAAATCCTAATCCTGAAGATGTAACGAGCAATTTGGTAAAATAAATTTGTCGTAATCTTTTACGGTTGCGAAGGAGTAGTGGCCACAAGAAAAACAGTGTTTGGGAGATAACTCTTACAACGTAAAGTATTTGGTGACGCAGTTGTCAGTTTTGAAAGCGTATAAACTATACGATATCATATTCCAAATATCTAAGCGACATCTTTTGAAACATCAATACTACGGAAGAAAAAAAAAAATAATAATAATAATAAAAAAAAAAAAATAATAGGTCTTTCCATGAAAAGTGGAAAACCAATTGTTCAGAGAACAATTGAAGGTCTTTCCACTCGTAAAGATCTATTTTGATATGAAAATAATAAAATTCGTTTTAACATGTCATTTCCAGCGTCAAATGATAGCTTTTTGTACGCTGATTCCAAAAATATGAGGTTTATATACAAAAAAATTAAATAAGGGAGATAATTTGTTACTTCCGGTTTGAAAAATTTACTTCCGGTATTATTTGAATGTTTAATGACACTGATTCCAAAATATATGGTTCTGTATACTTTTATATTAAATAAATACAAAAATAGCTACTTCCGGTTTTCATAAGGTCACTTCCAGTTGGCTTTCTAAGGTCAAGTGGCTTGCAACCTAATACAAAAGTCCCATGGCTTTATCATATATAGATATGAGGTAACAGCAAAGGTCATAATCTAGAACGTCAAAATAACATATGACCTTGAGCTCAATTTCAAGGTCATAAACCAAGGACCTCAAATCAAAAGACCCTAGGTCTTAATTATGTATGGTTAATGAGTTATATCACCATAAGAGTATTTTCAAATACAAGCGGGAGAAAACTCTAATTTAATGTTAGCGCACCTTTAAACCAAAATGTATGTGTTACGACATGTCGCAACTAACAATTTAATAAAATATGTTGTCTATCTTATACGGTTTTTGAAAAGAAGTGAAAATAAGCCAAAATCAAAATTTATAATATGACCTTGACCTAATTTTATTTTATTTTTTGGAACAAGGACCTCAAATCAAAAGACCCTAGGTCTCTATCACTTATGGTTTACCAGTTTCACATGCATATCACTTATATCAAATGCATAAGGGAAATAACTCTCATATGGAATCTCATTACGGCTTCGGTCAAAATTAAAATCCTAATCCTGAAGATGTAACGAGCAATTTGGTAAAATAAATTTGTCGTAATCTTTTACGGTTGCGAAGGAGTAGTGGCCACAAGAAAACAGTGTTTGGGAGATAACTCTTACAACGTAAAGTATTTGGTTACGCAGTTGTCAGTTTTAAAAGCGTATAAACTATACGATATCATATTCCAAATTTCTAAGCGACATCTTTTGAAACATCAATACTATGCAAGAAAAAATTAGGCGGAAGAAAAAAAAAAAATAATAATAATAATAATAATAATCAGAACAAAATCAATAGGTCTTTCCACTGAAAAGTGGAAAGACAAAACCAATTGTTCAGAGAACAATTGAAGGTCTTCCACCCACAAAGATCTATTTTGATATGAAAATAATAAAATTCGTTTTAACATGTCATTTCCAGCGTCAAATGATAGCTTATTGTACGCTGATTCCAAAAATATGAGGTTTATATACAAAAAAATTAAATAATGGAGATAATTTGTTACTTCCGGTTTGAAAAATTTACTTTCGGTATTATTTGAATGTTTACTTGACACTGATTCCAAAATATATGGTTCTATATACTTTTATATTAAATAAATACAAAAATAGCTACTTCCGGTTTTCATAAGGTCACTTCCGGTTGGCTTTTCAAGGTCAAGTGGCTTGCAACCTAATACAAAAGTCCCATGGCTTTATCATGTATACATATGAGGTAAAAGCAAAGGTCATAATCTAGAACGTCAAAATTAACATATGACCTTGAGCTCAATTTCAAGGTCATAAACCAAGGACCTCAAATCAAAAGACCCTAGGTCTTAATTATGTATGGTTAATGAGTTATATCACCATAAGAGTATTTTCAAATACAAGAGGGAGAAAACTCTAATTTAATGTTAGCGCACCCTTTAAACCAAAATGTATGTGTTACGACATGTCGCAACTAACAATTTAATAAAATATGTTGTCTATCTTATACGGTTTTGAAAAGAAGTGAAAATAAGCCAAAATCAAAATTTATAATATGACCTTGACCTTTGACCTTGACCTAATTTTCTTTTTTTGGACCAAGGACCTCAAATCAAAAGACCCTAGGTCTCTATCACTTATGGTTTACCAGTTAGAAATGCATATCACTTATATCAAATGCATAAGGGAAATAACTCTCATATGGAGTCTCATTACGCTTCGGTCAAAATTAACTCAACATCCTGAAGATATAACGAGCAATTTGGTAAAATAAATTTGTCGAGAATCTTTTACGGTTGCAAAGGAGTAGTGGCCACAAGAAAAACAGTGTTTGGGAGATAACTCTTACAACGTAAAGTATTTGGTTAAGCAGTTGTCAGTTTCAAAAGCGTATAAACTATTCGATATCATATACCAAATATCTAAGCGACATCTTTTGAAACAACAATACTACGAAAGAAAAAAAAAGTAGGCGGAAGAAAAAAAAAAAAATAATAATTAAAACCAATTGTTCAGAGAACAATTGAAGGTCTTCCACTCATAACATCTATTTTGATATGAAAATAATAAAATTCGTTTTAACATGTCATTTCCAGCGTCAAATGATAGCTTATTGTACGCTGATTCCAAAAATATGAGGTTTATATATTTTCTTTAAATAAGGGAGATAATTTGTTACTTCCGGTTTGAAAAATGTTACTTCCGGTATTATTTGAATGTTTACTTGACACTGATTCCAAAAATATATGGTTCTATATACTTTTATATTAAATAAGTACAAAAAATAGCTACTTCCGGTTTTCATAAGGTCACTTCCGGTTGGCTTTCTAAGGTCAAGTGGCTTGCAACCTAATACAAAAGTCCCATGGCTTTATCATATATACATATGAGGTAACAGCAAAGGTCATAATCTAGAACGTCAAAATAACATATGACCTTGAGCTCAATTTCAAGGTCATAAACCAAGGACCTCAAATCAAAAGACCCTAGGTCTTAATTATGTATGGTTAATGAGTTATATCACCATAAGAGTATTTTCAAATACAAGAGGGAGAAAACTCTAATTTAATGTTAGCGCACCTTTAAACCAAAATGTATGTTAACGACATGTCGCAACTAACAATTTAATAAAATATGTTGTCTATCTTATACGGTTTTGAAAAGAAGTGAAAATAAGCCAAAATCAAAATTTAGAATATGACCTTGACCTTTGACCTTGACCAAATTTTTTTTTTGGACCAAGGACCTCAAATCAAAAGACCCTAGGTCTCTATCACTTATGGTTTACCAGTTAGAAATGCATATCACTTATATCAAATGCATAAGGGAAATAACTCTCATATGGAGTCTCCGAACGGCTTCGGTCAAAATTAAAATCCTAATCCTGAAGATGTAACGAGCAATTTGGTAAAATAAATTTGTCGTAATCTTTTACGGTTGCGAAGGAGTAGTGGCCACAAGAAAAACAGTGTTTGGGGAGATAACTCTTACAACGTAAAGTATTTGGTTACGCAGTTGTCAGTTTTAAAAGCGTATAAACTATACGATATCATATTCCAAATATCTAAGCGACATCTTTTGAAACATCAATACTACGCAAGAAAAAAATTAGGCGGAAGAAAAAAAAAAAAAAAATAATAATAAAAACCAATTGTTCAGAGAACAATTGAAGGTCTTTCCACTCGTAAAGATCTATTTTGATATGAAAATAATAAAATTCGTTTTAACATGTCATTTCCAGCGTCAAATGATAGCTTTTTGTACGCTGATTCCAAAAATATGAGGTTTATATACAAAAAAAATTAAATAAGGGAGATAATTTGTTACTTCCGGTTTGAAAATGTTACTTCTGGTATTATTTGAATGTTTACTTGACACTGATTCCAAAATATATGGTTCTATATACTTTTATATTAAATAAATACAAAAAATAGCTACTTCCGGTTTACATAAGGTCACTTCCGGTTGGCTTTCTAAGGTCAAGTGGCTTGCAACCTAATACAAAAAGTCCCATGGCTTTATCATATATACATATGAGGTAACAGCAAAGGTCATAATCTAGAACGTCAAAATAACATATGACCTTGAGCTCAATTTCAAGGTCATAAACCAAGGACCTCAAATCAAAAGACCCTAGGTCTTAATTATATATGGTTAATGAGTTATATCACCATAAGAGTATTTTCAAATACAAGAGGGAGAAAACTCTAATTTAATGTTAGCGCACCCTTTAAACCAAAATGTATGTGTTACGACATGTCGCAACTAACAATTTAATAAAATATGTTGTCGATATCTTATACGGTTTTTGAAAAGAAGTGAAAATAAGCCAAAATCAAAATTTATAATATGACCTTGACCTTTGACCTTGACCTAATTTTCTTTTTTTGGACCAAGGACCTCAAATCAAAAGACCCTAGGTCTCTATCACTTATGGTTTACCAGTTTCACATGCATATCACTTATATCAAATGCATAAGGGAAATAACTCTCATATGGAATCTCATTACGGCTTCGGTCAAAATTAAAATCCTAATCCTGAAGATGTAACGAGCAATTTGGTAAAATAAATTTGTCGTAATCTTTTACGGTTTGGAAGGAGTAGTGGCCACAAGAAAAACAGTGTTTGGGAGATAACTCTTACAACGTAAAGTATTTGGTTACGCAGTTGTCAGTTTTAAAAGCGTATAAACTATACGATATCATATTCCAAATATCTAAGCGACATCTTTTGAAACATCAATACTACGCAAGAAAAAATTAGGCGGAAGAAAAAAAAAAATAATAATAATAATAATAAAACCAATTGTTCAGAGAACAATTGAAGGTCTTCCACCCATAAAGATCTATTTTGATATGAAAATATTAAAATTCGGTTTAAATGTCATTTCCAGCGTCAAATGATAGCTTATTGTACGCTGATTCCAAAATATATAGGTTTCTATACATTTTTTTAAATAAGGAGATAATTTGTTACTTCCGGTTTGAAAAATGTTACTTCCGGTATAATTTGAATGTTTACTTGACACTGATTCCAAAATATATGGTTCTATATACTTTTATATTAAATAAGTACAAAAATAGCTACTTCCGGTTTACACAAGGTCACTTCCGGTTGGATTTTCAAGGTCAAATGGCTTGCAACCTAATGCAAAAAGTCCCATGGCTTTATCATGTATACATATGAGGTAAAAGCAAAGGTCAAAATCTAGAACGTCAAATTTACCTATGACCTTGAGCTCAATTTCAAGGTCATAAACCAAGGACCTCAAATCAAAAGACCCTAGGTCTTAATTATATATGGTTAATGAGTTATATCACCATACGCGTATTTTTAAATACAAGAGGGGAGAAAACTCTAATTTAATGTTAGCGCACCCTTTAAACCAAAATGTATGTGTTACGACATGTCGCAACTAACAATTTAGTAATAATATGTTGTCGATATCTTATACGGTTTTTGAAAAGAAGTGAAAATAAGCCAAAATCAAAATTTAGAATATGACCTTGACCTTTGACCTTGACCAAATTTTCTTTTTTTTGGACCAAGGACCTCAAATCAAAAGACCCTAGGTCTCTATCACTTATGGTTTACCAGTTAGAAATGCATATCACTTATATCAAATGCATAAGGGAAATAACTCTCATATGGAGTCTCCGAATAGCTTCGGTCAAAATTAAAATCCTAATCCTGAAGATGTAACGAGCAATTTGGTAAAATAAATTTGTCGTAATCTTTTACGGTTGCGAAGGAGTAGTGGCCACAAGAAAAACAGTGTTTGGGAGATAACTCTTACAACGTAAAGTATTTTGTTAAGCAGTTGTCAGTTTTAAAAGCGTATAAACTATACGATATCATATTCCAAATATCTAAGCGACATCTTTTGAAACATCAATACTACGCAAGAAAAAAATTAGGCGGAAGAAAAAAAAAAAATAATAATAATTAAAAACCAATTGTTCAGAGAACAATTGAAGGTCTTTCCACCCAATTCAAAATCACTTTTGATCAGAAAAATTGGATAAAATAAATATGCTCTAGTGTCAAAAGATTGACACTTTTTTAAGGAAATGAATGAGAATAAAAAAAACAACTGCCAGCTATATACAATTTTAAATACATATGAAGGTTTTAAATTTCAGATACTGTACCTTTCTTTATATTACTTTCAATATCTATGGTTAATATGCACTGTTCAATAAAATCATATATTAATTGTTAAAAAACTCACTTCTGATTTTATAAGAAAGCTATTTTACACACATTCCAAAAATATATGGTCGATTAATTGGGTAAGCTTGGTATCTGAAGAAAAGTTAGTTAATAGTGATTTGTTGATTTAAGTTTTAACCTTATTTTACCAGTAAATAAAGCTTCAGTGCCCATCACTTTTGTAACTTTCTGAAATTTTTTATATGAAATTAATATAATGTAAAATTTCATTGGATATAATCATTATCTATGACTTACCAGTACTAACACAAGTCTCTGATACCAGCACTGTTGTTACATCTTCATTCTGTGTTGATTAATCATTTTCAACTATTTCACCTCATGGCATTTGCTATCTTATATATAAAACAATGCACAAGAGCTAAAACAATTGAGATTCAAATCCATCTGTTCACTGAGGAAATTGTACTGGAAATGTAGAATTTCATTCTGGAAAATAATTTTCAGTTTATTACAGTTTATTACAGTTTATAATTTTTTATTTACAATGATTTATAACTAACTACATATAAAATTCAGTGAGTAGTCTATTTCATTTAGAATTCTTCAGTCATTGATTGTAAAGGTAAGAATACTAGTACACAGAAATATGACATAAGTATAAAAGAATGAGATTACTATACGAAATTAAAAGAAATCATCATCATTTACATGTGTCAGCTTGGAACACCTTGATTGATTATTTGCTGAACATCCTGTGACATACATTTATGCATATTCAGCAAGATCAAACACCGTGATAACAAGATCATTAATGGTGTTAGATGCCAGAGCCCTGTTTGTTATCAGCACTAAATCACTTTTTAGCGCTGACATCCGCCTCCTACAACGGGGACGAAGGGTTGGACTTTAGGAGGCATAATTTTATATTTTTGTTATCTTTTAAAATTAAATTAAAACATCCATTTGGTGAATACCTTCATATTAATAGCTTTTGTAAGTTCTACTCGTTGAATTTATTACTTGTTTTGTCACAGTCAATAACTATTTTCAGTGCTTCATGATAGCTGTAGTATGTGGAATAATTGCAACCTCTGTATCAGGACATCCTTTCACATACACATGATCAATAAGTGTACCACCTTCTGTTGTAGGAATACTGACAAGCTGTCTGAAACCCTTTGATAACATGAAATTTAATACTGTACAACCCCTTTCAAAATATCTTGATTAAAATCACCAATTATAACAACTTTTCTGATAATTCTTCCAACTTACAGACTAATGTCTCCAAATTCTCCAAAATTTCCTAGATTATACTTTTGAGTTCTGTATACAGTAGCAACTAAAATGTTTTTAGATGTTATCTTGAAAACTATACATTCCAAGTTTGATGTCAAGTTGCATATATCAGTTTCTAATGAAAGCTTGTAAAATACACATACACCACCATGTTGCATTTCCTTTAGAGATGAATAATAAGAATTGTCATTCTCAAAAGCAAGAGACCTTGGTAAATGAAAACCATCATATCCAATCATTTCAAAGCAACTGAATTCCTGGTTAGCCCAGGTTTCAGTAAGACATATGTAATCAGCACTTCTGAAGTCTGGGTTTTGTTTCAAGTCTTCAGCATGAGTCTGCAAACCTTGAATATTGTGATACATTATCTGAAAAATGTTTGTTTGTTCCTCTCTTTCATCCTCAACTTCAAGCAAAAAACTTGTCATTTCTGAAACACCCTTCACAATATCAGGATCACAGAAAATTTTCTTGTCAATTTTGTCGGTATCTATGTTTTAATGTGTAAACCAGATTTTGAAGTAACTCTGCTAAGGGCAACGTATGCTTGGCCATATGTAAAACATTTATTCAGATCAACAACACATTCTTCAACTGTTAATCCTTGAACTTTGTGAATAGTGCAAGCCCAGGCTAACTTCAAAGGAAACTGTTTCCGTACACAGTTGCTAAAAGGAATGTCTTCACTTGAAGGTTTTAAACCAACACAGCGTTTTCCATTGATAAGCTTTCTTGTTTTTGCATTTTTTCCAACGATTTCATTGTCAAAGTGAACATATATGGTACTTGGGAGAGAGTAAGGTGAGTAGTCTTTGATAGATATTACTGTTCCCATTACCCCATTTACCAAACCATCTGCTGTGTCCTCATTCTTAATAAGCATTACTCTTGCTCCATCGGCTAAAAGAATAGATATTGGAAGACAAACATCTGACTTTGTACAATGGATTTTTTTCAGGGTCAATTTTCCAGAAGTTTTATTTTTTTCGTAGTCTTCTGCTTTAATTAGTTTTGGTTCTGTACATAGTTTTATTATCATTTCCTTGTTAAAGGTATCAACCTCTGCATTTGTAGAGTATATGTGCAAGGCTTCATCAGGTCCATCACCAAAGCATTGTCTTAGAGTTTCTTTATCAGATGATGACAAACATTTGTTTTCTGTTTAACACGTAATCTATTTAGAAGTTCTGCGAACAAGCCATCCTCACGTTGGCGCATTATTTCATCCAACTCAGCAATTTCAAACAAACCATTCCATAGCTGATTTGAGGGATTAGAGGATCATCTACATACAATTTGTCTACCCTTTTGTTCTAACAGGTGGTAGCTGATAAAATCGCCAACTGCAATTACTGAGACACCTCCAAATAAACAATTGTCTGGTCTTTTTTTCACTTGTCTAAGTCTCTCATGAACGAAAAACAACAATTTCTTGTTGACCATTGAAATTTCATCAATAATCAAGATTTGTAAATTTTCTAACTTTGTTCTGAGCGAATTAATTTTGTCCTCACTTAGAGTTGCATGATCAGGTGATAGTGATTTGAAAATGCCAAGAGCACTGTGAATTGTCAATCCGTGGATATGAAATGCAGCTGTTCCAGTTGGAGCTGTTAACAAAACTGTGAGATCATCTGGATTGTTGGAAGTTTGTGCTAAAATTGAGTTGCTTCATATTGTATACACTTGATCAAGTGACTTTTACCCGTTCCTGCTCCTCCTGTGATGAATACATGTAAAGGTTCTGGTGTTTTACCATTTGCTTTCTGAATGCACCAATCTCTTACTCTATAGAGAATTCTTCTTTGTTTCACATTCAAACTTCGAGTCTTGGAATAATTTCATTTTTGTGAGGAAACTGACAGCAAATTCGTTCCAACAGATGATGAGCTCTTTTCATTATTCAAATCTGGTATTGCTGCTTCAGACAAATCTTCTTCAATCACACTAGTTACTTTCCTTCATCTATACATTCTCTTCGGTTTAATTCAGCTTCTGGACATAACTCACACCATGCATCTTCTTTTGGATCCTTTTCATACAATTGCTTTTCTGCATCCTCCAAATTTTGACCATTTTCACAAAATCTGACATGTTTTTGATAACAACTTGTTTTACAGAACTCAAAACGTTATCCCTGAAACTTCACTTTACCACAAGTGAAGAAATTCTCATATGTAGGAAAAGTGGTGGTTTTAACTGTTCATTATCTCTGTATGGTAAAAATAGTTGCAAAATGCTTTGAAAGTATTTCTCTGGGGAAGTTTCTTGCGAGAAACGTGGATATTTGATTACTGCAGGTGAAGTCCTTGTGCGCTTTCTAATATATCCAAGGTTGCCATCAAGTTTAAATGTTGTTTCTTCATTAATTTTCTGGGGTAACTGTGACTCTCGTAAAACATTGTATTCAGAACCAAATCTTGCAAGACACATTTTGAAAAAAATATCAATGTGTGGTCTACCTTTATATCTATCAACAATATTGTTCATCCAAATACGATTTTCATCTTCATCTTCATCTTCACTGTCACTTTTTCTCCTTTTTCTTTTTGAGGTTTTATAACTCTGTTGTTTCTCCAAGTCTTTGAGAGGAATGCTCATTCTACATGGATTTTCACCAACAGGTATAAATTCTACTTTCCTAGAACACTCTCTTAATCTTAATCCTGTTACTCTAAATACAGCTTCCTGTGCACTAATCTCTCTATGATGTAAGTATGAAGTTCCAATTTTTTTCATAGTCTGTTGTGCATTCAAATTTCCTTCTGCAGCTTCATTTTTGGTCTGCTGTAAGAGTAATCCTAGCTCTCGCTCAGATTTACTTATGTAACTTATTATGTATACAACACATGAAAATGCATCTAAAATATATTGTATGTCCATATTAGCATTCCAGGCCCTTAAAAGATGAGGATTATACTGATTGGTGTATACTTCATTTGGCTCACGTTTCAGAACTACTGTATTTCGATTGGTAATGAAACAAAATATTTTTCAAAGCTTTCTTGGGTTAGACCTGCCTTTTTGAAAATTTCAGACACATCCAAACTTTCATCTTCATGGTCTTTTATAACTTTCCATAAGTCTGACAACATTTTCTTTGCTATTTCTTCATCCTTTTTCAAATCCTTATCTGGATCACTTGGTACTGAGATAAATGTTCTAGTTGAGGGAGGTCTTGGGAAATTAAAACGACATACTGTTCCTTTTTTCTTACAAGTTTTTGAATGTTTTTGCTGTGTTGATGTACTGCCATAACAATGTCATGCAACTCTTTGTCTTCCTCTTCATTTGGTATCTCACTTGTAATGTACTTGTCAATAAAACTGATTACTTCTTCATTATCATCTTCTCCAAATTTTGGAGCATTTTCTACCCAAAACAAACAATGAGTGTGAGGAGAACCTCTTTGTTGAAATTCAACTCTGTAAAAATAGTCTGTTATTTTTCCTATTGGTTCAGCTTCTGACATGATAACATTTTTCAGAAATGTATGAAATCTATGATCAAACATTCTAGCTGCTGTAACTGGATTGCTAGAAAGAACTTTACATTTTTCATCCCATGTCATATTTTCACTATTTCTAATGTCACCCTGCTGTTTTAATATTGTGTTTACAATTTCTGACCATCTGAAGTCTGCAGAAGAAAAAGAACAGAAGAATGTAGGAACTCCCAACTGTCTTATCATTGCAAATATATCTTTTTGTGAACTTTGCCAATATGGAGGTGTTCCTCGAATAGGTTTCAAATATTTAATTGCCTCATCTTGTTTAAATAATTCTTTCAAGGTTTCCTTGTTGCATATCATTTCTCCAGTAACTTTCTTTCCATCTTTCGAAAAGGGCATTCTTTTCTAAGAGAAATCTGTACATTTGAAATCACACTATTGAGCTCACTTAAATATTGACTGAAAATATGTAAGATGTATCTCTTGCAAATCTATTTTCAACACTCATCAATCGAAGATTAAAGTACCTTCCAATGGTCAGTTTTTCATCACGATCTTCATCAAAAGTATTTTTACCTGATGGAAAGTGTACAGGAAAAGTTTTAGCTTCAATTCCTGGTTCTTGGAGAACACTAAGAGGACTGTTATTTTCTGCTGGGGCTATATTAAATACTTGGTCAAAACATAAGTCTAAAGCTTCTTGTCCAATATCAGCAGGTTGTAAACAAGTATCTAACTGAACACCACGTAATCTATCATCAATGTAGCTATGTGGCTCACTCTCAATTTCTCTTTCATTGCCTGTTGTAGAAGACTTTGATGTCTTTTTTCCTAACGAATCTTTCATCATGACCAGCTCACTATCATCAGAATCAGATTCATCAGTCACCACTTGATCATCATTTGATCCAGAAATTGGGTTTATCCATTCATCATTGATAGAAACATCTTTATACCACACATTTTGATCTTTTAAATACAAAAGTGCTTGCTCTAAATAGTTCGGTCTAACAAATTGATATTTGTCATACCCTTTGTAACTGAGCTTTCTTTTCAGTTTCACCTTTAGTAAAAGACTTTCATCCTCAGATCTAGGTAGAATATTTGTTACTTTTTCAAATTAGATGGAACACAAACAACAGGTCCATGAACTCCTTTTGTCCTCCTTTTGGTAATGCCATAACTTTCATGAATGGAATGTTCTGAGATATAAGTTGTTGCTCTATTGAATTCAGTTGTTTTAACTCTAATGGAACATCTTCTAGCATTAAACTATTTGAAAACGAATCTGCAGGTATTTTACCTTTCAACATTTTACGATGACAAGTATAACAAATCCATAGACTTGTTCTGCATGTTCCTTCAAAAGCACAAGGTGTATTGCAGTCATCTGTACAATTATGTTTATATTTATCTGTTGTGCATAAATCGTATATAGAATTATCATACAAATTCATTTTACAAATCTGGACCTGTTTTTCAAAGAACAACCTCAAGCAACAAGCACAAACACATTCTGGGCCCCTTTTAACTTCATCTTTAAATTTTCTTATCACTTCAGATATTTGTTTGTTCTCTTCCAAAAGATTTTACGACGCTTTGTTGTTTGTTGTTTTATTACAAATCTGTGTGAATCATCATCTGCATACTTCTTTACACTAGCTAGTTTCAACTTTTCCTATACTCTTTATTCTCCTCATATTTCTCAATTCCAGATTGTATTAACGCATCTCTATAATCTTTGTCTTCATGATATTTTGTGATTCCTGATTGTATTAAGGCATCTCTATAATCTTTGTCTTCATGATATTTTGCAATTCCAGATTGTATACAAGCAACTCTGTACTCCTTGTCGTCCTTATATTTCTTAATTTGTGATTGTATTAAGGCATCTCTGTAAACCTGGTCTTCATGATATTTTTTAATACCTGCTTCTATCAAATTCTCTCTGTAGGGCTTATCTTTTCATACTTTTCATTTTTTTAATCGTGTTCCGTCATTTTCCCAATATTTTCTTTTTAATGTGTTAGTCTTTCTAGCTCTGAATTCATCATCTATCCTGTACCTGATCCTTTCTTTTCAGCTTTTGGTAAGACTTTTGATTCATCATAGTTATCATCCAAATTGTTAATAGAATATGTCATCTGACTTTTATCAATCTTTGATTTCTTTGTTGCTATGTCTGATTTCCTATCAATGTCATTCTTTTACTAATGACTATATTAGATTGTAATCTGCTTGTAGACTTTTGAGTCACAGCTGTGACAACTTCATAATGATTGATATCTGCTAAATGTTTAAGATAAATTGCCTGATTATTTAGATCACTGTTGATACATATTTGTGATGCAGAATATATAATCCATGAATTATTAAAAAAGGTATAAATGTCTGTTTTAAGAAGGTCTGCACAAGCTATTATCTCCAGTTCTGTCCCCCAAACATTTCCTTCTTCCATTCTTAGAGTTTGTATATGCTCTTCTACAGTTTTAAATCTTGGCTGCAGAAATGACTTGAACATTTCTGCATTTGTCATCAAATGATCAATTATTGCCTTTCTTAAAGTTCCAAAATATTCTTGTCTATTAGATAGTGCATATGAAATTGCTCGAAAAGACAATTGCCATCACCTGTAATAGTCTTTGTAGCAGATGGCGATCCCATGTTATATATGTTTGAAGTAACTAGTTTGGATATTTTCTTGGTTGGTATCTTAACAATAGTACAAAGTTTCCTCTTTGAAAATGTATTCAGAGGTCTGAAATCATAAAACATTTCAGAGGAAGATAAAATTTCAACATCTGATTCATTATCCATAATACCCTCATCAAAGTGTACTTCATTATTTTCTTTAAAAACATTACTATTATCACTGCAAATGTTAAACTTGAGTATTTCTGGTGATATGTGGTCACTCAACATATTATTTTCTAGAGTTTTAAGAAACTCATCGCTATTTCTGTTTCCAGTTTCTGGAATTTTGGGAATTTCAAAGTCACTGATTATAACAGGTTTGTGAATTTGTGAAAGTTCATCATGTTCATAGTCTATGTTGTTTTCAGGTTCCTGTACATAAATACAAATACTGACACCTGTCACCTCAAACCATTGATTTTGACTTGCTCCAGCCATCATGTTACAACAGTATTGATATAGATGATCTAGATTACTCAACTTTAAAAGTAAACTTTTACCATCACTGTCCTTCATGCCAAACTCATTTCGTGCATGAGAATCAAACAAAAGTAAATCTTGATTATGTTTCAAGGCTAAAAAAGTAGTGTCATATGCACAGATAAAGCAAGCATCATAGTCTATTAGAGACTCTTGTAAAGCTTGGTCTAAAGGTAAAGAATTTCCAAATTCACCAAAATCAATAGTTCCAGAAGTATCTACAACAGCTGTTATTGATTCTTTTCTTGATATTTTGAATAACTTTTCTGATATTTCTGATATTTCTGGTAGTTCTGACACAAGTAAATGAATATTGTTACCATGAATATTGCTATACATTCTGTTTCCATCAATCAAAACATTGTCTAGATACATTGAATCCCAATCATTTAAATCTTTTAATTTACTATGGGCAAGAGCAGATAAACAGTTTGCTACACATTGCTTACCACTATTTATTCCAAATCTTTTATCTCCTTGGTGAAAACTACCTTGAACTACCCAATTATCAACAATTGATCTACTAACCTCTATACTATCTTCAGCTATTGTACCATTGATTTTTTTACTGTCCATGTTCAACCATTGATTGCCTTGTCCAATTTCTGTAATAAAGTTTTCACTACAATCAAGTTGTGTATTGTTAGTTTCAACAGTCATGCTTTCAGTTTCATCTATGAGTTCTCTTAATGTGTTTTGTTCTTGAATACTAAATTGTTTCATTTCAGCATCACTAGGAATATTGTCATAATCTAAACCAGATGTGATGACATCATGCAGGTTTGATCGTATCAACTCTTTCAGATTCACATTTGATTTATTTGATTCAGAATCCAGATATGATTTAGTTGCTTTAGAATTCACATTTAAATCTATTTCTTCAGTATTCAAATTTGATTTCATTGCTTCATAATTCAGATTTAAATCCATTTCTTCAGAATCCAAATTTGATTTTGTTGCTTCATAATTCAGATCTGATTTGTATAAAACAGTTGATATCAGATTTGATTTGAACAATTCACTAAATTTGATTGATTTATTTGATTGAATTGATTCATTTGGTATGATTGATTCACTTGATTTGATTGGTACATTTGATTTGATTGTTTTATTTGATTTGATTGGTTTATCTGATTTGACTGGTTCATCTAAATTAATTGGTTCATCTAAATTAATTGGTTCATTTGATATGATTGAGTTATTTGATTTGATTGATTTATTTGATTTTATTGATACAGTTGAATGAATTGATTCATTAGAATTGATTGATTTGTTTGATTTGATTAACTCAGTATATATGATTGATTTATTAATATTTGGAGAGTTTATAGAGTTAACGCTCTGTTTGTATTCTACTGGACAATTTATAGAGCTGACACTCTGATCTAGTTTCATAGGACAGTTTAGAGAGTTGACGCTCTGATCTTTTTCTATAGGACAGTTTATAGAGTTGACGCTCTGATCTTTTTCTATAGGACAGTTTAGAGAGTTGACGCTCTGATCTTTTTCTATAGGACAGTTTATAGAGTTGACGCTCTGATCATGTTTCTTAGGACAGTTTAGAGAGTTGACGCTCTGATCATGTTTCTTAGGACAGTTTAGAGAGTTGACGCTCTGATCTTTTTCTATAGGACAGTTTATAGAGTTGACGCTTTGATCTTTTTCTATAGGACAGTTTAGAGAGTTGACGCTCTGATCTTTTTCTATAGGACAGTTTATAGAGTTGACGCTCTGATCTAGTTTTACAGGACAGTTTATAGAGTTGATGCTCTGATCTTTTTCTATAGGACAGTTTATAGAGTTGACGCTCTGATCTTTTTCTATAGGACAGTTTATAGAGTTGACGCTCTGATCTAGTTTTACAGGACAGTTTATAGAGTTGACGCTCTGATCATGTTTCTTAGGACAGTTTAGAGAGTTGACGCTCTGATCTAATTTTATAGGACAGTTTAGAGAGGTGTCACTCTGAATATCTGTGGAGATGAGGTTCTGTACATCAGCCTGCTTTTTCCTTTTCTCTCTCATATTGTCCCTGTTTTCTTTCCTTATAGTATTTTTACTCTTTTTTCCTTTGCGTGGCATGGTCTACAAAATAAGAAACATTCAATAATGTAAAAAAAAATTTGTTGTATGATCGCAAATAGATAAATTTCCACTAAAGCCAAATAAAAATAGATGTGTGGTTCCAGTTATCCTACCTACCCTACTTTTTTTTTAGTCTTTATCATAGCCTATACATATATACATGTATAAATATAAGTCCGAAAAGCACACCCAACAGTGTAAGAATAAGATTTTGTGCTGACAAATTTTGTCCATCAAAGGGATTCGAACACACACCTTTGATACACTACAGCACCAATCGCTTAGCCTGATGTCCAGTGCTCTAGACCACACAACCACATTCGCTATATAAAACATAACTTCAATAGTGTAGTTGTAGTGTTACCTTGTCATGGAAGTCGAATCTAGAGATAGACATAAGACATGTGTTTTAAGCATGTGAAGATGTTATATTATTATTTTATACACAATGTATCTGCAATCTAACTCAACAATTTTTATATACCGTATGGGATAATGATTCAATTCATTATACAGTCACTAGAAATATATATATATATATATATATATAGCTTCCTAAAGCTTTTTGTAATTTTCATTAAGCACTATTAAAGTCAGAATATTACTCCCATAAACCATGTAGACTCAATGTAAAAAAACCATAAAATAAATAAATGGAGAATGTGTCCCCATGGACACAGATAATGCCCCGCATGCATACAACAATATAAAGGGACATAACTCAAAACGATAAAAGTGACGATACATAAATTTGGACTTGATCTGAGTTTTGTGGTAATAAGTATTGTGTATAGGTTTCATAATGTTTGGTTGTGGCAAACTTAAGTTACAGAACAGAAACTAAAATTTCCATTTATAAAGGGCATAACTCGATAATGGTTAAAGTGACACGACCAAAATTCAACCTGATCTGTGTTTTGTGGTAATAAGAATTGCGTATAAGTTTCATAATATTTGGTTGAGGTAACTTAAGTAAGAGAACGGAAACTAAAAATTTTGCATTTTCTTCCATTTAAAAGGGTATTACTCTAGAATAGTTACAGTGACCTTACCAAAATTCAAACCTGATCTGTATTTTGTAGTAATAAGAATTGTATATAAGTTTCATAATATTTGGTAGACGCAAACTTGAGTGAGAGAATGAAAAACTAAAAATTTAGCAATTTTTCCATTTATAAAGGAGCATAACTCTAAAACAGTTAAATTGACGCCACCAAAATTCAAACTTGATCTGTGTTTTGTGGTAATAAGCATTAAGTATATGTTTCTTAACATTTTGTTGAGGCAAACTTAAGTTAGAGAACGGAAACTAAAAATTTTGTAATTTTTCCATTTATAAAGGGACATAACTCTAGAACAGTTAGAGTGACGCTACCAAAATTCATACTTGATCTGTAGTTTGTGGTAATAAGCATTGTGTATAAGTTTCATAACATTTGTTTGAGGCAAACTTAAGTTAGAGAATGGAAACTAAAAAATTTGCAATTTTTCCATTTATAAAGGGGCATAACTCTAGAACGGTTAAAGTGACACCACCAAAATTCTAACTTGATCTGTGTTTTGTGGTAATAAGCATTGTGTATAAGTTTCTTAACATTTGGTTGAGGTAAACTCAAGTTAGAGAATGGAAACCAATTTTGGGACGTAAGTACGTATAGACGGACAAGGGTAAAACTTAATGCCCCCTCCACAACGGTGGAGGCATAAAAACAATTCCTTCCTAACTTCCCTAACTTTATGTTATAAACCTAATATAAGAATTTGAGTCAAATCGGTGAACGTTTGACAGCGTATGCCCCTTAACCCTTTCACCGATAGCTGCCCTGACAGAAGCTACTCTGAGACGATGGCTTCCCTGGCTACTATGACTCCAGTGGGAGATCTTCATAATAAATATCAATAAAAACTTGTCTGTTGTTATTTTTGTCTTTATTTTACTCACATAGTTTTGTTCATGTTTTGATAATTTTTTCTTCATAAAAAATTTCTAAATTTGCAAATTTTCGGCATTATAAAAATGAAATTCTCAAAATTCGACTTTTTGACCCAAAATCGTAATTTTTTAACCCAAAATGGCAAAAGTTTGAAAAATTCAATGAGGCTGTACAAATTCCTTACACTGAACGATGTCCATTCCAAGTGTTTTTGTATATAAAACAGCATTTTATGTCAAATAAAATGCTCCGCAGGGCGCAGCTTAATACGACCACAGAGGTCGAACCCTGAACAGTTGGGGCAAGTATGGACACAACATTCAAGCTTGATACAGCTCTAAATTTGGATTGTGATTAAATATTTGACACAGCATAGGTTTCTGATACAGAATGCAGTGTTCTAGCTACAAAGTTTAAACAGGGCGCAGCGCCCACCCTTTTTTATTGACGACCCTGCCTTTTTTCTGCTGTTTCCCGGGCGCCCTGCAGTTTTTATCACGAAAAAAATGGCATTTTTCTGCCTTTGAAATACATGTGTATCGGCAAATTTGTAATTCTGCTTTGAACAGAAAGTTAAGCTAGCTGTGTAAACTGTCAAATTAAGTGACCCATTAAGTGCATGGCTTCACCTGACAGCTTTGGTGTCAAACACATCGTTAATTAACACCAATTACCCCAATGACACTTACGCGTAAAATTGCCTTTTTTCCTACTAGCACCCTGCCCTTTTCAAATCCTGGCTAGAACACTGAAATGAATGTGGTCTAAGAACTTAAAATTTTAAATTGAACATTTACCTATTATGGTCCAATATCCAAAATCTAAATACATGGTTAGATTCAGCATATCAAAGAACCCCAAGAATTCAATTTTTGATGAAATCAAACAAAGTTTAATTTTGGACCCTTTTGACCTCAATTAGGACCAATTTGATAACAGGGCCCAAAAATCAAAAATCTAAATACATGGTTAGATTCAGCATATCAAAGAACCCCATATTCAATTTTTGTTGAAATCAAACAAAGTTTAATTTTATGGTATTTTATACAAGGTTCCATACCAAAAAAGGAAGGTTGGGATTGATTTTGGGGTTATGGCCTTAACTGTTTAGGAATTAGGGCCAAAACAATACTTTTCTAATACTTTGTACCCCTTTTTAGGCCCTTTATTCCTAAACTGTTGGGACCATAACCCCCAAAATCAATCCCAACCTTCCTTTTGTGGTTTCAAACCTTGTGTTTAAATTTCATAGAGATCCATTCACTTAAACTAAAGTTATTGTCCGGAAACTAAGTGTCTTCGGACAACGCGGACGACGACGTGATACCAATATATGACCGCAAAAGTATAAAAAGTATACTAGTCTGGCTTCAATTCTTCCATATTCTTTCAAAAAAAATGTTCCCTTATTTCAAATTCTCTTAAATTCCGTAAATTTCATCTGATTTTGACACGGATTTCAACAAACGGAAGCGCCATGTTTACACTTTCATCCAGTTTTCAAACAAAGCTAAATATCTATTATATTAAGGACCGTAAGATACAGTTACAGAAATAATAATTTTGATAAGTATGTCTAAACAAGTGCCAACTCTATGACAGATACACACATATATATATATACATTTAAGCTAAGTACATGCATATCTGATTACTTTTACTTACCAAAGTATCACTTTTATCAGTTCCAAAATAAAAGTCAACTTCAAATCAACAATTATGGTAAGCTTCAAATTTTATCCAGAACCTCTGTCACTCCAACAAGTCAGAACTAGAGAAAATGCCTGTAACAAAGAGTGTTAGTACTTTATCTTTTCTTGATCTAAGGTTTTCGTCATCCAAATTGACCGTTTTTCTTTTAATGCCATTAATTTTAAAAAAATAATTTCTAAATACACTCTTGCCTAGCATGCCTAGTTCAGTGATTGGTGGTTTTATATCAGTTTAAAGCATTTAGAAATACAATGTAAAAGTTCCAAAATTCTAAAGATTAAAGCAACTCTAGGTCATCCTAACATTTTCAATCAAGAACAAATTCATATTGTTTAGTCAGCTATAAAAGGACACAAAAAGACAAAAGTGAAACAACTCAAATAAGAAAGCAGTGTTCCAATATCCCCTGCATGCACATTTTATCTATCCAACGTACACAGGCAATGACCAAAATTTACACTTTTATGGTCTTTAAAATTGTTCATAACTATCAAACTTTGAGAAATCAATTCTTCAGAGTAAATTAAATGTGATTTCAGATATAATTAATATTTCCAAGGGCATAACATAGACGCCAAGTGAAGTCAAAAGCTCACCTGGTGAGCTAATAATGTAAAACCTATATCATCCAAAAAATACAGATACTATGATTGATTGTGTTGTAGTGTATATTTTCATCATGTTCATGTCCACTTTTAAGATTTTTAATCTGTGGTGCAACATCTTTGATGTAACTTCAGTACATGACTCAGTGAATAGTCTACATGTACATAAACTTACCACAACTATATATCAGTTCCAAAATAAAAGTAAACTTCTAATCAGCTATTATGGTAATCTACAAATATTTTCAAGAACCTCTATCACTCCAGAACTGAAGAAAATGCCTGTAAATAGAAATATCATTACTTCAATTTGAAATCTTTTCTTTATCTACATCATGACTGCATGTACAGTGGCTCTTTTTTATATATGAAATGGCATGCTCATTTGAAATTTCACCTGTATTATGTATACATTTGTTTTGTATATGTACTAACACTGTATTTACACAGTTATAATTACTACATTTTGAACGATCTATTGCAGTTTTGAGATAAAAAAAATTATTTAATGGCAGTCACAGTGACAATTTAACCATGCATGTTGCCTTCCTTGCAGATCTATTATTTCTGATCTTTTTGGTTTTAAAGTTTTTCTCCAATAAGTTTTACAGAAAAATCATAGTTAAAGTTTTTCTCATTGTTGAAGGCCATGTGGTTGCCTATAATTGCTTACATCTACAATCTGAACTTTCTCATTGGCAATCATACCTCAGCTCCTTATTTTTATAAAAGGAGTCTGTTGACAATTACGCCATGGTAACAGATTTGCAGATCTTATTGTGCGGAACATTTTAACTTATTTACTATTTCTCTCTATCTTTTATTATGTATATAGCATGCACATGTAGTTTGTGTGCAAAATTGCACAAATGCAAATAAAATTATCTGCATGTAGAAATTGGTTTTGTACTATTTTTATTAAATACTTTGTATTACAGTAGACTTCAGTACTTGTAAATCAAAGGAAAATAATGATCAGTTGGCTTGGTAGGAGCAACATAAATATTACATTTTATACAAAGTTATTAAATGTGCCAAACATATTACTTAGAACATGTAGATACCCTCTTTTCTAATTTTCAACACACTTTAATTTTGGCAAGAATAATAGCAAATATAAAGTTATCTCCCTTAGTCATGTTAGTCATGTTTGTTGTTATAATTTCTAGTGCATTTCAACCAAATCATAAAATTGAGAATGGAAATGGGGAATGTGTCAAAGAGACAACAACCCGACCATAGAGCAGACAACAGCCGAAGGCCACCAATGGGTCTTCAATGCAGCGAGAAACTCCCGCACCGGAGGCGTCCTTCAGCTGGCCCCTAAACAAATATGTATTCTAGTTCAGTGATAATGGACGCCGTACTAAACTCCAAATTATACACAAGAAACTAAAATTAAAAATGATACAAGACTAACAAAGGCCAGAGGCTCCTGACTTGGGATAGGCGCAAAAATGCGGCGGGTTAAACATATCTTGAACAACGAGAATAGGGAAAGGAAACGTATGTTATATTCATGCACCTTTATACATTCTGAGCTAGAATTAATGTAAAGTTAAGCTGATTTTTTTGGGGCATGTTTTCTCAACTGCCTGATTCTTTAGCAGATTGGCACTTTAATAAGTATGGGACATTCCTGTAGGTAATATAGTTTCTGACAGGATCCATTAAATTCCATACCTTTGACTTTAATATTGACAAACAGCTGTTATTAAGATAGCTCAGGCAGGACACAAATTGCTTTTCAAATACATGAAATAAAATTTCAACAAATTGCAGTTGGAATATTTTTGTAAACTAGACAAAACAAAAGAAATTAGATGGCGAATGGAGGACACAAATCGTATTTCAAAAATTATTTAGATAAACTGTTGTTTGAGCATGTTTTTTTTCCATTCTGGACAAAAACAACATTTATTCGAAATAAAATTTATTAAAAAAATGCTAAAAAGGAGCTAAGAGTACACAAATTGCTTGTCACGTGATAATTCAAATAAATTATTGTTTAAGCATGTTTCTTTCTCTATTCTGGACAAACATGACAAAACAACATTTATTTCAAAATAAAATATCACTAAGAATTTTTTGTATACAGGAAGCTGGCCATGGGCAGTCACAAAGTGCTTTTAAAAAATATTTTGATTATTAAGCTGGTTTGTTTTTTTTATTCTGGACAGAAATAATTTTTTACCAAAATAATAATTTACAAAATGTACTTTCATATGAACCCAATTCCAATGTAATGTACTTAAAACTCTTTCAATTATATCGCTACATATCATACATTTGTACATGCACATTATATAAATTATATGAATAAAATCTAAATACTTTAAATTCAGAAATTATTGCGATGTTTTTATTATTGCAAAAAATGCGACAGGATCATAATCGCAATAATTCAAACTCCCATTTGAAATTTTTATATCAATTAAACAGGATTTTTCTAAATATCGCAAAAATTAAAATCGCATTTTAGTCTAAAATGACAAAATCGCAATGATAAATGCTCGCAATAATTTCTGAATTTACAGTAGCAAAATCAGTAATCAAAATTGCAAGTGAAATACTAATTTCAGACATAAAACTAATTATAAAGTATATACATGTATAACGAAACAGTGTAATGAGTAAATTGTATCATTGTTTTATAGCTTCCAAAGTTCGGCTGCAAACATAGAAAGCATGTTTCTTACTATTAACATTTTCTAATCACTGCTTCTTATGTGGTGATTAGGGGAAATAACTTTCAAGCAGTTGTACATCAACATGATCAAAGGGCTTTGAATCGGTGCTTTGCTTTTTCACCAATTGGCATTTCATTTGCACAACAAATATAGAACTCTATAGTTGTTAATTTCTGTGTCATTTGGTCTCTTGTGGAGAGTTGTCTCATTGGCAATCATACCACATCTTCTCTTTTTATATCTACCCAAATTTGTGCTTGATCTAAGTTTTGTGGTTATAAGTATTGTGTATAAGTTTCATAACATTTGGTTGAGGCAAACTTAAGTTAGAGAAAGGAAATGAAAAATTCAGCAATTTCTCCATTTGTAAAGGGACATAACTCTAGAACAGTACAAGTGACACCATCAAATTTCAAACTTGATCTGTATTGTGTGGTAATAAGCATTGTGTATAAGTTTCATAACATTTGGTTGAGGCAAACTAAAATTACAAAACGGAAATGAAAATTCAGCAATTTTTCCATTTGTAAAGGGCATAACTCTAGAACGGTTAAATTATATAATCATTATTTTATTATGGGTTAGCTGCATCGACGAGGGACAGATCAACTTGGGCCAGATTGACTTCGGACTGGATTGAATTTGAGCCAGATCAGTTTGTGGCTGGAACAACCTAATACCTTTTATTTTATTGAAGCAGCTGAGATCCACTAAACAAAGTTAGAAACATTTTTGTGTATTTTGAAACAACGATCCACACATTTACGTGTCCTACACTAGTCAGGGATATAACTCTATAGGGTTATTACAGAAAAATAACATACATTTGTTATTGTGGACTAAAAAATCAAAGAACTGTGATAACTTATGTATGTTATATGTTTCAAAGGGACAATATACATCATTAGTTTAGTTAAAATGTATAAAAGTTCTATTGATACTACGTTTGTCTATATGTATACTTAACTATTGAAAGATATAACAGTTCATAGTTTGCCAATTTTGCATAGTACACCTATATGTTATTACAGAAAAAATATGCCTGTAATAACTAAAGGGTGTTATCACAGCTTCTCTATATCACTTCAAAGCATTTGTTCAGACATACATCATGCTTAATTACAATGTATTTTAATTTATTGTAAGAAATAATGACCAGAGCATGTAATGAGGTTCTGTGCAAGTTTCTCAGTAATTCCCAAGTGTCTTATATAATAAGTTAAATTCCTTTAATAACTGAGCCTTGTTATCACAGCTAAGTTTATCCCTTAATAGTTTTGTCTCATTGATTTACCATGGTAAATCAAAAATGTATTAATTTAATTAAAAAATTAGTTATCAAGGCTATGCATTTAGTTTCTGCGCAAAGTCTCAAGAGATCCCTAGAGGCCACTATAAATGAAATAATTTTACAAATAACAAACATATGTTATTACAGATTTAGAAAATTTAAGGAGTAAAGAGTAGACAACTCATGAAAGTATCTGTAATAACACACGCAAGTTATTTTCTGTAACAACCCTATAGAGTTATATCTCTGACTGTACACAATGTTTTTTAATCTCTATCCATGAAAATTAAATATCATACAACAAGAGTCACAAGACAATACAATGTCAATAAAAAAAGGAAACAGATACATTTAAATTCAAACAGGTGTTTGGGCAAACAGGAACTCCAGCAAATAGACCCTGATTCTGTATACATGGTGTTGTAAAACTGACGATATACATGGGTATCAGGTCCTTTCGCCCTGAGTTTGATCGCCCATAGAGCCTGTTAGTTCTCCCTACTTTTTAAACAAAATATTGACAATGATTGATATTTAGAGCATTAAAGTTTAATAAACTTATTCAGATATTTATATGATATATATTCTTGAAATTAATGAAAATACATGGAAATTTTTTAAACTTGATGGCTTGTTTTTGAGCATTAATTGTTAACCCTCTTGCTGCCGGTAGTTTTTTATGGTTGAATTTCGTGTGCCAGAAAATACGACAGCTCAACGTTTGTGAAGTCAGAAGCCCAACAATGACGTCATTCGATATATGACGTCACACCCTAATGGCCGTTACATTTGGGACCCATTGAAGAAAAATATCACACTGTGTAGTCTTCAGTATTTTATTTGAAAGAGATACAGCAATGATGAGAAGCTTGTATAAATTAAAACATGGACATATGTGTCACTCCGGCACAGCCGGTGTGGACACATGTGTCCCTCCGGCAGCAAGAGGGTTAAATGACATAATAATTTTACTGATTGTTGTAATACTTGTCTTTGATGGAATTCACAATAAAACAACGCTTTGTTTTGATAAACTATATGGTCAGCTTGGAATTAATAAAACAGATGATGTACAAATTGTAAATCATGAAGAGGATTTACAAGTTCATTTATTATTATATAAATACTCTGAGACTACTTTTACAAAAAAATGTAGTCTCATGCCCAGTTATAATATTACATAAATTGACTGAATTGAATGATTTTGTTAACAAATATCAAGAAAGATAAATACATTTTTAATTTGTACAAATGTACATCATTTTTCTGTATTCTACTGTACAATTAAAAAGGGAAAATAATGAATTGGTTGTGGCAATACAAATATTTGACGAATTTTTCAACAAACTTTAACATATTCTGTTCAAGCAATAAACATGATAAACAATCATGACATTATGCAACTAGACAAAAATAAGAAAGGGCGAACGGACCAGATATCATATACATGTAACGGTACATGTAGTCAAACAGGTTGAGTTATTGTAGATCTTCATTGGCTCAGTTGAATAAAGCACTGCCTTTACTCACCATTAAGATCCCCAGATTGAGAAACCTACATCCAAGTATTTTCACAATATTGGTGCTGTGAGCACCTAATACTGGTAAGTAAGCAGGTAAGAGTGCCTGGGTGAGTGGAAGTTAATATGATTTAGTGATGTCATGACATGAGGCATGACTTGCAGTACATTATTGACACTAAGGTTCATCATAACCTTTTGCATATATGGCAGTATTTACACTACAAATTTCACTCTGAGTACAGACAAACATGTCATGTGCATTTGAAAAGTTTTAGAGCATGGCTGGACCTAGATAATAAAATTTAATGCTTTTAAGTTTCAAAATATTAAAACCTTATCCAGATTCTGCTATTTATTTCTTTTGTTCCTGCAGGAACATATATATTGACAGGACCTGACACTACCTAATAATAGCGCATTTTATCGTCGGGTCATATTAAATGAATTACACGATATGGAAACGGACATGTGTAAAATACGCAATTGCTTTTATATTTATAATTCTAATAATATCAATCAATATCATTCAAAAAACGTAATGAGTGAGTGTATCGAACTTGTAATCTGTCACTTCAAATTTGTCATAATCACATTCATTTCATCACAGAAGGGTACAGAATGCAAACAGGGTAATAAAAAAATGGTGCCGATGGTATTCTCATGATCAGTAAATGTGAATTTCATAAACTAATATAAAGCACTTTACATAAAAATAATCACACATATACTGGTAATTTCATATATCTACTTTAAAATAAACCATCTGCCAACAATAGGTGATTTAAACTATGTAACTGAGTGGACAGTTTCAAATGAAACTCATGTGTTTTATTTTGTGATCTTCTGCAGACTGGAAAAAATGCACATCAAAATCCAGGTAAGTTTTTAATTTTCTGAAACATAGACTTCATATAACTTTTATATATCTAGGTCCTGCCATGCCTTAAAACTTTCCTAGATCATAGATGCATCAGTTTGTCTGTACTCTTAGAAGTTTCTGTAGTGTAAAAACGACAAAATTTTTCAATTCCTTTAGATGAACCTTTAAAATGCCAGAAACTGGCTATACGGTTATCGAGTGAAACTTGGTGTTTATCCTCAATCCTCAATCTTAAGGCCTGTTGGCATGAATTTTCCCAATGTGCAGGTTTTCTCTTTGGTGCGTTTTTCAGCGTATTTTCTTCTCTGTGCTTTAAATTAGTATGCGCTGGTTAAGATTGGGATTGAGGAACAGCAGTATCAAATCTGCCTGTTCTGTCAATGTAATGTGCCACTGTTTGTAGTTTGGCTTTTGTCTCTTCGGTGTTCTCGCCGTCTTGTCTCGTTAGCATAGTAGCTAAATTCAGGTTTCTGATCCCGACCTCTTTGGATATTTGTTGTAACATATCTATTAGTTTATGTAGTAGACCAGTATTTTTCTGAGGGTGGCCAAATCAGGAAAACTATCGCTCCGGACACAGAACTTTTCCCAAAATTTGACCAAAAAATTAATTTTATTAACTCACCTTTAGTCAACTTGGCTGTATTAACGATGATAATCTTAATTTGTTCAAAGTGTGTAGTGCTCTGCTTCAAACAATTTTACATAGGTAAGAAAGCCATGTACAGGAAATCGAAAAACGTTAACAGAATACAAAACAAAGGCGGTTACAGATTCCGGCATTTTCGTTGCCTGTAGACATGCAATGCATTGCACAGAGTAGGATTTAATGCAGACTTTGATAATTTATATCACACATGTAATAAGTATTCAAATAAAAAGTATTCAAATAATAAATATTTTATCTTTTAAGATTGCGAACAAGAAAAACAGTGTTTTGGAAGATAACTCTTACAAAGTAAAGTGTTCAGTCACAGTCGCACGGAGTCATTTTCGAAAGCATATTTACTGGTCAATATCATATACCAAAAATCTAAGCAACATCTTTTGAAACAACAATACAGGGCAAGAAAAAAATAAGGCAAAAGAAAATAAAGAAAAAATACTTGTGACCTTGACCTCAATTTCAAGGTCATTAACCAAGGACCTCAAATCAAAAGACCCCAGGTGTTTATTATATATGATTAATGAGCTATAACATCATACCGGTAATATTTAATATAAGAGGGGAGAAAACTCCCATTAAATGTCAACGTACCCTTTCAACCAAAATGTATGTATTACGACATGTCGCAACTAACAATTGAGTAAAAATATGTTGTCGATATCTTGTACGGTTTTTGAAAAAAAGTGAAAATAAGCCAAAATCAAAATATAGATTATGACCTTGACCTTTGACCTTGACATAATTTTCTTTTTTTGGGACCAAGGACCTCAAATCAAATGACCCTAGGTCTCTATCACTTATGGTTTACCAGTTTCACATGCATTTCACTTATATCAAATGCATAAGGGGAAATAACTCTCATATGGAATCTCATTACGGCTTCGGTCAAAATTAATCAAAACATCCTGAGGATATAACTAGCAATTTGGTAAAATAAATTTGTTGTAATCTTTTACGGCTGCGAAGGAGTAGTATACACAAGAAAAACAGTGTTCGGGAGATAACTCTTACAAAGTAAAGTTTTTGTTTCATGGTGTCAGTTTCAAAAGCGTATTAACTGTACGATATCATATACCAAAAATCTAAGCGACATATTTGGAAACAACAATACAGCGGAGGAAAAAATTAGGCGGAAGAAAAAAAAAAAAAAATAATCCGAACAAAAGCAAAGGTCTTTCCACGGAAAAGTGGAAAGACCTAATAATCAGAACAAAATCAATAGGTCTTTCCACGGAAAAGTGGAAAGACCTAAAAGACCTGGAAAAGTGGAAAGACCTAATGAATAGAAAAATTATTATCTTGGAAGAAAATCAAAATAATTTTTCCTTACGTAATGAAAAATCTGAATCTGGTAATTTAAATAGTCATAGTGATAATAGTGATGTACTACTAATACAACATGTACAAGAAAGGAACAAAGTCAAAAAATTTACTGTAGACAGGATCGAAAATGAATTGGATAAATTAACTGACAATCTTAGTGAAAATAATGATAAAACAAATGATACACAAAATCTTTTAAATCAAAAAATGTGAATGGCAATTCAAAAAATCATTACTCGCAACATAATTGGGGTTATCAAAATTGTTATCAACAATATCCATATTATTCATGTTATTATGATTATCAGAACTCATATTATACAGAAAGTTATGAAACTGAAAATGAGGGTTATAGCGATTCATACGTCAGATGTGATCATGAAAATCAATGGTTTCAAGATTCTTCTCAGGTCAATAATCAAAACGGTAGTCATTCGAATCTTACAGATGTATTTGCATTAAACAACCAATTAATGACAAATAGTACCTTGACCAGTGTTTCACAAAGTAATCAACCTAGTAACTATTTAGGACAAAATTTATATTTCCAAAGTAAGAACATTGTCAACCCTAAACATGAAAATGATTTTTTTATGGAAAGCAAGCCTCAGTGTCCTTTGTTACAGTACATACTTGGACATAGTCTGATTAATCATCAGCATCCCCTATGTCTGGCATTGGATGTCAGGTATTTATTGGTGGTCATAAACCATGGACTGCTAGGGAAGCGAAATATTGCTACCTGCTGGGCCAATTAACAGTGGCCATCCAGGTGTGTAATTTTACTGCCACAGGTTGACAATTGTGTTTCATATTTTGTACATGTACCTGCACAGGTTCAGGTTGACCTTTGTTTTACAGGTGAACTTTGGAAAGGAAAAATCAATAAAACAGGAAATGAAAAAAATATGTCTTTTGAATATTCATAGAAGATAAATTGTACATGTTCAAAAATCATATGATCTAAATCAAATGTAATGCTATCTTTATTTATTAATATGATAAATGATCAAAATTATTATCAATTAAATTATATTTATTTTGATTTATATTTTAAATAAAAGTGCCATGGTTAAAGATTATCAGAAAAATAACCAAGTGTCATAAAATAAAATCATATATAAAAAATATGTTGTTGTCTGTTGTAAAGTGTGGAAAATTCCTGTTATCCCTTTTATTTAAAAATAAAATAAATCGCATGAAAAATTATAAAATTGAAGTCAAGTTTAGATACATTTTTCATTATTTTTTATGGCTTTTTCTTTACTGATTTAAGATAATACACTACTGTTTAACTTTAACAAATGTAAGACAAAACTCGCATCTCTATTTTGACATCGGACTCGGACTTCTCTTTAACTGACTTTTAATGTGCGTATTGTTATGCGTTTACTTTTCTACATTGGCTAGAGGTATAGGGGAGGTTGAGATCTCATAAACATGTTTAACCCGCCGCATTTTGCGCCTGTCCCAAGTCAGGAGCCTCTGGTCTTTGTTAGTCTTGTATTATTTTTACTTTTAGTTTCTTGTGTATAATTTGAGTTTAGTATGACGTCCATTATCACTGAACTAGTATATATATTTGTTTAGGGGCCAGCTTAAGGACGCCTCCGGGTGCGGAATTTCTCGCTGCATTGAAGACCTATTGGTGACCTTCTGTTGTTTGTTCTGTGGTCGGGTTGTTGTCTCTTTGACACATTCCCCATTTCCATTCTCAATTTTATATGCAAAAATGTAGGTTCCAAATTATTTATATACAACTTTGTAAGAAAAAAATATTGTAAAAAATAATAATGATCATATTATTGTTATGAAAACAGACTGTCTTAACGCATTGGCTTCTTAGTGCCTATAAACATTGAAATTTGATAGTTTTTCTTTAATGATGATATTAAATGAACAATTTCCTACAATGAACTGTTTTCATAAAAAATATTATCTGAAGGATTTCCTCTTTCATGTTCAACGTGTTCAAACAACAGTAAACCAATTAACTGTGACTTTTGTCCCATCATAAACTGTAGTTTAGTTAGATAATGAATTCTTTATATAAATTGATAACAGGTCTATGGATTTTATAGCAAATGTCCAGTAAAATTAAAAGATTCTCGCTATACATGTGATACATAAGAGTCATTGCTTTATTAAATATAATAAAGTATAATAATAACAAGAAAATTGTCTAAAGTAAAAACATGATGAAAAATAAAATACAAAGCAAACCAATACTAAATTACTAATATATTTCAATTGTTTACATTTCATTTAAATAGATTTTACCTGTAATTTTATGTTTTAGTACCTGTTGTACTTTATTACCTTCAATGAATACCTGACAATTTTATTACCCTTGTTTTTTCACCTATTCCCCTAATCACAACAGGTGGTCTGATCAGTGACCCTAATGTCCGGCATGTCAGACCAACAAGAAATGCTCAGCATTATTCAGACTATGTCCCAGCATGTACTGTATATACCAGATGAACAGAAATTAGGGATAGAAATTCCATTTTTAAGAATAATTAAGGGAAGCTGTAAAGACAGTAAAAATGATTGTGGAATTACAATTACTCCAACATTATCTTAACTCATTGAGGCTGTTTTAAAGATCAGAATTAATCCTGACATTATAAAATATCAAAATCCATTACAACGTGGTTTCACACGAAGAACAGCACCATTAAACTGCTCTTTTATTATAGAAGAATTTCATAAAGAATGTGTTGAGTTAAATGATCAAACAATAATTACTATGCTTGATTCAAAGTCAGCATTTGATGCAGTAAAACATGCAGGGCTTACAAGAAGATTATATCAAATCAAAATTCCAGAACAATATATTTTGATTATTAATAATTCATATTAAAATGCTGTTTCCTGTGTAAGATATCAGACACTTTAAGAATAGAGCAAGGCATAAAACTGTTATGATATTGTAACTATAATATTTATTTAGTTGGCCTTATTTGTTTTGTGTGGCCTATTATATATTTTTACATTGTGTACAAAATAATACTTATTGTGTTACAACTATGCAGTTTAGAAATAACTGGAACAATCATTGATACTCATGGAATGATTAGAACTTTCTATTTCACTTACATAACGTTTCCAGTATGATCATAACATAAGATGCGTAATTTAAACATCTACCGTTATCTAGAAGTTTCCGTTGAAGTATATATACAAGTATGCAAACCCTAAAGTGAGATAGATTAAGACATCGATAGACATCAACATTCTCAGCAGTTGGATTGACACTTTTATTTACAAACTACATCATACTAGATTGTGACCTATTAGATATAGTATTCTGTGGATTTCGAGAAGATTTCCGGATAAAGAAAAGATAAAAGATTGGACACATATTTTGACAGTTAAGTTGACATTTATATTTGTGTAATACTTCTTGTAAACTAGTGTATAATCAATCTTGTTAAATTTTATTATGATTTGTGTCTTTTGTTGGCTACAATTAAAAGTCGATTTTTCTGCCCATAACAGAAATTGGGGGCTCGTGTCCGGGATAACATTAATATCTTATTAAAAAAAATTTCAGTATTTTTATTAGAACTAGCCAACAAAATTCTACAAAATGGCATTTGATGCCGGTAAATTTTTGAAAACGCCAGACCTGGAGGGGTTTGATAAATTAAAGAAAGAGGAATTAGTGTTGCTTGCTAAACATCTGAAATTAGACTTTAGAGTATCTATGAGAAAACAAATTATAAAAAAATTGGTAATAGACAATTAAGTTGACGCAGAAATTTTAGGTGAAGAGGTTCTTGAACTTAAGGTCGAAAATGTTGACGTTATCAAATTAAAACAGCTTGAATTAGAACATGAACTCAAAATAAAACAATTGGAAAAAGAAGAAAGACAGGCAGAACTTCAAATGAAGGAATGGTTAGAGATGGAGAAGATGAAAGAAAAAAGAGAAAGAAAACGAAAAAGAAAAAGAAGATGACTTTAAATTAAAACAGGCAGAGCTTGAAATGAGGGAAAGGTTAGAGATGGAGAAAATAAAAATTGAAATGGTTAAAGTAGAAAGCAACACTAAAGTAGAGTCGAAATCAGAACATTTTTATTTTGATGCACCAAAAAAAATATACGTTTGGTTCCCAAATTTTGTGAAAAAAACAGTTGACAAATTTTTTCCACAGTTTGAGAAAATTGCTCAAAACTTGTAATGACCGAAGCCTTTTTGGATTACAATGCTGCAAAGTGTTTTTGAGGGCAAGGCCGCTGAGATTTACTCACTTTCATCAGAAAATAGTTCTGATTATGACACGGTTAAAAAGCAAGTTTTGAAAGCTTATGAGCTAGTGCCAGAAGCATATAGACAGAAATTTAGGTCTTATAAAAAGTTTGATTCACAAACCTATGTTGAATTCGCTAGGGAAAAAGAAGATCTATTTGATAAATGGCTTACGTAAAAGAAAATAGATAAAAATTTTGATAATTTAAGACAATTGATGTTATTGGAAGAGTTCAAGCAGTGTGTTCATTTAGATGACAAAACTGTTGAGACATTACAAGATGCATCTGTTATATCGGATAATTATACTCTTTCACATAAAAGAAGTTTCAAAGGTCAAAACTTTAATACTTTGAGTGAAAATTACAAGAATCAAAGCACTGAGCGTACTGATAGTAAGCCTGTTGCACAGAATAAGAGTCAGTCTAGTTATAATATGTCTAGTCCAAAATTTGATTCTCTTGAAAAGAAGTCACTGTTTTGTGCTTATTGTAAGAAGAATGGTCACCTGATGGCTGATTGTTTTAGATTCCAGAAGAAGAATGAAAGAGATTATTAGCCAAGGACCAGTGCTTGTACGACACCCCGTGTTACCAATACGATGGAATGTCCTGCGAGTCAGGCATTTAATTCCAGTTTTTGTGATTACATGTAGGATTATAAACCTTTTATGTCTGATGGGATTGTTTCTATTAGTGATGATACTACTCCTCAGCCTATTAAGATTTTACTGGACACTGGAGCTACTCAGTCTTTATTGTGAGAAGGTGTGTTGCCTTTGTCCGAGGAGACTTCTGTTGGTGCCTCCGTTTTGTTACAAGTATAGAGTTAGGTTGTATAGACGTTCCTCCATCGTATTTATCTGAAGTCAGATTTGATTACTGGACCAGTTGTTCGTCCTAATCTCCCTGTTGAGGGTGTTTCATTATTGCTAGGAAATGATCTAGCTAGGAACAAAGTGGTTGCTGAACCAATTGTTACCAGTGAACCGGTGGTGGATGTTAAATCACCTGAAGATGATGCTGAACTGTATCCAGCTTGTGTCGTTACTAGGGCGATGGCTAGAAAACAACAAAATGAAGATTTGCAAGAAGACCAGTTTGATTACATGGACCTTTCTGACACCTTTCTAGCCGACATTGAAGGTCCCGGTAGCTCAGAGAAGGCCGTAATAAAACCAACTAGTATAAGCAAGAATGTAATTATGCCTTGGCCAGACATTAACAGCCATTCATTAGACCGAAGGAAATTTGTCGAAGAACAAAATAAAGACCCTGAGGTTTTTCAGCTCTGCAAGAGGGCTCAACCACAGGAAGAAGCAGACAAAGTGACCGCGTGCTATTACCATCAAGACGGCATTTTAATGAGAAAGTGGAGGCCCCTGATGCTACCCCAGAGGAGGAATGGAGAGTGGTATACCAAGTGGTGGTGCCTAAAGTCTATAGGCAAGACATTATTGGTCTTGCCCATGACACCCCCTTGGCTGGACACTTAGGTATAAGGAAGACTTGCCTTAAGATCTTACAGCATTTCTGCTGGCCAAGACTATGAAGTGATGTCGCAGAATACTGCAAATCATGCCATATATGCCAGGTTGTTGGGTTGTTGGTAAGCCTAACCAGAAAATACCACCAGCACCACTTCTGCTTATTCCAGCCTTTGAAGAACCTTTCAGCAGAGTATTAATTGATTGCGTTGGACCTTTACCGAAGACCAAGACCGGAAATGCGTATTTATTGACAATCATGTGTACCTCCACTCGCTTTCCAGAGGCTATTCCGCTAGGGAATATCAAGACACCAACTATTGTCAAAGTTCTGATCAAATTTTTCACGCTAGTAGGACTTCCGAAGTCTGTACAATCCGACCAGGGTTCAAATTTTATGTCAGGTTTATTTCAGCAATCCGCGTACCAGTTAGGAATTGCTCAGTATAGATCAAGTGCTTACCATCCAGAATCTCAAGGTGCCTTAGAATGTTTTCATCAAACATTGAAGAACATGATTAGAACTTTTTGTCTTCAATTTGATAGGGACTGAGATGATGGAGTTTACTTTTTTCTTTTTGCGGTCCGAGAGGCTGTTCAAGAATCCCTTGGTTTTAGTCCCTTTGAGTTGGTATTTTGTCATACTGTAAGGGGACCTTTAAAGTTGATTAAGGAAAGATGGCTTACTGAACACACTGATTTGAATCTTCTAGACTATGTATCTAGATTTAAAGAAAAAATGTATACTGCTTGTCAAATTGCTCAGAACAATTTAAAAACTGGCTTTAATAAGATGAAAATATGGTATGATAAAGATGCCAGGGACAGAGTTTTTGAGCCAGGCGATAAGGTACTTGTAATTTTGCCAGTCCCTGGACATCCTTTACAAGCTAAATATTGTGGTCCTTATACCATAGAGAGTAAAATCAATGATTTGAATTATATTGTAAAAACACCAGGTCGGCGTAAACAAAATAGAGTGTGTCACATTTATATGTTAAAACCATGTTTTTAGCGTACTAATGAAGGTGATAGTAAACCAGTTGCCACTTTAGCCATGGTTAAATTGGAGAACAATCATGACAAGCCAGATGTAATTGAACCACCTTTTAGTTCTAAAACTATGAAAGAGACAGTTAGATTGAAAAATTCAGAAATTTTGTCAAATTTAGATTCAAAACTTGCACATCTGACTCTTGATCGAAGAGAAAAAATAAAAACTCTGGTATTTTCTTTTAAAAATCTTTTTCCAAATGTGCCAAACAAAACCACTACTGTTTGTCATGATGTAGATGTAGGTGAAGCTTCTCCAATTAAGCAACATCCTTACCGGCTCAATCCACTCAAACTTGAATTTATGAGACAAGAAATTAGATATATGATTGACAATGATATTATTGAGCCGAGTAACAGTGAATGGAGTTCTCCTTGTCTCCTTGTGCCCAAACCAGACAAAACCTTTCGTTTTGTAACTGATTTCAGAAAAGTAAATTCTGTTTCAAAATCTGATTCCTATCCGATTCCAAGGATAGACGACTGCATTGATAACATTGGAAAAGCAAAATTTGTGAGCAAATTTGATTTATTGAAAGGTTACTGGCAAGTCCCATTGACACAGAGAGCTCGAGAAATATCAGCTTTTGTCGCACCAGACGACTTATTTCAATATACTGTAATGCCATTTGGCATGAAAAGTGCTCCAGCTACATTTTAAAGAATGATCAATAATGTTATAAAAAATTTAGACTGTTGTTATGCTTATATTGATAATCTTATTGTATGTAGTGATAGCTGGGAAGAACATTTAACACATTTATATGATACTTTTGATAGATTGTCACAATCAAATTTGACTGTTAATCTTGGTAAAAGGGAATTTTGCCAGGCCACTGTTAATTATTTAGGGCATACAGTTGGCAAAGGTCAAGTGAAATCTATTACGGCTAAAGTGGACGCAAATACTAAATTTCCTCCTCCTACAAATAAAAAAACAACTTATGAGATATTTAGGCATGATTGGTTTTTACAGAAAATTTTGTTCAAATTTTGCTACTGTTGTTCAACCATTGACTCATCTTTTACGGAAAGATTCTAAATTCATCTGGAGTGAAAATTGTCAAAACGCTTTTGAAAAAAGCAAATCACATTTAATTAATAGTCCAGTTCTGATCACTCCAGACTTTGAAAAACAATTTAAACTTGCCGTTGATGCAAGCGATGTAGGAGTTAGAGCTGTTTTATATCAAGAGACAGATGATAATGTTGAGAAACCTATATCATATTTTTCTGAGAAATTAGATAAACATCAGAAAAATTATTCAACTATTGAAAAAGAGTGTTTTGCATTGTTGTCTGCACTTCAACATTTTGATGTATATTTAAATCCCACTGTGCATCCTATTCTTGTTTATACTGATTATAATCCTCTCACCTTCATACATGAAATGAGAAAAAAAACAGAGATTGACTAGGTGGAGTTGATTGTTACAGGAATATGTCTCTAAGTTCTATTGAATGGCAACTAGCGGAAAGGCAATTAAACGTAAAATCTGTTAATAGTAATAGTTTACTGAGAAAAACATTTTTGAAATACGAATTGAATGATCCTGAACAATATTTAGTCAACCCAATTTCTAAATACCAATGGGAAAGTGAAATAACTTCCAAAATTCATAAATTTGGGACTCAGAAGATATTGAATCAAGCAAAACTCTATACCAGTTTAAAGTATCTATCAATGATATATACACCAGGACGTTGTCATCCTCTTACTAATACAAACACTATGAATTCAAGAGAAATTATCAGAATTCCTACAAAACTAAATATAGCTACCTGAAGTTACATTCTACAAGCAGTTAGAGCCAAGTTTAAAAATAATCCAGTCTTTATGTAAATTGTGTAACGAAACAGAAGAAACTTTATCACATTTTTTATTAACATGTAAGAAAACCGATTTTGGAAGATTTAATTAATTCCCGCAGTAAAGAGTTGGCTATTTTTAATATGAAAGATGAACAATTTGACATTTCCTTACAATGCAAGGTGACAGTGGGACCACGTGAGATTATAACCAATCTCCTGAAATCATCAGTATGACCTTTGACCCTGAATTTCTTCAGCAACAAAATATTTAGTGTTAGTTTAAATCCTTTTTTATCTGGAATATATATATTCATCTTACGTTATTTTTGGATTATTTTAATTACTGTCTGTTGTGGAATACTTTATTCGTTTTTATATTACTGTTTTTTTTTACTTTGTTTTTGTGTTATTACGTTTTTTGTGATGGCGTCTAGAGCAGGAGACGCGGACAATGCGGGCATGTTTGTGGGCTACTTTGATGTAGAAGACAGTAACAATGTTACTTCCTGTCAGCAGGAAATTGTTACTTTAGAACCATTGGCATCAACTTCTCCTCAGCGAGAAGATGCTTTTCAATGCATTAACATTCGCATCCACGACCACGATTCAGATCGTGTGGATGATAGCCAAGAAGGGCTAGGTCAAAAACCTATCAGTAGTATTGACAAAACGCTTGATAAACGTACGGAGTATGTATCAGCAGATAAATTTGATGCTTTCATGGAAAGACATGACAATCAGTTGAGTTTAATAACTGCTAGTCTGCAAAGTTTGAGCGAAGGTTTCAGTTATTACGAGGAGGAGTGCGATTATGAAGAAGATTTGGAGTCTAACGTTACATCGGCGGATGCACTTAAACGACACGCAGATAGACAGGTTAGTCCGGTTTTAGCTTTTAAGACACCGCGTATTGATCAGATTGATTCATCTATTCCTCGATCCGAGGCTGCACGTGATAGTTCAGTTGAGGCATCACGTGGGTCCGACAGTAACAGTTGCGCGATCCCACAATGCACTGCTAATGACGTACCGAATGTAAACAAAGATGGCAGCGCCCAGCAAACTACTGTAGTTATTGACGACGGCAATAGTTTTGATGCCTCTCAACTGTTAAATGAGAAGTTATCGGAATTTAGTACCGAAGAAAAAGTTGGGCCTAATGTTTCCGATAACCTTGGTATGTTTGTTAACTCGTTACTTACTACTCAAATGACTCTTACTAAAAGAAATGAACTTTTCGACAAGTACTTGAGACCAGGGAACTGTCAGTTGAATTTCCCTACAGTAAACGATGTTATTTATGAACAGTGTATTGGTAGTTTTGGACGTTCTAATGACGTGAAACTACATACAATTCAACGAGTATTATTGAAGGGCTTAACACCTTTGGTGATTTTAGTTAACAAACTAGTAAGTGGTATAGAGGTACCAGACAAGAAAGAACTATCACAAACCATGTTAGACTCGATAGCTTTGCTAGCCACTAGCAGTTACAGTCTCTCTCAGTATCGGCGAACAAACCTTAAACAGTACTTGAAAGATGATTATCAGTCACTTTGTACACCAAAAACTAAATTAACTGACCAGTTGTTTGGTGATGATGTAGTAAACAAAATTAAAAGCCTTACAGAAGGAAAGAAGATGGCTGTTATGGTAGCTCATAAGCCACAATTTTCTAACCCCTCTTCCACTAGAGGTTTTGGTGGTTTTGGAGGATTTAGAGGTTTTAGCCGTGGTCGTGGAGGCACTTCCAGGAGAGGAGGCAGACGTTTTTTAGGAAGAGGCCTTCGGGGCTTTGCCAGGTCAAACAGTCCCAGGGGGAAAAAGTAGTTCAGGTTAGTGATAGAACTAATAAGCCTATTGCTGGGCGAATAAAACATTATCTTAAAAATTTGGAACTTTTGACTCGTGATAATTTTGTGCTTAATACTGTTAAAAATTATAATTTAGAATTCACAATGCTACCTTTGCAACAAAGTTATAAGCAGACTAGACTTAACATTAGTGATTCTGCTGCCTTAGACATCGAAATTTCAAAGCTTTTAGAAAAAGCAGTTGTGCAAAAAACTTTTCACTCTTATGGAGAATTTATTTCAACTGTGTTTTTACGTCCGAAAAAAGATGGTGGTAAACGAATGATTTAAAATTTAAGTAATTTAAATGAATATATTGAATATAACCATTTTAAAATGGAAAGATTAGAATCTGCCATGAGACTCATGACTCATAATTGTTTTATGGGGTCTATTGACCTCCGCGATGCTTATTACTCTGTTAGTGTAGCTCCCGAATCAAGAAAATTTTTACGTTTTATCTGGAGAGATACCTTATATCAGTTTACTGCTTTACCAAATGGATATGCAGCTGCTCCAAGAGTATTTACAAAGTTACTTAGACCTATTTATGCTAAGCTCCGAGCTGAAGGTTTTATTTCGGTTGCTTATATTGATGATTCTTACTTGCAAGGCTCTACTTTTGAGGAGTGTCTGGATAATATTAATAGTACAAAAAATTTATTTTCTGACTTAGGATTTATTGTACATCCTGATAAATCTGTTTTTATTCCTAAACAACAAATAGTGTTTCTAGGATTTTTATTAAACTCTGTGGATATGACAATATCTTTAACGAAAGATAAAATAGAAAAATTTTATAATTCTGTGAAAAAGTTTAAATCAGGACATAAGTATACTATCAGAAATGTAGCAGAATTGGTTGGATTTTTAAATTCTGTTTGTGTTGCAGTCCCACTAGGGAGGTTATTCACTAAAGTTATTGAGATAAATAAGGCTTCCGCTTTAAATTTAAATAAAGGTGATTTTAATGCAGTTATGCATTTATCATCTGCAGCTTCAGAGGACATTGATTGGTGGTGTGTAAACATAAGTAATAGTTCTGCACCTGTACAAAGAGGATCTCCTTCTATTACTTTAACGACAGATGCTTCTTTAGTTGGATGGGGGGCAGAATGCCTAGGTTTATCTACCGGTGGACAATGGTCAGAAGAGGAGTTAAATTTTAGTAACAATATTAACTATTTGGAATTACAAGCTGTATTTTTGGGAATGAAAAGTTTTTTGAATAACTTGGCTGGACATTATGTGAAAATTTTATCCGACAATTCTACAACTGTAGCTTACATAAATAATATGGGTGGAACTAAATCAGAAATTTGTAATTTTAAAGGAAGGGAAATTTGGTTATTAGCAGATAAGAATAACATCTGGCTATTAGCAGTTCATATTCCCGGTGTTGACAATATTATTGCAGACAAAGAAAGTAGGCTGAAAAGAGATGAAACTGAATGGATGCTTAATAGAAATACATTTCAAAAAATTTTACAACTAGGATATACTATTGATATAGACCTATTTGCATCTAGACTTAACCATCAGGTTGATATTTTTGTCAGTTGGAAAGCTGACCCTTTAGCTACTCATATAGATGCTTTTTCTTTATCTTGGGCCAAGTTTCATTTTTATGCTTTTCCACCTTTCAGTATATTAGACAAAGTGTGTCAGAAGGTGTTAGCGGACAAAGCAGAGGGAGTAGTTATAGCGCCTCACTGGACCTCACAGAGTTGGTTTCACAGCTCATGAGACTGTGTGTAGTTCCACCGTTATTGATAAAACCTGCAAAACTCTATTACAATTACCTCACAACCTTCAATTGCATCATCCATTACAACGATGTCTATCCCTCCTTGTATGCAGGGTATCCGGAAAGGTTTTGAGGACCAAGGGCTTTCGAAAGAGCCATTTCAATTATTATGAACTCCTGGCGAGATTCTACAGCTAAGCAATATACACCACATATCGTGCGTTGGTTTAATTTTGCAAAAGATAAGGATATTGATCCATTTCAACCTACCATTTCGTATGTTTTGGATTTTTTGGCAGTATATTTTCAAAATGCAGGATATAGTGCTCTTAATACCGCTCGTTCTGCTTTGTCAAGTTTTATATCTGTAAATAATGTTCCTGTAGGAAAACATGCTTTAGTTATTCGGTTTATGAAAGGAGCTTTCAATATGAAGCCTTCTTTACCACGTTATATTATAACTTGGGATGTAAATATTGTGCTAAAAGTTTTGAAATACTTACCTAGTTTAGATACTATTAGTTTAAAGTTTTTGACTTATAAGCTGGTTATGTTAACTGCTTTAGTGACTGGGCAACGCTGCCAAACTCTTAAATTTTTAGATTTGAATTACTATGATGTGGTTGGTGATAATGTTTGTTTTCGAATAATGAATTTATTGAAACAATCTAGGCCTGGAGTACATCTGAATGCTGTAGATCTAAAGAAATACAGAGATTCAGATTTATGTGTTGTTAGAACACTTGAAGTCTACATTCACAGAACTGCTCATTTAAGGGGTGATCATACCCAATTATTTATAACTCATTCTAAACCATTCAAACCAGTAACTTGTGCAACCATTGCAAGATGGATTAAAACAGTTCTTAAGTTAGCTGGTATAGATACGGACATGTTTAAAGCGCACAGTACAAGGGCAGCTTCTACTAGTGCAGCTTTCTCGGCTGGTATGCCTATTAATGATATTCTTCGATGCCTCTGCTGGTGGACTGATAGTCCCCGAGGGTATCACCAGCCCAGTAGCCAGTACTTTGGTACTGGCATGAAAATACGGATTTTTATGTCTTTAAAATTTGCTGTTACAAATTTTGGAAATTATTTAAAATTAAGGAATGTATCTCCCTCATGCAAAGCTCTGATTCCTTGCCCAGCTTTGGCTATACTTTTTGGTCCTTTTTTTGTCTATAGCTCTTCATATTTTTAGTAAGCTTTGGATTTTCAAATATTTTGGCCTCGAGCATCACTGAAGAGACATTGATTGTCGAAATGCGCATCTGGTGCAGAAAAATTGGTACCGTTTATGTAATTAAAGCAGCAGGCTGGAGTAATGAAAGTGTGTTTGGGAGATTTTACCAGAAAAAGATAGCACCTTCCACTTTTTTGGGAGATACTATACTACAGTAGATTGAGGTAAACTATGCAATTTTTGTTAATTCAATTTAGTTGCTGAGTTAAGTGCTCTGGATTTTACTTCCAACATCTCACGTGGTCCCACTGTCACCTTGCATTGTAAGGAAATTGTTAGTTAACCGATATTTACCTGTAAGTTGAAGGTTGACTTAGATTTCCTGAAATGCAAGGTGACATTAAGTGGGACCAAGTGCCCTCCCTACCCTATCCCTTTGGTTTTAAAATCTTTGCACTCTTTAAAGGCTGATGATTTCAGGAGATTGGTTATAATCTCACGTGGTCCCACTTAATGTCACCTTGCATTTCAGGAAATCTAAGTCAACCTTCAACTTACAGGTAAGTATCGGTTAACTAACAATTTTACAACTGATTATAGATCCATTTGCTTACTTAGTAATGTTTAGAAATTAAAAGGCTTTTAAAGTGTTACAGAAACTTATAGAACTAAAATGTAGACGATTATGTTATAATCTTCATTGTGAAAGGTATAGACTCTTGCAATTGGATGATATTAAGAAAAAGAAGAAAAAGTAGATACTGACTGTATATATATCGTTAAGTTATTGATGGTTGTCTTCTCTGAAACAGTGATATATTTAGATAGATATTTTTAGATTTTAAAGTATATAAAAGTGTTGGTACAGCTTAAACTGACATTAAGCCTAATTTTGTCGCCAAGAATATGATGTAAATAGTGTACAGTGATATTGGTGAAGAAATGTTTTATTCATTTTGTGAACTAGAATACTCGGAAGAGGTGTGCCTGCATTGGCAGAATTCATATAACAGATTACAAATTACAGTTTGTTGTTATTACTTGCTTGGATGTAAATACTGCATGTAGTTAATTTGGTATGAGTAAAAATAATGAAGATTTTAAATGTAAAACATGAAAGATAATTGTTTTAACAGCTTGGCCCCTTTGATCTCATGTGTTATGAAATATAATGAAAAAATATATTTATAGCAATACACTAACCAAAACATGATAACAAAATTATAAAACACAAAACCAATAAAAAGGATGCGAACGTGTAGGGTGCGAACGGACTTTGGGTGCGAACGTGTATGGAGCGAAATTGAAAGGGGGCGAACATGAATGGGAGCGAACGTATTTTTGGGCGAACGGACCCGGATTCCAACCTTGGACTGTTGCTAACCAGATCTGGATCTTTCAATAAAGCAAAGAAAGAGCAATCAGAAAAAGCAACGAAAGCTATGTACAGTGTACTTAAAAAGGGAAGACAATGTAATTTATCTATAGAATGTCAGCTAGATTTATTTGATAAACTGGTGAAACCAATTCTTCTTTACGGATGTGAAGATTGGGGATTTGGAAACAATAACATTATCGAACAAGTTCACCTTAAATTCTTAAAGCATTTATTACATCTTAAAAGATCTACCACCAGCATAATCGTGTACGGGGAAACCGGACGATATCCATTAGAAATTAGCATTAATAGCAGAATGATATCATATTGGTGCATGTTGCTGGTAGATGAAAATAAGCTATCATCCATTTTATATAAATTTGCATATTTTCGGTATCATACATGCAACGATGATATTGTATGGATAAAGTACATCAAAATCATATTGGACAATGCTGAATTCTCAAACCTATTTCATGTGCAAAATACCGACCTAACAAAATGGTTATCAAAAAGTCTCAAACTTCGATTGAATGACCAGTTTAAACAAATTTGGAACTCGGCTATCCAGAACACTCCTAAATGCATCACATATAGGCTTTTCAAGGAAATTTGGAATTAGAAAATTATTTCAAAATTAGCAATGACCGAGATATATATACACTTTGCAAATTCCGAACTTCAAATCATTCACTCCCAATAGAAATGGGGAGATGGTATCATATTGACAGAAGTGAAAGAAAGTCTTTTATATGCCAGAATGGAGATATCGGCTTAAGAAGTTGAAAGGAAAAAATTGATACCAAAACAACTTATAAGCAGACATAACGTTTTAAAATTCAAAACACTGTTTAACTCCAAAGAAAAAAACCAAAGACACTCAGACAGCTTTGCAATTTCAAAAGATGTATCAACAGTAAATTTACTCCTTCTCAACCATAATTTCAACATATTTAAACACTAAAACTATTTCTTTAAACATGTCTATTTACTTGTTTTGTTTCTCATATTTCCATTTATTTAACTATTTTTATTTATGTATTTATTTATTTTCTTTAATATATATATATATTATGTTATCACATCTAATATTCTGTATGAATGTCTTTAACTTCTCTGTAACCTTTATACTTGCATGGTTTTATGAGAAATAAACTTTCTAAACTATCTAACTACTAGCTGTGTAACCTTATGAAAATAAAGAATTTATCATTATTCTTATATCTACAAGTTCTTATCTGTCAGTGGTATATCAATATATATAGATAAGAAGATGTGGTATGAGTGCCAATGAAACAACTATCCATCTAAGTCACAATGTATAAAAAATTAACAACTATAGGTCAAAGTACGGGCTTCAAAATGGAGCCTTGGCTCGCACCGAACAACAAGCTATAAAGGGCCCCAAAACACAGGCACCTGTTTCTATTGTTATGAACAGAAAAATCGACTTTTCATTGTAGCCAACAAAAGACACAAATCAGTAATAAAATTTAACAAGATTTATTATACACAAGTTTACAAGAAGTATTACATAAAAAGAAATGTCAACTTAACTGTCAAAATATATGTCCAATCTTTTATCTTTTCTTTATCCGGAAATTTTCTCGGAATCCACAGAATATTATATCCAATTGGTCACAATCTAGTATGATGTAGTTTGTAAATAAAAGTGTCAATCCAACTGATGAGAATGTTGATGTCTTTCGATGTCTAAGTCTATCTATGTCTATCTCTAAATCTCTATATTATTCAACTAACTTTTGGGTCTGGATTTAAATACTCAAACGGAAATTTCTAGACAACGCTAGAAATATAAATTACGCATCTTTTGTTATGATCATTCTGGAAACGTTATGTAAGTGAAATAGAAAGTTCTGATCATTCCATTAGTATCAATGATTGTTCCAGCGATTTCTAAACTGCATAGTTGTAACACAATGTATATTATTTTGTACACAATGTAAACATGTATAATAGGCCACACAAAACAAATTATGCCAACTAAATAAATATGATAGTTACAATATCATAACACTATCCATGGGTAGGTCGACTATCCATATGTTACATATGAATAGTCGACCTTCCCTTGGATAGAAATAAGTGCCTGTGCCCGTAAATTACAACAAATCAAACAATCTAATCTTTATAAAAAACGAGTAACGAGAAACACTTACGAACCACACCAACAAACGACAACCACTGAACAACAGGCTCCTGACTTAGGACAGGTGCATACACGACGCACTGTGAAATATCAATTGAAATGGCTTAAGTCGATCAAAAAGACATTTTTACAAAAACTAGTAAACATACACTATACACTAAACGAATAAGTTTATTCTATGACACAATATAGATACAATATTAATACGTAGGTGCCTATATAACATAGACGTTACAGGTAGTAATAAAAATATAGGAACAGTGTCAAAAAGACAACTCTAACCAGGGACAAAATGGTGTGAAATAAATATACAATATGTATACATTGTCGGAAAATATGTAAAAAATAAAATCACAAAATACTGAACTCCGAGGAAAATTCAAAACGGAAAGTCTCTAATCAAATGGCAAAATCAAAAGCTCAAACACATCAAACGAATGGATAACAGTTTTAACTGTCATATTCCTGACTTGGTACAGGCCTTTTTCTATGTAGAAAATGGTGGATTAAACCTGGTTTTATAGCTAGATAAACCTCTCACTTGTATGACAGTCGCATCAAATTCCATTATATTGACAACGATGTAATTTATTTGTATGAGCTTTAGAAACAGGACGAAAAGCGAGTACAAATAAATTATGTATTTTCAAACAATGAACATATATTGTTTTTATCCTGCAATTTACACCCAACACTTGAAACTTTAGTTGTTAAAAATCCAAATCATTGTCTTATTTTTCAAAGAAATCGACATATTTCAAAAGCGGACCGCAAATAGGACCCCAAAATGAACTGTTACGCAAAAAGAAATATCCACATTACCGCTTGCTCAACATAGAAGCGGGGTAACAGATGACTTAATTTGTACAAGTACAAATAATTTAATTTTGGATGTAACACGTCTTCTGATTGGATGAAACTTTTTTGTCTATCAGCTCATAGACATAATTTTGTCATGTGACGTAGACGTCATCAACGTTTTTTTTTTTTGAATGATTTACTCATTAAAAATGGAATTTAGAATTACATTATAAGGAATGAATGTAATATTTTTTTCTGTCTATTCGAAATAACCTCAAAAATGTGGAGCACACTTTTAAATAACCCGCTACGCACCACATTTTTGATGTTATTTCTTCATATACAGAAAAAATATTACAGTCATTCCTTAAATAAAGCAAAAATTATTTGTGTACCTGTTATTTATACAATAGTTAGCTGATTGCAGGATAAAAGAACGTACACCGGTATGTTAGGTATACCTTAAATTGTATAAGTACAAAGCATTCGACAGTACATAAATTTCAAATACTAATACTAATACTTTATTTTCCAAAAGCAATACAGCCTTTAGGCATATAACAAAATAGTCATCAACTTTCAATACACACATACATCAGACAAATATTTCCTAATTTATTCAGTTCTTTTACACATTGTACTGATAATAACTGCACACGTTTTAAAGCTGAATGATTTCTTCAATAGCATTATTTTATATATCTTTTACGTATATCTTCATATTTCTTACATATTAAAATGAAATGACACTCATCTTCATGGATTAGCCTTCTTCAAAGCAATGACCATTCGTTTATTCTGGGGCCAAAGGGTTTTAAAATAAATTGTTTGATTCTGAATTTCAAGAAAATTATTTATTTTAGAATGAAATTGAAAAATTAGTTGTTTCAAATGAACAGTGAGTTTCAAAAGAAATTCTTGCTCCTGTATGTATTTAAACTGAGTTGATGATACTCTCGGGGACTAATAGTCCATCCGCAGCGGAATCGACCCAGTGATGTAAAAAATGAAAATAACACGTTCTAAATTTCATGCGCTCGAAGCGCCTTTCTGGATTAACCTTCATCATAATCAAATATTTGAATGCCAGGATGTATATAAAAGACCCCAGACAGTTGAAGAGCTGTACAACCAAAAAGGACCAAACATCATAGCCAATTCCATGTTGGAAAAATTGGAGTAATACCATTTCAAAAAAGTGTGGGAATCAACTTAGATATATTAATACACAGGTTGACCCAAATTTCATTGAACAATAATTTACACAAGCATAAGATACTAATATAATACTTTCAAAATTCTTATCAACTGATTCAATTGATGTACAAATACTTTTGAAAATTAATTCAGAAATAGTAAATCATTATAAATTTTGATTTACAAAGGAACTATATGCAAGTGTATATCTAAAATAAAAGGGTTGTTCGACCAATCTTTTCTTAATTCAAGGACAAATAACATGTCAAAAGTTGACAGTTGATAATTAAAATGGTGTAGAAAGTTTCTGCAAGTCATAAAAACACATAATCAGTTTCATAATATGGGTTCAATCCAGCATTCTGCACCATCTCCAAAACCAGAGTGATCGCATAGATCCAGCATGGCTGAATCAAAAAACGGCATAAAGATAAATATAAGGTCATGAATTATATTTTACAGAGTAGTTATTGGTAGCACGGTAGTATTTGCATTCCAGAATTTAGGTTGCTCTTTTGTGTACTCTACTTAGGTCAATGTATCTGAACAGTGTGGTTGGACAAAAAATACAGTATCAACTGAACATACTTTCCCAAACTGAGGGATGAAATAATTTTACATACAGGTGAAAATTAATTTTTGAGAATTTTTTTAAATTTTGTATTCACTGCATGATAAAAGACCTAAAAGCACTGGTGGCCTTAGGTTTTAAAGATATCAAAAAAAGTAAACCGTCATGATACATATTCAAATTCATTTCTGAATAATATAATGAAAGTACTTCAGTTAACTGTTTATGTAGAATTTTTGACAGCGTTAGAAAGTGGTGAAAGTTCTAAAAAGGCTATCATTATCCCTTATGGGCCAGGAAATACTACCGTGCCCCCTTAAGTTGAAGATACATAGACTCAGGTGAGCAACACATTGACATTATACTAGCTTTATTTTAAGTAAATTTTCGGATATTGACCCATGCGTGAAATATAATCAGGATAAATTGGTCTTGAAAGATTAATAATAAACTTTATGTAGCTCAAATGACTTTATTCATGAGCTTCTGTCATGACCCCAAATAGAGTTTAACGAAACCCTGATCTTAATAGAACCTTACACAGCCCGAGAGTAAAATTTTCCTAACATTAAGATGTCTAGCTACACCTGCATTAAGGAGTCTGACAACGACCCAGTTCTACGTAATATCTTAGATGTATATGTATGCCCACAAAATCTTTGTGTTTACATACAAGTCCACATTGCCTCACTGCTGAAGGTTTGATAACTAGTTGACCAGAGAATAGACAAATAGTGCAGCCTACCATCAATGTAAATGAATGTCTCTGTCATTTCTTAATGATTTTAATATACTGTTTTGTCAGCTCGTACAAATACAATATCTTGTCTTGATATCAAAAGACTCGTAATTTAATTGGGATTCAGGAAGAATATCTTAAACCCCTATGCAAATCCTGTTTTTATCACATGGAATTTTATAGAAAAAGAAATACAATGCATTGCAACCAATAAGTAAAGATCCAGTCGCAATACTTTGTACCTTTCCTTCCTAATCGATAAAATGTTGTCAGGGAAGTCCATTTCATATATTTACAGTAATCTCTTGATATGGCAGGGCCCAAATTTCATATGGGAAACATAAAACAAATTGTTAAAAAAAAATAACAAAAGAGATGAACATTGTGGCATTATGCAAGAAATATTCTGATTGAGTTTTGTGTTAAAGCCATTTTCAGCACTTTTGACTATATTTAGGGTGGCAGTTTTTATTGGATGAGGGAGCTGGAGTGGCTGGATAGAACCATCAACCTTTACCAGGAAGAATCAAACTCACCTGCCATGAATGTGTTGGAAACAGTGTTAACAGGCTAGAGATTCAGTAGATGAACTACTTTAACCACTTGGTCACTAAAGCCAAAATATTCTGTAATAAATTACATTGAATTCCAGACATTAGTTTAGGGGCCAACAGATATAAGTTACCTACCCTTTTCGAGATATGGGAAAGTTTTAATGTTTTGCTGTGATAAACTCCATAAATTATTTGGATCACAAACTAAAGAAGAAATCGCACAAAAACATTATCATATTCTCAGAAAGTTGCCTTTAATTTCAGTCAAAAGAGAAAATCTGGATCCAAAATGCAGAAGTAGTAAGACAAACACAACATTTCTTAAGGATGTTAGTATAAAAAAGCATTTTAGAGAAAGAAATGTTTTATTGCAAAACAGCTGTAACATACATATGCAATAACAAAGGTTTTAAAACATACATCAACATATCTTGTCATTAATAAAGGGAAATAACTGCAAGATTGTTTACTACATTTAACATATTGTTACCAGCACAATATTTCAGATATCTGAATGCCGAAATGATTGATGTACAATGAAATGAAATTATACATTTGTAGATTTTCAAAGTAATCATTCTTCATCATTAAAATTTCTGTGGAAAATCTACACAAGTTTTTATGTTTTTTTCCCCTAGTCAGGAACATTACATTTTTCCAAATAGATTTATTTATCAATACCTTATAAATATCTGACCAACTTATTATAATCCAGATAACTAATGCTAGATTGAATTTAATCTATGAGAGTTATGGTCCAGTAAAAAGCTAAGACATTTCATATCAAGGCAAAGAAAGCAATTTTTTTTCTTCTAATCAAAGCAGAGATACTAATGTTATAATGTGTTATTCTAAATAGACATAGGAAGATGTGGTATCAGTGCCAATGAGACAACTCTCCATCCAAGTAACAATTTATAAAAGTAAACCATTATAGGTCAAGGTACGGCCTTCAACACGGAGCATTGGCTCACACCGAACAGCAATTGTTCATAAATGAAAATAGATATGATGACTAAATTATAAGCTATAGATTGAAAAGACATTTGCTAGAGTATTTTTTGTTAATAGCATGTAAATTTTTTTTTTAATGAGAACATATTCTGAACCATAGTATATTGACCCCTATATAAACATTTCAAAATATTTTTTTCTTTTCTATAAAAATGGAAAAAAAAATATATTCTATAACTCATATATGTTGGTATAAGTCAATGAGACAACCCATTAACACGGAAAACCTATAAGACAATTGAAGATATGATTTTGTATCTTTTTTACATTTTAAACACTGAACAATTATTAAAAACCATAATTTTTTTGTGATTTATTTTTATATAGATATAAAAAGATGTGGTATGAGTGCCAATGAGACAACTCTCCATCCAAGTCAAAATTTATAAAAGTAAACCATTATAGGTCAAAGTACGGTCTTAACACGAAGCCTTGGCTCACACCGAACAGCAAGCTATAAAGGGCCCCCAAAATTACCAGTTTAAAACCATTCAAACGGGAAAACCAACGGTCTAATCTATATAAAAAACGAGAAACGAGAAACACTTATGAACCACATCAACAAACGACAACTACTGAACATCAGATTCCTGACTTAGGACAGGTGCAAACAATTGCACCGGGTTTAAACGTTTTAATGGTACCAAACCTTCACCCTTATCTGAAACAATAGTGTAACATCACAACATAGAAAGACACACTATAAAATATCAATGAAAAGGCTCAACTCAATCAAAAGACATATTAACACCAGTGAACATACACTGAACAAATAAATTTGATCTATGATACAATGTAAATACAAAAATCAATAAACTAAGGGAAGAATAATTAAAGTAACATGTTATACCGCTGTGAAATGTTAAACAATTTAAGAAAAACAATAAACAGCATATATATGTTCGTAAAATCTGAATAAGATCTCTATATCAATCAACACATTAAACTTCTGATAAGGAAATGTTAAGCTTTTCGATTAAAGGGGGATAACTTAAAGTTAACATAATAAAAATCTCATCAAATATTTACATAAGAGGGACGAAAGACACCAGAGGGAAGTCAAACTCAAGATCGAAAATAAACCGACAACGGCATGGCTAAAAATAAAAGACAAACAGACAAATAATAGTACACAAGACACAACATAGAAAACTAAAGACTAAGCAACACGAACCCCACCAAAAACTGGGGGTGATCTCAGGTGTTCCGGAAGGGTAAGCAGAACCTGCTCCACATGTGGCACCCGTCGTGTTGCTTACGTTATTTCAAATTCGGTAAATAGTATAATTCGGTAGGTCACATTCGTGAAAAGGGAAGGGAATTGTAGTTACGACATAAGGAACATATCCAATATCATCTGTGAAACGGTTATTCCATTACGGTCAACCAACTCGTGATGGCGTCCGTAAAATTTACGAAGGGATGATTTCAACTTCACCACTTGGAACTCTTGGTTTAATAGCTTCCTTTTGAGCAGCAGTCCTCTATCAAGGAAATCATTGTAGGAAATACAAGCCCGGGAATATCGTATCAATTGGGAGATCTATACTCCGTATGCAGGCGCTGCTGGAATGTTGCTACATAGAAATGGAAAGTTCACAATTGGGAAGCAGAAATCATCTCTTTTGTCGTAAAGTTTTGTTTTCAACCGACCCTCACTGTCAATTTCTAGATGTAAGTCAAGATATGAGGCAGACTTATCTGTATCTGTAGTATCCTTTATCTCTAGTTCGATGGGATAGATTCGTTCAACATAGTCACCAAATTTTGTATTATTTAGTGAGAACGGATAGCGGAACGTAAAGTTAAAGGATATTGCTAACTTCTTATCTTTCTTCCTAAGAAGTTCCTGTATGAAGTCAGCCTCATAATAATAAAGAAACAAGTCGGCAAGAAGAGGGACAAAGTATTTACACATTATTTGCAGCACATATGTTGCTATTGTGCTATTACAAATGTCATAAATTGTCATAAACTATTGGGGAAAATCTAGAACTTAATTTCTAAATAAATTTATCTAAATGCCTATTCAAATATCAACAGCAAACTAAAGGATTTCCCATATTTTGTGTAATTACTACCAAGACACCACAGATCATATAAATCAAATTGATGTTTTTATTACTATAAAAGATCTTTTCCTTTATAAACATTTGTCATAGTCCTTATCACAAGACTGTCTTTTGTTGTATCATTATACAATGTTAAATCTGATCCATAAACATGCATAGGGATTACACCGGTAGTCATACCATGAGACTCAATTCTTACAAAGACTATAAACAATGTAATCCTTGTCGATATCATTATAGTGAGGTCAGGGAGTATTTCATCAATCTTTTATTTTTACTATAAATAGTTCTTACTTTTGTTTTGTACTAACTTTTATCTGTCTTTTCTGGATATATTTATTTTTTTACACTTTCTACAGAAAATTATGGACATGAAACAAAAATTTTCATACAAAACCTTGAAGTATAAATGGCAACTGTCCATAACAATGAACATAAAACAATTAAAGCATGTTAATATTCTGTAAAGTATAAAAATACATTCAAAAAATATTTACAAGCAGTATTTTTCCTAATGATATGAGTTCATGACAAAAGTGTATCACAACAGTGGTCACAATACTGCATATCTATCATCTACATAGTATAAAACTCAAATGTAAATTATGCAAATAGAGTGTGTGACTATTCCTTTCTTTCATCATTTTATAAATTAAGAGTCTAAATCTTTAAAGATATTCCCTTCCATAAAATTGCAAATTATCAGTTTTGATAAATCAATTAATAAATAATACAATTATTTGTAGTCTTGAGAAAACAGATCTTTCATTGGGCCCAGTATTAGCATATCAAAAATACAAAGGAACTTCCTTATAAAAAAGTTTTGGTCTTCTGGAAACTTGAAATATTTTCTTTTATGAATAAAATAATGTATTTTCCAATAACAATTTTTAAGAGATATAATTCATATGCAATGTAAAGTGGAGATGTCATGCTGGTTATGAGTTAGATCTTATTTTCTACTCCATACATCCTTGCAGCGTTTAACCATCTACAAAATCAAACAACATTGAAAAACATCTTGTGGATTTTTTCTAATAATTTTACCATTTGAAAGATACATATTATTTTTGTATACAAAGCAGTTGCTTGATTACCTTTTAACAGATATATTTACTTAATGTTTAAGATCGTAAAGCCAGTTAAAATATAACATTCCAGGAGAGTTAACTATCAAATTTACCTTGTAAATTTGTTTAGGATCTATCTCCTGGGACAGTTCCTTGATTATGATATCTCCAAATGCAATCACTATTCCCGGGCACTGAAGAAAACCAAGAGAGATATTAAAACATTTTTTTTTGAAGTTATATGATAATCAGATTGATATTAAACATAAATGTAAACATTTGGTATTATCCTGTGTTTATTAGACATTTTTCTAATTTTGTTTGTACTTTTATATACATATACAGATAAGGAGATGTGGTCACTGAGACATATATCCACAAGAAACCAAATGTGGGATGTAAGACATTGTACTGCCTTCAACAATAAGAAAAACCCATACTGTAGAACAATTCAATGGAGAAAACCAACCGTGGAATATAATTATCTACAGAATAAGATAATTGTGTATCATTTTACTATATCAAAGGAACAGTATCATTATATACTTATTTATTAATCAAAAAAATAATTTTTTTATCAATTAATTTTGTGAAATGAATACAAGTCAAACAAAATAAAAACTTAAAAGATATAACTATAAAATAATTACTTCATTTGCCATGAATGTAGGCAGAAGGTCACATGCTTTTTCTAACAAAAATTTGATGGCTGCTGCAGTCTTGTTTTCCTTCAATGTTCCAGAAAGGTAGTTCATCAAGGTCTCACAGACTAAACATCCTTCAGCGCTTTTCACTGTGTTATCTTGTAAAAAAAAGAATATTGCAAAGATGGACTTTAAAGCTCCAACGGTAATCATACTTTATTTCATATGTGTTGATCAATGAAGAGATTTAAACATAAAAGGTACCTTCGAACATTCATGCTTGTCAAACATACCAGGCTTAGCAAAAGTGCAGCATGCCAATTGATATTTTGTCTGTCACTTTGTATGTATATAAGTCTGTTTTTGTCATACAGAATTTCGTTATGTCAATCAGCATCAATAATATATCTACTTTTGTGTGTAAGATCCCTTTTATGGCAAAAGTAAATATGCGATTTTGTCATGCAACCCCATAGGATTGAATTCAAATTATGGCACAATCTCTGGAGACTGAAGACACAGAAGTGATTTTTTTCTGGAACTTTGACCCCTGTTAAAAGAAGCAAGCTTTTGATTCATGTCGCAAATGCTATATATTTTTTATCCAGGCTGGAAAAATAATAAAATTGCAGTTGGTGACACGTGCAGAGCCAAGCACTAACCCTTGCATATTTCAAAAGTATTTTATAACTTAGATCTTATTGCAGTTATTTTTTCTGTCAATAAATTTTCTGTAATTAAATGGCTCTTGAAAATTATTTGGTTTACAGAATATACACTTACTTTTATTCTTTTATTCATGACTGGTTCACTGTGCAGAAGAATTTCAGATACAGGTTTGGGTAATGTTTTGATTGGTTGTGGTATGAGAACTGGTTCCCCTCTCATCAGAATTGCTGGTTTTGGTAAAGACTTGACTGAGGCAGTACATAAGCCAAGTTCCTTGCATACCTCAGATGGTTTTTCTTTGAGTAAAAGGTTGATTATCAACTGTTCATACTGGTTGACAAATGTGATACATTCTCGGCTGATGGTGCAAGGCATTAAACTACAGACTTTGTCAAGGGCAGCTTTAATCACAGCCTGAAAGTAAAAAAGTCCAAATTAAAATATGTTCAACACAATGGATATACCTAATGTCCAAAGAAACTGTGTATGCCAAGATTATCAAAGTCCTATAACTCCAGCATAAATTGTCAAATCAAAATAATGATACAGTATGCCTGTTATTCAGTGGTGTTGTTTGTTGCTGTATATCATATTTGTTTTTCGTTCATTATTTTGTACATAGATCAGGCCGTCGGTTTTCTCGTATGAATTGTTTTACATTTGTCATTTCGGGGTCTTTTATATCTAACTATGCGGTATGGGTTTTACTCATTGTTGAAGGCCGTGCGGTGACCTATAGTTGTTAATTTCTGTGTCATTTGGTCACTTGTGGAGAGTTGTCTCATTGGTAATCATACGACATCTTTTTATTTTTATATTAACTATACATCATGACATGACAAACGATGAAAGCTTTCAGACAAACAGTCCCAGAGTCATTTGCAATCACCAGGTGTCATTGTGGTACAATACTCATAACAAGAATTTGTGCCAGGTATTAGGACACTATGCCCTGTTTGCACCATCAAATTTCAAAGATTATTGAACTGCAAAATCTTCCTCTGATACATACTTTACTCACATACCAATCTTATCACTATACAAAAAATAACTCACAAAACCATACAATCCCTACATAGACAATTCACTTACAGAACAATTGATACACATAAGAACCTAATAACAATAACAATAATTCACATACTTCACTCACATACCAATCTTATCACTATACAAACAAATAATTCACAAAACCATACAATCCCTACATAGACAAGTAATTAAAAGAAGTACCTTCTCTCTTCACAGATACTTCACGATTAGAACAACTCAATGATTTTACAGACATTTACTCATAGAACCAGGTAATCACTATAGAATCACTGAGACATCTTATTTAGAGTGACAGGTGTATACTGCAATAATTAACTGTATATTTTACTAACCAGAGATCTGTTATTGCCTGTCTTTCTACAGTGGACAGTACATATTCACAGAGAACACATTCTTCTGATGCTGAAACACTGGATTCTACAATTAATCAATTAAATCACACATGTCAGAATTTAGAAGCAATATAGAACAGGATTCTACAAGAAATGAATTAACATCTAAAGATTACCAACTCTTCATTTCAAAGTTCATGTGTCAGAGAATAGGATATGTGATATTTACTGGTATATAAACACTAAGCGCAAATTATGTGCTAAATGTTTTTTGTGACTCACTTTAATAAATGCCTTCCATTAATTTTCTTCAATTTAATCAAAATCCTTTCATTTTTTTCAATATTATTTATAAAGTATTGTTGCATGCTTGAAGAAACTTCTTTCAACTCTGAATAATCTAATTTTAGAAAAAAAAAAATCAAAATCAAATTTCACTCCCTTAATGTTTAAATAATTGTCACAAATCCAAGTCCCTGAGGCATAAAAGTTTACAGCAGAATGCATTGAGTGTGTAGGTAAAGGTAGAATCTTTGGTTAGCTTGCTTGCTAGCTGAACCGTGAAGTCATCATTAGGTTATGTATACTACCCTCCTTTCGGAGTAGTCTAGTCCTACAGACAGATAGATTGGTTATCTGTCGGACTAATTTACTCTAAAAGGAAGGTAGTTTACCTAACCTAATAATGACTTCACGGTTCAGCTAGCAAGCAAGCTAACTAAAGATATTACCTTCATCTACACACTCAATGCATTCTACTGTAAAATAATTGAAAATTTCACACCTGTCCCAAATGATGAAAAAGATTCCAGGAATTCTTTTATTACTTTTCAGTTTCAATTATGAAGGGAACTCTCGGAAATATTACTATACACATCAACAGGTAACAACTTTATAGCAATAGCTACGACAAGATTAAAGTCCATATGATTTTTACAACAGATGTTTGTATAAATCTAAAACAGCAGAAACTGATGTTTGACTGGTGTACACAGTCCTAACTTGTCACAGACAACAGGTATTTATATAAGTCTAAAGGGAAGACTCTGACTTACTGATGTGTGATTCGATGGGTGTACACAGTCCTTACTTGTCACAGACAACAGGTATTTATATAAGTCTAAAGTGAAGTCTCTGACTTACTGATGTTTGATTTCATTGGTGTACACAGTCCTAACTTGTTACAGACAACTGGTATTTATATAAGTTGATAGGGAAGACTTTGACTTACTGATGTTTGATTTCATTGGTGTACACAGTCCTAACTTGTCACAGACGACAGGTATTTATATAAGTCTAAAGTGAAGTCTCTAACTTACTGATGTTTGATTTCATTGGTGTACACAGTCCTAACTTGTCACAGACAACAGGTATTTATATAAGTCTAAAGGAAGACTCTGACTTACTGATGTTTGATTTCATTGGTGTACACAGTCCTAACTTGTCACAGACAACAGGTATTTATATAAGTTGATAGGGAAGACTTTGACTTACTGATGTTTGATTTCATTGGTGTACACAATCTTAACTTGTCACAGACAACAGGTATTTATATAAGTTGATAGGGAAGACTTTGACTTACTGATGTTTGATTTCATTGGTGTACACAGTCCTAACTTGTCACAGACGACAGGTATTTATATAAGTTTAAAGTGAAGTCTCTGACTTACTGATGTTTGATTTCATTGGTGTACACAATCTTAACTTGTCACAGAGGACAGGTATTTATATACGTCTAAAGGGAAGACTGACTTACTGATGTTTGATTTGATTGGTGTACACAGTCCTAACTTGTCACAGACAACAGGTATTTATATAAGTCTAAAGTGAAGTATCTGACTTACTGATGTTTGATTTCAATGGTGTACACAGTCCTAACTTGTTACAGACAACTTGTATTTATATAAGTTGGTAGGAAGACTTTGACTTAATGATGTTTGATTTCATTGGTGTACACAGTCCTAAATTGTCACAGACGACAGGTATTTATATAAGTCTAAAGTGAAGTCTCTGACTTACTGATGTTTGATTTCATTGGTGTACACAATCTTAACTTGTCACAGAGGACAGGTATTTATATACGTCTAAAGGGAAGACTGACTTACTGATGTTTGATTTGATTGGTGTACACAGTCCTAACTTGTCACAGACAACAGGTATTTATATAAGTCTAAAGTGAAGTATCTGACTTACTGATGTTTGATTTCAATGGTGTACACAGTCCTAACTTGTTACAGACAACTTGTATTTATATAAGTTGGTAGGGAAGACTTTGACTTAATGATGTTTGATTTCATTGGTGTACACAGTCCTAAATTGTCACAAACAACAGGTATTTATATAAGTCTAAAGAGAAGACACTGACTTACTGATGTTTGATTTCATTGGTGTATACAGTCCTAAGTTGTCACAGACAACATATATTTATATAAGTCTAAAGGGAAGACACAGACTTACTGATATTTGATTTGATGGGTGTACACAGTCCTTACTTGTCACAGACAACAGGTATTTATATAAGTCTAAAGGGAAGACTCTGACTTACTGATGTTTGATTCCATTGGTGTACACAGTCCTAACTTGTCACAGACAAGAGGTATTTATATAAGTCTAAAGTGAAGTCTCTGACTTACTGATGTTTGATTTCATTGGTGTACACAGTCCTAACTTGTCACAAACAACAGGTATTTATATAAGTCTAAAGGGAAGACTCTGACTTACTGATGTTTGATTTCATTGGTGTACACAGTCCTAACTTGTCACAGACGACAGGTATTTATATAAGTCTAAAGTGAAGTCTCTGACTTACTGATGTTTGATTTCAATGGTGTACACAGTCCTAACTTGTCACAGACAACAGGTATTTATATAAGTCTAAAGTGAAGTCTCTAACTTACTGATGTTTGATTTCAATGGTGTACACAGTCCTAACTTGTTACAGACAACTGGTATTTATATAAGTTGATAGGGAAGACTTTGACTTAATGATGTTTGATTTCATTGGTGTACACAGTCCTAACTTGTCACAAACAACAGGTATTTATATAAGTCTAAAGAGAAGACACCGACTTACTGATGTTTGATTTCATTGGTGTACACAGTCCTAAGTTGTCACAGACAACAGATATTTATATAAGTCTAAAGGGGACACTGACTTACTGATATTTGATTTGATTGGTGTACACAGTCTTAACTTCTCACAGAAAACTGGTATTTATATAAGTCTAAAGGAAGTCTCTGACTTACTGATGTTTGATTTCATTGGTGTATACAGTCCTAACTTGTCACAAACAACAGGTATTTATATAAGTCTAACGTGAAGTATCTGACTTAGTGATGTTTGATTTCAATGGTGTACACAGTCCTAACTTGTTAGAGACAACTGGTATTTATATAAGTTAATAGGGAAGACTTTGACTTAATGATGTTTGATTTCATTGGTGTACACAGTCCTAACTTGTCACAAACAACAGGTATTTATATAAGTCTAAAGAGAAGACACCGACTTACTGATGTTTGATTTCATTGGTGTACACAGTCCTAACTTGTCACAGACGACAGGTATTTATATAAGTCTAAAGGGAAGACTGACTTACTGATGTTTGATTTGATTGGTGTACACAGTCTTAACTTGTCACAGACAACTGGTATTTATATAAGTCTAAAGGGAAGACTGACTTACTGATGTTTGATTTGATTGGTGTATACAGTCCTAACTTGTCACAAACAACTGGTATTTATATAAGTTGATAGGGAAGACTGACTTACTGATGTCTGATTTGATTGGTGTACACAGTCCTAACTTGTCACAAACAACAGGTATTTATATAAGTCTGAAGGGAGGACTCTGACTTACTGATGTTTGATTTCATTGGTGTACACAGTCTTAACTTGTCACAGACAACAGGTATTTATATAAGTCTAAAGTGAAGTCTCTGACTTACTGATGTTTGATTTCATTGGTGTATACAGTCCTAACTTGTCACAAACAACAGGTATTTATATAAGTCTAAAGTGAAGTCTCTAACTTACTGATGTTTGATTTGATTGGTGTACACAGTCTTAACTTGTCACAGAGAACAGGTATTTATATAAGTTGATAGGGAAGTCTCTAACTTACTGATGTTTGATTTCATTGGTGTACACAATCTTAACTTGTCACAGACAACAGGTATTTATGTAAGTCTAAAGGGAAGACTCTGACTTACTGATGTTTGATTTCATTGATGTACACAGTCTTAACTTGTCACAGACAACAGGTATTTATATAAGTTGATAGGGAAGACTTTGACTTACTGATGTTTGATTTCATTGGTGAACACAGTCCTAACTTGTCACAGACGACAGGTATTTATATAAGTCTAAAGTGAAGTCTCTGACTTACTGATGTTTGATTTGATTGGTGTACACAGTTTTATCTTGTCACAGAAAACTGGTATTGATATAAGTCTAAATGGAAGACTGACTTACTGATGTTTGATTTGATTGGTGTACACAGTCCTAACTTGTCACAAACAACAGGTATTTATATAAGTCTAAAGTGAAGTCTCTGACTTACTGATGTTTGATTTCATTGGTATACACAGACAACAGGTATTTATATAAGTCTAAAGGGAAGACTCTGACTTACTGATGTTTGATTTGATTGGTGTACACAGTCTTAACTTGTCACAGACAACAGGTATTTATATAAGTCTAAAGGGAAGACACTGACTTACTAATGTTTGATTTCATTGGTGTACACAGTCCTAACTTGTCACAGACAACAGTGGGATTGAGTGCTTGTTTTAGGAGTTCCAGAATGGCAGGAACATACTGATTGATGAAAGATGTACACTGGTCCTTCAATCCTCTAGGTAAACGGTCACAGAGCTTGTTCAAAGCTGATTCTATTTAGGCCTGTTATTTTACAAATTCATAAGGGTTCCGCGGAACCCAGTGTCTCGCCTACTTTTGCTGTTAATCGCAGGCTCAACAAAAATGAGATGAGGAAAACATTTAATAAAAATATTCCTCTCGATACAATTTATTTTATTGTAAGAAGCTTCTGTCCAAGTTTGGTAAAAATCTAGGATAGTTTATGAACCTAATAAATGTTTTAAAAAATTTAACTGCAGACTGTATGTAATGTTAACTGGAAAAAAAAATAAGTCTATTTATAAGTAAAATATGGATAAACAAGTACAAAATTTTAATAAAAATTTTCTTCTGGATACTAGCTTTTGATCATAAACAAACTTCTGTCCATGTTTGGTACAAATCCAGGATAGTTTAAGAAAGTTATTAAAATTTTAAAAACTTTAACCACAGAGTGAATGTAATGTTTCCTGGCAGAAAAACTAAGTCCATTTATAAGTAAAATATGGAAAAACAGGATTTTGTTTTTTTAATTTACTTCTGGATACTATCTCATGAACATAAACAAGCTTCTGTCCAAGTTTGGTAGAATCCAGGATAGTTTGAGAAAGTTATTTAAATTTTAAAAACTTTAACAACAGAGTGAATGTAATGTTTCCTGGCAGAAAAACTAAGTCCATTTATAAGTAAAATACGGATAAAGAGGATTTTTCTTTTACAAAATTTACTTCTGGATACTATCTAATGATCATAAACAAGCGTCTGTCCAAGTTTGGTAGAAATCCAGGATAGTTTAAGAAAGTTATTAAAATTTCAAAAACTTTAACCACAGAGTGAATATTTGTGGACGCCGCCGCCGCCGACGACGACGACGCCGACGGAATGTAGGATCGCTATGTCTCGCTTTTTCGACAAAATGGATCACTGGTAATATATAAGACACATTCAGATATGTATTTCGGTAAAAGAAGTTTAAATGCACTACATAGTATTTTCACGCTTATTCCATCATCACCTCCTACCAGGGTAACTGTTGAAGCGCTATTCATGGATGTGAAGACTAATATTACTAATGACGATATAGTATATATATTCTACAGTTTAATCTTGAATACACTATCATTTCACACTAATACGATTTTTTATACTGTCATTCTAAAAGTTACAAAATGCATGCAATTAAAGATTCTACAGAACAATAGTACTTTTTACAGCTCTCAAATATAATTGTTTCAGGGAAATAATTTTCTGATTTTACATTTTACAGCATTCTTTTTTCCTTAAATTAACTTGCTTTTTAGAAATATCTTCCCTATAAAACTACTTACTGTTGTAGTACTCTTGGCGAGGATAGCATCCAGTTCATTCATAGCAACTTTACATATATCGCAATATACACCTGAGGTCTTCACTGGATTGGTGTCGTGGATTAGCATGGCAGGAGTGATGTCCAGGGCTATTATGGGTTCTGATTTAGTCAGGATACAATAGATATTGCTGGTTTTGTCATTTCAACTGCTGTACAGAATCCTACGAAGCTGCACACTGTTTCAGGGTCTTAAAATTATATAATGAATACAATATTATTCTTATATCTTATGATTGTTACAAAAGATTTTTACTGAAATTATTAGCTACAGAAATCAACATTGTCAGTAGACTGGTAAACCTGAGATAAAAGTAATATTCATCAAACAATTTCACTGTAGTAATGTAAACACATTTTCAAAATCTCTGATTGTTTCCCAATCAACTCTTATTTCTATTAAAATATTGCTTAAACTGAAATCCCTCTATAACAAGAGTTGACATTTTGAATAAAAGAAAACAGGTCGACATAAAAATGTTTGATGATGTTAAAGAACTTACCAACTCATTTGCCAACAACTCAAAGAGGACTGAAGCATACTCATCTACCAGACTGGAACACTGAAAAACAGTAAGATCCTGAAAGTTTGTAGTGTATGTTATTTCTTTGGTATTGGTATGATCATCCTACAGTTTGATACAGAATTTCTCAAACAGGAATTAGGAAGAGGGAGATGGTATAGCTGAATCAAAAATGTCCTCACTACCCTCCAAAAGTCCCCTGATATTTTTTCTGTCATTAACTAGTAACTGATATAAGAAATGTCAACATTTGATGACATATTTGTTCAAGATTTTTGTAGGGTAGTTTTGTCCAAGAATCACCAATATTTTTTTTACCATTGCATCAAGCATTTATTAAATGTAAGTGACAGAGTTATCACAATAGGTGAAGCAGATTTTCTATTTGTATTACAATATTAATTTAATGCATTCATTTGTCACAGAAATTTGTAGAAGGAAAGGAAATTATATTGTGCCATTTTGATTACAAGAAATAAAGATACAAACAAATAAAAGTAAGTGTTGCAGTCTCTGACCAAACTTCACTATAATCTAAGTCAGGATGACTGGAAATCTCATATAGTAAGTCAAAACATCACAGTACCCTTTAAATAGTTGTGGAACTGATGTGGTAGATCAGAAATATAAATGTATTCCTCTTACCTCACTGGCTAAACCTCCAAGTCTGCTACATAATTCTTTTTTAACAAAATCTTTAATTTTACCCTGAAAATTAAATTGTAATGTAATACTAGACATTGAACAAACTTAAAAGTATGTAAATTTGAAAAAAAAATCAAATATAGATCACTTATCATTTGATACATCCACATACTGAATAACTTAGGCATGGCCATATTTAATCATAAACTGTAAATTCAGAAATTAATGTGAGGTTTTTATCAATGCGAAAAATGCGACTAGGTGAGTATGGCAATAAAAACTCCGTTCTGATATCTTGTACATATATCTAAAAGCAGATTATCGTAACATTGCAATTTCTGAATTTACAGTATGTATTTTTACTGCAAATTCAGAAATTTAAGCAATGTTTCCATTATTGCAAAAATGCAACAGGATTTAAAAGTGTTGCATTAATCACAAGTCCTCTTTTAAATTTTGTTGGTATCGTTTGTATGCAGTCTTTCCTCACATTCATTAATCATGGAAGTTTGATAAACAACTGCAATAATAAATGCGCACAATCATTTCTGATTCTATCTAGAGACTGGACATAGACATCTTGAGTTGAATATTTTTTTCGACATTTGAATTCTTTGATTAGTTATTTGTTTTATAAAATTGACCATTGGCTTTTTAATGGAGATAAAGAATAAAATACAAGGAGCTATATTTCTTCTACGTATTCTTAATTTGTTTTGATGCAACTTCATCCACAATGTGTTGACAATACCCGTTGTTGTGTGACGTCAGAGGATTAAACTGGGAAATCAGAGTTTTTCACAGCAAACAATGTTATAATAATAATAATTCCCTTTTTACAACTGTGTTATGTAACTTCTTTACATGTCTAGTTACCTTGATTTTTAAATCTGTTATGGTCAGTAGGTTGCACACCTCATTCATGTATTCCTTATATACTGAACTCAACATTTGTAGTTTTACATAATTAAAGCTTTAATTGCTTAATGTTTTCTTAACCCCGTACCATATGTCTATATCTTTTCTTGTTTCTTCCATTGTAATTTTTTTATTTCATGTGTTTGTACAATTTATATTTATCTATTTCTTACAACAACACTCTGATCATGTACTAATTTCTTTATTTCTCCACTGATTTCTTTTCTTCTCTTACCTCTGTACCACCTTGCGTTAACTTTTCCTTAATCTGTTATACCAATCTTACAGATATTACACTCCAATGTCTGGAACAAATAGTTTAACTTATAAAGTAAATGTATCATTGTGTATTGCACGAGATTCGGTGGTGGAATCTGTTTCTCTAATGATTTTTTGACGATATGCAATCTTAACCATTTTTTTCAATCGATCTGCAAAAAGATGTATTCTTTCTAAGTGAGTCATCAGACATGGTCGCCATTTTTCGTGACGTCACAATAGGAATTTCTGAGGAAAGCAAGAAAATTTGACGTAATAATCAAATTTTGACCAATGAAGAACTGAACTCAAACGACCCACACGTTGATTAGATAGAAATAATCAACAGGTCAGGAAAGGGATAAATCGAGTAAGAATTGGAGAAATTAATATCTTTCAATGATATATCTAAGATTCAACAGATTTGTAGGAGAGAGATGACGCACCAGCATTGTAGACCATTTCCATTCGGATACTGAAATAAAGTTTAATACTTGTCATTTGTGTGAATAATGAGAATCTAATAAGTGAATACCTGTGCTGATATCTTTTGGTGTTGTGCTAAGTCTTCAAAGCCAGTACATATCTTCAAAGTGGCACAAATCTGTTCTGGGGTCTACAAAATAAAGGCAAATATTAAACTGGTATTTTATACTATCCAGAAACTAATTACATGTGACTATATATTTCTCTAAACCACAAGACTACAACATTCTATGATTAATTTGATAGGTTTGAGCATTCTTGATGAAATTTTATCCAGAAAAACACTTCAGGTGCAAAAAATGTATAGGTGTTACTTTCATTTCATATCTACTGAGGTCAAAGACTGAGAAATATTGATAATGGTTATGTTCATGGTATAGCTTAAATTGTCTGTCAAGTTTTCAATATATCAAGTTTTGCATAATCTTTTATTTCATCATCTATGAAAAACCTCAATATCAATATCTCAGGACAATTTGGTCTTTATATAGTCAACCAGTCTGCAACGAAGACTTGTTTAAATGATATATCTATGACTACTATTTGTCAATGTTTTTATCGTCAGCTCAATAACTCAGGATCTTTAATCACAAAAAAGAAAGGCCAAATTCTATTGGAAATTTATTGAACATTACAAAATTCTCCCAATTTTCTCCAGGTAAAATAACAAGAATTATTTGTGTAGATTTGAAGATTTTGCTTAAGTGTTTTTTTCATGACAATGAGGATGCAGTTGGAGTAATATGTAAAATTTGTGAAATTCCTGAGTAAAGTAAAAGACTGACTGATATGTATAAAATATTTAAGTATCAATAGTTATCTCTCTTACCAGAGGACTCTCCAACAAATAAAGTAACAACGGCAAATCTGTTTTGACGAAGGAAGTACACTGAAATAAAGGAAACAAATTAACAATATTACATTTCTGATTATTTCTATATTTTTTATCGATCATTTTAAAAAGAGTAAAAACTACAAGGATTTACCTGATCCACTCTATGATAGCACTAATTGATGTGCTATTATTTACTATCTTGTTGAATAGTTTATTCCAGTATAATATCTTAACATATTGAGTTATCTATTTCTGTCTTAAATATTTCATTTTTTGACATGTCACGTTCAAAATTTTCTCTAGGTCAATCGTTTGATTTGACCAGTGAAATGAATGCATCAATAAAAACAAAAAAAGACAAATTCATTGACCCAAAGAGACATTCTATATATAAAATATTCTCCTCAGAAAAACTCTGCATTTAAAACAGAAACTTTAAATAATTATAGAATATCTAATCACATAATTCAAATATCGAAAAATATTCAATGAGTGACCGAACAACACATTTATTCATGAATGCGCATAGGACATGAGTTAATTATCAGAGGTGTTCGGTCTTGAGTTGAATATTTTTTTCGACATTTGAATTCTTTGATTAGTTATTTGTTTTATAAAATTGACCATTGGCTTTTTAATGGAGATAAAGAATAAAATACAAGGAGCTATATTTCTTCTACGCATTCTTAATTTATTTTGATGCAACTTCATCAACAATGTATTGACAATACCCGTTGTAGTGTGACGTCAGAGGAGTAAATTTCACATGTGAAATAATCAGTTTTTATTCAACTGGGAAATCAGAGTTTTTCACAGCAAACAATGTTATAATAATAATAATTCCCTTTTTACAACTGTGTTATATTACTTTTGTACATGTTTAGTTACCTTGTTTTTCAAATCTGTTATGGTTACACACCTCATTCATGTATTCCTTTATTTCCTCCCACAAAAAAACCAATATTTGTCATTATATTTCATTATTTTTATAATAGTGAGCAAATACAACAATGGATTTATGAAGTTAAATCATAAGCAATCTATGCATGAAAAAAATAAAATAGATGTCTGAAAATGCTTCTCTCAAGGATGCTTATATACTGAACTCAACATTCATGTCTGGAACAAATAATTTAACTTATAAATTAAATTTATGATTGTGTAGATTTATATTATTCTCCTTAATTCTATTATCTGTAAAAACCTTTTATTATTTGTTAAAAATCAAAATAAACACTTAAAATTACTTTCCTCCATAATAATGTAGGAAGAAAAACATGACTTTCTGGCAAAATCAGAAATTCAAATTTGTCATATTTGATAATGAAATATATTCTAATGATTATTTTATATTTCCAAACTTTGGACTCCTCAGAAAACAGATTCTTAAAACAGCCCTTCTTCAATAAAATTGAGAATGGAAATGGGAATGTGTCAAAGAGACAACAACCCGACCACAGAACAGACAACAACAGAAGGTCACCAATAGGTCTTCAATGCAGCGAGAAATTCCCGCACCCGGAGGCGTCCTTAAGCTGGCCCCTAAACAAATATATATACTAGTTCAGTGATAATGGACGTCATACTAAACTCAAATTATACACAAGAAACTAAAAGTAAAAATAATACAAGACTAACAAAGGCCAGAGGCTCCTGACTTGGGACAGGCGCAAAATGCGGCGGGGTTAAACATGTTTATGAGATCTCAACCTCCCCTATACCTCTAGCCAATGTAGAAAAGTAAACGCATAACAATACGCACATTAAAAGTCAGTTAAAGAGAAGTCCGAGTCCGATGTCAGAAGATGTAACAAAAGAAAATAAACAAAATGACAATAATACATAAATAACAACAGACTACTAGCAGTTAACTGACATGCCAGCTCCAGACCTCAATTAAACTGATTGAAAGATTATGTCTTCATCATATGAATATCAGGCACAATCCCTCCCGTTAGGGTTTAGTATCATACCATCATAAAATATATGAGAAGAGCATAACCCGTGTCATGCCAACAACTGGTTTTAAATAAATGTGTTTAGTTCCGATGCAAAGACCCTATAAGTGAATCAATATTAAAGCCAAAATATGCATTCTTTAATGACCTGACAACAGTATCGTAACCATATCCCTTCTTAATAAGTCTATTTAAAGGTTTTGTTAGCTTCTGAGGTGAATACTGACATTTTAGTGCTTTATAAAGAATATTACCATAAAAGATTGGATGTGAAATACCTGAACGTATGAGAAGTCTGCATGTTGAGCTATATTTACGAATGATGTCCTTGTACCGATGATAAAATTTAGTAAATGTTTTGACTAGTTTGTGATATCGAAAACCCTGGTGTAATAATTTTTCTGTAATACATAAATTTCTTTCGTTAAAATCTGAAACGTTGTTACATACACGAGCGAATCGTACAAGTTGAGATATATAAACACCGTAAGATGGTGACAAGGGAACGTCACCATCTAAAATGGATAATTAACGATAGGAAATGAAAAATCATCTCTTTTATCATAAATTTTGTATTAAGCTTTCCGTTAATGATATAGATATCAAGATCGAGGAAAGGGCAGTGGTCATTGTTAGTATTAGCTTTATTTAAAGTAAGTTCAACAGGATAAATTTCTTTAGTATACATACTGAAGTCGTCATTATTGAGAGCCAATATATCATCCAAATATCTAAAAGTATTATTAAATTTTGTATCAGATGTTGTTTCGATGGGTCTTTGCTGATTTTAGTCATAAATTGTAACTCATAGCAATACAAAAACAGGTCCGCAATAAGTGGTGCACAGTTAGTCCCCATTGGAATTCCGATAACCTGACGATATACGGAATCTCCAAAGCGAACAAAAATATTATCTAGTAAAAATTCAAGGGCAGATATAGTATCAAAGCATGTCCAATTGACATAGTTCTTTGTTTATTGCTACTAAAAATGACCTAAAGAGTTAGAACATATGTATTCACATTCTGACTTTTAAATGCCCATTTAATTAGGTGTGAATTTTTCTTAATGAGAATGTGAGGCAATGTGGTATACAGGGTAGAAAAATCAAAACTTTGAACAGATTCAAAATCACCAATATAAGCATGCAATTTATCAAGTACTTCCAACGAGTTTTGACACTCCAAAAGTAATTAATTCCACTATTTTCAAAGGCCTTATTTGAACAATTTATTATCAGGTTTTGATTGTACCAAGTGAACTGGTAAGAAGAATAGACAATTTAGTAGTGGAACAATGGCTTGAAGACGAAATAAATCTATATTTGTAAGGTGTTTTATGTAGCTTCGGAAGCCAGTACATAGTTGGGACTTTCATTGTATTTGGTTCTGCTTGTAAAGAGGTAGCTAAAGTTTATGTTCAATGTCAAGTAATCCATGAATCATTCAACATTTTGTTTATAAAGTTGAGAATAATTATCCAGTCCTGACATCTATTACCAGTCACCCACAAAGTCATCATATTCAAAATGCAACAGATCTTAGGTCTATCTTATTAATCCTTTATGAAAATTTTGATAAAAAATATTTCATTTTCAAAAATATTAGTGAACACTTATCCAAGAAGAACAACTCTAAAATAAATTCGAGACTAACTATATTTGTTAAAAGATGCTTACATCTTTAGGTGTAATGATCTGTGTCTTCCATACTGTGTCTATACAGTGCTGAACAGCACCACATTTCTTGGCGTTTAAGGCATCGCTACACCAACATGAAGGCCCATATGTACACTCTTTAGTCCCAAGGAGACCTGGGTATGCAAAGGATGCAAGAACAAATAAAGAGTACAATTAAATGTATAAGTTAAGTACACCAATAGGATGGCCCATATGTACACTCTTTAGTCACAAGGAGACCTTGGTCGCTAAAAGGCTGAAAGAACAAAAAAAGAGTACAATCAAATGTGTAAATTAACTACACCAATAGGATGGCCCATAAGTACACTCTTTAGTCTCAAGGAGACCTGGGTCGGCAAAGGCTGCAAGAACAAATAAAGAGTTCAATCAATTGTATAAATTAACTACACCAATAGGATGGCCCATAAGTACACTCTTTACTCCCAAGGAGACCTGGGTCGGTTAAGGCTGAAAAACAAATAATGAGAACAAATAAATGTGTAAATTAACTACACCAATAGGATGGCCCATATGTACACTCTTTAGTTCAAAGGAGACCTGGGTCGTCAAAGGCTGAAAGAACAAATAATGAGAACAATTAAATATGTAAATTAACTACACCAATAGGATGGCCTATATGACACTCTTTAGTCCCAAGGAGACCTGGGTCGGCAAAGGCTGAAAGAACAATTAATGATAACAATTAAATGTGTAAATTAACTACACCAATAGGATGGCCCATATGTACACTCTTTAGTCCCAAGGAGACCATGGTCGGCAAAGGCTGCAAGAACAAATAAAGAGTACAAATAAATGTACAAGTTTAGTACACTAGTATGATTGCCTGAGCTAGCTAACAGCTAAAGGCCAAAGTGTGCAAATCAATTTCAGTAGATGGTACTAGTTACATATTTGCCATATAAATACACAAGTCTCAAGATTTGTGCAGAGATATTGGTAAAAGATAAATACTTCAATAGCTTACTACATGTTCTACCATTGTTGAAGGCTATTATTGATCACATCTTTGTCATATGGTCTATAAGAACAATTGATTGACATTTATATCAAATTTCCTTAGTTTGATACAAGAACAAGGTGAAATAATAATATGTTTAAATACAATGTTTATATAAAAACTAATCGAAGATTTCAAATACAGAAAAATATTCAAAGAGTGATCGAACAACACACTAATTAACGAATGCGCGTAGCCCATGATTTAATTATCAGTGTTGTTCGGTCACGAGTTGAATTTTTTTCTATATTTGAATTCTTTGATGAGATATTCTTTTTATAACATTGACAATGGATTTTTTAATGGAATTAAAGTAGAAAATGTAAGGAACTATATCTTTTTCTACGCATTCATAATTTGTTTTGATGCGACGTCATCGACGTCTTGACAACACCTAATGTTGTATGATATCACAGAAGTGAAATAACCGAGTATATTTCATATCAGTTGGAAAGCAAGCCCTTGGAAACGTCCGTTGTCGTCAAGCTTTATCAGCAACAATAGCAGGGGGAATTAGTTATGTGGCGCTATGTACAGTCGTCGGTGACGTTAAAAATTCCGCGAAATCATTCGGCTAAAAAATCGACGTTTAAACTATTTTTATCAACTTGTCATGCTGTTATTATAATTGATTTTTAAAGTTTGTAGGTTTTGAAAGCAATATAGTTTAAATACGGCGTAGAAACATTGTCCAAAACAACTTCTTTTTGCTATTTCTTTACCCTATTCGTTCTAAAAATTATCAGCCATCTCTTTTGTTCGCTAAAACATCAAATTTAGATAACTTGACGTTTGCGTATTCAAATTCGGAAAAGGACGGTACAAATCTTAAATGAAACCTGGTAACCTATTTCAAATTTCTACACAATTATGAAGCCATCATTTTTTACTCTAATTTGTAGCTGGTTTTGGCTGCGTTTCTAGTTTAAACAGTGAATGTTCATCTTCTTTTCATTGTACCTGTTTCCAAAGTAATCTAAAATACTGATTTTATTAGAGATATGAATGAAATTGTGATTAAAGGCTGTTGTTTTTCACAATTCCATACGATACCTCCATTTCAAAGTAACTAAAACCCTTCTTGATCCCCTACACAAATTGACGGTGAATTTTTTTTTTCAACATACGTCATATAACGTTACAAAATATGTGTCAGGGTCATGTGCATTGTGAAAATTACCACATTGGAAAAGTGAAACTTGAGTTTGAAAATGTACGTCTTTGAATATTTCATTCATACTGGAAACAAATCTGACAAATTAATGATAGCCTTTGGATGGACAAACCAACAAAAAAAAAAATAGCAAGAGAAAATGACTTGCAATGAAAATTTCTGGAGGGAAAAGCATATATGAAAAAGGAAATGAAGTTAATTAAATTATAATTTCAATACAAGTTAAAAACCTTGGTTATTTGGTTATCTCTTTACTAAAAAAGCTACAGTAAAGTGCAAAAACTGGCTTATAAAGTCAAACAAGAAATTGAACTCATAAAGATTTTTCCTTACAAAATTGAACTTATTCAAATGGGACACTATTCTTGTCAAATTTAACAGTCCATTGATCATTAAGTAAAAGGCACAAGATTTGTCCCACCAACTTTCATTTGTGATATAAATATCCAATTTTTAAGGTAAAATATACAATAGGGCCTACTTTTGTATAAATATATATTACGGATTACAAATGTGTCGAGTTTTGTCATTGGATAACAACACAGAGATGTCAGTATATATTCAGGAAACTGCCGGGGTATATACGACGTTTTTCACCCTAATTGGAACCTCAACAACGTCATCAAAACAAACGTTACTATGTGACGTAGTCTTAAGCTATACAGAACACTTAAAACATTTCTAAAATTGTCCGTTGATAAATTTTTAAATTATAAAGAAACTAAGGTTTCAACTCCTCAGGCAAAGTTGACCTTAGATGAATTTGACTATTTTTTAGGTATTTTTGTCATATAGCTCTTCAACTGTTTCGGTACTTATACATCCCTCAGATTTCAAATGTTTGGCATTGAGCGTTCCTGATGAAGGTAAATCCAGAAAAGCGCTTCGGACGCATGAAATTATTAAACGTGTTGTTTTCAATTTTTTACATCACTGGGTCGATACCTCTGCTGGTGGACTATCTGTCCCCGAGGGTATCATCAGCTCAGTAGTCAGTACTTCGGTACTGACATTATTTATAACAAACTTTTCTAAAATTGTCCGTTGATAAATTTTTAAATTATAAAGAAACTAAGTTTTCAACTCCTTCAGGCAAATTTGACCTTAGATGAATTTGGCTATTTTTTTTTAGGTATTTTTGTCATATAGCTCTTCAACTGTTTCGGTACTTATACATCCCTCGGATTTCAAATGTTTGGCATTGAGCGTTCCTCAGTCGGAAAGCTGACCCCGGTTTGACCCCATTTCTTAAAGAAACAATGGAAGTCATGTGATTACCATATATGGGCATTTTTTTACCAAAAAAAGTGAAGCCCGTTTTTTTGAATTTGTAGTTTTTTGCATGAATTAAAACTAATTTGCTTTTAAGTGAACATTCTTCAGTATATAAGAAATATATTGATCCACTCAATTATGGATTAAACTAATTTTTTCTCTCAAAATGTGTCTTCAAAGTCTAGGTGTTGACCAAAAAAATCGGTCACTGGAAATTTAAATCGTAATTTTCTTTCTTAACTTCTCGGGAAGCTATGCTGAATTTAAATTATGTTATGTAACATAACTTTGACTATGATATGTCAAATTTGTGCCACTTAATATGCTGTAATACGCAAATGTGCCACTTCGATGTGTCGATATTTCTGACGAAGCAGGGCCGATAGTAATTTACGAGTTACGTCCCTTTGTTTGACACTCTCATGATCAAACTATTATTATATTAAGCACCATATGCTGTTATTTACATGAGGATATTATTAAAATAATTTTATTGAATATATTTTGATACTAAAGACATGTGCAAAAAAATTAGCGAAACACATTTTATCACTTTTCAGAACTCAGTCTCAGTGAAATACTCAAATAGGCCCTATGTCAGTATGTGCCATAATATTATTATTCCAAGAGTTAATTTAATATTTATATTTTGGTAAGTATTTATACTGCTGTAACCAAATTATTTCAACACAGAAATAAATTTCTACTTTAATCATACAAGGGGTAGCCAAAATATTCATGAATAATGGATCAAGACAGGATTAAAATGATCAAATATAGGAACTCCTTTTCATTACTCACAGATACCTGATCCTACCTTTTTCATTTAAACTTAAACGAGACCATAATGAAAGTATTCTGTATGTTAATTCTTCATTATTTGAAATAAAGGAAATTAGTTTGCAATTCTTGTATGAACAAACTAAATATAACAATAAATTTTGTCTCACTGATTCCATGCAGATTCTAATGAATGGACTCAAATTATAAAGAAAAAACACTAAACCAATAAATAAATGGTTCTAATCATGAACTTGAAAATAGATAAGAACAAAAAGACTGGGTCTAATATTTTCTTCTTCTATTTAATTTTTTTAACAATTATGCATTTTATATTTATATAAAAGTATTTCAGAGCAGATTCTGAGTGCTAAGTCAACAATATTATGTTTTAGATCACAAGTCATAAGTAAGTCACACTTCATGTCAGTATGGCATGAACATGCTTTGAACAAGAGTGATTAAAATGCTAGTCTGAAAGAGATTGTTTTAAGTTCATATTTAGGACAAGGCTTTTTCATTTACCTTTGGCAGTTTTGCAGGATTACTTCATCACAAATTTTTTTATAATATTATAAACGATGAAAGAGTTTTGGTTAAGGTTGTGTAAAGACAGTATACGATTTCCTTTTAGTTAAGTCAAACAATTCACTGACTTAAAGAGAATAATTAATCCAGTCAAATATTCACAGCTGAACTAGCCATTGCTTTTTCAAACAAACACACTAAATGTGTGTACATTGTGTAAAGATGCAAGTTGACATCGATGTGTAAGATAAAAACTATAATGTCAAAAATGTCTTTCGTTTGGAATTTAGTTCGAACGGGTTTCCTAAGGGTGATAGAACGTTAGACTTGATTTTGTTTTAACTTTGAGATACTTATTATTAATTTTTATATAGTATGTATATTCTTTGTTTATCTGGGGAAAAAGAAGAAAAAATAACAGACAATTTCGCATAATTCTTAGATCTAAACGACGATCAAAGGCATTACGTTATTTTTAAAAGACGGACAATTTATAACATGTTTAAGTATTATTTTCTTTGATAATAAGAACCATGCTTGAAAAATCGAAAGAAATCTATTTCTGACCCTAATGGCAAGTAAGAAACAGAAAAAGAAAAATTCCAAATTAGCGCCAAATTATTTTTCCGCAAAATAACGCAATTTCAGAATGGCGGGTTTAATATCTGTCCCATTGTTGTCTTAAGAAAGTAGCAACAACGGTCGTTTCTAAGGGCTTGCTTTCCGACTGCCTGATGAAGGTAAATCCAGAAAAGCGCTTCGGACGCATGAAATTATTAAACGTGTTGTTTTCAATTTTTACAGAACGTCAGAAGCTCACAGAAGGAAAATAATGACGTGTATCCGTCAATAATACGTTTTGCATTTAAAATCACGCGATTTACACATCAAATACTTAATTAATGTCTCAAAGTGTTATTACAAATGATTGCATACACGATAGAATTATTTTCACAGCAAATTATAAAATCCTTCACGTATGCGGAAAATATATATACTGCATTGTGAATGTTTAACAAATATCTGGTACTGGAAAAAACATTAAGGCACGGGTAATCCGTAATATATGCGTAATTCAGGTTTCAGACAGGGTATATAATGTGACATTCCCGGCTTAGGGTTTATATCCCCTTTGTCTTTGGCTCAGGAATATAAACTCTAAGCCGGGAATGTCAATTATATACCCTGTCTGAGACCTGAATAACATATAATTTACCAGCTGATACGGCAATCTGAAGAGTAGAAACCGCATTTTGTTTTTCAAAAAGTTTACTTTCATAAACTAGAAAAAACCCTGAGAAATTTGGCAAGGGCTACTAGCTGTGCTAGCTTATCTACATGTAATACTTGAATTTTACAATAATAATGATTTTAAAATTCAAAATTATGTCACCATAAATAATTTTAGGTCTTATTTTTTTACAGAATTTCTGTCAATATTTTTGGTAAACTTATCCTTTTTCTGTAGGATATTTTTCTAGGCAGTACAGTACTGTTCAACAAAGAAACATAAGGTTGAGCTAAAAGGCTTTTTTACTTTGAAAAAAACAATTTTGTCTCTTGGTACCACTGTTTTATGGAATATAAAATTTAAATATCAGTATTATTTAATTTTTTTTATTTCAGACAGATTATTTAAATTGTGTAAAGTATGTTTTATTGCATTAGACATTGTTAGAAGTATTAAAAAAAAATCTACTTAGTGTGGTCCCATATCCCATTATAAAATTACAAAGTAAATTTCATCAGTCAGAGCTAATTTATATCAATTCAGCTAGGTTTCTGAATTTTTACCATTTTTTTTTACTCTAATCCCTTCTCTGAAAGTAGGGAAGTATCTCTTCTCTATATTATAATAACATACTGGTAAATCGAATTTCATTTATTTTCTTATTTTTTTGTAAAGTTAACTCCTTTTTATTCATTTTGCTGGATTTTTATTTTTAACAAGTGATATCAAGGGGAGATAACCACTTGCACAAATCGGTAAAAACACCGCTTCGTGTTGAAAATAACTTGACGTTTGCGTATCCAAAACTCTACTGCCTAGATATATCGTGTGTTTGTCTTAATGAGATGCTTCATCAAATTTAAATTCAGCCAATCATTTTTAGTTTCCTCGAAAATATTTAGATTTTTCGATCAGGAGACTTGACAATTGTCATACAAACTTCAAGTCTGAAGATAAAATGAAGAATGAAGGACTTTGAGATGATGTGAAAGTTTTGACGAGATAAAACTATGTATATTTAAGATTATTTTGATCAATAAGATTTTATCATGACAGTGGTACTTCAGTGAGTAAAAAAATGAGGTTTGTCTCATCCGTAGTTTTGCTGAATTTTCACGATCACGTGACGTCTTTTGTTGCTGATAGATTTGGGGTCAAACCGTGACCTTCTTTCCAACTGATATAAGATATTATTACATTGGTTGCAATGAATTACCGTGATTTCCCAGTGAAATGAATTCGGAATAACTGCAATTTCATGACGTAAATGTATTGTCACTGATATTTACAGACTTCGATGTAATTAAACACATATTTCCGGGTAGATTTTTGTAAACATAACAAATAAGATGGAGTTCAGTATTATCAAAATAGCCAGAAATTTGTTCTTTAACAGATGGATCATTAAAAATACCGTCAATATTTACAAATCAAATTCTTTATTGACTTGATCTGAGACTACTATAACTGTGTTTATCGGTACTAATATTGATTATGTTTTTGAAAAAAAACAAAACATGACTAAATATATATTGCTATGTATGAACAGTTTTGAGTACTCAAGATCCTACACCGTGTCGAAACCGTTAAGCTTGATGTTATAGTCTGGATTATGACGGTTGTTTTCCATTTGTCCCGTTCGTTGATATAGTCGAGCATTTTCTTTTGTCAGGTCTCAGGTCTTATGAACTTCATTCGTTTTGAATAGCAAAAAAAAAAAAAAGAGACGTGGTTTGAAACAGCTGTATTTACAAAGTGCAACCTATAGGACTGATGTCATGAAATAAGCCCATGAGTCATTGATGGCTGGACATATGGCTACACGACGTACAGTATATCGTGTATATTCAGAGTTTTACTGGCCAGGAGTTGAATCCGATGTCAAGCGGTATTGCCGGTCATGTGATATTTGTCAACGAACTGTTCTTAAAGGTAAGCAAATTCGAACTCATGTCGGTAAAATCCCTATTATAGATGTACATTTTCGCAGAGTAGCTGTAGATATAGTTTGAACGTAAGTACCAGAAGCTGATAAAGGAAATCGTTTTATTCTCACACTCGTTGATTACACCACATGGTATCCGAAAGGAGTTGTTTTACCATTTATGTTGTGATGTTACACTATTGTTTCAGGTGGGGTGAATGTTGGCGCCTATTAAAACGTTTAAACCCACTGCATTTGTTTGCACCTGTCCTAAGTCAGGAACCTGATGTTCAGTGGTTGTCGTTTGTTGATGTGGTTCATAAGTGTTTCCCGTTTCTCGTATTTTATATAGATTAGACCGTTGGTTTTCCTGTTTGAATGGTTTGACACTAGTAATTTTTGGGGCCCTATATAGCTTGCTGTTCGGTGTGTTGAAGGCCGTACTTTGACCTATATAATGGTTTACTTTTACAAATTGTGACTTGGATGGAGAGTTGTCTCATTGGCACTCATACCACATCTTCTTATATCTACAGACAGGGTAGCGGAAGATTGATTGATATATTTTGCAGAGTAGGTTTTCCAAGAGAGATGTTGAAAGATATGGGCGCACAATTCATTTCCAATTTAATGTCTGAGGTGAGTAGATTGATTTCTCTTCGGCAGCTGACTACTACTCCGTTTCATGCCACGTGTAACGGACTTGTTGATAGGTTAAACGGTACAATGAAGCTTATGTTGAAGCGACAATGTGCTGATCGCCTACGGGATTGGGATAAGTATTTATGACCAGCATTGTTTGCCTTCAGAGAAGTACACCAGGAGAGCGTTTTATTTTCTCCATTTGAATTAGTATACGGTTGGACAGTCAGAGGCCCAATAACAATTCTTAAAGAATTGTGGACTAGAGAAAATACTGATCCTGATGTGAGATCCACATACGAGTAATGGCATCAATCTACGAGGAAGATTGGAATCGACTTGTGAATTGGTCAAACAAAACTTGGAGAAAGCTTCACGTAAGCAGTCACGTATATATAACAGAAAGTCACGTTCAAGAAAGATGAAGGTAGGGCTAAATGTTTTGGTGGTACATCCTACTAAAGAAAACAAATTGCTGATGATTTGGAAAGAACCATTTTCTGTAGTAGAAAAAGAGGGCCATCTTCATTACAGAATTAGTCTGAGAGGTAAAGTTAAGCTGTTTCATGTCAACATGTTGAAATTGTTTGTTGAACGTGAGCCAACTAATCTGTGTATTAGTTCACCATAGCACAGGTAAGTTTTGTTGTAACAGTCTCAGTTATAGATCTTGAAAATGAAGATACAGATGGAGTAGACAGTTATGAAGGTGAGTTGATTGAAACGCTCACTGCAGTTGCTTATGAGACACCAACGAAGCTTTAGAAGCAAAGGAAATAGTTAAGGTACAGTGTTTACTTGAGCAGTTCTCACTTGTATTATCAGATATTCCAGGAAGGACGAATGTACTCCAGCACGATATCAAGTTGACTTCTGATGACTTCTAATGATCCTGTTCGATAAAAACATTATCCAATACCATATGCTATGTTGGAAACGGTGAATAAGGAAGTTGCTAAGATGATAGAAATGAATATCTAAGAGAGATCAGGTTTTTTTATAAATAAGAGATGTGGTATGAGTGCCAATGAGACAACTATCCATCCAAGTCACAATCAATCAATTGTATAAATTTGAGAGGTTTAATCAGTATTACAATATTCGATGCTGAAACGATGGGTAATATAGAGGAGATGTTTCCAAAGCTGTAATCAGTTTATATTTAAAATCGATTTGACCAAAGGGTATTGGCAAATCGTGCTTGTTGATGCTGCAAAACCTAAAACAGCATTGCAAACACCTAGAGGATTGTTCCAATTCAAGGTTCTTCCATTTGGCTTGGTCAATAGTGGTGCTACTTTTGTTCGTTGTATGAGAAATATTTTTGAAGGGTTAGAAAACGTCAACAATTTTGTTGACGATATCATAGTGTGCACACTTTCTTTCAAGCACTATCTGGAGGTTTTAGGGAGTGTATTTGAGAGGTTGGCATCTGCTAATTTGTCAGCAAGACCTTCGAAGTGTTTTATAGTATATAACAGTCTTGTGGTTTGAGGTCATATTGTTGGAACAGATCGTCTTTCTCCAAACCCAGATAAAATTGAGTTAATCAAAAATGCTCCTAGGCCCATAACCAAAAAACAAGGCAGAAGTTTCATTGGCATGTAATCTTACAGAAAGTTTGTTCCCAATTTCGCAGATATAGCTAGTCCGCTTACTGATCTGACGAAAATGGGACCACCAAATCAGGTAAGTTGGGAAGATAGTCATGAAAAAAGATTTTCAAGTTTGAAGAATGCATTAGTACAAGCTCCTGTTTTGAAGTAGCCAAACTTTTCGCAGGTGTTCATTCATCAAACCGATGCTTCTGATAGAGGAATAGGTGCTATACTGCTATAGATGTAGCAAGATATACAGGATGAAGGTAACATTAGATTGCCTGTATCGTACGCTAGTAGAAAACTAAAAGCTAGTGAATGGAACTATTCCACTATTGAAAAGAATGCCTGGTAATTGTATGGGCAATCAGCAAATTTCAGAGGTATTTGTCATTAAAGGAAAAGACAACGTCGGGGCAGATTTTTTGGATCGTGGAGTTAAAGAAAGTAAGAATTCTTTCTCAAACTGGGGAGGTGTTGTCACGATCCAGATGGATTTATATGTATTTTTACAGATATTTGTTTAGTCATACATGTATATAAATGATATAATTTGTGAAGTTGTTGTCAAAAACAAAAAATTGCACTTGCACGAGACGCCATTTTCATAGTTTCTAATAAATATAGTGTTGCAATACGCTTTTAGACATATATTTACATAGTATTCACGTTTGGTCTAAATTTGATTCACCTGTGTTAAAACGCACACTGACTAGGCATGGCCTTATTATATACCTGTTGGCTATTTTTGAATAGTCACTAGTGGTCAGTCGAGTTCTTCGGACAGCATTGAAAGACTGCTTCATTTGTCCATCCGTGACAATATCAACAACAGCCATCACCACAAGTGCAATATAGAGAATCAGGAAGTGAAAAGGAGGTATATTGTTATCGTTGTGGCTAACAAGGACATTTACAGAAAGGATGCAGAGTGAGATTAGACCATCTAATTAAGTCTCAAGAGAACATTTAAACTCAAGAAAGCCTATACGGAGGGGCCGAAATTAGGCTTGATGAAGAGTACAACTAAAGGTACCATTATAACAAACAAAATATTGAGAACACTACCAAGAACATTGTCAACCAACAGAGACATATATTATTTACATGGAAGGAGAAACTTAACTTTATTAGGTACGGGATCAACAGTTTCAACTATGTTTATGCGAGTCATATTACAACGAATAACCGTCACAGTCTAAACCATAAAGACTTTGGATACAGATTGATATACAAACTCCGGGAGATAGCAACATCACGTAATGCTTGTATTACCCGACAGTATCATATACCATGATAAGTTATTTGAAGAAGAAAACCCCACAAAGACAGAGATATTTGTAGAATGTTGCTCAATCAGGGGAGTTTCCTAATAAACTTACTAAAACATGAGATGTTGAAATGCTTATTAGTTAAGGTGTCTAAATTAGTGAGGACACACAAGAAAATTTAGAAAGAATCAAACAGAGTTTGTAACAGAAAATAGCCATAACCAGAATTTAATTAGTATATATTTTGTAAGTACAATAATAAAAATCAAAGCACTGCCATATGGACGCTTCACAACGCTAAGTAAAGCATTCTGATCACTCATTTTCTCCAAAAATATGAATGCTTTTACAGAACCTTTCAAACCTTTTTGGATATACTAATGTAGCAAGACATACAATTGTCACAAGCCATTCCTGCACGTAGGATCCCTATATTAGGGTGTTGTGTTTGAGGTATAAGATGAAACACTAAATACTAGCTCCTGGTCAGCAGATTTTGTTTGATGAACAAAATGTCTAAACTACATGATTTTTAAAGACGATTTGGATTTTGAAGATTAGTTTGATATTCTGGGAGATCACAACAGTATACCATTATGTAAATTTCGAACTGAAACCACTCATTACCTATAGAAAGTGAACGTTGGTAAAATTATGACAGATCAGAAAGAAAAATGAAATATTCAAGAAATAGGCGACGAATATCATTACATCATGAAATGCTCTACCGTAGAAATCGAAAGGACAATTCTCCTTCCGTCGTATTATTACATTATTAGACTAAATACTGCTATATTTCAATCTCTGTTTAATACAAAAAGGATTTCAACGTTAAAAAGACTGTAAATATATTAGAGTAATAAATGAAAAGTCAGACCCTCTGGCTACTGGACATTTTATAAAGAATCTATTTCTATCTTTTAATTTTTATTAATATCATATTTCTGGGTTTCTATTTGTTTCTTGTCTGTTTTTTGTGTTTATTTTTGTGTTTTGTGTTTTCCATTTTTCTATTTTTGTGTTATTTGTTTTCTATTTTTTGTACTTGGGGTAATATAGTTTGAGTAGCGTTTCTTCCATAAACAGACAATATAAATAGACCGATTATCCATAATTTGGTAGTTACCCAACTATTGCCAGTTTAATTGTTAGTTAGATAAAGAACGTAGTTATTTGTAGCCTTCATAGATCATATTAGAAACGATCTGGGTAAACTTATCGATCCTTTAAGTAAACTTATTTTAAAAGGTTACCAATTCAACACGGTAATTAGATCTTTGAATATTATTTTTGTTGGTATTAATATTGATTTTGTAATCAGTAAATTAAAATCATTAAATATTATCTTTTTTATACATATACATATTCATGGCTCTCCAATCTGTCAATACCTGTATCTTGGCATTTCACAAGGTCATGTTTTTCACTAAATCCATTGGATGTTGGATGTGTACTGATTGATATTTTAGTCTTAGACGCATGATTTTTTTATTAGCTGTTACTGGCTTTGAACAAGCTGTCAGTAACTGCGAGTGCTCTCAGAAGTATACTGAGTGTCTTTTTGTTGTGGGGATCTATAAGTACCTGCCACGTCCACTCTATGTTTTTGTTACTTGTTTTGTGCTTTGTATCTATCTGATGAGTTAAGCCCTTTTCAACTGATTTTTATAGTTTGTTCATATGTTGTACTGTTACACCACTGTCCCAGGTTAGGGGAGGGTTGGGCGCCCGCTAACATGTTTAACCCCACCACATTCTGTATGTGCCTGTCCCAAGTCAGGAGCATGTAATTCAGTGGTTGTCGTTTGTTGCTGTATATCATATTTGTTTTTCGTTCATTATTTTGTACATAAATCAGGCTGTTAGTTTTCTTGTTTGAATTGTTTTACATTTGTCATTTCGGGGCATTTTATAGCTGACTATGCGGTATGGGCTTTGTTCATTGTTGAAGGCCGTACGGTGACCTATAGTTGTTAATTTCTGTGTCATTTGGTCTCTTATGGAGAGTTATCTCATTGGCAATCATACCACATCTTCTTATTTTTATATTTTGTGTCTATTGTTTTAATGCTAGACAAGTATTAACAAAAATACCAAACTACATGGTAATTCATAAAAATACCAAACTACATGGTAATTCATTAAGTTGGAAGTCCATAAAACCTGACAAAATCAAACGTACCTGCCTTGGTACAGGAATTTTTCGAAGAAATTATTTTTGTGCTTCGTATCGATTTATTGAGTTCAGCCATTTGCAACTGATTTTTATAGTTTGTTCGTATGTTGTGCTGTACACCACTGTCTCTTGTTACGGGTAATTCTCGCAAACAAGTTGAACACCGCCACATTCGTTATGTGCCTGTCCAAAGATAGGAGTGTCGTAATTCAGCGGTTGTCGTTACTTCATGGTTGTCATACTTGTTATTTTGTTTTTTATTTCGTTATAAATAAGACCGTTACTTTTCTCGTTTGAATTGTTTTATATCTTCTCATGTTGGAACCTTTTTATGGCTGACTATACAGTATTGGTTTTGCTCATTGTGACATTTAGTTGTTAATTTCTGCGTAATTTGGATTCGAGTGGAGAATTGTCTCATTGGCAATCATACCACATCTTCTTATTTTTATAACCAGACATTTTCCAAACATTTTAGGGTTATTTATACATTTTCAAGAAATGAGTAGACACTGTTTGTGAAACCAAATAATTTTAGCTTTCAAATATCTTCCAGTCTTTTACCTATTTTGGCGATCAAACTGTTTTAATTGAAACGCCACTGATGAGATAATATGAATGTTGCAATTTCTATCAGTAATGCATGTCTCGTGATCGTATAGGGTAGAATGCATTGTGTTTATATGAAGTAGAAAAAGACGTCTGTACAAATGAACGATTTAATGATGGAATGATAATGACGTTTACACATAGATACCATGACGTTACATAGACAGCGATAACGCGTATAAATACATGTAAATATCCCACGGTACTATGAAAGTCTCTTCTTATCCTCAACATTATCGGGGCCACGAGTTTATGCAATTAAAGTCTCAATGAGCAATGTATCGAAATTAAGAAAGGTTTCTGTGAAAATGAAATAGAAATAACATCACTGAAACTTTGAATCACATATAAAATCATCCCTGAATCAAGTTGCGTTTGAAATTGTTCTCAGTTATATTACAGTCTCTGAATACGGTTTTGTAAACGAACATTCCCTCTAAATATTTGAGATTCATCATTGTCATTAAAATTGGCTCTAGTGGGTACAATTTGACGATCGGTCTGTTGGATCTAAGAGGGAAGACCAATTTTCCAAGACATTATTTCAAACCAGGGTCATTTTCATAAAGTTTTTCAATCTTTACATAAATCCACCGTATCACAGTTCCATGTATCAACAGTTTGCATTAACACAAAACAAGATAGCACTAAACAGCAATTTTGTCAGATTATCTGTTTTAATTACTTTAACTCGAACGTTACTCTTTGTAAAGCAATATGTATTTAATACACGAATAACTACAGCATATGTATTCTATTCCATTTATTTAAAGGTACTCATATCGCCGTCAAATAAATTAATCTTAAACAACATAACTATTTATATTTAATTTCTTTCACTGTATCCTTTTGCCTTATTAATTACTGGTCACAAGTGGTAAAGGGACACTCTGGTTAACGTATACCTCATCATCATTTAACTGTTTAATCAGAGGCTTTTTCTAAATAATAAAAGATACAACACAGCTTATTATCACAGTCTTAACGCAATATTGTTTTAATAAGGAAAGTGTTTTCTACAACCGCTATCCCCTTGAATAGTCGCACCAGGAGTCCTACGTCCTAACTTTAACTCTGCCTGATCTTTCTATTTGATTCTTCATTTTATAACCCATTCGTACAATTTCACGTTATGGATCTTAAGCAAACGCACTTTGACTGCTGCTATAATTGCGTCCGTACACTGTCAAATGGTATAGAAAAATATCCAATATATACATCATCTTCGGTGAGACATAATGGAAGGTTATTGTATTGGTACTGCAGCAGTCCCTGCCCTGTAAAACAAACACAATTTTGCATTTATAAAGAATCACTTTCATTACATTGCGGTATCTACAGTCGCAAAAAGTTAAGTAGATTTGAGCTTGAAATACTTATCTATTTCTAAATACCATAACAAGGGAAAATTATATCGATGAGGCAAAAACAAGGTGATGGACACAGACAACACCGCAGCTAAAAGAAAAAACTATATAATAGCAACTGACAGCTCACACCAAAATCTGGTATGAACTCAGGAGCTACGGAAGGCTCACCAGATCCTACTTCACCAGTGAATTCCACCGTATTAAACATGTTGAAATACAGAAATAAATAATATCCGATCATGATTACACCGTAAAAATAGCATATTGGAAAATAACTCATACAAAACCCTAATTCATCTCCAAATTCAATGACCCCAAAAGGTGGTCTTCAGATGACTTTCGGATTTTATGTCGTTGGGTTTCTGTTTTAAAACGTATATTGACATTTAATTCTGTTCATATACTTATCACCTAACATACCGGGTGATGACGAGAAGACATTAATGTAGTGATAGGTGTCAGAATTAAGCTTTATAAGAATAATTTATATATATCTAATTTTGGTATTTTACATATCTGCAGTGTTCGTAGCTGTGTCGCATGAAAGCATTCTATAGTACAATGTAAAACTTTTTATCCATCACCAGTTTGTTGACCGTTATGGAATATTTGTTTCACAGATGACAACGGATATGTCCCAATGTCGTAACCACAATCCCGTTTTCTTTTCCTCGAATGTGACCCACCAAATTTGACTTTTACCGGGTTTGTACTTACATGAGCAACACGATTGGTGCCACTTATAGAGCAGGATCTCCTTACCCTAACGGAGCACCTGAGATCATCCCTAGCTTTTGGTGGGGTTCGTGTTGCTCAGTCTTTATTTTTCTATGTTGTGTTTTGTGTACTGGTGTTTGTCTTTTTGTCGTTTATCGTTTTTTTGCCATGGCCTGTCAGCTTGTTTTCGATTTATGAGTCTGAATATTCCCTTGCTATCTTTAGCCTCTTTTTTAAAGTTCTCATATATTTACAAAATCATATTTTTCTTTGTAGTTATATTTCTCCCATTTCTTTTGTTTCGCCGCCTAATATTAAACAAATGCACACTATTTTTGCATGATTAATTGCGTATGATGATATTCATACTAAATAGAATTTAGGAGATGTCTCAAATTAAATTTTATACAGCCAAGTAATAATATGACGCATCTGCCAATGTGACGCAATGGGTTAGGTTTATTCAAGATGAAATATTTGACATGGAACATTCATTTTGATGAAAAGTGAAGTTGAAAACATCTACCAGTGCTGTTTTAAATGAGGAATTCGTTTTCTTAGTTTCGAGGAAAACATTTCATTTTTGGCTAATGTGCCCCTTTTCGACAATTAAAACTTACTCCTAATTACATATTGTTTTAACGTATATAAACACTGTTTCCTGTCTTTAAATAATTTATAAATGGGTGTAATTGCACAAACGTTTGTTGATGTAGATCACCGAGAACATTGATAAATCATGCGGGTGTATCAAATTAGCCTTATATCTGTCTTTGCGTTAAAAGGGGTATGGGGAACTTTCCAATACAGTTTTTAAATTTCAATATAATTATTTTAAAAAAGTACCTAAGATTTAAAAGATAAGCTATTTATTCTCCTTAAACCCGGACACATTTGGTGCCTAGTGATTCGCTTATCACGCACAATTACTCAAACTTGGATGCGTAACATTAGGTGACAGTGCGATTCTTGCTTCATGTTTGAATTAATATTTAACTGATACTATCATAATATGTATAACATCATAAAACATTTGCACCTTGATAGGATTTACACGTATATTATAAGATGTCAAGCTTGATTTTTGTAAGAAATAGTTAATCATTGTAAACAGTGAATGTACGATATACATATTCATAAATATAGATTAAGGCGACAGTAGTGTACCGATGTTCAAATCTCTTAAATCGATTAAGAGACAAATGAAGGTACAAATAAAAACTGAAGGAATCGCATGAACTTTAAAAGGAGCGAGAACGGGTGTATTAGGTTTTGGATTTTCAAATTGTTTTGCTACGATCATCACTGAAAAGAAATTAACTGTCGAAATGCGCATCTAATGCAGTAAAATTGTTATTGTTTTTGTTGTTGGAAGACGTGTATAGAAATATCTATAATATTTATTACCGTCTTGGCCGGTGTACTAGGATACTTCTTCAGTAAATCGGATAATGGTCCTACCATATGGTCTTCGATAGTTCCACCATGGAATGTTTCTCGATTTAATGTATCTGTTGTATCATATATTGGGACACCTTGTCTGTCCAAACACTTTCCAATATCAACATCTTCATCATTGCCATCTTTAGGACAATTTTTATATTTAATCCCGAATATAAGCTTATTTAAAGCTTCCTTACTTAAAACATATCCTGCACCACCACTATTATATCCTTGTTTAGTATACAGTTTATAGTTTTGGCCCAAATACACTGGTTCGTTACTTTTAAAGTATGATAAGAAATGTCTCAAGTTTTCCAAAATAACGTATGTATCATCATCGGCCTTCAAAAACCAATCATAATCTGTGAAATGTGTATGAACATATTCAAATGCCCGAACAACTTTATCTGTAAGATGTTCTCGGCCATCTTTAGCTGAATCTAAGTAAACGACATTGGGGATTGTACTCGGTCTGTTTGTGAAGAAAACAGTCTTGTTACAACGTCTTGCCCATGTATCATTTACAGCTTTAGCTTTAGAAAGTAAAGTATTATGTGTTGTAAGGACAAGACACATGACTGAAGCTGGAAATGGTGATAGTGGAGATCTGTTGCGTGCTATTGGTCTAGTGAAGTTAACATCATGTTGTATCTTTGAAGAGATTTTATCAGATTGAATAACTGGAAAGAAAAGAAATATTGTGATTTTACTACATTTTCATATTTTTTTGTCATACTTAATTCATTATTGTATATCACTATGTTGCTTTATTTATTTACTCAGCTTCAAAACGGTAGATCAACAATATTTATATTTTAACATTTTCAGAGGTTATGTCATAATTATAGTTATTATCATACTTCTCGGAAAGAATAAAAAGAAGCCAGAAGTATCTTAAACTTCACGTTGCGCTATATAGATAATGTCCTTCAATAAACAGATTAAAGTTTGATGACTGTTTAACGCATCTTTACCATTGAACTTGAAATAAAGGTTATTCTGTCTCATATCTTGACTTACATCATGAAATTAACAAGTGATGTCAGGTTAGAGCAAAACTTTACGATAAAAGGACTGTTTTCAGCTTTCCAATTGTGAACTTTCCATTTCTATGAACTAAGCCACTGACGGGGATCCCGACTTCGCACCAATGAAATTAAACTGTTACCCATTGATCAGATTCCTGACCTCAAATAAGCGGGATTGAATAAAGCCACTGAAGAGGTACCGAACTTCACACAGGTGCAATGAAACTAAACAATTGGCAAGTTTTCTGAATTCTCATTAGCGGGATAAACTTATATCAACACTGAATATAAAAAAACATGAATTTTACCATTGATTTTACGTTCTGTCTGCATTACAGTAAATAAAAACATAAAAAACGCAATGACAAATATCACAACAAGGTGTCTTCTTCTCGTGAATGCTGAAAACTTTTTCATAGCTATTTTCCATATCCAGGCTCTGTAAAATAATAATAGAACACTTCTTATATGATTGATGTAGTCATATTATATATATCCTATTTTCAAAACTTTGACTTGTTCGAAATACTAAGGATTTTCTACCCAAGGAATATATTTCCTTTGCTGTAATTGACATGACCTACAGGAATTTAGGTTCATCAATGCTCTTCAACTTCGTACTTTATTTTGGTCTTTTAACTTGACTAATTAGGATGTTGTTGATGAGTCTTTTGTATACGAAACGTGCGTCTGTCGTGCACCATTTATTTTTTTATTTCTTGACTTTCATAAAAGTTATGAATTTTATTTGCACCGGTTCAGCAAATTTTCGTACTTCATTTGGCCCTTTTGACGTTTTGAATTCGAACGTTACTAATGAGTCTTTTGTATACGACACGCGGCGAACAAAATGTTAAGCCTGCTATATATGATGAGTTTATCTATGTAAATCAAACCCAAGTAGCCCTAATGTAGACTTAATTTTGAAAGCAGGAAAATACAAAATTTGGTCGAAAATATGAAAAATCTCTATTGTACTATTATATTCTTGTATGTATGTGAAGCAAACTGTTAGCAACATTTCCTTACGGTTTTGTATATATGTAGAACATATTAATTGTTTTTGATAAGCGGACGAAAAAAGAAAATATAAAACTTTTAAAAAGTACAACACAGGGGCTTCTTGTTGATTTGATTAATTAAATTTTGTTCTCCTACATAGTCTCTTGACAAAAAATTGAGTCCGTTGATCGCAACAGATGACAACGTGTACGTGTAATTTGTTCTTACACAATTTGTGCTTGCAACTATCCAGTTGATAAATGAAATTGATTATCCTTGTAATTGCCATAATAAATATGACGTATGGCACTCGGTGGCTTAACCATGGAACAACCTTGTACGCACTTGTTTAGGGGTTATTATATAATTGTGGAACGGGAATGCTTTGTTGGCTGTTATTTTTTGGACTCACCTTAAAGAAACAAATACGTTCTTTTGGGTGTTGAACCATGAAGGACTAAATGACCGTTCATATTAGATGTTCATAAAGAATCACTGAAACAAACAAACAATGAAATTGTTTTGATTTGTAACTGAAATAGTAAATGAGCTGATACTTGGCAAGGCAGTTTTGGTATATGTTACGAATTCTTGAGTTTATTAATCCAATCTGGTCTGACGTAAATTTGAAAAAATATTTTGTATGTTTTTTTTGTTTGTAGTTCACCTTGATCTCTTTTATCCAATTATTCTTGATTCAAATCTTTATCATTCCGCTAGTATATTTGGTTTTAGATGATGTTATTGAATGTCATATGTGGTTTTGTTTGGTATATAATCTATGTACGAACGTCGAGCAAAGGGGTGAATATTTTAATTGGAATAATTTCAACATCACTGACAGGTAATATATGTGGAGCAGGATCTGCTTCCTTTCGGAAGTGAATGGATTGACCTCAGATTTTGATTTATGTTGTTCAGTCTTTCTATGTAGTATTTTGTTGATTATTATTTATCTTTTCGTGGTTGAACAGTTTTTTGAGATAATTTTGGGTGTCACCTTTGTTTATTCCGATCTTTTTTTCTTAGCTAAATGTGAAAATTGATAAAATAACATATTGGTCAAGGTAAGGTTGAACAAAGTACATCAGAATATTGTCCAATTTAAAGCAGGCACAATATGAAAAAAAGAAGATTTGGTATGATTGCAATGCTATGACCTTTTCAAATCACAGGTCACCTGTCGAAAGCATACGAGACGTTAAAAGGATTTTGTTTTGGAAATCAAAATATCATGTTTTGGGGCCGTTTGTATTACAACTAGGCACGCCAACGAAATTTAGTCATTCTTATTTTGCGTCTGAACACCTGAATGCAGTACACCAGCATTGACATCAACCAACACTACAAAAGTCAAAAAGTCAAAAAGTCTGAAAAGACTAATGTTTGTCTCAATTACTAGACATTCTCCAAAAGTTTGACTTGTGTCTTAATTTTTCTTTACAATTTCTGATTTTTATTTAATTTGTATGAAATTTACTCGACAAATGCTTGACATTCTTAATATGGTCTTAAAATGTCTTGACAAATGCTCGACATTTGAATAATGTCTTGAAATGTCTCGACAGGTTCTCGGCATTCTTTTTTTGTCTCAGGATGGTTTGACATGTTCTGAACATTTTGAATTGTGTCTTAAATTTACTTGACAATTCTGAGTTTTACAAATCATGACCAATATACATGATAAATCTTTATCTTTATTTATGTGGATATTTTTATAATTAAAAATTTGGGTATATAAATATTTTTATAAATACAAATATGGGTATAAAATTTAAAATATCAACAAATACAAATGCGGGTATGTTGATATAAACAAATTTAAATATGGATTTGTAAATAATTACAAATGTTTCTTTTAATCTTTTAACTAATTGCTAAATGATTGAAACCAATCATAATGTAGACATATTTCATTCTAAATGCATACTATTATTCAAATGTTAATATGGTAAATAACAATGATTGTACCGAAATATGGCTTTTAAAAATTAGCAATGTATTATTGTATCATAATTCTTCTAAGTTAAGTTTAGCAATAATAGAAATGAGTATAAAACAGCAAAAGAAAGTGTTTAAACTGTTAGGAATATGTCTATACACAATTTAGGCGGCGAAATTTGTACTGCTGAGATAGTGTCAAGACATCTTTAAGACCGTCAAGAATGTGTCGAGATATATTCACACAGCTTTAAGACTGTCAAGAATGTATCAAGACATACCCAGACATTATTAAGAATGTCAAAAATATGTCAATACATATTAAGACATTATTAAGAATGTCAAGAATATGTCAAGACTGATCGAGACAAATTTAAGAAGGTCAAGATTTGGTCAAGACTAATCGAGACACTTATCAGATGATTAAAAAAGCGTCGAGAAATTTTTAGACAATGTTAATACTGTCAAGACATATTTCAAGAAAAATATTAGACAAATTCATAGTTTGTTAAAAAATTTTAAAAATATTTCAGACAAAGAAAGAATGTTAAGTAAAAATTCATGCAAATTCAGACAAAAATTGGTCTTTTCAGACTTTTCGACTTTTGTAGTGCAAGTGGTTGTAAAACCCAACTAATTGTTGATTTTAATTACTTTTTATATACACACTACTTGTTGTTAAAATTACAATCTACTCTTTGGAATTGAAAAGAAGAAAATATACTTTTGGTTTATATACCACGCATGCACAAACAAAAAATAATCTTCAGTATCCTGAAATAGGGACGAAAGATACCAGAGGGACAGTCAAACTCATAGATCGAAAACAAATTGACAACGCCACGGCTAAAAATTAAAAGACAAACAGACAAACAACAGCACAGAAGACACAACATAGAAAACTAAAGACTAAGCAACACGAACCCCACCAAAAACTGGGGGTGATCTCAAGTGCTACGGAAGGGTAAGAAGTTTTGTAGAACAACTAAATAAGAAGGAGAAGAAGAAGAATAAGAAACAATAATTAATTAAATACCTAAGCTATCAGTACCGATTATTAGGTTGTCTGCATATTGATTTCGTAAAATATCAGCTGCGAGTCACAATATAAACTTTTTATCGAGTGAGCGCAGCGAACGAGATCAAAAAGGTTTCATATTGTGATGGATAAAAACCGCAACTTGTATACGTGTGCATGCAAAACAAATTTCTTGGTAGAGGGGTCTAAATACAGCACAAACAACATTTTCCAAAAGACAAAAAAAAAAGTGAAAAAGTATATTTTAACAAAACGCATTCGGCTAGCAGGTCGAACAACGGATGTTCTTAAACCCTGATGATATTATATCTTTATATATGTATTTATGAAAAGGTAAAGTTTCTTAATAATTTAGAATACTAAAATACAAAAAAAAAAAAAAAAGCACAAATAATTACATGATGATAAAAGATTCACAAAAGATACCAGGCATATCATTTTGTACGATAAAAATGCAAGTTTCGTCTGCAAAAGACTCACCAATGTCACTCAAATGAAATAAGTAAATTAGGCCAAATAATCTACAAAAAGGAAAGCATTGAAGACCCAAAATTCCGAAATATTTTGCCAAATACGGATAAGGTTCGCGAATAACTGTTACCGATTTTACCATTATTATCGGCTCTACGTATGTTTCCTATAAGATTCTTTAGAGCAGCCAGGCTAGAAATTTACCATCTTTGGGTTAATTTCAGGAAAAAACTATGATAATAACAACATTGGACAGCACATGCCACAAGAGCATGTTAAAAAAGTATCAAAGATGTAATGCGTATTATTTAGTATGCCAGTTTCGTGCATCCGAGGCCGTTTTCTGGAATTACATAAATCAGGAAAGTTCAAACCAAAACGAAAAATAAAAATGAAAACTAAGGACTTTAAGCACGTGAGAAGCTACATGACCAAAAGAAATCTTAAAATTTTAGCCAAATTCATCTGTGGTCAACTTTGCTTGAGGGATTAGAAATCTTAGTTGGTTTTATAATTTCTAAATTCATCAACGGAGTATTCTGGAAAAGTTTGTCAAAGCACCGATGCACTGACTTCTGAGTTGATGATACGCTCATCAGGACTCATCAACTGCGAATAAATGCAGTTGGAAAGCCAAAGCAAGTACGAAAAATGGTGTTCGGAATGGTTTTGATATCAAATTACCAATACATTTTAAAATCAAATGAGCAATAAATTTTACCATTTAATGAGCAAATTATATACCCGCAGCAACGATATTTCTTAACCATAAATATGAGCTTCCTATGTCATTTTTGTTTTTCTTTGTTGAAACACTTATTTGTTTTTATCATAACACAGTGTTGACTGCTGTACCCTAATTTTTGACATTTTAACTTATTATGTCTGTTTGCTTTGCTCACACATTGTTGTCAATATAATGGAATTCTATGCTACTGTCATACAAGTGAGAGGTTTAGCTAGCTGTAAAACCAGGTTTAATCCACCATTTTCTACATAAGGAAATGTCTTACTAGCCCAGGAATATGACAGTTGTTATCCATTCGTTTGATGTGTTTGAGCTTTTGATTTTGCCATTTGATAAAGGACTTTCAGTTTTGAATTTTCCTTGGAGTTCGGTATTTTTGTTATTTTACTTTTTACTACTTGGTTGGTGATGCAATCAATGACAAGCGTCCAACAGAAGCGGCATGTATCCAGTGGCTGTAAAATCAAGGATACTAAGTATATATTTGAGTACGACAGAAACATTATACAACAACTGAGGACAACCGATTCCACAGGAGCGAAATCCGTCAAAATTCAGGAAACATTGTACAACAACATCGGACCGCATAAACCACAAGAGCCTAATCAAGTTTACGCCAAAGGAAACATTATGTTACAACACCAGACAACACATTCCATATGAACAAAATCAGTTTACAGTCAACAAAATTTGATAAAGCAACATTAAACCACATATTCTCAATGTTTATGCTAGGACTTCGAAGGCTTAATAAAAATAAGGATATGTGGTATGATTGCCAATGAGACAAGTATCCACCAAAGTTCAAATGAAGTGGATGTAAGCAATTATAGGCAACCGTACAGCTTTCAACAATGAGAAAACCCATACCGTATGGTCGGCTATAAAAGGCCCCGACATGAAAAAATATGAAACAATTCAATTGAGAAAACTCACGGCCTAATTTATAACAAAACAATTTACGAAAAACAAATATGACAGACATGAACCAACGACAACCACTGAACTACAGGCTTCTGATTTGGGACAGGCACATAAAGAATGTGGCGGGGTTAAACATGCTTGTGAGCGCTCAACCCTCCCCTAACCTGGGACAGTGGTGTAACAGTACAACATAAGAACAAACTATAAAAATCAGTTGAAAAAGGCTTAACTCATCAGATGGATACAAATAGAAATACGTCTAACAGAAACACAGAGTGGACGTGGACGGGTACTTATACATCCCAAAAACAAAAAGACACAAAGTACAGATCTGAGAGTACTCGCAGTTACTGACAGCTAGTTCAAAGCCAATAACAACTAATGAAAAAAATCATGTATCTAAGACTAAATATCAATCAGTACACATCCAACATCCAATGGATTTAGTATAAAGACGTCATTAACAGTCAGAGAAAAACATGACCTATTGCAGTGTCAAACTATAGATATCTAACTTTAGGTATTTAGAGACTTTAGCGTAATACGAAGATCTTTTAACGGTAACAGCATAAGACTAAAGCAGTTATTTCATGGGCTTATATACGTGCCACATGTGGAGCAGGATCTGCTTACCCTTCCGGAGCACCTGAGATCACCCCCAGTTTTTGGTGGGTTCGTGTTGCTTGGTCTTTGGTTTTCTATGTTGTGTCATCTGTACTATTATTTGTCTGTTTGTCTTTTTATTTTTGGCCATGGCGTTGTCAGTTTGTTTTCGATCTATGAGTTTGACTGTCCCTCTGGTATCTTTCGTCCCTCTCTTATACAACAAACATGTTTTAATGCGTTCTTTCATTTTCTTTTTTGCATTTTATTAGTATACAAACAAATATATAGCAACTTTAAAACAAAACAGCTGTTATAAAATGCTTAAAAAGGCGTGCAGATTACAAAAAAAAAAAAATGATTGGGTGTTTACAAACATACACAAAATAAAGAATATGTGGGTGCTCATATCGAAGACTAGAGAATAGTTTGCAAAATACATAAAGGAGAGAATAATTTGCCAAATAAAATTTTATAAATGATAGAGAAATATGGCCTGAAAATATAGAATACATAATGAAGACACTCCTCCCCCCTAATCAAAGTCCCTACCAAATTCAAATCAAATTTCAAAAGCTCTTCAAAGATACCGGACTTAAATTTTACGGACATGCATTTGGTTGACCGTTATGGAATCTATATCACAGATGTCATATTTGTAACCACTATCACGTCCTCGTTTAATCGAATGTGACCTATCGAATTAGACTTCATGAGCAGGGGTGCCACATGTGGAGCAGATTCTGCTTACCCCTCCCGGAGCACACGAGATCACTACCTTTTTTGTGGGGTTTGCGTTCTTTAGTTGTCTATGTTGTCTATATTGTGTTTTGTGTATTGTTGTTTGTCTTTTCGACGTTTTTCGTTTTTTTTTTGCCATGGAATTGTAAGTTTGTTTTCGACTTATGAGTTTGAATATCCTTCGGTATCTTTCGCCTATCTTATATAAGGTAGGAAAAATATTTTACTACAACTTACCAAAAGAGCCAAATCAAGTTTGCAAAATGGAGGCCACTCATATTTTAGATATTGAATAAAGTGTCACTGTCTGTCAACACAACCGGTTTAGCTGCTATTGGAGTTCATACGATTCCCTCAGTTTTTTTTCGTTACCTGCATTTGTCTCTTCCAAATCGATTTACGTAATTTGAACAGCGGTAAACTACTATTGCCTTAATCTATCCAAATGGATTTGAATTGTAAATGCAACCAAAACAAATACGAAACAAAATCTAGACTTATTACAATGGCTTCATTCATGGGTCTACGGTCCAAAGGGAAAACTGATGTGATAATCTAGACTTAATACAATGGATTCATTCATGGGTTTACGGTCCAAAGGGAAAACTGATATGATAATCTAGGCTTAATATAATGGCTTCATTCATGGTTCTACGGTCCAAAGGGAAATTTGATATGATAATCGTAATAATAGACATAGACAAATACAATAACTGTTGAAATAGTTATTTGTTTTATAGTGATAAAGATTATAACACAATATTGACTGCTGTACCCCAATTTTTGACATTTTTATCTATTATGGCTGTTTGTTTTGCTCACATATTATTGTCAATATAATGGAATTCTATGCGACTGTCATACGAGAGGTTTAGCTAGCTATAAAACCAGGTTTAATCCACCATTTTCTACATAAGGAAATGCCTGTACCAAGTCAGGAATATGGCAGTTGTTTTCCATTCGTTTGAAGTGTTTGAGCTTTTGATTTTACCATTTGATGAATGACGTTACGTTTTGTATTTTCCTTGGAGTTCGGTCTTTTTGTTATTTTACTTTATACGAAATGGGAAAAGTGGTTAAACAATATTTCACAAAGTAAGATATTAATATAAACATTTAACTATTAACTCTAGTAAAAGGCGTCTAAATTTAGTGAATACTCATAGCTTTTACCATACATTTCTCTACAAATAAACAATTTCATATAAATTCGAATGCATGCTAAGAACTATTCTTAAAGACGATCTTATTTTTGATAAATATTTCTTAAACTGTTCAATCATATACCCCTGTATGCCAGATTGTCAAAGTGAACTTTGACCGTTTCACACACAATAATACATTTTTATAATAAGAATTGTTTTACTGTAAATTCCATGTCATGTCACATTTTACCTGTAACGCACTTTATGTTTAAAACCTTTATTGTAATAGATATAACCAGGATGATTTATATGGACATGAACATTTAGCAGTCAACGGAAATAAAAGTTTTAAACTAAGAATATTCGTCGTTATCAATTAATTAATGATAGAACTGTCAAACATTTTTCATTGCGAGTGCGTTTTATATTCTAGAAAAATGGGATACATTAGTTCTGTTTGGCCGAATAGGATGTGTAAAACAAGTTTTAACACTGTTGTTTGAGACATTGTAACGATACAAGAAAAGAGAAGTTTGTTTCGTTGTTCAACTCAATATAATGTCTAATTGAAAAATTCTAAAATTCAGATTATATAAAAAGATACTGAATAAATGTTTGGTTTTTTTTATCACAATTAAAAATATTTTTTTCCCACGCAAAAGTGTAATAGTATCATATCAATATCAATGCAACACATTTCGGACTAAACATCAGACACGCTAAAATGTTAGATTTTGAACTACTTTTAAGCTGCTGATTATATCTGATAAATAGTTTATTTGGTTTGCTTGACAAAAATGTCTGATAAGATAAAACATATTTTACAGTGTAAAAAAACAATATTTAAAGGTACTCCAAGTTTATTTAAAATGTAAGTCGCAATTCACTAGCGACTCAATGACTCTCAAATCTAAAATTTAAAAGGTCGAATAAAGTACGAAGTATGAAAGCATTGAGGACTGAAAATTCCGAAAGGTTTTTCCAAGTAAAGCTAAGGTAATCTATTCCTGGGGAAGAAAATCCCTTGTATTTCGAATAATGCAAAGTGATCAATGCATAGAATGAGACGCTTACCCTGTCGACGTACCACGTCAAGCCTTTTTGTACATTCTCATTTACTAGCCTCGGATCGATACCACTGCTAGTGTGCTTTAAGTCCCTGATGGTATCATCAACCAAGTAGTCAGTGCTTCGGTATTGACATGATATTTTTGCAAAGTTTTCTAAAAATTTCCGCTGAAAAAATTCAGAAATGATAAAGAAACTAAGGTTCTGACTTCCTCTAGGAAAAATAATCTTAGATGAATTAGGTTATTTTTATGTCCCTTTTGATCATGTAGCTATTTACATTGATTTGTATTTCCATGGTGAATTAATGAGGTTTAAACATCGATTTTTATTTCCTTGGTAAATTAATGAGGTTTAAACATCGATTTTTATTTCCATGGTGAATGAATGAGGTTTAAACATCGATTTTTATTTCCTTGGTGAATTATTGAGGTTAAAACATCGATTTATTTCCTTGGTAAATTAATGTGGTTTAAACATCGATTTTTATTTCCTTGGTGAATTAATGATGTTTAAACATCGATTTTTATTTCCTTGGTAAATTGATGCGATTTAAACATCGATTTTTATTTCCTTGGTAAATTACTGAGGTTTAAACATCGATTTATTTCCTTGATAAATTAATGAGGTTCAAACATCGGTACTCTACTGTTAGGATGATTGCAATGAATATATCCCAGTTCACGGTAGGGTCAGACTTGTCAATGCAGTTCAGATGGGAATGAATGCAATAAATATATCCAAGTTCACGGTAGGGTCAGACTTGTCAATGCAGTTCAGATGAGGATGATTGCAATAAATATATCCCAGTTCACGGTAGGGTTAGACTTGGCATTGCAGTTCAGATGAGAATAATTGCAATAAATATATCCCAGTTCACGGTAGGGTCAGACTTGTCAATGCAGTTCAGATGAGAATGATTGCAATAAATATATCCCATTTCACGGTAGGGTCAGACTTGGCAATCGATTTCAAGAACTTCGGTTTTTGAATAGTAAGGAAAGACATATAAAACAAATCGAATACAAACCTAGAGAGTTGCAGAAATATCTGATATAGATATAGAGGTTGCTATTCCATATTTCTCCCGTTAAGTAGTGTATATCGGTCTTGTTAGTTAGTGATTTTCAATATAAAATTGTTCACAAAATGAAACAGATAAAATGCATAGAATTAACATTCATTTTTTTATTTTCCTTTTCATTTGACTTCATGTTTACATTGTTTGATATGTAGCTAAAGGGCTATTTTTTTTTACATATATTCATTAGTAAACAAACGATTAATTAAAACGGATAAGCCACACTTATTATACCGGTTTAGAAATATTACAGCTACATTTTCTATTTTAGGTATTTTGGCAATGGTAAAACGTTTTTCGAAGAATATGACAACAGTTTTTCCTCCTTTCGGAAGATTTCTACAATCATTTGATAAACATTTGCTTGCAATTCAGACTAATCATCGGTCTTTATGTGATTAGCTTCCCCTTTTTAAATCATAATATGACACTATATATGTAAAATCATTCCCCACTTTATAAACGATATAAAAAAAAACAAAAAAAAACAAGCAAACTGTATTAATGTGTTTCTTAAAAAACAACATTATACTCACCTTTGTTGTCTCTAATATACAGTGAGAATAAATGACACATCTACCACTTGAATCTAGAATATTCTCCTTTTAGGTAATGTAAATGTCCTTGTGCACTGGGCCGTGCATCAAACTCAAAACCATGTGTAATTAAAACATGAATAAAAAACGTATAGGATCAATCAATACCTGTTTCTTATATTGAAAATTGCTTTAAAGGAAAATTGATCATACGGAATTAAAGTACGTGGAATCTTTTTTTTTACCTGTACATATATTCCAATACACCTTTGACAGATATTGCGAAGTCATTCATATCTGTATTTTTTATTGTTTCTAAACATGACATGGTGTATTTGTTTATACAAGTTTAGAAGTAAGTGTACAAGGGTGTGTAAATAAGAAGCCTAAACAGGTTAAACAAGATCATTTTTACACGGATTTCCTTCAAATGTCCTTTGTTTATTTTAAAGTCAAAGTCAAAGTCAAAGATTTTATTGATATAAAATCCAAAATCGGATTGCCATCAACATACAAACAAAGAACAAACTTTAATCATTACAATAAAGTATATGTACATAAAATGGTAGTATATATGTTTAATATATCAACACAAAACATAAAAAAAATATATAAAAGATATATAGAATTTTGTAATTTTTTCCCCTTCTATCTATTTGACTGAGAAGGTACAGTTTCATTTAATAGTAATACAATTTATATAATATATAACGTAAAATAACTTAAGTAACTAAACTTGTACATCTCATGAATACCTTTTATGCAACCTTTACTGACATCATAATCATTACTTCGAAATATGAGATGGAATTTTTCAATGTCTGAAAGATTATTGAAAGATGGTAAAATATCTGAAAAATATAGAAAAAAAAATATTCCTTAACTCATTGAGTTTGATACATTTTATGGTGAAGTGTAATTCAACTTCAAATTTACATAGGGGCATAATCTGTTTTCTAAATCAATCTTTCTATGTCTGCCTTTTTCAAACATAAGGATACTATTACTTATCCTGTTTCTTACAAAGTTTGAAATATCAGCTTTGTCTATATTTAATTTTAAAAAGTTCTCCATTTCAAATTTCTTCTTCAAATCCATGTAGGTTCTTAATTTGTTTCCTCTTTTATCAATAACATTTTTTTGAAATGGAATGGTCCCAGAATTTTATGAAATCATTTTTCAGTTTTTTGTATAAAACAAAAGTTAAACAATTTTTACTAAATGAAATTGGATTTCCCCAGACATGGTTAAATCAAACTTTTTCATTTGTATTCTATACCAGTCAGCTATTATTAACACTTGATGAATAAATTCTATTTATTAAACTATCTGGATTTGAATTGACTACATGATGCCAGTAACCTACACAAAGTTTAGTAGCATCAACAGAACATGGGTTGATACCCGATTCTAAAAAAACTCCCAAATTTGATGCAGTTTTGTTAGCTCCTAAGATGTATTTAGCAAATGTGATTTGTACTTTTACAGGTTGATATAAAAAATATCTAGACTCCATGGAAGCATTCTTTTTCAACAAAGTATCTAAAGATAGAATTTCACTACAGTAAAGAAGTGTAGGTTTTACACATGAGTCAAATAATTTAAGATTCGGAAATGTTTATAAGTTCTTCCTCGTTGGAGCAATAACTAATTAGTGCATTAAGCAGTGGAAGGATTAAGTATATAAATCATCGACTGGTCATTGATTAAAGTTAAATGGTTCATCTATTTAATGCAATGTTTAAAATATAATTACAGAAAGTTTTATTCATATTACATTGTTAATATTTAAAGAACTTAGATTGATCATATACTCTTTCCTTTTTTCCTGTATTATGTGAGACAGAGAATTGGATAAATTCAATACTACTAAGAATAACATTTACAGTAACCAAGGTACTGCTTCAAATGCGCATGCCGACAATTAATGTCTTTTCAGTGATGCTCGAAGTCTAAATATGTCAAAATCGAAAACTTAAAACAAACGTGGAAGAGCTGATAAACCAAAAAGTAACAAAATTATGAGCAAAATCAGACAAAGAATTACAGTTTTGTATGTAGGAGATATATTCCTTAATTCAAAATAATTTCTAAAATTTTCAAACAGGAAATTTAAAAAGCACAATATCCGTATTATAATTGAAATAGGAAAATGATGTTATTTTAGTAAAAAACTAGAGATAAAATATTCAAACTCTGTAATGAGGACTGAAAGAGAAAATGAGAATCATTTTATTTTAACGTGTGAAGCTTTGTCTTTTGTTAGAAATCTCCTGCTTGGCAACATATTTTTAAAAAATTAGAATGTTTTAAAATTGATATCAAATCTCTTTTAATAAGAATAATAGGAAATGAAGATAAGGAAATTAAGACAATTATTTTTAACCATAAGAAGTGTTAACTAAAAGAGAAATACAATATCAAACTATATATATAGTATCATTCATATAGTGGTATAGATATTCAAATGCAAATACTGCATTATAATTACATAAGAAGGATAAATAGAGGTGTACTGTCCAGTGAAGAAGTATAACAAAAATACCGAACTTCAAGGTAAATTCAAAAAGTTGTTTATAGAACCGTTATATTAACAAAACTGGGTGAGCAACCAAAACAGACATAAGGTTTTATAGCTAACTAAACCTACCACTTGTACTTTATTCTAGTCTTTTTAACGGATTTGAATCGAGTGTCACTGATGAGTCTTTTGTAAAGTAAACGCGCGTCCGGCGTAAAAAAAAATGTTAAGCTTGGTATCTATGAAGGGTTTATTTGTATGATAATTGGTTATAGTTCTGTTATATAGACAAATTGGAATGTGTACTGATTGATACTTTAGTCTGGGAGAATTTATTGATTTGTAATGGGCCTTGAATTACTGCGAGTACTCTTACGTCGGTGTTTTGTGTCTTTTTTAGATGTGAGTTGTGTCTGTGCCTCGTAGCGATCATTTGAGTAAATCCAACTGCTTCTGATTTTTACAGTTTGTTCTTATGTTGTGCTTTTACACCACAGTACCAGGTAAGGGGAGGGTTGAGCGCTCACAAACATGTTTAATCCCGCCACATTTTTTATGAATGAATGAATGAATGATGAATGATTGAATGAATGAATGAATGAATGAATGAATGAATGAATGAATGAATGAATGAATGAATGAATGAATGAATGAATGAATGAATGAATGAATGAACAAACAGTGCCATTATGCAACGAGTTGCCAGACCATTAATTTAGATCACAAACATCATTCGGCCAAAAATTTTGAAATGCATGAAATGATTGACTGATTGTTGGTTGCTTAACGTCCAGTGAAAATTTTTTCGTGCATGTTCAGGATGATCTGAGACTACTATAACACATTTGTGTTATAGCTGAGACTACAGTGTTATAGTAGTCTCAGGTTATAGTAGTCTCAGGAAGATGCATGAAATGAATTGTGTGACATGTATCTATGGACATAGGGTTGTGCACCTATGTCTCATGTATGTAATATCAGAAGTCTATTACTCTAATAATGGACTTCTGGTAATATGTATTCATGCAATATCAGAAGTCCATTACCCTAGTCAGAGCCATATATAACGTGAGTGTACCCAAATTGTACCTACTATAACATTTTTTTCACCTACGTTCATATATGATCCAGACAGAAGTTTCCATTCTGGGTTTATTTTGTAGATGTATCCTTATTTACTATATAGTTCCACCAATTTAAGTTTGAATCCATATTAAAAAATGGGTTTGAACCGACCTCCAAACGATCCATGATTCTGTAATGAGTAATACCCAAATTGCATCCATGCTTAAATTTACATCCTTAAAAATCGAATAACAGATGTTTTGTTTTATTTCTTCAAATATATAGAACAATTTGACATTAGTTCATGCTTACTGTTCATTTTTTTAAGAAATGGATGCTTGTAACATGTTTTATTTGCTAATTTTTAAAAGATGACATTTTGTGGACGTCGCATGGCGACGTTTCCATTGACTTTGACTTTCTCCAGTGAATACTTCATCCGATGATATATACAGTTAATGTTTTGTGCATATCTACATATATTTAGCTATGTTGAAAGATGAACATAATGTCAAATCATAAAAATACAAATTGTTTAGTCTCTAAAAAAAAATTGTAAGATTTCCGCTGCTTTTTTTTGCTAAATAGGTGCAATTTGGGTACTGTGACGTTATACATGTATATATATGTCTCTGTCCTAGAAATGGACTTCTGGTAACATGTATTCATATGTAACGGTTAGCTGTGACAACATTTATCAGTAAATTATTATCAGTGTGTAGTGTTGAGGACAATATTTTGATTTTTCAAAGTGTTGCACTCCGCTTACACCAAAAACATTAATTTTGTATTTTTTACTGAGCACTACAAAACACTTACATTAAACTCAAATCTTATTTGATTTATTCGTTTTTTAATGATATAAATTAACATTACCTGATACGATTGTTTCCCGCTTAAAGTAGCGTGGGTCCCCATTAGGTGTTTGGGTTTACAATTTTAGTCTACCGTCAATTCCCAGCTTCTTTTATTTTATTTTATTATTTTATTATTTCCCAATCATACTTAGTAATGTACTGTAACTAAAAACTAATCCCTGCCAAGGCCCAAATTTCTTGGAATCTTAGAACCGACAGTTCCCGATAGTACCACCCCCTTTCTATTCCAATCAGATATCACATCAAATCTACATGTCCGAGGCCAAACTCGCCAAATATCTTAGAACTCATAACTTTGAGCCTCCAACAGGCCGGTCAAGGCGACGGCCTGTCATACTGTCTGATAGTAAAGGTTTCACATTACGAAAAAATATTGTAAACCAATTTTACCAAAATACCATATGGTGGTGTAAGGAAAGCGTGGCAATTGAACAAAATTTTGCCTAGCTTAGGAGAAATCTCGCAACTAAATTATATGAAATTGGAGACATAGCGCTATATGTCTGGCTTGGAACGAGTAATCTGACAATCAAAGAAAAATCTTCAAAATATATAACCATTACAACCGATAAATCTGATGCTGTTGATAAAATTGTCTCCTGTATTGACGACATCAAGAACTATTTACAAGATTTTCCACAAGCTAAACTTATCTTTCTTGAACTACCAGTGTATTCAATAAAAGCTTACAACGAATCTAAAAGACACCCACACCCCAAAACGTTTAAACAACAAGACGAAACACTCGCACATCAAGTCTGGCAAGTGAATGAAAAAAATAAGAGCTACCAATCAAACTTTAAATACCCGTTCACCTAACTTCTCATTATTCCTACAAGCACGCAATCAACATCGTACACGCTCAAGAGTTGAAACCTGGGAATACTTTAATTACAACTTGTACAGAGACGGGATCCATCCTGGCCAGAATCTAGCAAGGGCTTGGCTACGAGAAATATCAGATAGAATCAAAATTGACTGCTGGAGCTAATCATAAGCTTAAATTCGACTATCTATACTCATACTGAACAGATACTGGCCAGTCTGCATGGGAAGCCAAGCTCACCGGTTCTGTGTCTAAATCAGTACATGCAACATCAATGAAATATACGCCAATCTTGTAACTTCAACAAATAGTTTATAATACAGACTGCATGGGATTCAAAGCTAACTGTTATCATAAACACTAAAATCCAACATTTAAGAAGCAACAAAACCAGTCCTAATATAATAAGATTTATAAGCATAAAATCATCACCATGGACTCCCAGGAAATAACAAGACCTACAAGATCTATACTTCCTCCTAAAATATACACGCCCAGTGTCTGTCACTCGTTCACATGGAAATAAGCCAATGACGTACAAGCTTAATGCTAAAAAAGCACTTGATAAGAAAATAGAAACAACAGACAGGGATCACTCCTGTAATACTAGTATGGAATTTAAAAAAGGTCTCTTTTCATAACATGCAATGCAGGAGCCTATGAAATTCTGAAATCATCTATTTATAAATAAAACGACCAATCTGAAGATCGAAAATACAGGCTATATACCAAAACAAGCAAGTCAAATCTATCAGACGTTAACAAGCAACCAATGATAGTTGAAGAATCTTTATCAGTCAAAATTAAAAATATATCCCTGTCGAGCCGTCAACTATTTCGAATAAACATGTTCAATACCACATGCAAAATTGATGCTAATGATATATGGTACAAACATTTATTCAAGAAGACCTAAGTAAAATATGTGAAGAACTCAAGAGCAATAAATCATACTCCCAGCTAAATGACAAAATCAAGCAAATGTGTAAGTTCACTATAGACCAAATGAATTACCCCAAAAAAGGGGCAAGCTAAAGTCATCTAATCAGCTAAACCCATACACAATACAACTGTACAAAGCAATACAACTGCCGACAACAAAGTTAATGTCAAGGAAAAAGGCATTATGAAACAACATCCTCAGCACATACACAAAATGCATGCAGAGCTGAATGATTATAATCACGATATCGACAGTCATAATTATCAACCTAATTCACAACAAAACTAATGACCATCATGGACAAAGACCTATCTGACTCCTGTTGTATACATATGAACAGTCCGAATAACTCCATCTCTAGTCTGAACGAAGAACTTCTGGAATCGTGAAGGTGAAGAAACAACAGATCAAATATGCATGGTATGTAGAAATGCCATCCTAAATGGAAATACCGTCGACTGTACAGTATGTGGGCAATGGCTACACATTGCATGTGAAGGATTATCAGAAAACTCACTACACAATCATACAGACTATATATGCTCGTCACGCCGGATACTAGATAGCCCGATTCCATACGATGAGTCCTTGCAGAATGAAGAGATTCAACAAAGAGTTGAAACCCATCCCAAACAACTATATGAATCAAAGAGCCAAATGCATACTGATGTTATAACAACATGTCAAACAACAGATACAGAAAAATCCAATACATGCCTATCCACTCTGTCAGAACAAAATTTATATATCCCATCTATTGAAGTAAAAGCTAAACAAAAACAGATAAAGAAGAAGGACAATCTAGAACAAACCAATCTTAAACTACAACTTGCTGAATGTAAAGTGAAAGTCAGTAATCTCCAGACTGTCAATCAAGAATATAGTCAGACAATTAACCTACTATCATCTAAATTAGGCATACAATCTCCATTTCAGAACAACTACCAACATCCTTCTAACCTTCAAATTCAGGAGGCAGAGATGAGATTCGAGGGAGAAACTAATAATTTAAAAATGAACTTCGAACATCAGCTTAATATTATGTCCTTGCAAATGAAACATAATACAGAAGTCAACGAACTCAAATGTAAACTGTATCATATGGAAAATGAATGTAACAAATATAAAACTCCCGCAAGTGGCAATCAACAACCACCTAGTCAGAACGCTCAGATGAATACACAATTCGTTCCATTTTCGGGATCTCAGAATGGGACTTTAACTCAACAGACACTTAGTCATCCACAAATACCTGGTGTGCAATGGACAAGACCCCCTATATGGACTAGACCACCACCATATCAAGCGCCTATGGGACTGGTATTTACCCCATATGTTCATCATGTATAACAACAAAAGACTCATAGTAGCCATAATACAAGGCCAAAAAATAATCAACCAACACGCCAAACAGGGAATGCTGCAAAAAATAATGGGCAAAGTCGAGCAAGAATGCAAAGGGCTAATCTAAAACTGACAAAAAACACTAAAACTAACAGTGAACGAGTTGACAAACAACAAACTCACCAGAAAGGACAAGAATATCATTGGCCGAACCAGCACTCACAACAAATTGATTTATCAATCCAGGCGGATCAAAACACTCAGAAGTACACTAAAATAAAGCATGTGTATACAAAATATGATCTGAACGAATCTACTAGTAACCTAGATACTCAACCACATGGAAATATATCACATCATAGAAGTAACTCAGAACCAGTCTTACACAATGAACAAATGAATTCGACCAAGCCTTTTTTATGAGCAGGCAGAGCCTCGACCGTAAACTTGACAACAGATCACATGAATTTACAATAGGAACCATCAATATTCAAAATATGAAAGGTAACACCCTGTATCTTAATTCAATCCTGGATAACGTACAAATTCTATGTATTCAAGAACATTGGCTACTATCTTTGGAAAAAAATATAGCAAAGGAAATAAACAAAAAATTCTCGACAAATATCAAATCAGAAGATGATGAAAACCCGTTATTAGATTATAAATCAATACGTGGCTATGGTGGAACAGGAATTTTTTGGCAAAAAGACTTGAACAACGCAGTCAATATTTTGCCGGATGTGAATTCTCGCATACAAGCACTAGCAATAAACATTAGTCCAAATCCAATATGTTTATTAATATATGTAGGACTCTAAAGTGCGATGGTACTCTAAAGTGCGATGGTCACGCTTAAGTGCGATGGTCTACGCTAAAGTGCGATGATGTCAGACGCTAAAATGCGATGGTTGTTTGTTTTTTTTAAGTGCGATAAGATGACACGCTAAAGTGCGATAATGTAACGGGAATGGGGTTCAGGCAATGGTTTTTGTTTTTTGCTGTGTTCATATTAGTTTTTCGACTATTGTATTGTTTATAAATCATGACGTGGTCTTTCTCTTTTGAATTGTTTTACACTAGTCATTTTGTGGTCCTATATAGCTTGCTATGCGGCGTAAGCCAAGGCTCCACGAGGAAGGTAATAATGTTATTAGGTGCATACATCAACGACATTTGGTCTTTGGTGGATAGTTGTTTCGTTGACAATTACACCACATCTTCTTATTTGTTTTTTGTTTATTGTTTTGTATATAAATCTGTCCGTTATTTTTCTCGTTTGAATTGTTTTACACTGGTCGTTTTGATACCTTTTGGTCGTTATGGAATACTATCTGCGGGGTTAGCCATACGGTAACCTATAGTTAATTACATTAATGACATTAAGCCTTGGATAGAGACTTGTCTCATTGGCAATCATATTATGACACTACACCTCTGGTCGTTATGCTACTGTCTTGTTGACGAGTATCCATCTCTTTCACAGACATGACGAACCATATTGTAAAAACTTGTTTTTAAAATAATTCAATTAGAAAGTTAAAAAGTAGCTTTTATTTCACGCAAGTAAATGACATGGGATTAAAAACATAGAAGGAGTTTCTAAATTAAATTTGGACGAATTTTAAAAATACTTTGACACTTGGTGTATTTTGCCGTTTTCGCTCTCTTTTACGGTATACACTTTCCCCTTACTATCGTCAGTTTCTATGTTTATGAGAAGTCCCTATTCCAATATCTTGACAGAAACACGTTTGTCCCAGCCGACACAACGGGATCAAAGGTATGCATTTCTGTTATTGTGGATGATTTTTTGGGAAGCAACTCCTCCGCATACACACTCTTCTAGCACCGATCAAAAATGTTCCGGATTGGGATCATTTGTTTCTCTTTTCTTGTCTAGTAAAAATCCTTCATCTGCACAAACATTCTCGTTTACCGGCATGTCCATTTTTGTTTGTACAAACGGCTTGTAGCGTCATAATGCTATTTAACGTTGCAAACGTCCATACTTTCGCGAACAAACGCACTTTCGCGGAAAAACGCACCTTAGCGTATCGCGGCATTGGACTTTAGCGTGTTCCATAAAATAGCACAGACCATCGCACTTTAGCGTAGGCCATCGCACTTTAGCGTGACCATCGCGTTTTAGCGTCCCCATCGCACTTTAGAGTCCTACATATATATGCCATCTGCCCAGAGTAGTGGGGACAATGAATACAAAGATACACTAGATAAAATCTCAGAAATTATGGATAAGTATAAAGAAGTTTACCAGATCATCCTGTGGCGATATGAATGCGTCCTTGCATCGTGATAATAGAAGACGGGACAAAGTCTTTGAAGAGTTCAAAAATATAAACAACCTTCATATACCAGATAGCTATCCAATAAAGTCAACCTTTTTCCATCACAATGGTAAATATACCTCAAAATTGATTATTTTTTGTTTGATGAAAAAAATTATACAGCAGTTAAAACCAGCTGTGAAAATAGCTACAAGACATCCTACAAATACTTCCGATCATAAGCTAGTCACAGCAAATATGGCTATAAATGTAAAAAAGATAACAATATACAATATACAAAACAACGTAGAATCACGTATACAAAAATTAGAATCTGTACTTCATAAAGCTGGAATGAAATCTATTCCAAGATATAGAAAACTGAAAACACTAAAATCTGTTGACAAAGGCATATGGAACAGCAAAATTAGTCAAGCATCTACTGAAGCAAAGTCTGCACATAAAAGCTGGAAAGATAAAACCCTCAAATCAGGATGCGGATTTAGAAAAGCAAAATCTCAAAAACAAAAAACGCTGTCAGCGACAATTACGGAGACACCACATGCATCCAAAAAGGAAAAATTCATAAACGAAATTATGCAAGCTTCGGAAAAAGACAGGAAAACATTCCATAAATTTATATAATAACAAAGATCTAACCACCCATCGAATACTGATGTACTTTACATTGGAAATACAAAATTTGAAGGAGAAATAAACTTGAAGCCTAGTCTATACATTTCGAAAAGCTTGGAACACCTAATTATGACAAAAATATTTTTGATCTGGAACGCTTCCGCCTAGCAAAAATGCTAAATGATATCATTTTTGAAAATCAACACTCCAAAAAGGAAATTAAACAAACAACTCCTAAAGAAGTTAAAACTGCTATTAAGAACCTGAGCACTGGCAAAACATCAGACGAAAATGGTATATGTTCTGAACATTATAAAGAAGCAGTGCATGAAGTATCTCTAGCAATTGCAAGTATAATCAATAATATTTTCACTAATCTGGACGTACCAAAGAGTCTAAAAAATGGTATATTAACACCTGTCCTTAAAAAGAAGAAGGATAAAACCATACATGGAAATTACAGGGGAATTGTCGTTACAAGTATCTTTTCTAAAATCTTTGAATTCATTGTTAAAGGAGGACTAGAATATGAACTACTACCATCACAAAATCCATTACAACTAGGTTTTACAGAAGGTGCATCAAGTCTTTTTGCAGCTTTTATTACAACAGAAACGATTCTTTTATATCGTTTACTTCAAATATTATTAGAACTCGTAGCCCTGGATGCAGAAAAGGCGTTTGAAACCCTTAGCCATACGATCATGTTAAATAAACTCTTTCATGATGGAATTGACGGCGATATGTGGATGATTTTACTTCGTAACATTTATCAAGATCTGTCTCTAAAAATTAAGTGGAACAATGAAACATCAGGAAGCATCAATATTTTGCAAGAGGTTCGTCAAGGTGCAAAATTATCATCTTTGTTATACAAGCGATATAATAACACCATTCTTCATGCAATATCCACCAGCAATTTAGGCGCAAAGCTAGGCGACATACGATATTGCCTTATTGGGAAAACGATCCGATATACAAGCAATGCTAGGCATTATAGAATTTCACACCAAAAGGGACATGGTTGAAATTAATCCAGATAAATCCGAAATAATGTGTGTCTCTAAAGGATCAAAACAACAACCTCAATCATACAGCTTCAACGGAAAAGAAATAAAAAGAGTAGAAAAGCTGAAACATCTTGGTATCACTAGAGCTACAAATGGCAAAGTCAACTTGGATGAAAGACTAAAAACAGGCCGACAAACCATATATGCCTTGCTAGGTTCTGGTCTACAAACAAGAACAGGAATGTCACCGATAGTGCTAAAAAAAGTATGGAAAACCTACGCCGTCCCACGTTATCTTTATGGACTCGAGGTTCAATTATGCACAAAAAAGGATGTATCTGAGTTGGAAAAATAACAAAGGAAGATATTTAAACAATTCTAATGTCTACCAGAAAGAACAGCATCCGCAGCAGTATATATACTAATAGAAGCTGAGCCCATTGAGTAGGTTCTGGACAAAAACATGCTAGCTTTATTCGTCTCAATCTCTCGCTTGGATGGCTCGATAGAACGAAAATATTAGAATGGGAATAAGAAATTAGTACAAATTATGACAACTCTTTTATTTGTCGTATAAATAAAATTTTGCAAAAATATCAATTGCCAAAAGCAGAAGAAATTATGGAAAATCCTCCATCAAAATATATGTGGAAAAAACAATTGAAAAAAATCAATAAATGAATACTGGTCTTCAATTTGGACAAAAGAATGTAACACAAAATCAACGCTCAAACATTTATCTTTACAAAACGATCCGGTCAATAATCCACACAACTTTTGGAAATGTGTTCGAAATAACCAATATGACATAAAATAAGGCAGAATTGAAATGTAAGCTAGTAACTGGTACCTGTGGATTTTTATCATATTAATCATTTATATATCTATAATGTTTTATAGGTTGTTCCGAGACACCATTAATTATATTCTTTCATTTGCAGAGTAGTTTACTTAAGTTTACCTTTATTCTATTGATTGCCTATTGATTATTCATTGATCCATAAAATCTAATTGTTTACCTTGTAGCATTTACCGATTATTGATTTTATTATCAGAACTCACTGTTCACTAGAGTGTATAGGTTTTCTTGTATTCTGATTGGTTTTTAAAGCCTTGCCCCTAGTTTGGTGGTAGTTTTTGAAAACAGTAATGGAGGCTTGATCTTGATATATTTGTATGTTTTGATGCACTTTGTGGTCATAGACTTAATATTGTGTTTGATAAGTAGTTCCATAAGTTCTATTGATTAGTATAGTGATGGAATTCATTCTGGAACAGGACATCATGACTTTATATGGTAAGTTACATTTTGTACTATTTGAGGTGTCTTGGATGAACTGAATCCTTAACTATGAAATGTATGTGTATTACATTCATTTTGGTAAGATTCCCAGCCCAAAGAATGAGTGTGCTTTGAGTGATGTTTGAATCTGATATATATGGGAGATTTTGATATAAATGTTGGAAAGGGAGATTTAGTCGATTTTTATGAATGACCTTGACCTTTTGTCATGCAGTCATGAAATGACAGTGGTTTATCCAATGTGATGTCATTAACAGTACAACTGTACTTGTACTTAATGTTTTAGTATTGAAATAAGATTAATTATTTATAATTGTAAATTCGAGATGAAAGATAATGATTAGAAATAGTTTAAATATGAATTGTATAATGTCTTTAAGAATATTAAAGTCAGATTACTTATTATTGTCATATATTGTTTACAGAACCATATTTGATGTGAACCTCTGTTACCATTACTGTAGAAGTATGAAGATCGTTACTGTTAATATTATGTAGACTGTCGATGTTAGTTATTAAACTCAGTTCCACCGACTGGTGAGTCTATGTATACTTAAAATAGCATAATATATATATTGTTCATGTAAGATAGTGAAGAGCATTTGATATTATGTAGAGATGTCTACCGTTGATATATATGTTATGGTTATTTTAGAATATGGATTTACATATATCTATTAAGTTAATTCAAATAGTGTTATATGATCTTGATATTATAGTAGTATGTTTAGTTGTCAAAGCTGATGATTTCATATGAACAATGAATGAATATTTGCAAGTGCTAATTATGTTTAGTTGTCAAAGCTGATGATTTTATATGAACAATGAATGAATATTTGCAAGTGCTAATTATCATCATGTCACCTTGTGCATTGATATTATAGAAGAACTATAAATATTCAAGGTTCTTATATTTATTTTGATCTGCAGTAATGTTTTAATAATTGTAACACAGTACGATATAGTAATTATAGATTAATCTGTTTTAAATGTATCTTGTTATATTTTGTAGGGTTTATAATTATATGATTACATCATTATTGAATAAAGAACCCTAGAAAAAGATGAAATGGACTTGTTGTTATTTGATTGTCCAGAAATTCACCTTTTACATTGGCCCCCACGTTTTGAAGAACCTGGCATTTACAGCAAATATGAATAAAGTTATTGAAAAGATGATGAGCAGTACTAGATATTGACTATTTGTACTTGGTTCGATATGTGGAAAAAATATATAAAGTTTTACCTGTATTGATTAATCACATACGATTATAAAACTAACTGTATTAGTGATTAATATTAATACATAGATAAAATAGATTGTATAGATATATAATTACCTACACTGTTTAAATTAAATTATTGTCAGTGTATTTGATTGCACTTGGAATACGTTGTGTATTTATTTGGAAAATAGTTTTATAATTACAACCTTAGTGGGTATTAACAGATATAGATAAAGACTGTTTAATGAACATATAGACTACATGTTTCAATTTCTGTGGGTATTATATATTGAATAGTTTCATTTGATTGTTTATTTTTTGTGAAACTAATTCAGAATTAAACTTTGATTAAATTTTCTCAAAAGTGTGGACACAGATTTGTGTATATTTTGTATTTTTTATTCAAAAGAGGAAAAGTTTCTTTAATTTTTCTCCTTCAAATTTCATTTCCATTAATTTTTATTCAAAATTTGAGCCTATTCATTTCTTGGGAAATTCGATTAGATATAATTTGGAGTAATACTGTACTATTTACTAGGTGAAACTATATTGTAATTACATTGTGTCATATTTATATATATCTGAAATTACTTGTTGTGTCAATATAGATATAGATTGATATTTCTGTAATTGTGTAATAAAGAACAAACTGCATATATGTACAAGTGAGCGAAAGCGAGTCCCACTTAGCATTACATACTCTTTTTGAGAATACCATCAGGTAAAAGGCACATTATAGCAGAACACTAGAAGTATACATTAGAAGTATAATATGCCATATTATACATGTAGCACTATATGATTTGAGATATCCTAATACAACAGGTTAGTAATCAGTAAGCCATACCCAGTTGTATTTGTCCTTTCGATTTAGTGTTCATCTGACAGATATTTTAGCCTATAGTGGAAATAGGTATCCACATTAAGTAAGTATAAACTTAAGTTCACGGAGACCAGGATTACTTGTGATTAGTACCCAGAAGTTGTAAGAACCAGGTATTTATTGGTTTGGTTTGGTTACTGTTGTCCTTGGTTATTGTGACTGGTGTTTAAGACTGAGTTGTATAGTTGTACACCTTTGTAGTTCTAGTTTCTTGCTACTAGGTATATCTTTTGGTTGTTCATATATTGGTGTATTGTGATCACACATAGGTAAGATAGTGAATGTGTGATTGAAGACACAGATGAATTACAAAGGCAAGGTGAGTAATTAGTTTTATTATTTTGTTAGAATAGTTTTATATTTGAAGATAAGTAGTTTGGTATAGAAGATTTCGTATATAAGCTACATATTACATAGTATTTATTGATATTAATAGTTAATCAGGCAATTTTTATTTCAGGTTACTGTCATTGCTTTCACCATTCTAATTTTTATTTTACTTTAATTGTAGGTACTTAATAACATATTTTGGTATTCATTGTAGCATTAATTCTCATGAATTTTGAGTATATTACTTTCAGACTATTTTTTCTTACACAAAATTTATATCTGTTGTCTATTATCATGGATACGTCAGTTGATTTAACAGAAGAGGAAGTTCGGAACATCATTGCTGCCTTTAAAGATATGCATATGAGGCCAAATACAGAATCTCCAGATGCATTTAAAGACTGGATAAAGGAGTTCTCAACACAAAAATCATTATACACTAGATATATACCAAGGATTCCTACTTTCTTCGGAGACAATAAAGGAGACAACACATATGAAGTATGGAGATATCAAGTGTTATGTCTTATCATAGAGAACTACGCACACGAAGTTATTGCTCAGGCCAGTAGACGTTCACTTAGAGGAGAACCGAGCAAGGTAGTCATGCGATTAGGCCCTAAAGCTACTGTCGACGACATCATCGACAAAATGGATAGCAATTACGGAATTGTAGATCCAAAGGAAGCGTTATTGGCACAATTTTACACAGCCAGACAAGAACAAGATGAAAATGTTTCCACCTGGGGATGTCGGCTAGAAGACATTTTCAACAAAGCTCGCCGACAAGGAAAGATTTATGAGGAAGATGTAGAGGATATGCTACGATGAAAATTTTGGAAAGGATTAAAACCGGAACTCAAGAGAATTTCAGGATTCAAGTTTGATACTATCAAGGATTACAACCATCTTTTATTGGCGATGCGAGAATTGGAACATCGGCAGAAGGAATATACCAAAGAGAACAATTTAAAAGAAACCAATACCAGCTAAGAGAACGAATGCACCAAGAAAAAAGAACAAGAACGAACTGGAGACCGTAGTAAAGCAATTGATGTCACAGATTGAACTTCTAGGGAAACGACAAGAGCAATTAATCAACAACAGTAAGCATAACAGGACATATCTGAGACACCAAACACCTGATGAAAGTATAGCATATAGCCCATTGGATATGAATAAGAGAAGAGATAAACATCAGAAAATATGTTGGAGATGCGGACAACCTGGCCATATTGCCATCGGATGTAAAGTAAGACTGGATAACTCTAGGAAATTTGATCGAGCCATGAATTATCAACTAGTCACAAATGAAAATCAACCAACACCAACTACATACAATAAAGAAGAAAGAATATGCGGGCCGGCCAATGAAGTTTCAATCAGCATAAGTGGAATAGATACAAAAGCATTGCTGGATACAGGATCATCGGTTTCAACAATCAGTGAGTCATTTTACAACAGACACTTGAGATCTACACCGATTGAATCAATTACCCGTATATTGAAGATAGAATGTGCAGACGGACGATCAATGCCTTATCTTGGTTATATCGAAGCAGACCTTCAGCTACATGGAATATCTTCTATAAGATCATTATATTCAGGCATATTTCTAGTAATACCGGACAGCGAATACAACACAACTGTACCATTATTGATAGGAACAAACATTATGTCAGGAATAATGCTGGAGGTAGAACAGAATACTGGACCAAGGTATCTACAAGAAGCTAATCTACATACTCCATGGTATTTAGCATTCCGATGCATGAATCTTAGAAACAAGGAATTGGAAAAATGCCATAACCGATTAGCAGTTGTGAAATCCGCCGAAACACACTCGATTACAATACCAGCTAACTCACAAGTTGTAATCAATGGATATTTGGATAAACAGCTTCAACAACAGCAGATGTGTGCTATACTACAACAAACTTTTAATTCAGCTTTACCAGAAGATTTAGATATCATGCCAACAGTAATTACCTACGATTGTCAACAACGAGGAAGTATACTCGTACAAATATCAAACGTCACAAGAATCGTTACACTACAACCACGAGCTCTAATTTGCGAAATTCAACCAGTTGACATTGAAGATATTGCTACACCGGAGGACAAAGAATTTAAAGATACCATGAAGGACATTAAATTTCCGATTGATAATTTAACTGATGGTGACTATGAAAGAGGAAAAGAGCTCATACACAGCTACCAAAATATATTTTCAACTGGAGACGACGATATTGGACACACTTCAGCAACTTCACCGTATCGACTTGATAGACAATGTTCCATTTAAGCAGCGTCACAGACGAATACCACCATCTATGCTGGAAGAAGTCCGTAACCATTTACAACAACTGTTATCAGCAGGAGTGATAAGACGATCCCATTCACCCTGGTCATCGAATTAGGTATTGATACGGAAAAAAAGATGGAAAGCTTAGAATGTGTGTAGACTACCGTCAGCTTAACCTAAAGACCATCAAAGACTCTTATGCGCTTCAACGCATTGAAGAGATTCTGGATTCCTTAGGAGGCAACACATATTATACAGTGCTAGATATAAAGAGCGGTTACCATCAAGTAGAGATCGAAGAAGAACATAAACAACGCACCGTCTTCACTGTTGGACCATTAGGATTTTTTGAGTTCAACAGACTTCCATTTGGACTGTCCAACGCTCCAGCTACGTTCTAAAGACTCGTGGAAGAATGCTTAGGCGATTTACATACACGTATATGTTACATCTACCTAGACGACCTTATTATCTTCTCGGAGTCCATAGATGAACACCTTGTACGCCTAGAAAGAGTTTTCAAGCGACTTCGTGATGTAGGACTTAAGCTATCACCTAAGAAATGTTCATTCTTACAGAAAAGGGTAAAGTATATCGGACACATTGTTTCTGCTGATGGTGTAGAGCCAGATCCCGAGAAAGTGGAAAAAGTAGCCAACTGACCAAGACCAAAGACTCCAGAAGAAGTCCGCCAGTTCCTGGGATTTGTTGGCTATTACATGAAATTTATCAGGGATTTTTCAAAGATAGCACGACCATTAACAGATTTGATGCCAATGACTTGTAAGAAGAAAACCAGAGGAAAGAAAAAATCAATAGAACCGACATCATGGCACTGGAACAAAGAACAGAATGAAGTTTTTGAGACATTGAAATCGCACTTGTCATCACCGCCAATTCGTGGTTTTCCAGACTATAAGCAGTCTTTCGAAGTGCACACAGATGCATGTCAGACAGGGCTTGGAGCCGTTTTATACCAGCAACAGGGAGAACACAAGAGAGTTAAAGCTTATGCCATTCGAGATCTCTCAAAGACAGAATGGAATTACCCAGTCCATAAACAGTAATTCCTAGCACTAAAGTGGGCAGTTACAGAAAAAATTGGAGATTATCTTCAGGGAAACAAGTTCACCGTCTATACAGATAATAATCCATTGACATACGTATTTGACGTCTGCGAAGCTTGATGCGACAGGTCACAGATGGATTGCTGCTTTAGCTGCCTTTGATTTCAGCATCATATACAGACCAGGCCGTAACAATGCCGACGCTGTTGGGTTATCAAGATTGCCAGCTATTACCAGTCAACAAGATTGCATACCAGATGTACAAGAGCGTATTAAATATCCAACAAACATCTCAACAGAAAGTGTGAAAGCTAATTGTAGTTCGATACAACGACAACCATATGTAGAATGTCTTGCAGTAACTGCAAAGGATCTTGCTAGTAAAGTGGATACAGCATAAACCAAAAAGATCGACATCAGAGAAGAGCAACTACGTGATCCAGTGATAAGAACTAGGATAAATTATCTATCGCATGTACAGAGACCACGAAAGGAAGATATACCGTCTTCCCCTGCTCATAACCAGCTTTTCAACAACTTTGACAAATTGGTTATACAAATACAATAAAGATACAAAGTTTTTTATTGTCAATTATGACGCCCAATAATTTGAGCAGTACAATTAAGTTCAATTTCATACAAGTGATTACATATTGATTACATTGATTATTTAACAATTAAACAAAAGTCTTTTTCAGCAGAATAATTTCTAAAGGAATAATATACATAGTTTTACAATATAATATAGATTGACAAACTACCGGTGACTAAACTGTATCTAGAATTAAATTTCTTTCTGACTCTCTATACAGACTGGAATCCTTTACCGTAAAACAACTGTTAATGGAGACATTAAAGATCAGCTTGTCTTACCATACTCACAGATACCATCAAGACTCCGTTCTCTTCACAACGACATGGGTCATCAAGGTCGTAGTAGGACAACATCATTAGTGAAGGACAAATTTTATTGGCATGGAATGACAAAGGATATAGATGAATAGATTCAAAAATGCCCAAGATGTTTAAAAAGAAAACAGTTACCCAACCAAAGAGCTCCATTGACGAACATCCGAACAATACAACCAATGGAAATAGTTTGTATGGATTTCCTTAAACTAGAACTTTCAAAATGTGGTTTCCAGCACATCTTGGTGATAACCGACCATTTTACAAGATACGCCCAGGCGATACCAACTAAGAACTAGAGTGCAAGAACAACAACAGAAGCGTTCTTTAACAACTACGTGATCCACTATGGGTTACCAGAACGCATACACTCGGACCAAGGAGGTAACTTCAAAAGCCGTCTAATGAAAGAACTTTGTAATATAACTGGTGTCAAAAAGTCAAGAACAACACCATGCCATCCCATGGGTAATGGCCAATGCGAACGTTTTAACCGCACATTATTGAATATGCTTGGCACACTACAGAATCATTAGAAAGCCGATTTGAAATCATACCTTGGTCCAATTGTTCACGCATACAACAGCACGAAACAGGAAACAACTGGATTTTCACCATTTGCTTTGATATTTGGCAGAGAACCACGCCTGCCTATAGATCTTGCACTGGGATTAGAAAAATCAAAAGAACAGAAGACAAATACGAAGTATATTGATAACTTAAAAGAAAGACTGAAGAAATATTATGAGTTAGCTACGAATTCAGCAAAGATAGCTCAAGTACGTCAGAAGAAACATTATGACAGCAAAGTGCGTGGAACCATATTACATCCAGGCGACCGAGTACTCGTAAAGATTTTGAGTTTCGATGGGAAGCACAAGCTGTCTGATAAATGGGAGACTGACAGCTACGTCATATTAGATCAGCCTAACTCAACTATCCCAGTCTTCACAGTGAGGAAGGAAACGGACATGGAAGAAAGAGAACCTTACATAGGAACCTTCTTTTGCCTATTGGTTCAGTCTCCATCGATGAAGAGGAAGAAAAGGAGAAGCCTAGACCTACTCCTGCACCATGATAAAGACCCAAGAAGAATAGAGAAACAGATCCACAACCAACACCTAGTCTTCATGATAGCACTCTGACAAGTTCTGATGAAGAAAGTGATGACGATTATTTGGTTTATGTGGTAAGAGAACCTGACGTTGATGACTTAAGTGCTCAACACAGTGCTGTTGATGAGTTCGAAACTCAGGATGATGTTGATACCGTTCAGGACGAGGCAGGTGACGATCAGGAAAGATTTTGGAATTGGGGGTGACGACCGTCCATCTGAAGAGAGTGATACAGTTGATCCAGTACTTGAGCTTGAAGTAGTGTCAGAGACCGATCATCAAGTAGCTGACACTACATTATCTGATGATACAGAGGAACCTGGGCAAGATACCACTGTTGATGAAACAGTAGATAATGTCCCTCAACCGGACATTGAAGCACCTTGGATAGAACCAAGAAGATCTGTACGTGTAAGAACATCGACGGCTACCACGAAGTATAAGGACTTTATAGTTTCCAAGAAGAGTCAGCCACAGTCTGATAGGAAGAGTAGAGCCGACTATCCGAAGGAGATTGCTTCTAGCAGTGCTTTCAAAGGCATGGAGGACCATATTCTAGCAGGTCTTTTGAAGATTGCCACTGAGAAGTGATGTTATACTTTACAGACGATCATTATTGATTACGAGGACGTCATTTTTTTCTCAGGAGGAGGAGAGATATTTGTGATGTCATGGAAGACATTCTCCAACAGAGGGGAGGATGTGATAGTGTGGATTTTTATCATATTAATCATTTATATATCTATTATGTTTTATAGGTAATTCCAAGACACCATTAATTATATTCTTTCATTTGCAGAGTAGTTTACTTAAGTTTACCTTTATTCTATTGATTGCCTATTGATTATTCATTGATCCATAAAATCTAACTGTTTACCTTGTAGCATTTACCGATTATTGATTTTACTATCAGAACTCACTGTTCACTAGGGTGTATAGGTTTTCTTGTATTCTGATTGGTTTATAAAGCCTTGCCCCCAGTTTGAAAACAGTAATGGAGGCTCGATGTCTTTGTTGTGATCTTGATATATTTGCATGATTTGATGCACTTTGTGGTCATAGACTTTATATTGTGTTTGATTAGTAGTTCCATAAGTTCTATTGATAAGTATAGTGATGGAATTCATTCTGGAACAGGACATCATGACTTTATATGGTAAGTTACATTTTGTACTATTTGAGGTGTCTTGGGTGAACTGGATCCTTAACTTTGAAATGTATGTGTATTACATTCATTTTGGTAAGATTCCAAGCCCAATGAATGAGTGTGCTTTAAGTGATGTTTGAATCTGATATATTTGAGAGATTTTAGTATAAATGTTGGAAAGGGAGATTTAGTCGATTTTTATGAATGACCTTGACATTTTGTCATGCAGTCATGAAATGACAGTGGTTTATCCAATGTGATGTCATCAACAGTACAACTGTACTTGTACTTAATGTTTTAGTATTGAAATAAGATTAATTATTTATAATTGTAAATTCGAGATGAAAGATAAAGATTAGAAATAGTTTAAATATGAATTGTATAATGTCTTTAAGAATATTAAAGTCAGATTACTTATTATTGTCATATATATTGTTTTACAGAACCATATTTGATGTGAACCTCTGTTATCATTACTGTAGAAGTATGAAGATCGTTACTGTTAATATTATGTAGACTGTCGATGTTAGTTATTAAACTCAGTTCCATAGACTGGTGAGTCTATGTATACTTAAAATAGCATAATATATATATTGTTCATGTAAGAAAGTGAAGAGCATTTGGTATTATGTAGAGTTATCTACCGTTGATATATATGTTATGATTATTTGTAGAATATGGATTAACATATATTTATTTAGTTAATTCAAATAGTGTTATATGATCTTGACATTATAGTAGTATGTTTAATTGTCAAAGCTGATGATTTCATATGAACAATGAATGAATATTTGCAAGTGCTAATTATAATCATGTCACCTTGTGCATTGATATTATAGAAGAACTATAAACATTCAAGGTTCTTATATTTATTTTGATCTGCAGTAATGTTATAATAATTGTAACACATACGATATAATAATTATAGATTAATCTGTTTTAAATATATCTTGTTATATTTTGTAGGGTTTATAAATATATGATTACATCATTGTTGAATAAAGAACCCTAGAAAAAGATGAAATGGACTTGTTGTTATTTGATTGTCCAGAAATTCACCTTTTACACCTACACGCTCCAAAGTACTAGGGCCAAATTTAGTAGAAATACCATACAACCGTATTGTAAACTATGCAAGGAATCCGACGAAACCATCGAACATTTCTTACTGGATTGTATAAGTTTAAGTGATGCAAGGCAACGATATATGGAGAAATTATTCAAAATACTACGAGAGATAGAAGGGGGTGGTACAATAGATGTCATTAATGATGGATTATTACTGGAATTGATATTGGATTGCTCTGCGCTAGACTTATTGAGTAATCAGCCAATAGAAAAGTTGCTAGATATAGAAAGGGAAACACAAGACCTATGCTACCATTTACATATGAAGCGTACAAAACTTTTATGCGTAAAGAAGTGACATGAAAATTTTTAATATTTTAAGCGTTTTAGATTTTAACTTCTCCAGTTTTTAGGTAAAAGATATTACTTGTTAATGAACTCTAAATTATACGCTTCATCACAATACAACGCGGTAATATTAAATATAGTTTGTACTGCCAAGCTAACATGTACTCTATATAAACATCAATAAACCCAGACCGCAATATTAAATATAGTCTGAACAGTCTGCATGGGATGCCAAGCTAACTGGTTCAGTTTATAAATACCAGCATACCAAGATACTTGTTTTATACTTTAAACATTAGCCTTGGCAGGGCACTTATCGACTATAAATTACTAAGTTGTAAATAACATTTTTATTCATAGTGGTGAATCATACTGCCGCAATTTGTGCTGTGTACATAGGGCAATGTCGGCAGTTTTCGACCACTTAACGGTAAATTCGATTATGACGTCAGAGAAAAAAACAATGGTTATCTTGACGTTACAAGTAAACATCTTTACATATTGGCCATTATTTTCGTCGAAGAAACAATACATAATTTTTTGATTATGCATTAGTAATGACTATTTTAACGTTGTTAAATATTCGGGTATTTCCGACCACTTTATAATTTCCTTCCGTCATATCACTGATTACATTATATTATGGTTCGACCCCAGAATCAATTGGTCATGAAGTGTTAATTGATAATAATTTTGCCGTCGTAAGTGGAGATAAACGGCCATTTTACTTCTTAAAGTGATACCGTTTCGGTATTCACACGAACATTACAAGTTTTGATCAGCGACTGATTTTATTCAGGCAGTCCTTCAAAAAAATGAGTTCAATGTTGAGTTTCTGAAAATTTCGAAAGACCTGTTTGAAGCGGATTTCAGAAGAAGAAATGAACGTCTACAACTGCTCGCACGGGGCTTGTGAATACTCGTGCGTATTTCAATTAATTGTCGTGATCTGTATTGATAAGATCACACTGATGACTAGTTTGTGTGCTCTTTATGTGAAGAATTATAGTGTTGTACGTGCTATTGTTCATTCAGTGTGGCCTACTTACGGTCCATAATTGATTGATAAAGAACACGAACTTGTACATGTATTGAACTCCATTTTTTGAAATGGGGATCGGTCCGGGGCACACTAGGTATACCATGGACATTATTTTTGTTTGTTTTAAGGCACTAAGGAGTCATCAAAATGAGTGATGTTCGATCTTGTCTTCCAAAATAAATGGGACAATGTCCTATTACAAATAAGACTGTCAAAATTGGGCTGATTATTATTGGATGCTAGGATTGAACTTGAAATAAAAAAAGACAGGACCAGAAATCATGGTAAAAACATCCAGCATGAGCAGATTACAAGATAGCTTCAAAGCGCATAAAAGTCTGGGTAGAACTTTCAACGGAAAAATCTTGATCTAACACACATTATCCGTAGTCCTATAATATAAGCCTTCGTAGGTTCATATCGTCTTCATTCGACGTTTTTATCGGATATTTTTTTATTATCAATGCCGAACCAATAAAAAAAAATATCCGATAAAAAACGTCGAATGAAGACGATATGAACCTACGAAGGCTTATATTATAGGACTAACATTATCCCCTCAACCAAATAAAAATAAAATAGTTTCTCCCTAAAGTTACGCAAAGTAATTATTTATGACAAAAATAGATTTAGCAGAAAAACGATTATAACAAATTGCCGAAGCCACGCTAATGTATATCATTTTTAAAATGTTCTGTATTCTAAGATAAAATAGAGGCGGGAGATAACAAAGGAATCGGGAGTAACCGAGAGTAAAAAAAAAGGGGGGGGGGGTAGGGGTGTGAGAACAGGGAGTAAATGGGAGGGATTTTTACCTCAAGTTGATATATAAGGAAGGGAAGTGGTAATTGCTACCCCCTTGTCAAAACCCCTAGGTCCCACCCCACCCCATTTTAGGTAGGATAAGCGTCTTCGGTTTTTCTATTGACACGTAGACAGATTGCTATGATTTCGAGAGGAAACAAAATTATTTTGGACTATACAATATCTTTCAAAAGCAGACTGCATTTTGATCTTATTGCTCAAATAATTTTCTTTAATCTCAAGCTCATTTCAAAAACGTTTCGATTTTCTTATAAATTTCAGCTAGTAAAAAAATATAACACAGTGTATTCTATTACGATAACATTGTCCTTCTGACGATGACATTGTCACTACAAGGTGCCCGATTTCGTTACGTCATTTATATTGTGACGTCACGCTAGCCTTGAAAAACGTAAACAAACAAAGCGTCCATTGGCATTGTAACAAAAAAATATGAGACTGGTCGAAAATAGGCGAAATATGTATGTAAGGGTTAGCAGTTGATTATCGGGAAGATATTTTTTAAACTGCGTCTTATATTCATTTATGTGTTCATTTTTATTCTCAGGAGTTAAGCTAACAGTGTCATTAGGTTTGCATGCTTGAACACTCGACAGTAGGTGTTTTTACTGAAATAATATGTTGAAAGAAAGTTATTTTTTAACACATGTCGTAATATTTGTTTATATCATGGCGAGAAGTTCCACGGCAACTCTAATAAATTGTGTAACTTACTACTTCTTTGCGTGATGATAAATTTAAATGATTAAAAACAATACAAAGGAAGTAACTCTTACAAGATGTGCATTATATCCTAATGAAGTGTTTTAATGAATTTGTCAATTTTTATCAGATAAGAGAATGACTTAAGCAGACTGTATAGGGGTCATAGATGGCCATAACAATGAAATACAATATATTATAATTATCATTCTTCATTACGTTTTGATTGAATTAACAAACTTAATATAATAACAAAACATGTACATTTTCTTTTTCAGTACACAACACATCGTGTCAGAAGAATAATTTTACTTTTACAAAATGTATATGAAAATTTTAAAAAGAGATATATTCATGTACAGAATGGTAACCCCACCAAATAACTCCATGGTTCAAGTGATTATTAGCAGACATTTTGTTGAACTAATGCAGGATTAAATAAATGAAGCTTTAGCAGACTATGGGCTCCAAAGTGTAGTAAAAGAGGATTCTTAAATATGACAGACTCATAAACATTAAAATGTGCATAAGTGTAGCCTTCCGTGACAAATATATATTTCTGCAGATCTGCACGTGCTTCTTTGCGTGATGATAGTTCCGTGACAAATATATATTCTGCAGCCTTCATCAATGAGCAGAACCAATAACGCATAATAAGCTACATGTATAAAAGGTCCTAAATAACATGACACAATAGAGGCTGAAAATGAATATTTGCTTCTTTGCGTGAGCCTTCCGTGACAAATATATATTTCTGCAGTGCGGAAACAACGCCTCGCGTGCATGAAATAGCTTCTTTGCGTGATGATAGTAGCCTTCCGTGACAAATATATATTTCTGCAGATCTGCACGTGGAAAGGATGCGGAAACAACGCCTCGCGTGCATGAAATAGCTCCCGAAATGTAAGGTGGTCGAAAACTGCCTCCGGCAGTCGAAAATACCCGACAATGCTCTGATCTGCTCTACTATTTTGGATTTATATCTTTTAATATTTTAACGCACCAAAGACCTTTTAAACCTTTTAAACCTTTTCTGAACTCACATTAACTTATTTTATTTTTGATTTAAACTTTATCATATTGTAAATATAAAGATACTCGCTTTTTCGGTAAATATTTTAAAATTACTCATCCGATAAGTGGAGTGCTCCGAATACACCTTATCGCTATTTGGAAAGCTGTCCCGCTTGACCCGAGAATCTGTCCCGCTTGAACTTTTGACGTCATACAACAATCACTTTCCATTGTGGCGTCAGATATTTTCTATTATGACGTCAAAATTTTACGGGAACTTTTGTGATGTCCAGTAATGGCGGACAAATAGCGATAAGGTGTATGTAAACGGAGGTACATACCTGAACAGAACAGTTGGTTTTAAAAGCTCTGACGAGCTTATGTTGCACTGTTGTATATTTATGTACGACTCTAAATGAAACTTTTGATTTGATTGATTTGATTTGATTTCTTTGTAAGGTAACCCTAGTCCCAGGCGAGCGAGATTTTACGAATCATTAGTAAAAACTGCAATGCTAGTTTCCTTTTCCTGTCCTAAATGTCCCTAACGTTGAAAAATGTTTACAAAATTGTTTATGCTTGTTTTATTTAAGAACTGCTATTCACAAATTATAGATTATGAAGTAGATGATTCCCAAGGTTATGGTAGACGATTTGATGGTATTGGTGCAATCAGTGGTGGAGGGGTAAGTAAAAATTCAAATAGAATTTGGAAATTATTTCGGGCGATAAAATGGGAGATGACTGCGAAAAACATAACGCGGAGAATAGAAAAAAAATTTTTAACATGTATAACGTTAATCAAAAGGCATCGACAAATATCGCCGTATTTACCCCCAAAAAAATCCCAACTTTTTTACAGACAAACCTACTCAATCTTGTATAGGATCCTCATGGTTCCTCTTCACCAGACTCATATATACACCTTGTCCCTATTTGTCACCCATAACTGGAAATCACAAAGGTTCCTGTAAAATTTTGACGTCACAAAAGAAAATGTCTGACGCCACAATGGAAAAGTGATTGTTGTATGACATCAATAGTTCAAGTGTGCAGATTCTCAGGTCAAGCATCGCAGATTCCCAAATAGCGATAAGGTCTATTATGTTTTGGTCTCTATAATTTCTGTTGCTGCTTCCGGTTAGATAATCAGAATAATAGATTTCTTCATATTCCCAGTTTATTCTTAAAAGTGTTTATTGATGGAGCTTTTATAATTTTATCTGGTAGCTTGTTCCATATTTTACTTATTTTACTGCAAAGCTATTTTTCCTCATACTTGTTTTAAATCGCTGGTGAATGATTTTGTTACTATTAAAGCTTGTGCTATGTCTATTTTCTGTGTTTGATATTAATTTTAGAAATGTACTTTTATGTACGTTTTGGCAATAAAGTTGATCAACAGATTGTAGGTATTCCTGTGGGCACCAATTGTGCTCCTTTAATAGCAGACTTGTTCCTTTACTGTTAGGAATCACAGTTTATGGCCAAACTCAGTAAAGAACCATCTAAATTCCATTTAATCGATAAATTCAACAACACTTACCGTTATCTTGATGATATTTTCGTTAAATAATTAAGAATTCTCTAACTATACTGCTGAAATTTACCCAAAGGAACTTACTTTAAATAAATCTAATATCAACAGCAATAACTGTCCTTTCCTATATTTAGATATTTCAGTATTACACTAGAAACTCTACACAAAAATTTGCGACAAAAGTGATGATTTTTCTTTCCCTATTGTTAATTTTCCCTTTTTGGATGGTGATGTTCCTTTGGCACTGTCTTATGGTGTTTTATTATATATCCCAACTCGTTTGCTATGCTCGTGTTTGTAGTGACGTTTTGGATTTTAATGAGTGTAATCTATGTATTACTATTAAATAAATAAGTTAGGGATTTGGTTACCACAAATTACTTAAAACCTTTACTAAATTCTTTCATAGATACAAAGATTTGGTCTGCAAGTTTGGCTGTACCTGTAGAAAACTTATTTCAAACGGAATAGCACATCCTAAATTTTAGGGTGATGTTGTAAACCAAGTCTGGAAATTTAGATACGATCCAGGTAAACTTATCAATCCTTTAAATAAACTTATTCTAAAAGGCTATCTATTCAACACTGTAAATAAATCTTTGAATATTGTTTTTATTGGTGTAAATATTGATTTTGTTATCAGTAAATTAAAACCACACTCAATATTACACATATGTACTTTCACGGTACTACAATCTGTCGAAACTTATCAGTCAGAGCTCTGACACAAACAAGTCAGAACAAAATGACTTCTTCCAGTCAGAAAGTGTTTTGAAATTTTAACCTGTACGTGTCAATTTTTGTTTTTCGTAGTTTTCCGTCGAGTCCGTCAAACCAGAAGTTATTTTGAATTTGCCGCCGATCTACGTCACATACGATCACATGGATTTTTGCGAGAGTTCACGTGTTTGAGAGTCGTTGTTTTGGAAGTGTCATGAACGAGAAGTTCCCGTTTGAATGGTTTTTACACTAGTAATTTTTGGGGCCCTTTATAGCTTGCTGTTCGGTGTGAGCCAAGGCTCCGTGTTGAAGACCGTACTTTGACCTATAATGGTTTACTTTTATAAATTTTGACTTGGATGGAGAGTTGTCTCATTGGCACTCATGCCACATCTTCTTATATCTATTGAGTATTATATTGATTATTTACGTTTTTTAGTGAAAATCTAGGTCATTTTGGGCATTTTTAGAAAGGTAATACATCTGTATTTTCATGGCCATTTTTATATTTTTGCCTATAAAGGAGTTCCTTGCATGTGATTTTTTTGCTGTTTCATGAAGGCGCGCGACCTGTAAATACCGGCGTGTGATCTTTGAGATGACCTGGTGTTTGACAATTCCGACTTGTTTAGGTCGGAAAATGTTGTTATGGTAAAGAATTGTTATTTTCAGGAGATAACTCGTGTTGTCTTAAACAGGATTGACCTTATTTACCAGTCAGTGCAATTCTAAAAGTAAAATTGTTGCTGCGAGCTGACCATCATTACGTAATTTTTCTATTTTTAAACTCAATCACGAATTGATTTTTTAACTTTTCTGAGTTGGCAGCTTATATCTTCTTTTTCGTTTCTCCCAATGAGAAAAACGATCAATGTGAATATTGATATAAATGATAATGAAACGAAAATGGGAATAATTTTAATAAAAGAAAAAAACAAGGGAGGGGTTTTACTATAGAACCCTATGTTTTTTTAAATTTTAAATGATTATAACTTGAGAACAATAAGTGATTCACATAGGACATGACAAAACAAATCAAATGAAATGTAGGGTAAGTCTCCAGGGGTCACCCCTACCCCTGTCATTTGACAATGTTCTTATATCTTGTAAACAGTCGAGATCCCCACCCCTAAACCATATATATATTCCTGTTTGTAATGTCAAATTGATTTGAATGAAATACCTGGCTCCTCTCCGGGGGTAACCCCCCCCCTGTCATTTGAAAATGTTCTTATATCTAGAAAACAGTTGAGATCCCCACCCCTTAACCATATATATTTATGTTTGTTATGTCAAATTGATTTGAATGATATACCAGGCTAGTCTCCGGGGTAGCCCCCACCCCCGGCCATTTGAGAATGTTCTTATATCTTGTAAACGGTCTAGATCCCCACCCCTAAACCATATATATTCCTGTTTGTTATGTTAAATTATTTGAATGATATACTGGGCTAGTATATATTAGATGAATTAGATGAATAGTAGGGGGAGTACCACAGGGTTCATAATTACAGGGGGCTTTGTTTGTGAGACTGCATCCTGAACATTAGTCATTTCTTGTTTTCATATTTAAACAATTAGTAATTACAACCTTTTGACTTTTTGATAACAAAAATTTGCAAAGTTGTTTTCTGATGTTTTACAGGTGAAGTTTGTGTTTGGTTTAGGTTTGATGATAGTTGTACTTGTCTGCACATATTTTTGTATTGCCTGCGTAACACAAGATAATTTTCTTTGGCGTTTACAGTGAATAATATCGACTTTCAGGTTAAGTTTTAGTTTCAGTCTAATTGACCACTCACAATATTTGGCTGAAAAAAAAAACATAATTAAGCTGTGGGCTGCTTATAATATACAGTGTATTGAAATTTATTTAAAAGAGAATATCAAGAGTTCATATAAAAATTATATGTATGCACTTGCAATTACTTTCACTTACTAGTAAGTCATGTTGTGTTCTAACTCTGTTTATAAATTTATTTATTTATTTATTTTTGCCTGCTGAGAGACCACCTTTACATATTATAAAATTTATCAGTGTTTGTGCAAACAGAATTGTCTATTCAGTATTATTTTCCTCTCACATGGATCACATCTTATTTATTACATGACATATTTGTTTTCCTTTGAAATAACACATCTATAATTCTAATCTGAAGTTAATAACAGACCCCAGATGCTTAGCCACATGAAGCATTAACCTCTTATTTGAAATATAGATAGTCTTTGTTTCTTCAGAAGTGAGAAGAACATTGGAAGTCCGAATATTCTGACTCATAAAAGTCAGAATGTTCTGACTTTCAGAAGTCTGAACGTTCTGACTTATTAAGGTCAGAAAGACTCAGAATGTTCTGACAATACTGGCTTTTTGCATGAACCCCCTGAGGGGTTCACGCTTATGGGCTATTTCAAAAAAAATGATGCCTTTCCTTTAAACCTTTGTCAGTCTCTTGATTGATACTATATCTGTAATGTTTTTAGGTCAGATAATGTATTATGATTAGTTGGTCCTTACTACCAAAGATAATAGCAGTATGTGGTCTGTTTAAAAAATATTGTCCAAAAATGTACCTCAAAATGTCAGGAGTGTAACGCTTTTAGTGTGACATTTACAAGAAAGCATGTGCTTTCATTGATGATATAGAAAACATAAGGGCAGATACAATACCAAACAATATCTTTCATCCAACTATTATATCTTGACTATGATTTCTTGTTCAATTCTTCCATGTATTTACATTTTTATGAGCCGCATAAGGTACAATGTAAGTCAAATAAGTTTGTGTAAAAAAAAAATGTTAGTAAAAGTCAATATGCTGCCAGAAAATGTCTTTGTAGGTGAAATAACATGTTTCTGTACATCTTGCACAGTTTATGTTTTTTGTTTAGTATCATAGCTTGGCACAGGTGCATCCAGTTGACCCTGAAGTTCTACTACTGGAATATTATGGTTACAATAAGAAGACTACCCAAGCTTGTCAGGAGTGTAACAATTGGGTTAAGATGTATTTTTTTTTAGAAACAATGTTGTTATAGTTGTTGTTTTTTCTTGAATTTCAGTGAACATTACCTGTTACAGTTTATCAGTAACAAACATGCTATTATTATGGCCTTCATTGCTTTTTTATGCTCAATACTTCAATGTCAGGAGTGTACATGTAACACAAAAAAATGCCTTATTTCAATCTTATTAGCAGAGTTAAGTTATTGGAAGAAAAACAAGCTGACAATTATTATAAAATGACATTACTACACCTCAGCTTAACACAGAATACAAGTCTACATCATTACTTTTGAAATTTTTGAACTAAAATTGCAATTGAACTAGCTTGTTTAAATGTGTTACAGTCCTGACATACAAGTATTGAGCATACACAAGCAATAAAGGCCATAATAATGGCATGTTTGTTACTGATAATCTGCAACAGATGGTGTTCACACTCAAATTCAAGAAACGAAAACAAATAATAACAACATTGTTTCTATAAAAAATAACATGAATGTTACACTTAAACATTTTAAAGCGTTACACTCCTGACATTTTTGGGTACATTTTTGGACAATTTTTTTTATACAGAGCACATACTGCTACCATCTTTGGTAGTAAGAACAAACTTATCATAATACATTATCTGACATAAAAACAGCATATATATAGTATCAAACAAGAGACTGAACAAGGTTTAAAGGAAAGCCATCTTTTTTTTTTAAATAGACCATTAGCAAAATTTGTAAATATTTAAGAAATATATAAAAAATTTTAACCTGTTCTTAATGTGCACTAAAATAATATGTTAAATATAAAGACTCTACATGATTTCAGGTCAGTTTCAGGTTAAAATATGGTAGCAATATATTATGGTCAGGAGTGTAACATTTGTTACACTCCTGACAAGTTTCTGATGTAGCTTATCTATAACAAAATTCAACATGATTCTTCATTAAAATAATTAACATCTTTACAATGTAATGAGAAAGCCGATCTGTCTTGTAAAGTGATTTTTCTGCACACTATTTACCAAAGATTCTTAAAATTAAAGTGTAATTCTCATTAAACATGTTAAAAGTTTGCTCTTTGCTCAGAAATTAAAAAATATGTAATCAAATATCTTATAGGTTTATTTATTTGTGAGATTGTAAATTTAAAATAGATATTATTACTGATTTTCTAAACATTCCATTAAAAACAGTCTTATAGTTACTGAAAAATATGTCAGGAGTGTAACAAAAGGATCAAAACATATGTTTGTATTTTTAAATGAAGAAAACTTAGAATTGACTGAAGCAATTGGTGTGAAATTTTCAGAGGATGTAATGAGATCATATTGGTTTGCTTCCTTATAATTTTTATATAAAATTAAAGCTTTTGCAAAGAGATATAAAACTTTTGAAATAAGATATTAAAGAATACACTAAAAATTGGTGAAATTTACATATTAAAAAAAAACTGTATATAAGTAAAAAAATTGCAGGAAAATCATTTAGTACCTTTATTGCAACAACAAAAAAATTACATTGATATTTATATTCTTATTTATGTTTGTAAGTTGATAATAGTATGTTGTTGTTTCCTTTGAAAAGTTGATGAATTCTTATGAGTAAAATGTTGTTAAAATTTTTTCTTTTATTGTTTTGCATTAACCCTTGGTAGTTTTGTAAACTTGAATGTCTCTGGATTAAAGAAAAATGATAGAAAAAAGATTAGCAATGACTTAATTTTTTACCATGTTTGTCACACTTTGGCATCATTGTTTTTGAAATAGCCCTTATATATTGGCGAGTTTTGGAAGTGTCTATGGACCATTCGATATCCTTGGAATCAAGATTCTCGGAACGTCTTGAAAATTTCGATCATTTATAAAGGTAGTTATTTATGTCTTTGAAACGGTCCCTCTATAGATAGGCTACCACGTGACATGGTATATTTCAACAATCAAAGTTCATTTGTAGATTGGAAAGTTAAACAATAAAGACTAGGTTGCATTCAAAAAACCATTTATATGCTAGAACCTATTTGCCTTTTCACAAAACATATGTGTTTTTAATAATGTAACTGTTCATTAAATATCAAGTATAATGATAATGCAATTATATAATTCATGCTTTCAGACGGTCCCTCTATGTGTTGTGTGCGTAGTATTTATAACACAGCGTTGCTGTTATGCATTGTGACAATAGTTTATTAACATATTATAACCCAGAATAAACTGATTATTTATTATTTGATATTTTGTATTTCAGTCATAGCATGAGAAAATGTCGGAAAGCATGAAGAAAATTAAGAAAACGATATTTCTGTTAAAAATATTTATCTTAGGTCGGAAACACAGTGGTCAGAAAGCAGAAAGATAATCAAACAAAAGGATTTTTCTGTAAAAAATATCTATTTTCATTAATAGATACTACCAGACTAAGAGAATATTCATTGTTAAGTTTTATCTGAGACTGAATTTATTCTTAATAGAATATAATTAAAATTGTAATATATACGAACATTTGTCTCTCAGGTTTGAACAGTCATTACATTTATGAAAATTATATGTAACTTATGAGCACCAATGAGCAGGGATGCTTACCTAAAGTTAGCTAAATATCTAAATTTTAAACGGTTGTGAATGAAAAAAATACTTGCATGGTTTCAATTCACAAGGATTTTAAATCCTTGTATCTCACAAAAGACGTAATTAATATTTTACAATTATCATAACAAAATTTAATTACTATTATAATGTTAATTATTAGGGTCCACCGAATGGCGGACGCCCTATAGTGATCAGTCTGTCCATACGTCCGTCCGTCCGTCCGTCCGTCTGTCTGTCCGTCCGAGTTTGTGAATTTGACATTGTGTGGCTAAATGTTGGTACAAAATGACTTTGTGGGACTTTTTTTAATTGTGGGACTAGTCCCACAAAAATGTTGAGAAAACACTAAATTTGAATATAGAATGATGTATTATGTGCTTATGCAAAAGTTGCAGAAAGTACTAGTCCATCCTGTTGGACATGGGAATTTCCATTGGATGGACAAGACCATTCAAGGAAAATTAATTTCATCATCCAATGAAATGACTTGTTAGTTACAAAACCATTCAAGGAAAAAAAAAGATTCTCATCATCCAATGAAAAGACTTGAAAGTTACAAAGGACATTTTGTGAATTTGACATTGTGTGGCTAAATGTTGAAGGATGATGTCATAAGGAGCATGGCACTGATCTGTGAGTGGTAAGTTTTATTATTATAATTATTATTTATTCTGAAGTGAATGAAACACATCTGTTTCTTTGTGAGCCTTTTTAGGAATTTTTCATGGTGGTTCACTTTACATAGTGGGTCTTTTATATATTGATATTTTAAAATGGATATCCCTGCTGCCTTTTTAGTTTTGATTTTTGATTCAGATTTTTATAAAATAACAGAATTCTGTATTTCACAAAGGATGTGTTACTATCACAGCTTCACAGATACACTTCATATGTTTTTATTTTTCAATTTGGAGGAATATTACATAACTTTGGATTATTGCCGGTCTGTTCCAATTTTAGGATTTGGATACACCTTGGTACTTTAAATCACATTTTGTTCAGAGTTTTTATATAAAGGTAAGAAAATCCAGAACATAACAGTACTATTTAGAAATGGTAATGCCATGCAAAGTGGTACAGTACAATCATGTTTTTATTGAAAAATCCTTGATACTGGTGATTTTTTATGTTTTGTTACTAGGATACAACTGAAATGCATCTGTTTACTATTAAGTCTTTGACTGGAAAAGAAACCATCTTTCATAATTTTTATAAGTTGAGTGTGCATAAAATTGGGAATGGAATGTTGTCAAAGAGACAACAACCCGGCCAAAGAGCAGAAAACAGCCCAAGGCCACCAATGGGTCTTCAACACAGCGAGAAAATCCTGCACCCGGAGGCCGGCTTCAGCTGGCCCCTAAACAAAAATGTGTACTAGTTCAGTGAAAATGGACGTCACACTAAACTCCGAAACATATAAATGAACTAAAATTAAAACAAACATACAAAACTAACAAAGGCCAGAGGCTGTTCATATATATTTTTATTGGATTTTTCATCTATTCACATAGATTGCGTGTCTTTGTGTCCATTGTTATGGGACTTTCTAGAAATTGTGTGTCTTTTTGTCCAACTTTATGAGACTTTCTAGAAATTGTGTGTCTTTTTGTCCAATTTTATGAGACTTTCTTGAAATTGTGTGTCTTTGAGTCCAACTTTATGAGACTTTCTAGAAATTGTGTGTCTTTTTGTCCAACTTTATGAGACTTTCTAGAAATTGTGTGTCTTTTTGTCCAACTTTATGAGGCTTTCTAGAAATTGCGTGTCTTTGGGTCCAACTTTATGAGACTTTCTAGAAATTGTGTGTCTTTGGGTCCATCTGTATGAGACTTTCTTGAAATTATGTGTCTTTGAGTCCATCTTTATGAGACTTTCTAGAAATTGTGTGTCTTTTTGTCCAACTTTATGAGACGTTCTAGAAATTGTGTGTCTTTGAGTCCAATTTTATGAGACTTTCTTGAAATTGTGTGTCTTTTTGTCCAACTTTATGAGACTTTCTAGAAATTGTGTGTCTTTGGGTCCATCTTTATGAGACTTTCTTGAAATTGTGTGTCTGAGAGTCCAACTTTATGACTTTCTAGAAATTGTGTGCCTTTGAGTCCAATTTTATAAGACTTTCTTGAAATTGTGTGTCTTTGAGTCCATCTTAATGAGACTTTCTAGAAATTGTGTGTCTTTGAGTCCAATTTTATGAGACTTTCTTGAAATTGTGTGTCTTTGAGTCCAACTTTATGAGACTTTCTAGAAATTGTGTGTCTTTTTGTCCAACTTTATGAGACTTTCTAGAATTTGTGTGTCTTTATGTCCAATTTTATGAGACTTTCTTGAAATTGTGTGTCTTTGAGTCCAACTTAATGAGACTTTCTAGACATGGTGTGTCTTTATGTCCAACTTTATGAGACTTTCTAGACTTGCCCTGAGCAAACACAAAAACGTTTTTAAAATGTTATATAAATGTTATGTTGAATGTCATGAAAAAATCACCTTTAAACATTTGAAAAATATAAAAATGTAGGGCAGAAAAAAATATTTCTCAAGAATATCAGAATAATGTTATAAAAACATTGTCAATAATATCACAAAAATGTGGCAATGAATGATAAAAACTTTATTTAAACATTTGTATGCCCTAGCCCCTAGGCAAATGAGGCATTAAGTTTTACCCATGTCTGTACACCTGTCCTGTATGTCCCGTAAGTCGCGTACATCCCCAAATTGGTTTCCGTTCTCTGACTAGTTTGCCTTTTATGCACCTGTCCTAAGTCAGGAGCCTGTTCAGTGGTTGTCGTATTTTGGTGTGGTTCATAGGTGTTTCTCATTTCTCGTTTTGTATATAGATTAGACCGTTGGTTTTCCTGTTTGAATTGTTTTACACTAGTCATTTTGGGGCCCTTTTATAGCTTGCTGCTCGGTGTGAGCCAAGGCTCCGTGTTGAAGACCGTACGTTGACCAATAATTGTTAGCTTTAAATACATTGTGACATGGATGGTGAGTTGTCTCATTGTCACTCATACCAAACCTTCTTATTTAAATTATAAAACTTATACACAATGCCTATTACCATAAAACACAGATCAAGTTCGAATTTGGGTGGCGTTATTTTTATCATTTTTGAGTTATGCCCTTTATTAATGGAAAAATTTCTAGGTCTGTCGTTTCTCTTGCATAGTTTGCCTCAACTGTGTGTTATGAAACTTATACACAATGCTTATTACCATAAAACACAGATCAAGTTCAAATTTGGGTGGCATCACTTTTTCTGTTCTTGAGTTATGCCCTTTATAAACATAAAAATTGCTAAAAATTGCTGAATTTTTCTTTTCTGTTCTCGAACTTTAATTTGCCTCAACCTAATATTATGAAACTTATTCTTATTTCTGTTGCATGATAACATTCTCCATTTATTTTTAAATATTTTCTATAAACATTATCAAAATGTCAGAAAAACATAAAAAAAAACCCATTAAATAATGTTCTAAAAATGTTTTTTGGATATTGTATATTTTTACCTGAACCAAAAATGTTTTGGCAGTATCTGTATCATATTCTGTCTGCTTAAAACGATTTTAAAAGACTTTGTAGAAACTGACTATGGATGATAAGTGATGGCAAAGCACTAAGTTTATTCTGCAGTATAGATTAAAAGTGTGCCAAAAATGCATTTTAGGCATTAGTAAATATTTGAAAATCTATGTTTAATTCAACTCCATCTTTAATTACCCATTTGGACACTACATTAGTGAAAACATCATTGAAAATCATCTCTTTATCAATGGTTGCTATAAGACGCTCTACCTGGACAGTGGTTGCTAAGGGTGTGCACTTTGAGGTCCATGCTCCTAATATATATAGTGGGTAGCTACCAGGTACTTGGTCCTTATTTGCATGTCAGACCGTCGTAGAAGTAGTTGGATTTGACTAAATGAAACTGGTGAAAGCCTTATAGAAAATACACAAGTTGCATCAGAGTATTTAGATATATTTTCCCAGTATGCATATGAGTATAAACACAGTTACACTGACAATGTTCTTTCAGGGGAGATCAAAGAGATCATGGTTCTTTGTTTGACAAAATTCAAACATTTCGTAAACTAGTTCCCGATTATCCATGTTACCTTTTTTTGCTTGTAAGATGAAAACAACTTTTGGACAGGTTCTGGACAAATCAGCTTTTCTGTGAGCTTATTCCAGATGTTTAAACAAATATATTGGCGAGTCATCTAAACATATAATTACATTTTTAGCATTTTTAAAAATTCTCATGCTGGATAAATGAAAAAAGAAAAAAGAAAAAAAAATCTTTTTTTATATTATATTTTTAAAAAGACTGAATCTGCCGGCATACACTTCCAATAGAGTGAGCCTGATATCATGATGATTAATTAGGGTAAACTAATGTTAATGCATTGGGCACACTACGTTATTTTAGAATAATGCATTTATCACGATTTTCGTAACAATATTTCTTTAAAATGTTATTCTAATATTTGAAAATGTTGGAATAAAATGTTAGTGGAATATTTACAAAGTGTATTTCAAAATATTTTAGGAAATGTTTGATAGATATACATATAAGATATTAAATGTAAAACATTAAAATTTCACGTTATAAAACATTTCATGCAAACTTTTAAAATATAGACAAAGTAAAATTTTTTACAGAATGTTTTGTGGATATTTGGAAATCATATAATTTAAATGTTTTAACAATATAAACTATCAAAATTTTAAAACAAGATATAAATATTTATTTAAAATTTGAAAACAATATTTGGTATTTTGAAAAAAATATTCACCTACAACATCATCTGGATATTTTAAAATGTTTTTAATAATGTTATTTATGAAACATTATAATAACAATAAAATAAACATTTTGAAACTTAATATGACATTTTATTTCAATGTTTTATAAAACTTTTTATAACATCTAAAAATGTTTGAAAATGTTATGTGTCACAAAATTTATTGTATGGGACTTTCTAGAAATTGTGTGTCTTTGTGTCCAACTTAATGAGACTTTCTAAAATTTTAATTTACTATTTTTTTTTTGGGGCCTCCTGGACCAAATTAATTGTATGTCATTAATTGTGTTCAAACCCTATAGAACTTCATATTAATTTACAGAAATTATGCATCTTTGTTTCCAATTTTAAATGGGACTTTCTATAAATTAAAAGGATTTTTTTTTCAAAATTTGCTTTTGGGTTTCAAAAATTTGCTTTTGAGTTTTAAGAATTTGCTTTTTTGGGGTTTCAAAATTTGCTTTTGGGTCCATCATCATTAATTTCTATCAATTCACAGAAATTTTGTGTCTTTATGTCTGACATTAAGGGACTTTCTATAAATTTTCCAAAATTTTTTGTTCTTGGTCAATCTTTAAAATTGTTTGTCCTTTTGTCCAATCTTATGGGACTTTCTATTACATTTGTATTAATTATCAGAACTTTTTTTGTTTGCTTGCCTTCTAAGTCCAATTTTAAATTGTGTGTCTGTATGTCCAACTTAATGAGACTTTCTAGAAATAGTGTTTCTTTGTGTCGAACTTAATATGGGACTTTCTATCATTTCACAAAAACTTTGTGTACTTGCGTACAAATCTATGTGAGCTCCTTTTAATTTACCATTTTTTTTTGCTGCTGGACCCAATTTACTGTATGTCATTAATTGTGTTCAACCCTATAGAACTTCATATTAATTTACAGAAATTAAGCGTCTTTGTTTCCTATTTTAAATGGGACTTCCTATAAGTTAAAAGGACTCTTTTTCAAAATTTGCTTTTGGGTTTCAAAAATTTGCTTTTTTGGTTTTAAAAATTTGCTTTTTGGGGTTTCAAAAATTTGCTTTTTGTGGTTTCAAAATTTGCTTCCTCATGAATTTCTACCAATTCACAGAAATTTTGTGTCTTTATGTCCGACATTAAGGGACTTTCTATAAATTTTCCAAAATTTTTTGTTCTTGGTCAATCCTTAGAATTGTTTGTCCTTTTGTCCAAACTTATGGGACTTTCTATTACATTTGTATTAGTTATCGGAACTTTTTTTGTTTGCTTGCCTTCTAAGTCCAGTTTTAAATTGTGTGTCTTGTACAATTTTATGGGCATTTTATTAATTATCAGAACTTTTTTGTTTGCTTTTAGAGTCCAATTTTAAACTTTGTGTGTTTGTGTCCAGCTTTAAGGGACTTTCTATAAAAATGTGTGTCTTTTGTCCAACTTAATGGACTTTCATTTTGGGACTTTTTATCAATTCACATAAATTGTGTGTGCTGTTGTTGGGTTTCACATCTTTGCTGTCCATGTTATGTGACTTTTAATCCATTTTTCAGTGAATAAATAGCATGTGATCAGTCTCATTTTCAGAATAAAAAATGGATGCCACCATAATACAGTTATTATTTATTTTGGTGGTTTTGTGTATTATTCTTCTACACCTTCTGTTGATTGCCATTTCTTATGTAGTCTTAACGAGAAGGATGATGAAATTATTCCAAAAATGGGACAGAGACTTCTTTGAAAGGAACCGCCCACTGTAGATGTCATTTCATAATGGGAGAACTGCCATGTTGTTTAATTTTGTTTCATTCTAATTTTGATTTTTCTCAAGCTTGTGCTTATTGTATAGACTATGGATTAGATGTTGTGGAATTATTCATAAACAATTTTGCAAGTTTAGCTTTTTTTGTTCTTGAGGAATTTGATGTTTGTGTGGATTTCTGCAATTCACTGGACTTAGATATAATGGAATATATGCAATTCAGACGGATTTAATACTGCAGGTAAATTACTTGTAATTTTAACATTTTGTCAATAGGTCATTTATAGCATTTTCAAAACTCCAATTCAGTCTTTGATTGAATTGCTTGTGCAGTCTTTTCTAAATTTATAGTAGTGTTAAAGCTTTACAATTTTACAAGTGCTCGGTTTCATAATTACCAACTGCAAAATTGTGGTCTTGTATGTATATTGCTATCCCTCATGCCATCTGTTCTATTTCACCAAATTTCAATGTAAAGTTTTGTAGCAACAACACACAGGTTGGATTGTGTTTGTAGGTGCAAGCTCCCAAGCTCTAGTCTTGGAAATAGGATGTCAATGGAGTGGGATTTGCGTGGATTTTTCATCAAGGCTAGGAATTATTTCGTGCACTTTGTAGGCCAGATTTTTGATGCATCCTTGTACTTCAGTGTTCTCCCAACATAATGCATCCTTGTAATACATTTAATTAGGGAATTTTTAAAATATCATCTAGAATTTATAGCATCACATCTATGACACAATTTATTAGAAATAATTTCAGATTGCATTACATTCAAGCAATATAGCATCACAATACAAGGAAGCTAAAAGGCCCTTGGGAGAACACTGCTTGCATTATATATGTATACAGAGTAAGATTCACTCATTGCTAAACAAATAAGTGTCAGGTGAGTGATAGTCTTTGATTCTGAATCCATCTTTAAATTGTTTTTTTTATTCAGCCTTATGGGACTTCTTATCAGTACACAGAAACTGTGCCTCTGTATGAAACTTAATTGGACTGTTTATCAATTTACAGATTGTTTTTCAACTATATATGAGCCCCCTAATTTACAAAAATTGTGTGGCTTTGTGTCCAACTTAATGGGACTTCCTATTAATTTACAGAAATTGTATTATTATTGGTCCAACTTCTTTTGACTTTCTATAAATTTTGTATCTTTGTGTCCAACATTAAGGGACTTTCTATTAATTTTTCACATTTTTTTTTGTTTCTTGGTCAATCTATAAATTATGTTTCTTTGTGTACAATTTTATGGGACTTTCCATTACATTTGTATAAGTTATCAGAACTTTTTCTGTTTGCTTCTCAGTCCATCTTTAAATTTTGTGTCTTTGTGTCTAACCTAATGAGGCTTCTTATTAATTTACAGAAATAGTGTGGTTTTGTGTCCAACTTAATTGGACTTTCTTGGAATTGTATGTTTTTTTATCCAACTCAATGGGACTTTCTATAAATTTTGTTGATGTCTGACATTAAGGGAGTTTCTACTAATTTTCAACAATTTTTTGCTTCTTGGTCAATCTTTAAAATAATCTGTCTTTTGTCCAACTTAATAGGACTTTCTAGAAACTTTGTGTCCAACACTATGGGACTTTCTACCAATACACAGATATTTGAAATGGCACTGAACCTTCATGAAATACCTGTGGCTTTTATTGTTTTCATAACCGACTTAGACTTTTTTAGAGTAGCTAATTTTTGTAGCAACCATTGCTTGGAGTATATTTACTGTTATACAGATTTCTTGCATATTATTATATTTTTTTCTCTGGATGCTTACCACATGACAAGATTTTCTTGTTATGGTGGATTTGGATATGTATTAGAACTTTTGTAGGTGTGTACATATTTTCATTGATAAAATTCTGTTCAATCTGTTGTCATGGATTATGTAACTCACGTATATAAGACCAATATATTTAAAAGGCAAATTGTAAAAAATTGATGAAAATTGTGCTGATCATAGTGATGATATGGATATCAAAGATTTTCAGTTCAGAATAAGTCCTTTTTAGCTCAACTGCGCTTTTGCCATCACTTGGCGTCCCTCATTATTAAAATTTTTAAAAGTCTTCTTCTCAACCATAACAATTACATTAAATGAAGGCAATTCTGTATTCTTCCTCTTGAGATTTTTTTTCGTTTGATTTGGAGTCAATCTTTAAATTGTGGGTCTTTGTGTGAGTGTCCAACCTTATGGGACTTCTTATTAAATTACAGAAATAATGTGGTTTTATGTCCAACTTATGGGACTTTCTAGAAATTGTGTGCCTTTTAAATTTTGTCCAACATGAAGGGACGTTAAAATGAAATATGTTCACTTTTTGATACTTTCAGATTTTTCAGTGAAAATGCCAAAAAGAAAAAGGAATGGTGGTCCAGCTGAGGACTCTAAGGTTAGCACATACTGGAAATTTAAATTGGGTAGTGAATCTGTTTTAGCGAATAAGGTAGATAAGGCAGTATATTGAAAAAGTGAATCAGGTGTACATTTTTGTAAGTCGTCTCATGTAAACAGGCGATTTAGGTTGACATGTACATACTAGAAATTTAAATTTCAATTATTTCATGGTCATACTTAAAATTTTGCTGAAATTCAAAGAAAACTTTGCCGCATTGTTTTATGTTGTCAATTATTTAGGACGTCAAAGGAAAAAAAAATAATGGAATTTTCAGAAATTTGTGGTCAAATTAGGTGAGCCTCCCATTCATTATGAATCAAAATAATGCCATTTACAGCTTTTAAAATGAAATATGATTACTTTTCGTGTCTTTCAGATTTTTTCAGCTGAAATGCCAAAAAGAAAAAGGAATGGTGGTCCAGCTGAGGACTCTAAGGTTAGCACATACTGGAAATTTAAATTGTGTAGTGAATCTGTTTTAGCGAATAAGGTAGATAAGGCAGTATATTGAAAAAGTGAATCAGGTGTACATTTTTGTAAGTCGTCTCATGTAAACAGGCGATTTAGGTTAACATGTACATACTAGAAATTTAAATTTTATACACAGTTCATGGTACTACTTTAAAATTAAAGTAACTATTGTATGTGATGCATATATGTATTCTGTAAGTCACATTCATGGTTAGAATATATTGTATTTATTTTAATTTATTGATGGAAATCTACAAAATGGCATTTTTATCCTCTGCAAAGTTTGCATTTGTTTGAATGTCAGTTTACATGAAACTACTTGTCCCTGATTGACATTTTTAAAATATACTGCAATGAAAAATAGACAATGTTTATTTTCACATTTTTTTTTACAAGAAATGGTTATATGGCACGAGAGAAGAAGAAAACATTAATGATTCTCATGGAATTCAACAGTATTATATTGTTATTATACACAATTACTGCCTGCAGTAGAGGGGATTAAAAGTAATTCTAACTGAGACATATGGAAACCCAAATTTTGAGCAAAAAGAGTTAATAGTTCTAACAGCCTATAGCAGGCACATGTAGAGCTTACATGTATATTTGAAAGAAACAAAACAAATATTGCTATCAATCATATATCTGTTGTGAGTTCATTAGCATCATGGCTTTTGCTTTAGTTTCAAGCTGTACAACATTGATATTTCCTTTAATCTATATATAACCCACAACAAATGACTCCTTAATTTTATTCTTTTGCAGATGTATGTATGGGCCAAGCTGAAGACCACACCAATTATGTGGCCTTCGAAAGATATTGGGAATGGTCAAGTTATAATTTTATGTGACAATGCTGAGTAAGTTTACACATCAGTTTTCATTAATTTGTAACTATAAGCTCTGAGTCCATCAGAGACAATTCCTATGTCCATCTTAAGTAAATGTTTTTCAATTTGAAAGTTCTGTTCATTTTGACTTATTATTTAAATAATGGGGTACCCAAGTGCCCATGCTAGTTTTTCTTCAAACAACCTGAATGAGATTTTTTTTTCTTTTAACATTTATAGAGAAATACTCATTCCAATAGTCATGCAATAACACATTTTAGCTTGATGAAGAGAGGATATGTATAGGCTTGTAGCCTGCTTTCCAATCCTATTCAGACATGTAATAAAATATGCTTAAATTAAATTAAATAAAGACATGATTTGAGTTAACACAGATGAATGGTAAATATTTGTAATAATGCATATTCTAAGTCTTTTAAACTTGAGCTATATGCATTGCTGTATCCAAAAAATAATGTTCCAAAACAGTATTGTGTTTAGGTAATTGTCATGCCTGTAGGTGGATAATAACAAGATAGTAGATAACATTGGATCATAATTAAAATTTAGCCTTAACTGTGTTCCTCGAGATAAAAAAATTGAGGTTTCCAATTATATATAACAATGCTTTTGGTATTACTTTTTTGGTTTCTCAGGATTCCTAGGGAAACTTTTAGAAATAGATTTCTACCACGTTTTATGTTAAATAGAACATGGTTAGGCCATATATTTGTCAATATTTTTACTTATACTGAGCAATACTCATTTGGAAGAATGTGCTGGTAATGAAACTGTTCATAATATCCCTTTTTTCAATTTTTTGTCTTGTTTGCATATTTTGTAGATTAAAATGTATGTCCTCTGTACCATTTGAGGTTGAAACCTTTGAAAAGTATAGAAAAGAAGGCATTGGTACTTGCATTTTTTTAATTTCTGCATGCAGTTTTTTAATACTTGTTCGTTATTATTTGAATTTGTTGTTATTTGTTATTTTAATTTGATTTCTAAATCCAGTCAAAAGAAAAAATAATGGATGTTTGCTCCATGGTCATGTTTGTTCTTTCCATATATATTTTTAGCTCACCTTTCCTTTAATTGAATGTTCCATCACTTGCCATCCGTCGTCGTCCGACTTGTCGTAAACTAATTCAAAGATCTTCTCCTCTGATACTATTGGGCCAAATACTTTAAAACTTTAACTGAATGTTCCTTAAGGTATCTAGTTTATAAATTGTATTCGTAGATTTGATCCATTAACAAACATGGCCACCATGGCTAAAAATTGAACATAGGGGTCAAATGCAGTTTTTGGCTTATATCTCAAAAACAAAAGCAGTTAGAGCAAAAGTGACAGGGAGTTAAAGTGTTAAATAGGTCAAGATCTATCTGCTATAAAATTGGACAACCCATTGTTGGGTTACTGTCCGAAATAGTTTATTTTTAGGAAATTTTACCGTTTTTGGTTATCTTTAAAAATATTTTTTTTAAATATAAATTAAATAGACAGAAAGTGTAAATGGTAAAATTGTTCAGCTAAGTCAGATCTACAAATAAGTCAACATGATCAATATAGTCAGTTATTGCCCTTGAAATGTTTTTTTTTACATTTTTTTGTGCAAGTCTATTACTTTTTCAAAAATTTCTTCTCTGAAACTACTGGGCCAAATACTTCCAAATTTTAATTGAATGTTCCTTATGGTTTCTACTTTATAGATTGTATGTGGGATTTGATCCATCAACAAACATGGGTTATTATCTTTAATAATATTATAGATAGAGAGAAAGTGTAAATTGCAAAATTGTTCAGCAAAGTAAGATCTACAAATAAGTTAAATGACTGAAACTGAAATTACAAGTGAGCGATTTCAGGCTCTCATGAGCCTCTTGTGTTGGAAGATTGCAATCAGATTGCAAATCGTCCTGAGAAATCGGCCTCAAAAAACGGAAGTTGTACTTATAGTTACTATTAGTTGTGATTGCACAAAAATATAGTTCTATCGCGGCGGAAGAAGAATCTACATGTACTTTCAAGTTGTGTCCATCACCAGATAAGTTTGTCAATTACTATATCAGTATCTGCCTTGTGCCAGTTGTGGAAAATTAATTAATCAAAGTTAGTCTGTATGTTCCCCTCGCTGTAGATGATTCAAGCATCAATGCTTTGTAGGTCAAACTTTGCGGTAAACACGGATACATGAGATTGGGGAGAGAAAGGGCAGTTTTCATTCTTTCTGTAAATGTAACTTTATCGCGAAACTTCCTCCAATAAAGAAGCACCTCAATTGATGAGTAATTATCCACCAAAATAAAAGTTAACGTATCCTAACTCTTAAAATGTGACATTTATATATATATGATAAGTAGTCTTCCAAGTTATAAATTCTAAGGTGAGCTCACAAAAAAAGTTTAACCAAACATGAAAAATAAATACGAATTAAATTTCGTATAATTTGTAGACTACAAATCTATCCTAATAGTCAACTTCTACTACTACCACTGAGTGACCACCGTCATCTAGTTCACTATTCTGTCACTTGTTTGGTGTGCCCATGAAAAGGAACATGGTCAAGGAACAGTAAATGAGCTATATCAAATATTTTGGTAAATAGGGAATATCTTGTACATGTTGAGCTCTTATTAAAATTTCAATATATATGTTTTTAAGAAGAACAGATATGGGAACCCATTGTCATGACACAAAATCAGTACATGAACAGGAAAAATAAAAAAGCAAAGGAACAGCGCTTTCATTGCTGATCTTCATCTCAAAATTACAGTGAGGCTTTTAACGTGGAGCAAACACTTTTAATCCAAATCTTAGAGACTGTCCTTAGTGCCGGTTTGAATCATTTAACATATCAGGAGAAAGGGATACATTCACTGTTATTATTAAGGCAGTGGCTATTTTGCCGGCACTGGCAAAATAGCAAATCTGCTATTTTGCTGGATCTATTTAAAATATCTTAAAATCAAAGCCGGCAAAATAGCATATTTCTATAGCAATGGCTATTTTGCTGGCTCTAGGTTATTGGAAGCCAGTATTGCCAGTACAATACAATTTTGTTCACAAATACTGACTATTATTTCAAAAACAAATTTTATTTAAACATTTTTGATTTTGAAACTTTGTGATTGAAATTTTTAGATTGTTTAAGATGTTTTATCAAATGAACATGCAATGCTTTTTTTCACTTTTAACTTTTTAACAACATACAGTTAAACAAATCTAAGGTTTTATTCTTATGCATATTGTTACTGATTTTAGAAGTAATTTCAACAGAATGTTTAAATATGATTCCATTGCTACAAATGGATTATTGCTATTTTTTTTTTAAAAAGATCAATTTTCACTTAGCAAGTAAATGATTTAAAAAAAACAATTATATAAATAAATCAGAAGATGTGGTATGAGTGCCACTGAGACAACTCTCCATCCAAGTCACAATGTATTAAAAGTTAACAATTATAGGTCAAAGTATGGCCTTCAACACAGAGCCTAGGCTCACACCGAACAGCAAGCTATAAAGGGCCCCAAAATGACTAATGTAAAACAATTCAAACAGGAAAACCAACAGTCTAATATACAAAATGAGAAACACCTATGAACCACACCAACAAACAACAACCACTGAACAACAGGCTCCTGACTTAGGACAGGTGCATAAAAATACAGCGGGTTTAAACATTTTAACAGGCACCATTTTTACCTTCACCCTAATCTGAGACAGTAGTGTAACATTACAACATAAAAAGACATACTATAAAATATTAATTGAAAATGGCTTAACTCACCAAAAAACATGATTTAAACGAAAACAAGTAAACATAAACATAAACTAAACGAATAAGTTTGATCTATGAATACAATATTAAAACCTAGGTGCCTATATAACATAGATGTTACAGGTAGTAATAAAAAAACATGTAGAAAGAGTGTATATAAATACATGAGTAAAATTTGATTCTTTTATGTTGTAAATGCACATTGTGTTTCAAAAGTAAATATAAAAAATCCCTTATAAGTCTTTATATTAGAAAGAACCGACTGAAAATTTAAAAAAATCACTATAATATTAGAGCCATTGCTATAGAAATATGCTATTTTCATGATTTTGCCGTCTTTAATTAAGATATTTTAATTAGAGCCGGCAAAATGGCCACTGCCTATTATTAATCAAACATAAAGAACATTGCTTGGATAAAATTTAAAATTATACACAACTACAGTTGCAATCTTCCAGTGGTGCTTTCCAGCACTTTGATTTTTTAACTTCCTTGTCTTTAGCCTTTCAATATTATTGAACGTTTTAGCAAGTGTATCCTTCTCTTAGCTTACTTAGACCAACTGTTTATGTGATAGTCTCTGTTCCATTTTTACCACCTCGGTGGTGTAACGGTTAGCGTGCTCGCCTCGAGTGCGGGAGGTCGTAGGTTCGAACCACAGCCGGGTCAAACCAAAGACTTGAAAATTGGTATTTGCTGCTTCTCCGCTAAGCACGCGGCATTAAGGAGTAAGAGCAAAGACTGGTCGGCCCGGAGTCAGAATAATGTGTCCGGGTAGGGTGACATGTCTTCCTGCGAACTGTTACCTTGTGAGCTAGCACGTTAAAAATCCGGCTCAGCGTGTCGGTCTAGTACAAAGCAGGGTTAGTATTCATTTCTCATTATCATGTTCTCATCCTGAATATGCATCTGACCTGCCACTGGACGTTAAGCAACCATCCATCCATCCATCTGTTCCATTTTTATTCCAAATCCCAAAACTGGCAAAACCAAAGGCTTGAACACATAAATAACAGGCCCCATTGCACCACTTTTGTTGACCCAGCCAACCAGGTGTATGCATGGTGAATGATTAAGGCTCATATTTGCTTTTAGTTGTTAGAAAAATACTTTTTTATCTCGCCTGCTTATAAAAATATATATATAAGAAAGTTGAAGAAGGCATCCACAGTGGGAAGTGGTTTTTTTTTCATATAAGTTTAAAATTAACTACTATTGGTAGGTCAATGGTATTTTGTATGCAGATACATTAGGTTATGTGCATTCAATTTCCATTGTGATGTTAAGGATATGCCCTGTATTCATGGTTCATTGGGATATTTTCCTTTTGTCCAATAGATTAATCTCCAAGTCAAAAGACGTCACTTTAATAGTGCAATATGTTGAGTCACAATATTATTGTCAAACATAATTGTGTCTTGTTTGACTTGGACCTTAAACATTTGCTAGGACTCTAGAAAATATCGAAATATGATAATTGTTGCTGAAAGATTTTTATGAAGGTTTTCCTGTAGATATTTTACTTATTTTTTCAGCTGTTCTGAAAAGGAAAAGGCTGGATGAAACATTGAAAAACTTCCTAATAGATTGTGATGCAGTGAAGAAATTATACACAGGTAACAAGTTGAAATCATCTGTTCTTATATCACCACAAAAAATTAGCGTGTGTAAAATGCTATTGTGTTGTCGTACATGTCGTCTGTAGACATTTGGTTTACAGACAACAACTTGAGTACAAGTGAATGGATCTCTATAAAATTTTTTCATTCGACCCCAATAGATTTCTGGAAAATCATTTTTCTGGTTGGATGGAACCCATCCCAGCTGAAAAATGTCATTTTCAGGCTAGTTTTAAATTTTGATATGACCTTGAGAGGTGAAATTTTTTTGTCCATTCAACTTTTACCTTGTAATTATAGCTACCCATCCATGCTGATTGGAAGTAAATTTGTCGTGATTGTCTTGCTTGAGAATTATTAATGGCAAACCAGGTCTGGCAAAATGTCTGTTTTTGCACATTTCTGACAAAACAATGACCTAATTTTTACAGACTAGATTTGTTGGGGCCATATAATACCTCCTGGATATTATTAACTACCTATGCATGCATTTAGGGTAATAGTTAAAACCTTTTGCCTATACCATCAAAAGACTCCCACCCCCACCTGAATTTGGCTACTTTTTACAGCTCTGATTTTTGACTCAAAGAAGGGCATTGAGGTTGTCATATTTTTATTACAACACATGTGGAAAGAGAGTATGAACTATGAATTGCAAGATTGAACATCATCAACACAGTTCAGCAGGGGCAGTTCTGAAAAAGTATTGAGGGTCATATTGCAATATAATGAATTGTTTTATTAATATTAAATCAACCTGTTATGCAAGTCAAACTTAAAATACATTACAGTTATTTCCTAAATCTTTGTTGTCAAGTCATAATCAACTGTAGCAAATTTTTTTCCCCTTTTGGATTCAGTAATGAATTCAAAAGGAAATGTTAATAAATCAAGACCCAAGAGGACCTTGGACATCATCCTTCTCCCTCTTAAAACTTAAAAAGTCATATTTATTTTGTAGAAAAAATGAAAAGAAACAAGTCCCCTGTTTGTGAATTTAAGGAAAAGAAATGGTGAGTTTTTCAAAAGTTAAGAAATGATTCATGGAGGGGTAAATATATACCTGGAAAAAGTATTGCAACATTTATATTTAAAACAAGGCAAATGGAGATAATTCCTAAATGTGACAATTGTGAAATTGTTTGATGTATCATGGCATATATCATGATCATCATAAAGTATCAAGGGTAATCTGACCTTCAAGACCAAAACTAGTGTTGTCAAGCCTCCCAAATTTATTGTGGAACAATAGTTAATCGACGCCAAATTTTCACAAAATAGTAATATTTAAGAAATAATTCATGGAACGCTCAGGATAAAATTCGAATATCACGGCCCAGGCCATGTGTAAATCTCCAACAAATCTATGGCTTTCATGAATTATTTCGATTCTAATAGGACAAATATCGTAATTTTGAAAACTGAAGCTACAAAAAAGTGGCTGTTAAATTTCACCACCATAAAATAAAAGAGATTATCCTGGCGTTTTCTGTAGCAAAGAGACACAATTTTAGCAGACCAAGAATTTATATCAGGTATTTAACAGAAACAGCAAGTCTACAAATTATTTGTATCATTATTTGAAGTTTAAATACAATGTTCTTAGAAACTTACCATTGCATGGCAACTGATTCTGTCTTGGTCCTATTTTTGTCCCTACTGTCGCTGAGATTTCTGATTTCCAGTCCAAATACTTAACCAATGCCATTTTTATAAGAAATCTGGCAAATGTAAAGTACTTGGGAAGAAAATCGGTCATTTCACCATTTTTTTCGTAACAATGACGTCTGCAATTTGTGTAAAGATAAAACTGAGCCTTCCATTGGTGTAAGCAAATGGATACTTAGTTTAGATATTAGAGAAATCTTAATATTAATCATTTGTATATTTTTGTCAAGCCTGCGACTTTTGTTGCAAAAGCGAGACATAGCGATCCTCCATTCCGTCTGCGTTGTCTTCAATTACATTCACTCTGTGGTTTAAAGTTTTTGAAATTTTAATAACTTTCTTAAACTACCCTGGATTTTTACCAAACTTGGACAGAAGCTTGTTTATGATCATAAGATAGTATCCAGAAGTAGCTAGAATTTGTAAAAAAAAAATCCAGTTTTTCCATAATTTACTTATAAATGGACTTAGTTTTTCTGCCAGTTAACATTACATTCACTCTGTGGTTAAAGTTTTTAAAAATTTTAATAACTTTCTTAAACTATCCTCGATTTTTTACCAAACTTGAACAGAAGCTTGTTTATGATTAAAAGAAAGTATTAAGAAGAAATTTTATAAATTTTTTTCCCTGTTTTTCCATATATATCTTATAAATGCACTTAGTTTTTGTTCTGCTTGCGACTTTAGTCGCAGAAAGTGAGACTTAGGGATAGTGATTCGGCGTCGTCGGCATTAGCTCTTGACTTAAAAGCTTAGTATTTCAGAAGGTAGAATACCTTGATGCTTCATACTTTGTATATAGATGCCTTATGTTACAAACTTTCTGTCTGTCATAAGACCAATGTCCTTGACCTCATTTTCATGGTTGACATAAGATTTTAGTAATATAGAATTTGCATGCTGTGTTGAATCAGTTGTAACACGGCAAAATGTTGAATCTGTTTATGTTTTTATTATCCTTTTTTTCTTTATAGTCCAGTGTCAAGGAAAAGAAAAGAAAACAAGAGCAGAAACAATTGCCAAAGCAAGCAGGTAAATGTTCATAATTGCATCATTTGATGTTTGGACACTTAAATTTTGATTACAGGGAGATAGACAATATTTTTTTATTCAATGACTTTTTTATATAAATAAGATGTGGTATGAGTGCTAATGAGACAACTCTCCATCCAATTCACAATGTTTTTAAAGTTAACAATTATAGGTCAGATTACGGCCTTCAACACGGACCTTTGGCTCACACCGAACAGCAAGCTATAATTAAGGGCCCCAAAATAACTAGTGTAAAACAATTCAAACAGGAAAACCAACAGTCTAATTTATATACAAAATGAGAAACACCTATGAACCACACCAACAAACGACAACCACTGAACAGGCTTCTGACTATAAGAAATTACCATAATTGTTAAACAAGAAAAAATTGCACCTGAAATGATCATGAAATACCAATAAATGAAAGCATAATAATTCGTGAATTAAGTTTTAAGTTTTTAGGACTTTATTGTATGTAATTAGGCAGGTGGAATGGACTTGGACAGAAGCTTGTTTATGATAAAAAAAAATCTATACAGAGGAAAATTTTGTTATATTTTTTTTTCCTGATTTTCTGTATTTTACTTATAATTGGATTTAGTTTTTCTTCGGCTTAACATATCATAGTCTGCAGTTAAAGGTTTTAAAACACGAATAACTTTCGTAAACCATCCTGAATTTTACCAGACATAATGTCAATAAGCTGAAAGTTTTTTAAAGATTTACAAATTTATCAGATATATATGCAATTTATGTGCATTTTGCTATTGCACTAAAACATAGACAACAGCGAAAGTAGGCAAGACACTGGGTTCAACAAAACCATTATGAATTAACTTACAATTCTGGATTTAGAAGTACAATATAAACATAAGAAGATGTGGTATGATTGCAAATGAGAAAACTCTTCATTCAAGACATAAAGTAGTAGCTATAAGCAATTATAGCAAAGTAAGGTATAAATGGCCCCCAAATGACTAGTGTAAAACAATTCAAACAAAACAAACCAATGGCCAGATTTATATAAAACATTGAACAAAAATGAGCTATTTACTTGAAATATATATATCAATTTGAAAAACCGAAGCGACAATTTCCTATTGGACCTACTATTTTGCCCCCGGCAAACTCATTCCCTTTCTTCAAATTAAGTGTTAGCTAGCTCATTCTGTATTTCATGCATTCCAAATTTATGACGACACAATCGACCTCTGAAGAGTCAAACCTCGTTAAGTCGAAGTGGAATGGACCAGACAAAAGTATTCGACTTATCTGAGGTTCAACTCTTCAGAGGTCGAGTGTGTCGTCATAAATTTGGAATGCATGAAATACAGTATGAGATTTGTGTAAACTAGATATTTTGAACAGTGTGCCTTTTTTTCGATATGATTATTTATTCAAGCTCCATAGTTTTTGGTCCATCATAATAATTAAACACACAAGTACAGAAACAAAACATTCACAAATAAAATCAATACACAAATATTTACAAAGGTCAGTCACTATAAAATGTGGAATCACTCGCGGAACAAAACAAGTCCTGAAAGATCTCTGATGAGGGTCATGTGCTTTACATTCAATTATTGTTTTGTTATAGTTGTCTTAATCCTTTTAATTATTGCAATTAATGAATTTTAATTCTAAAGATTCATGTAACCCTTACCATGCGGGGGCCGTAATATTACGGCCTCTACCCCAATTACCGTTTTTTGGCTCCAATGGCTCTCCATACTTTTAGAGGTCAACTGTATGATATGTATTTCGAATTTGATGTATACTCTTCAACCTAAGGCTATTTATTGTCATGTTTCTCAGGTTTAAGGTGCAGTTTGAGCCCAAATACGAACTTCAAAAATTGAAATCGGATAAAACTGGTTTTTCTGGAGGGGTGGGCTTCCCTTCTGTGTCTGGCACACACAGTTCAGAGGCCTACAATTTCAAAAAATAGTGTAAACCTGCGGGCATATAACTAGTGATCATGTTTAGTATTGAAATTCTCTTAGGGAATGACTGCTTCCGGTTGCAGGTCCAGGTGAAGCCAAAAATCAGGAAAAATAGGGAAATTCCGGATTTTGGGTGGAAATGACCTTCTTTAGACTGCCATACCCAGATCGGTTTCACTCAGACCTAAGCACCTTTGTGATTCATGTGTTCACTGGGGTCCACCCTACATGCAGACTGCAGTGGGATACATCTATCAGCATCCTTCCGTCTTCCAGAGCAAGCAATAGGACGAAGAATCGTCAAAATTGACGCTTTTCACACCAGATGACCAACTTTGGGGCAGCTGCCCACCCACCCTCCCCGACCTCCTCACCCCAGCCACCCAGCCACCCAGCCTCGTGATCCCCTATCTTAACTTTATTGGCATCAATATGCATCAGCAGCAGGGTATAGCTCATTTGCATATAATTTGCATATTTTTGCAAATAAACGAAAATTAGACATTTTCTGAAAACAATTCAGCATGGTAAGAGTTAATCTCGGCTTGGGTCAATTTTAATTTGTTTGGTTTTTATATCAGGTGAAATATGTTAAAGTTCCACTTGAACGATCAACAAAAGTGTTAATTACCGATCTTCATAAACATGTCATATTAACTGTTATGCAAACGAGTATGTTTACACAGCTTTAATCACTTATGAAACCAATTAGGTTTCACAACAAAAACATCCGATTTGAATTTGAATTTTAAGTCTATTTTTCGAAATTTCTTACTTTCGAACTTCGAGACAACAGGGTAAATGTACATTAATTTTACAACGATGGGATTATAAAATTTACTCGACTTAACCAAGAATTCGAATCAACCAAGTTCGACTCATCAGAGGTTAAAATGCATTGATCAAACAGGAATTTTACCAGGACCGAGAAATTACCTCGACTCATCCGAGTTTTCGATACAACGAGGTTCCACTGTACTTATATTAATTTAACCCTTGCTTTTTATTTTGAAGAGTATTGCCAAGAAAAAGAAAATACAGAAAGATATACAGATAGATGACTTCTTATCTGCAACAGACCTTGCCAATAAATTGTCTGCTGGTGAAATTTCTAACAGAACCAACAGTGAATTGTCTCCTAGTGAAATTTCTAACAGAGCCAACAATGAATTGTCTCCTAGTGAAATTTCTAACAGAACCAACAATAAATTGTCTCCTTGTGAAATTTCTAACAGAACCAACAATGAACTGTCTCGTAGTGAAATTTCTAACAGAACCAACAGTGAATTGTCTCCTAGTGAAATTTCTAACAGAACCAACAATGAATTGTTTCCTTGTGAAATTTCTAACAGAACCAACAATGAACTGTCTCCTAGTGAAATTGCTAACAGAACCAACAGTGAATTGTCTCCTAGTGAAATTTCTAACAGAACCAACAATGAATTGTCTCCTAGTGAAATTGGTAACAGAACCAACAATAAATTGTCTCCTTGTGAAATTTCTAACAGAACAAACAGTGAATTGTCTCCTAGTGAAATTGCTAACAGAACCAACAATAAATTGTCTCCTGTTGAAATTTCTAACAGAACCAACAATGAATTGTCTCCTAGTGAAATTTCTAACAGAACCAACAATGAATTGTCTCCTAGTGAAATTTCTAACAGAACCAACAATGAATTGTCTCCTAGTGAAATTTCTAACAGAACCAACAATAAATTGTCTCCTAGTGAAATTTCTAACAGAACCAACAGTGAATTGTCTCCTAGTGAAATTTCTAACAGAACCAACAATGAATTGTCTCCTAGTGAAATTTCTAACAGAACCAGCAATAAATTGTCTCCTGGTGAAATTTCTAACAGAACCATTAACAAATTGTCTTCTGGTGAAATTTCTAACAGAACCAACAATAAATTGTACAACAGTGAATTGTCTGCTGGTGAAATTGCTAACAATACCAACAGTGAATTGTCTCCTGATGAAATTGCTAACATTACCAACATTGAATTTTCTCCTGGTGAAATTTCTAACAGAACCAACAATAAATTGTCTCCTAGTGAAATTTCTAACAGAACCAACAGTGAATTGTCTCCTAGTGAAATTTCTAACAGAACCAAGAGTGAATTGTCTCCTAGTGAAATTTCTAACAGAACCAACAATGAATTGTCTCCTGGTAAAATTTCTAACAGAACCAACAATGAATTGTTTGCTGGTAAAATTTCTAACAGAACCAACAATGAATTGTTTGCTGGTAAAATTTCTAACAGAACCAACAGTGAACTGTCTCCTAGTGAAATTTCTAACAGACCCAACAATGAATTGTTTGCTGGTAAAATTTCTAACAGAACCAAGAGTGAATTGTCTCCTATTGAAATTTCTAATGTTACCAACAGTGAATTGTTTGCTGGTAAAATTTCTAACAGAACCAACAGTGAATTGTCTCCTAGTAAAATTTCTAACAGAACCAGCAATGAATTGTCTCATAGTGAAATTGCTAACAGACCAAACAGTGAATTTTCTCATAGTGAAATTTCTAACAGAACCAAAAATGAATTGTCTTCTAGTGAAATTTCTAACAGAACCAAGAGTGAATTGTCTCCTAGTGAAATTTCTAACAGAACCAACAATGAATTGTCTCCTAGTGAAATTTCTAACAGAACCAGCAATAAATTGTCTCCTGGTGAAATTTCTAACAGAGCCAGCAACAAATTGTCTCCTGGTGAAATTTCTGACAGAACCAACAAGAAATTGTCCAACAATGAATTGTCTGCTGGTGAAATTGCTAACAATACCAACAATGAATTGTCTCCTGATGAAATTGCTAACATTACCAACATTGAACTTTCTCCTGGTGAAATTGCTAACAAAACCAACAATAAATTGTCTCCTAGTGAAATTTCTAACAGAACCAACAGTGAACTGTCTCCTAGTGAAATTTCTAACAGAACCAACATTGAATTGTCTCCTAAAGTAATTACTAATATTACCAACATTGAATTTTCTCCTAGTGAAATTGCTGACATTACCAACAATGAATTGTCTGCTAATGAAGTGGATGGTATTTTCAGTTGGATATAAACAAAATAGCATCAATTTTTCCTGGCATTGACTTTGAAAAAGATAATTTGATAGCAATTGATCAAGGATGTTTAAAGCTATTTCAAAGTAATTCTGTCAAAGAGATTGATGAGCCGCTGTCTGATAGTGGAGATTCAGAAATTTATCCCTCTTTGTATCTTGCCACGCCAGTGGATACTGTTAAAGAAGATGTATTAGAAGATTTGGGAACAATAAACAAAATAGATTTGGGGACAGTTAGCAAAGATCCAATTCTAACTGATGACTTAGAAGCAGACCAGATTTTACGATGTAAGCAACATCCAAATGTATATATAAGAAGGGTATTAAAATCAAATGAAAATATAACCAAGCAGAAAAAAAAAGGTACTAGAGTTTACAACTCCTACCATGCTTGTTACTTTTGTGAGCAGCTTGTGCAGCATATTGGACCCCACCTGAGGGCAAAACATAAACTTGAAAAAATTGATGGCATTAGGGAAAAAGGAGATGACAAACATAATACTCGAGTTATTGGTAAAAAAGATGGAGAACTATTGCTGAGTAGAAGACCAACAAAGGTCTTTTGTTGTGATGATTATGGACCATGCCCTCACTGTAAAGAATGGATTTTGATGTCAATGCTTCCTAGACATCAGAATGGCTGTAAAAAGAAGCCTGAAGAAAAAGAAAGCAAAAAAGATTTAGTGATACAATCAGACATTCTGAGTGGTCGCCTAGCAACTACATCTGGTTCAGAAAAATTTAGGAAGGAGGTTTTCGGAAAAATGAATAATGACAAAGTAGGAAAAGTGGCAAGAAACGATGATATAATAACATTATTTGGTCAATCGTGGTACAACAGAAGTATTGACAACGTTTTGAAAAGGGCTGAGTATTCCTCACAGCGAATGAGATTGGTTTCAAAACTGTTGATAGAACTTAATAAAATGAAGAATAAAGATGATGAAGAAGACAATGGTAGTAAAGTGAATAATAATAATGAAGAAGAAGCAGAGGATGTTAGTAAAATGAAGAATGATGCCGAAGAAGAGGACAATGGTAGTAAGAAATTTGAGTCGATGGACTTCTTTTTACATCCAAATTATTTTGACAACATTGTTCAAGCAGCATTGAATGTGTCTGCTCCTGACATGGATGATGAAGATGATCTACACTCACCTTCAAACGCAATAAAAATCAAATATGATCTTTCAACCATGATAAAAATAAAAAGAAATCGGTTAATAAAATCCTCTGATAAAGATGATGGCAATGATTCTATAAAAAAAGGAATAGAAGCATGCAACAATGTGGACACTTTAATTAAGTCAGAATGGGGTGAGCGTGTGACTAAACTTGCAAGGACAATATTGATTTTAAGAACCTTTAGTCAAAATAAAGCCATCCCAAGTCCAGAAGATATTCAAAAATTACACAGTCATCTGATAACACGGTTGAAAGATTTCAAGTATGACAAGGAGGATGTGTACAGCAGCCTATGTACAATAGCACAAGCCAGACTCCTGCTATACAATAAAAGGCGATCAGGAGAAATAGATGCAATGAGGTAATTCTTAGACTTTAGCTTAGCACAGACATGCTTTTGTCATCAATTGATGTCTACCATTCTGTAAAGTAATAATATCATGAATATAGCAGTTGTTCCCTCATCTGGTTTGCCATTACCTTGCCGGCTTACCTCTGTCTTAGTTGTCAATCATTTTCATTTTATCTAGATCCATTTAAAAACATAGCAGCTGTGAATTCTAGAAAAAGAACATCTGTTGAATGGCATATATTTGCAAATTACTGCATAACCTTTACTTTTTTTCTGACATGTCAAAAAAATGTTCAGTATGACAAGGATTAGCTCTGCAGTAATTTTTAGAAACATATCAACCTACACTACATAAAAAAAGAATGGTTTGATAACAAATTGGTAAGATAGGTCAGACTTACCTGCTCGAAACATTTTGATGAAATTTTATAGTTTTTAGAGCGAAGCAGGTGAAAAGCTGATGCATTTCTCTTATAAGTTCAATAATTATCGTATAGTAAACACTTGTGCCAAACAACACTTGTGATTAAACTTGTGTCCTGTTCTGCACACTTTTGTAATCCCTGGGTTGTTTGTCGCTTGTGATAATAAAATTGATATCCATGTCCCTAAATTAGTTAAAATACATATTATATAGACAACATGAAATCATACTGTGGATTCATTATAATAATTCGTTGGATACCAATTTTCGTGGATTTCGTGGGTACAGGTGAACCACGAAATTAAATATTCAACGAATTACAAATTTTCTATAGGCTTGTATGCAGATTTCGGCAAAACCACGAAATTAAATATCCACGAACATGTAAGTTTTTCTTAATCCACGAAAATAAATGAATCCACAGTACTTCAATCCTCAAATTAATATGTTAGTCATGCAGGTGACAATAAATCTTTTATTTCACTCAGAATTAGATAAATCGGCATTGTTTACATAATAAAATCCAGAGATTCAAGAGGGACAATTGTGAGAATCTATATTTTCTACTACTTATTTTTCAGCCTGAAAGACTTTAATACAAATAGAAAAACAGAATTAAATGATGTAGACAAATCACTTATTGGAGACCTGTCAGAACTGGAGATGCACCTTCTTAGCTCACAAGATCTGATAATCACCAGGGGTAAAGTAAGTATTAAGATACATTTTTTATCCTGATAGGTTCTTTCATTGACTGTGCTTTGATGAGACCCTTTTTGCCATGAGGTCTAATTTGTTAAATGATTCTAAATGAGAAAATATCTTCTCTCTACAATGAATTGAATACTTGTACAGTGAAACCTGTCCAGACTGAACACCCTCGGGACTTTGTGTTTTGTTTGGTTTTCACAGGTATTCGGATTGTAGAGGTTAACGGAAGTGGATAGTTTAAAATCAATTTGACATTGACTGACAACGAACACCAAGTAAAACGACATACAATAATTTTTCATGTTGATTTCAATGTAAAAAAAGAGAAAATGAATAGATTATAGAGATATTGTAAAGATCAGAAAAACAGAGATAACATTTTTTCATAATCAAATGCAAGTTCAAATTGTTCATCGATCAAACTCCTCGTTTTAAAAGGGAAATAATTCGTCGGTAATGTCTGACATGTAGCTAGATTTCCTACACAATGAAGTCCTTGGTCATTTAATTTATTTCTTCAGTTTGATTTAAAGTATACATAGCGAATATTCTTGCACAACTTTGTCAACAAAACATCCAAAATATCGGTATGGTTTGAATCCTGGGCCTCAGTTAATTTTTTTGTGTCTACATCGTCGTCTGATTCAATGATTCAATACCGGGTTTATTCACTGATCAAGTCTGTCAATTACTGATTATGTGACTTATTTGCCATCAACATGATGACATCAGTTTCGGTAAATTTTCTGCACTCTCAGATCTTAATCAGCTAATGTGATCATAGCATCCAGGTCTTCAGACTCATTTGCATTCAATGGGCCTCTATGGGGGACTCATATTGAGCATGGTATATATATATATATATCTTTACGTTTGAGAATGTCACTTACAGTAACTTTACCAATCCCATATTGAAAACCTTTTGTGAAATTTATGGAAATTGCCTCAAATTTTCAATTAATTCCAATTTGAATTCAAGAAAAATATAATGTTTTGTCCTTTAATACGGCGATGGAAAATATTCATTATTTTTATTTAAATGACGTTTATCTCAGAAGTTTTAACACCACATACATACAAAAGCTTAGTTGTTTAGAAAAATAACTCACACAATGTAATCAAACTTCAAATACCCTTAGGGGTCAACTGTCAGCTTGTGTGTGTTAATCACGCATGCAAATCATTGTAAAACTAAGATTGTTTTAATTGCTGTCGATCCGTTTTGACAGGTTATTTTTTGATACACATTTATCTATAAAAAGTGTTCCGTATTCGATATCAGCAGGATTCTGTTTGTTCAGGTTAAAATAATGTTTATTGATAGGGAAATTTTACCGGACTTTGAAAATGTTTGGTTTAACATGAAATTCGGTTTTTACAGGTTTCACTGTATTTCCAATTCTTTTATTGTTTTATTGTCATCTGTCGGAAAGGGTAAAAAAAAGATGGTAATTCAGTGATAAACCTTAAATTAAAGTGAGAAAGCTCATATATTCTTCAATTTTAATGGAGGTACAATAAATTGGAAAAAGAGGGCTTGGATTCTTGTTCCAATGGCTATTATGCCAAAAATGAATATATGTGTGTTTCCTGCTACCAAGCAAAAACAATTAGGTAGGTAGGTCAGAAAATTATTTTATTTTGCAAAAAAGATTTTACATTGAGTTAATGGGGAAACAATCTAGACTTTAAAGGTGCTTGAGCCAAAATGGCCATAAAATTTTGAGGTTAGGAAACAGTAATATTTTTGTTTTTGGCCTGAACAGATAAGAACAACATAATTAAATTCAAGTAGGAATTCTGTCTTTAAAGGAATAAAATTTTATGAATAAGCTAAAAACTATGAAAGAAAGGTTTATTTTAAATCTAGAATTAATTTCTTTAATTCTGGAATTTCATTTTCAAATTGAAACCTGACATAACCCACATAAAGGGAGCACGTCTATACATGAATATCAATGTAGTAAGCATCTGTACACATCATATTTTATTTCAGTAGTTAATCATTAAATGTATTTTAAAAATATTTTTTTACTGACAGCGCTGTAGACCTGTACCAGTTCTCGTCCCTGAGGATGTTAAACCAGCTCTAAACTATATTGCAGATTTAAATAATCGAAGAAGGGCAAAAATTAAAGATTCAAACAAGTACCTGTTTGCAACAAAAGGTAACATTTGCCCCTTATTTTTTAATTCTCCATATTAGAGCTTTTTTGCAGTCAAAATGAGAAGTCCCAAGTCTTGACTTTTATAAAACTGGAAAAATTGTTTTGTTTTATGTATTTGAAATTGCTGGATCCTGTGTAACAAGGTGGGAAGAAGGTTAGAATCATTGATTTTCACTCAGAGTTCTTAAAAGTCTGTACATGTTTTGCTTTTTGAATTCCATTTTCAATAAGATTTTTTTTTTTTTTTTGTGAATTAAGCCATTCTCAAGTAATATTTTATAGTGTGTCTTTTTATGTTGTAATGTTACACTACTGTCTCAGGTTAGGGTGAAGGTTGGCGCCTGTTAAAACGTTCAAACCTGCTGCATTTTTATGCACCTGTCCTAAGTCAGGAGCCTATTGTTCAGTAGTTGTCGTTTGTTGGTGTGGTTCATAGGTGTTTCTCGTTTCTCGTTTTGTATATAGATTAGACCGTTGGTTTTCCTGTTTTAATTGTTTTACACTAGTCATTTTGGGGCCCTTTATAGCTTGCTGTTCGGTGTGAGCCAAGGCCCTGTGTTGAAGACCGTACTTTGACCTATAATTGTTAACTTTGTGACTTGGATGGAGAGTTGTCTCATTGGCACTCATACCACATCTTATTTATATTGGTAGGAAGATTTAAGTTCATATAATCTTTTTTTTCAAAGACATACTCGATTTCCTACATTGCTCCATAGGATTATGTTTGTTACATGATGTGGGGCACATCAAGGTCTGAAGAACTTCCAAGGATGTTGGGACTCAGAAAATTTGCTAGCAAATAGATTCATGTATAAATTAATTGCTATCTGTGCATGTTAGTCTGCCAAAATTATACTCGGACTTCATTTCACTGAATTTTTCCAGAAGTAATATGCATTCATTGATATCATCATATAATAGATTTTGCTGAGCAACCTAGTTGAATTTGGTATTTATAAGCATGATAAGCATGAGCTCATCAATTGTTTGGGAAAAGACAACTTGAAAGCTCGTCTTATGACCTATATTGCTGGCCAGCAGTTCTTCCTTTTGTCCAAGAGTATTCCTGTAATCGTTTTGTGCTTTATCATTTCAATGATCAGAATTTCATAATTTACAAGATGTGGGGGATGAATAACTAAAAATATTTGCTTAAAACCCCTTATGTTTCTCAGGCAATCATCGTGATTCAAGCTCTCATTCTTTTATTTGCCTAAAATCAACTAGAGAGTTCGATACACAATATAAATAGATCTGGAAACAGTAATGCGCACACAATATTCTTAATTTACACTAGTCTAGACTGGTTGTCTACCTTGCAACTAAACCGTCATTCATGTCGAACAAAACTGAAAGTTTTGATTTATTTTTCTGATGTGCGAGATAAGAGTTTGATTCAACAATCAACACCTGAAAGGATATCAATTACTTGATATGGCTTCTGTTTATGTTACACATCAAGGATGTTTTAGGTAAATTATACTGGCATTGATAGTGGATCTGTAGTTTTCGTGTTTGATGTCCTCAGTTGATGCCACTCTAGACAAATTGAGATAAACATTTTTTACTGACAGCAGGAACAGTTTTGACTTGAAGGTGTTTCATATGCTCCTCAGTATTAATATCAAATTTGCACCGCATGACTGTTTTTTTCCCTCAGAGATTTCAGCCCTGATTATTGATTTACAAGACTTGCTGGTCATTTTGAGTTTGAAAATTTAATAATCAAATGTTGATAATGACCTTTATTTGCATACTTAAGATATAGAATTTGTCTGATGACTAATATGAAAAATATATTAGAAAATTTGATAGGAAATGAAACACAACTGTTAATCTAAGTGAGGGTAATCAAAATTTATTCCACAAGTTAAGGGATATATACATGATATAAAAAAAATACAGGAATTAAAGAATTATAGTATAACTAATACAAGAATTCAAATATAGAAAAATAATCAATAATGCGTGACCGAACAACACATTAAATCATGAATGCACGTAGAGCATGAGTTGATTATCAGTGTTTTTCAGACACAAGTTGAATATTTTTCGATATTTTTTAATTCTTGGATTAGTTAAGCTTTTTATTACATTAATTTTAATGAAAAAAAAAGGATCTTCATTATTACTATGCATTACACTCATTGTTGTATGACGTCAGAGGAGTGAAATATGTGACATTATTGGTTTTTATTTCACTGGAAATCACAGTATAAGGATACTATTGCATTGTTGAATAGATTGATGTAGCTTTGAAAATAAGATGTAAAAATTGTTCTTAATAGATAAGATAATAAATTAAATTTATTCTAGGTGCAGGAGCAGTTAGAAGTTATGATTCTATCAGAAAGATATCTAGTGAATTATCCTTGTCAAGTCCTGAAAGAATAACATCAACTGCGCTTAGAAAATACACTGCCACACTTGCTCAGGTTTGTAACATCTTTTCAAAACAACATTTGTGTTATTTTATCGACTTTTGTAGTGGAATGGAGACATAGTAATCCTTTTTTCCGTCTTCATCTGTGGCGTACTTAATTACATTCTAGGGTTTCCCCTATCACACAAAAAAGGCATGGTAACTTCAATGAAATAGGGCACCGGTACCTGAGCGCTCGAAAAATTAACAAAAGGGCACCTAGAGTATACTAAGAATTAAAGAAAGGGCAATGAATTGTCATATTGCATTGGTAAAGTATAGACTGGCAGTTTTTGATGAAATCTGATCTCAAGATAGCAATCAATAAAAGTGTATTGTTTTAAAATATTTCATGTTTTTGAATTTCCCGCCTGTATTTGTTTACTTCCAGCCACATGGCTGTCTGGTTTACTATTTTTTAATGCATTATTTGTTTACAATGAAATTAGTCGAAGGACCAGTTTAAAATTTTGCACAAAATGGCTGATTGTTCAAATCAAAACATTCAAAGAATTCAAAGAATTTAGTAAATCCATCGATTTTGTTTATTAAATAGAGTAAAACGATGTCGATCTATAATGTGGCAGGTGAAATTAACAATCGGCGGTACTGTGAAACGCTCACAAACTCAAATAAGTACAATAAATTTAACCAGTGCATATTTTTACACTTCCGGAGCACCTGAGTTCACTCCCAGTTTTTAGTGGAGTTCGTGTTTTTTCGTAGTATTTTAACTGTTGTTGTAAATGTCTTTTGGTTTTATAAGTCTTTGTTTACTCCTTTTAATCTTTCAATCCGTACTGAGGAGCATTATGATATCTTTATAATATTATTTATTATTATAACAAATATCATCATGTGAAAATAATAAAGAAGAAATAAGTAGGGAAACACACCCCAAGCCAATTCTGGACTTCATACATCCACTTTCCTGATTCAATCATTTACAAGACCATGGTGTCATCTAAAGAAGTGAAAAAAGGGCATGGTGTCATTTATAAGAACAGAAAAAGGGCATGCCGTCTATCCATGCTAAACATGCTTGGGGGAAACACTACATTCACTCTCAGACCTCTACAATAACTTTTTTTTCAACTTGCCCAATAGGACAAGTACATACCAAAACTTACTTGTCCGAATGGAACTGTAACTTGTCCGAAAAAACCTTATTAACTTTTTTTTCATTAGTTGATTCAGGAACATATATATTGACGGGACTTGACACTAACTAATTGTGCCGATTTCGTTGTCGGGTCATGGTAATTAACGACATGATACAGAAACGGATATTCGTAAAATTATGCACTCGCTATCATCACCGATAATTAACAGCTCTACATTACCTATTTCAAACGGTTAGAAATTATTGTTTGGAAACTTGTTTTCTTGTAACATTAAAATAGGAACATAATTAATCCCTACATTATAAAAATTAAAAAATAATACAAAATTTAAGCTTTTGAGAAGAGAAATATCAGAGAGAAATTGGCAAATTATTATCATATATACTTCTTCCCTTTTAAATCTATTTACTCAATATCTATTCAACAATTAAATAAATAAAATTTCCGTTATATACTGTTCCCAGGTTACTCCAATGAACAAAATGAAATAAAACAATATTACAGAATTTCATTTATATCTCTTGACATCCTTGTCAAAAATTTATGTCTAGAACAACTGCATCTAGTCAAAGGACTTAGATTTGAGTTTTCATCAATGATCAAGACTCCTCAGACTGTGGCATATCAGGCCCAGTCTGGTAGGCCTCTCAGTCTACACTCATTTCGGTTGTATCATGGCCTGGTCTTTTTTGTCTACCACTAGACTAGTTCAGATAATCATGACGTCTACTGAGGGTATTTTTTAATTTTGATTTTTATAGATCCCTCATTGCAGGAGGGCTTCACAGAAATAAATAAAATTGCCTTCCAAGATGTCATAATTATTTGGACTACCACTAGACCACCTTCCAATTTGGTAGTCTGTTTTATTAAATGATCCTTCAATTTCATTTAAAATTGCACGAGTATCTGCATGTTCTAGGTCTTCTAGTACTGAAGTATTTATTACTAGGTTTTCCATTTACAACAAATATCAAATAGATCATCAGTTTTGTTCAGTCCAAAATTTAAATAACTTTCTTTCTACCAGACAGACACTTGCTTATGATCAAAAGATAGTATCCAGAAGGAAATTTAAAAAAAAATTATTTCCTGTTTTTTCCGTATAATAATTCTGTTTTTCCTTATATTACTATTACCATAATTCTTTCATGCCATGCTCTATGCTCATTTTAACATAAGTAGGTATAAATAGGTAGGTAGGAGTAAAATGTTGACAAATATAATGCCTACCCATGTTAAAATGAGCATAGAGCATGGCATGATAGAATTATTATTTTAATTCTAATAGGACAATTCTGAACTTGTGTACTCCCAGGCGGACATATAAGACACATTCGAAAGGCAGCCATTTTGATTTGATTAATCACTAAGGTTAAAAAAATATGACTGTTTCACGATTTAAAAATTGAATTGAAACATTTAAACTTACTTTGAGAATAATTTTATTTAATTTCTTAGTGAGTAACACCAACAAGTCTGTTTTGATCTCCAGCAGTGTATGAAATAAAACTGGCGTTGCAATTTTCATTGTGACTCCATGCATTCACGCATGCGTGCCCCATGTTTTATTGCAATCAGAAAACGGCTTTGTTCATAAAGGGAAAGAAAAGAATCATTAGAATTATAAATTATCTGTTTTTCTTCCAGTTAACATTACAAACAGTCTCCAGTTAAAGTTTTTAAAACATTAAATAGTTTCTGGTACCATCCTGGATTTTTACCAAACTTGGACTGGAAGTTCCTTATGATCAAAAGATAGTATCCATTGGGAAATATTGTAATATGTTTTTTTCCATGTTAGGGTATATTATTTATAAATGGGCTTAGTTTTTCTCCAGGTTAACATACAGTTTGCAGTTAAAGTTTTTAAACCATCCTGGATTTTTCCAGATTTGAACAGAAGCATCTTTATGATCTATTAATAACACATGGAGAAAAAATTTGAAAATAATTATTTCCATAGCTCTGTATTTTACTGATAAATGGACATAGTTTTTTTTAGTTAAAGTTTGCATACAATCAATAAACTGAAAGTTTTTTAAAGATTTAAAAATTTATCAGACATATATTCAAATTATTCCACTATTACACTGAAAACAAAGTCAACAGTGTAAGTAGTCAAGACACTAGCTGTGTTCCACTTAAACCTTACTAATTTTTAGCCCACCTATAGGCTTAAGCCATGTCAGCTATTGCCATTACATGGCATCCATTGTCATTGTCCATCATTTTTGTAAACTTTTTCAAAATTTTTTTTCCCGGAAACCATTGAAGGGATTGTCTTCAAACTTGGTTCAACTTTTATTTATGGTATTGAGAAGAAAGTTGTTAATGTTTAATTCCAAGCTACCAAAAAAATTGCCATCATTACTGAAAATAGACCATAGGGTAAAATTGAAGTTTGCCAAAAAAAATAACTCAAAAAAAATAACTCAAAAACTGTTACAGATATTTTAAAAAAAATTGACACAGGAATTTAGATACATGTATTTTAAAAAAAAATGACACAGAAGTAAAAATTATCACAGTGTCAAGATATATGTATACCCATCCTGAATATCTCAAAAACTAAGAGATAACTTGTTACTGATAGTTATGACAGGCAAGACATGCTTCAGCGTTCACTCTTGTTATTTTTACTTCATTATAAAAGATAAAAAGATAGTAAATTATACCAAGGATGCTGCATTAATAGACCTGATAATTAATATATTGACCTTGGACTACGTCCTCTGTCAATAAATATTATCAGGTATATATATTCATGTATTGACTTCATTGTTATGCTTAAATTGTTTGATATGAGACAGGCGGTATACAAGTTACAATAAATATTTATTCTTGCATTTGTAAACAAATAAACTTTATGTTGTATTTTTTTACATCAACTTTTGTTCCATTCTGCCCCTTTTTTTTTTTTAAAGTGCATGATTAAAACAAGAGTGACGAAACTTTTCAGATGGGTCATGTAGATAGAGTTATAGTTCCTTATTCAAATTTAATGCTTATACCATAAGTGTATTATTAGCATCCCTTGTGATTTATTTCCTTATGTTTAAGAAAAAAATACATTAATATTTTCCTGTGTATGCAGAATACACAATTTGTATATTGATGACAAGTTTATATATCAACTTTAATCATATTTCCTATTGTCTATTTTAGGTTCTTGACTTAAAGGAAAACCAATTAACTTGGTTGTGCAACCATTTGGGACACACAAAAAAAGTTCATTTGGAACATTACAGGCAAATGAGTGGCTTTATAGAACGAGTCGAAATCAGTAAAATATTACTAATTCAAGACATGAATCTTACGGAAAAATTTAAAGGAAAGACCCTTAAAGATGTTTCGATGAAAGGTAAGAAAGTAAAGTAAACTTTGAATCTTATAACCACAAGAACTTATCTCAGTTTCATTTTGCAATTGTTGAAATTTTGGTTTGATTAACAATAAAGAAACACGAAAGATATGCCAATTAAATCAGGATCAGGAATTTATTGAAGTATACACAGTATCCCCTTTTCTGTGCCACTACTTCAAATTTTGAATGCTTTATATATGTGCCTTGACAGTAAAAATACTTTTAAGCACCTATTGTTCTCATCACAGTGGTAAATTTCAATCCATTAAACACTTAATAACTTTATAATACATGCTAAAAAAGATTGAATATAATAGAAGTTTGAGATGTAATATTAATAAGGTATATTGAACAAAGTTACAGCACTGAGAAAGACATTGGATAGAAATGCATGGGTCTATCTATTGTTAAGTGCCAATCTGCCTAAGAATCAGGCAGTGGTGAAAACATGACAAACAAAAACCCACTCAAGTTGACATTAATTTATGTTCAAATTGTATAATGGTGCACGAATATAACATTCGTTTCCTTTTCCTGTTCTGGTAATTCAAGATATAATTTGGTTGAAATGCACTAGAAATTAAAAATTAAGGGGAGCTAACTCCGTAATTTGCTATCATTCTAACCAAAAGTTATCTAGAGATTTCTCGAATTACCAGACACACAGAAATGAAAGACCTACCATTTCTAACTCAGGATGAGGGTAACTTCAAAATAGGATGGTTAGGTCAGTGGGTTTTTTCGGCTATGTTTTGAAATTCTTCTAAATTGCCTGATTCTTACAGAGACTGGCACTTAAATACGTAATGGCAAACACTGGTGTTTAAGTTAAATGAGCAAAGGAAGGGGCTTCTTATAATACTAATAACAAACGAAAAAGTAATATTTATAGCCCACAAGTGCAATGATCATGTGGCTTTGTATATCACAGGGGTCGAATTTAAGCATTTATGTGAGCTGGCCAGCCGGACCAGTGAACTGAGAATCTACTTGTCCTGCTAAAATGTATGATGTTAAAAAAAATACCAATATAATTCAGAAGCTTACTTTCATTTTCAATCCTTAGTTTACATACATAATACATTTATCAAAAAAGTCAAAGAAATAGAACAATTCTTAATCGTGATTCTGATAAAGGCTTTATTAAACTTATATACTTTGGGTGCTTTCCTCTCCTTCCCTATGCTGTTCTGATTGTTCGTGAGCCAATGCAGAATCTAATTTAAAATTTGAGGATTAAGTTACAAAAACAGATTGTTTGCCCTCATCCATCAAAACAAATTTTTCACAGGTGGTACAATTCATAACATTTTGATCCACATAATAATGCAGCCATTCGCTATCCTTTTGCCACGATTTCTGTAATTTTTCGTTTTTTCTTATCATTTTCATAGGCTTTATTTCGATCTTCTTTTTATTTATCATCTACTTTAATTTCATTATCAGGCTGTTTGACACCTTCTACATTTGTTGTTGTAGTGTCAGAGGGACGCTCATCTGAGATATTGAGTAATTTGATAAATTGTTAATACCTTCAGTACCGTGTAATTGATTTTACAGGTAAACAAAGCATGATTGGCATACAATGAGCAATTTTTATCTCCAGATTTCAACTGGTCCACCAGACCACCAGCTTACAAAATCTGCTGGTCTGACGCAAATTCTACTGGTCCCATACCACCGGACCAGCATTAGTTTCGACACCTGTATCACAATTTAAAATATGTGGTGTAGCTGTTCAAAACACATGAATAAATACCTATACATGTACAGCTAAAATCACTTTAAAAGTAAATTGAAATGTTCTTATGTAAACACTTTATTGTCTCTCATACACTTGTTTACTCGCATATTAAGATCACCTAAAAACTGAGAAAAATTAGCATTGCATTCAACTTTAAAGCTCTTACATTTTATAGATTAATTGAATTAAATCAAGCAAGTGGGAAACTTTATTATTTATTTTATCATTTTGGTATTTTACAGACATAATCAATAGCAATCAGCAAGGGGAACAGGAAGAGGAAGTAGAGGATGATGTTTCACAAAGTGCAGCACAAAGTACTCTCCATCTACTTGAAGACCCATGTCCACAAGACATGCAAGAGGAGTATATTCCTGATGAATATTATTTTGAGGATGAAAATGCAGACTTTGCAGGAGAGTGTAGCACTGCAAAGGAGGTTAAAAAGAGGAAATCTGCAAAAAAATGCAATAGAATAAAATGGACAGAGACAGAGGAAGAAGAAATCAGAAAATATTTTAGGAAGCATCTTGAATCGAAGACAACTCCTAGAAAGGAGGAATGTTTAAAGGTCTTATCTATAAGCAAAGAGAAAGGAGGAGAACTTCATAGACGATACTGGCATACAGTTATTAAGAAAGTTTCTAACATGAACAAAAAGGATTGATTGATTTATTTTTATTGAAGATTTTTTTCAGGACTGTAAAACATTTTTATACAACCGCAAAAAACTTTTTGCGTTTGTATAATGCTATCATGTCGTCGTCATCGTTGTCCGAAGACACATTTGGTTTCCGGACAATAACTTTAGTTTAAGTAAATGGATCTCTATGAAATTTTACCAGAAGGTTCAATACCACAAAAGGAAGGTTGGGATTGATTTTGGGGGTTATGGTACCAACAGTTTAGGACTTAGGGGCCAAAAAGAAGCATTTTTGTAGTTTCCGGACAATAACTTGTATGTAAGTGTATGGATCTCTCTGAAATTGTACCACAAGGTTCCATATCACAAAGGGAAGGCTGGGATTGAGTTTGGGGGTAATTGCCACAAACCTTCAGGAATTAGGGCCAAAAAAGGGGACAAAAACAAGCATTTTTCTAGTTTCAAGACAATAACTTGTGTGTAAGTGTATGGATCTCTCTGAAATTGTACTACAAGGTTCCATACCACAAAGGGAAGGCTGGGATTGAGTTTGGGGGGATTTTTTTTCAAATTTTTTTTTGGGGGTTCATATTTTTTTTTTTCAAAATTTTTGAATATTTTTTTGGGGAGGGGGATTTTTTCAATTTTTTGGGGGTTCATACTTTTTTCTTCAAGATTTTTCAAAATTTCAAATTTTTTCAGCAAATTTGTTTTTTTGGGGGATTTTTTTTTCATAATTTTGGGGTTTTTTCCTAAAAATTTTCCATTTTTACATTGATTATTTCTGATTTACATATAAAAGCAACAAATACTGATATGGCAGGAGATACACACCAAACAGGGTGTGTAAATTATTATATATAATAGATTAATTAAGTATTGTGCAACAGCACAGTACTGCGCAATAGCACAGTATTGGGCAATAGCAAGAAATCTTCAATTGCACAGTATTGCGCAATAGCAAGAAATCTTCAATTGAAAATAAATACAAATCTTTTAACCAATTTCAATGGGATTAATTTAAAGTCTTTAATTTTTGGGGGTTCTACCCTTGTATTACTATTTTGGATATTGGGCCCCATTTTTAAATTGGTCTACATTGAGGTCCAAAATTAAACTTTGTTTGATTTCATCAAAAACTGAATTATTGTGGCTCTATGATATGCTGAATCTTATTGTGCATTTACGGTAGATTTTTTATTTTGGGCCCTGTTTTTAAATTAGTCCATATTAAGGTTTGAAGGGTCCAAAATTAAGCTTTGTTTGATTTCAACTAAAATTAAATTTTTGGTGTTTTTTTATATGCTGAATCTAACCATGTTGTTAGGTTTTGGATATCAGACCATACTAGGTAAATTAAATGTCCCATTTCAAATTTTTAAGATCTTTGACCACATTTATTTTGTTTCAGAAACCTATATTATGTCAAAAATTTGATCACAATCCAAATTCAGACAGTATCAAGCTTGAATATTGTGTCCAAACTTGCCCCAACTGTGCAGGGTTCGACCTCTGCGGTTGTATCCGGCTGCGCTCGGCGAAGCATTTTATTTGATTTTGAGCTGTGCTTCCTGATGTAAAATGCACACACTGTTCATCATGTATTTTTATATTAGTTTTGTCTTGCCTCCAAGATATAGGCATTCAAAGTATGATTTGGTTGTTTAGGGCCAACAATTAGTTAAACATCTTTAAAACGATTGTCACCAGGACAATCAAAAGGTAGTGACTTAAAAGATAAATTTATACAGCCCTATTTACTAAGCACCTTTTAATGAAGGTAATTTTGTTTGTTGACTTTGTAAATTTGTTTGTTATCATGTTAGACTGTCAAGTTTCAGGAAGCAACACATACATACATGTTTGTATAAGTATTCCCTCTTCTTTTAGTGACATGACAAAATGTGATGCTTGGCTGTAAAATGTTCATGAAGAGTTGATATAGTTTATGTCTGCTCATTCCAAATGCAGTGGAATGAAATGGACAGAGACAGGGCCGCAATTAAAAGAATCTTTGTTTCCCCAACACCCTGACCCAGATTTTTGCTGGTGGGTCGGTAGGTAGGGTTTTTTTTTTGTTTTTGAAAATGTATTGTCAGACATATAGAAAGCTAGCTGCTGGACTGTAGCTCTTAGGTCCCAATGGAATTTCTTTATTTTTGAGGACCATAGGCATAGAGGTACAGATTTCCTTTTTTTAAACTTTCGGTATGCGACCCAGGTTCAGGTCGCATTTATTTGCAAGAATTTCATTATTTTCCATCATTACGTAGCTTGTACCTATCTATGTTTGAATATTCATATCCTTGACACATTCATTTAATTATTTCCATTTGTTTATTTCTATGTCTATTTCGTTCAGCCATATTGAATAAACTCAAAAAAAGATAACTCTAACCGGAAACGTGTTCATCTAAAAAAAATTTTTTTTTTTTATTTTTGGACTTTTGGACTTTTTGAATTAAAGTACATTTAATGAATGATAATTACTAATGGAAATACTATTTTAAAGTATACTTCACAGTAATTTTGTGTTTATAAGTTTATAAGAAATAAAATCACACGATTTCTCCTATCCAGTTAATCGTAAACAAACCAACACATGTTTCTGGTTTGAGTTATCTTTTCATGAACTTTAATGACGTCATGATGAAATTCTATATGGCTGAACGAAATAGGCAGAGAAATAAACAAACAGAAATAATTAGATGGTTTTGAGTCCAGATTATGAATATTCAAACATAGATAGGTACAATTGCAGGCCGATACACATTAAGTAAGAAGTCAAGTCCGGATTGCTATTTGCGGAAATCAGAGATCAGACGAAAAAGAAAGGACCCAAAATGTTTTTTGAGTCAGCGACTTTTTTTCCAGTCGGTCAGGGCGTGGGGAAACAAACCATCAAACCTATTTTTTATTTTGGCCCAGAGGAAGAATATTTCGGAAAATATTTTAAGAAGCATCTTGCATCAAAGACAACTCCTAGAAAGGAGGAATGTTTAAAGGTCTTATCTATAAGCAAAGACAGTTATTAAGAAGGTTTCTAACATGAACAAAAAGGATTGATTGTTTTTTTTTTGTAATTGAAGATTTTTTTCAGGACTGTAAAACATTTTTTGATTTTGAGCTGTGCTTCCTGATATAAAATGCACACATTGTTTATCATGTATTATTATACTAGTTTTGTCTTGCCTCCAAGATATAGGCATTCAACATGTTCAAAGTATGGTTGTTTGGGGCCAACAATTAGTTAAACATCTTTACATGTATTAGTTTGTGATTAGGTCAGTTCAAGGGGAACCATTAGTGGTAGGTCAATGATATTTGGTATGCAGTTGTATAAGCATTGGCATATCTCATTTCCATGGAGAGTATGTGTCTCCGCCCCCTTAGTCATGGTCTATTGACTTTAAACTTTTGCTTAATTTACATGTATTAGTTTGTGATTAGGTCGGTTCAAGGGGAATCATTAGTGGTAGGCCAATGTTAATTGGTATGCAGTTGTATAAGCATTAGAACATCTCATTTCCATGGAGAATATTTGGCCTTGCCTCCTCAGTCATGGTCTATTGACTGAAACTTTTGCTTAGTTTACATGTATTTGTTTGTGATTAGATCAGTTTAAGATGAACCGCTAATGTTAAGTCAGTGATATTTGGTATGCAAATTTATTGGCATTTGCAAGTCTCGTTTCCATGGAGATTATATAGCTCCACCCCCTCATCATTGTTCATTAACTTTGACACTTTTACATAGTTTACAAGTTAATGTTTGTGTTTAGGCTTGTTTAAAGGGAACAACTTCTGATAAGTCAATGGTATTTGGTATGCAGTTGTATTAGAATTGGGACATCTCATTTCCATGGAGATTGTTTAGCCATGTACCTTCAGTTATGGTTCATTGACTTTGAATATTTGCATAACTTACATGTTAAAGTATTGCTATTTTAATTTCAAAATATGCATTATTAAAATTACAAAAGGCGAGACATATCTCTGTGTTAACAGTTTATTGTTATGCCTTTTTGATACAACCACAAAAATCTTAAAATGACAAAAGTTGTTGAGTATATTTAAGGCTTGAAGAAAGTTCCCATATACTGTATATTAAAACTGAAGATTTCAATTATTTTTTAGAAGAAACTATTGAATATTTTGCAAAGATGTTTTGTTTCTGATGGATGAGAAAACTTCTGATTGTTGGAATTTTTTAGTTGATAAATATCTCATTATGAATATTTTGTTTAAAAATGAATATGGTTATGTTTAGGTTGTATCTAGAGATATCTTGTAAAAGTTGTAATATTTGTAGATATTGATTTTTGTCTCGCCTGTGACACCAGACTTCGGGATAGTGATCTGGCAGCGGCAGGTTAGCTCTTGACTTAAAAGCTTAATATTTCAGAAGGTATAAACTTGGATGCTTCATACCTTCTATAAAGATACCTTATGTTACGAACTTTCGGTCTGCCATATGACCATTGTCCATGACCCCATTTTCATGGTTCAGTGACTACTTGAAAAAAAGTAAAGATTTTTTGTTATGTTAATTTCTTTCTTATTATAAGTAATAGGATAACAATATTTGGTGTGTGCATACCTTGCAAGGTCCCGATCATGCTGATCATGCCTGTCAGACAGTTTTCACTTGACTTTATTTCATGGATCAGTGAACAAGGTTAAGTTTTTGTGGTCAAGTCCATATCACAGATACTATAAGCAATATGTCATCTATATTTGGTGTATGGAATGATTGTAAGGTGTACATGTCCAACTGGAAGGTGTCATCTGACCTTGACCTTATTTTTATGGTTCAGTGGTTAAAGTTCAGTTTTTGTGTTTTGGTCTATTTCTCAGATACTATAAGCATTCAGTCAATTATATTTGGTGTATGGAGTGTTTGTATGGTGTATTTGTTTGTCTGGCAGTAATAATCTGACCTTGACCTCATTTTCATGGTTCATTGGTCAATGTTAATTCTTTCTTGTTTGGTCTTTTTATCAGATACTATAAGGAATAGGTGAACTATATTTGGTTTATGGATGATTGTAAGGGTTTATATTTGTCTGTCCAGTTTCCTCTGACCTTTACCTTTTTTTCATGGTTCATTGGTCAATGTTAAATTTCTCTGATTTGGTCTGTTTTTCAGATACTTTAAGGATAGTAGAACTATATTTGGTGTATGGAATTATTGTAAGTTGTGTATGTCTGTCAGGCAGGTGTCAGTTGACCATGACCTATAGAAAATAAAGGGATATGGAGTAAATGTACATGGGACAAAATCGCACACAATACATAGAAAAAATAAAAAAATATCAATGAACAGGGCTTTTATTCCTGTTCTTCATCTTGACAGTCGATGTAGTGTCTTCAACAATGAACGAATCATTCTTACCCGTCATAATTCATGGTTCATTGGTCAAAGTTCAAATATTTTATGAGGACTATTTCTGAGATACTTTAAGCAATAAGTTAACTAAATTGGTGTATGGAATGATTGTATGGCCGACACGTCTGTCTTAAGAGGGTCTATCTCACCTTGACATCATGTACATTGACCATTGTAATGCTTGTGGCATAAACTTCTCTTTTTTACTTTCAACGTAAATTCAATTTTGAACACTAGAACAGGCGAGACATTTCAGTGTGTTAACTCTTGTTTTATTTTGATACAGTGTTTCAATAAAATTTAAAATTTTCTTATTTTAGTTCAATTATTACACATAAAGGATTTTCAGGTACTTTTGAGCAGTATATCATACTTTGTATTCTAACAAACAGAACCAGAGCTGGCACAGTGAATGTGGACAAGGTGTTACATCACCAGCCTTTGGTGCCACAAAACTTGAAAATTTATTTAAGAGTGGGTATATTCTCAATTTCTATGGTTACATAGAAATACTCAAATATTATTGGCTGAAAACACAATTTTAATAAAAAGAATTACTCTGAAAGTTGTTTTTTTGTTGTGAAACTGGGACCAGATAAATTTTGAGGTTCTTGTTGGTTAATTCTGAAATTTAGGACAAAATGGATTGTGGAACCCCAACTTGAAAGTTCTTTGTACCTATACTCCATGGTCCTTTGTGTCAAATTTATTTTCTGGACTTTTTCATACATGTTAAACCTTGGAACATTGGTTGGCCTGTTCTAACTTGTAGTTTGAAAAATGGGAGGGACTTAATTTATTGTTTGTATCACTAAATCATTTTAATTGAATAACACTCAGTTACTAGCTGTATATTATAATCACAATTTGACAGTTTTTTCATTTTCTTTTTCCTTTTTGTAACCATCCATCTTACTCATCTATAGTCTTAAGATGGTTTTATCTGATACCTCTCTGTTAAGAGGGGATAGGTGGTCACAGTCTAAAGTGTGACGTCACAATGGTTCAAAACAGTTAGAAGCAAATAATCAAAACATAACTTGCTGAATTGATGTTAATAAATTTCCTTGAAGAAGACAAACAATAATCTATAAGTATTATGGGACTAAAGCATGAAGAGCATCATAAACTATTGTACCTCCTATTTATGGAGGGTGAACAAACTTTAAATAACAGTCCCTTATTGTATGATCATTCTTCTACACATCAAGAAGTGTAAATGAAACCTTTTGCATTTTTCTTCACAAGAAGCCACAGAAAGTTATAACTATGGACAGAATGAACAAAAAGACTCATAATGTAAAGCCACAGAAATGCATGATCACAAACACACTTTTTTGTTAGCCACACAAAGAAGCCACACAATACATAGCCACATAATGTATCAAATGCAGGTCCGTCCGTAACAAATTGTGTCCGCTCTATATCTAGAGAACTGTTGTGATTTCAAAGTTTATACTTGACATGTATATTGACAACACAAGAGGGTGTGTCATAATGTATGTACAACTTCCTAGGTCAAAGGTCAAGGTCAAAAACTTTGGTTTTAGTTGACAACCCCATGTCCTATGATAAAGATTGTGTCCGCTCTATATCTTGAGAACCGTTATGATTTCAAAGTTTATACTTGACATGTATATTGACAACACAAGAGGGTGTGTCATAATGTATGTACAACTTCCTAGGTCAAAGGTCAAGGTCAAAAACTTTGGTTTCAGTTGACAACCCCATGTCCAATGATAAAGATACAAATTTTTCACCACACATCTCAATGATATCTAGTTTTATACTGTTTTAGTATGGATTTATAAGTCTCTGCATATATTATTATTGCAATATATTCATATAGTGGAATGTTAGACTTTGAAATAGGTTGATTTGATAAATAAAATGTCCATCCGTAAATACTTGACGTTTGTGTTTATTGATATTATATTCAAAATTTTTGGAAAAAAGTTCACTAACAGGATGTATGTTTATTATAAAATTTCAATTGTTTTTTGTTTGTTTTGTTTTAATAGTTCAATCTTGTAGCTTCTAAATATTTGTACTACACCAGTAAGCAGAGAAAACTATAACACATGTGATCGTTAGAAAGGCACATTTAATAATGATCGTGAGGCGGTAAACAATAAAGGGAAATAACCCATCAATAATCATACATGAATATGACACATGGAGTAAGGGAGATAATACAAATCAATACATGTAACAATCAATACATGTAATATGCTCACAATTGTTAACTAATAATCTCTGTTATCATAAGAACATATATGAAGATAAATGTGATCAATATGCATAAACTAAACACATAACTATCAATAAGAAACCAAATAATTCTGACATTTTTTCTCTCCTTTAAAGTCTCTTCTATATCTTCATTGAATGTAATCAAATGAATGTATATATATATATATATATATATATACTGTATAAGTAGTTAAACAAAAAATACTGTGCAAACTCATTGTAATAAACATAAAATGAGCAGTAAATGAAATACAGAAAGAAATATTGATGTATCTCTAAGTTAACAACCTAAGGATGAGTGAGCATTAAATTTAAAAGGCAATGAAGTCTTTAAACCACGCTGGCGTTTTCAATTCGGAGCGCTTACGGAGAACATGTTTATTATCTTGTTCATTACTTGACTTACTATTAGTCATGTCACGTTCGAGACTATTATCAGGTTGCCCAGTCGGCTCATCCAGATTTTCAACATCGTCAATATTTTCGCAAATAAGAATAGGTGGGGGCTCTGCGCGAGCTGGTGGTAGGTCACGGATAGACCCAGCAAGGCTATCTTCATCATGGTCATCACAATCGGACTCCTCATTGTATACGTTCTGAGAATATCTTGGATTTCGGTGGACACTTATAGTGTTTAAAACTTTATAACATTCTGAAAGTTTTACTTTGTAGGACGAGGCGCGGAGTTGATTGCCTGAAAATTTTTTGATGAAACACCATTCGCCATCATGCGCTACAACAAGGTACCGATCTCTCGATTGGGTCTTTGACCTGTCGGTATAAAGGTAAACCAAATCCCCTATATAAATATCGGGATTGGACGACCGGGTCAACTGCATTTAGGAATTTCGCTAAATCCGTGATTTTTATTTCGGGCCTCGTGTTGTGCGCGAATAAGGTTCATGTCAGAAATTGGCAATTTTTCATGAGTAAACTGGCTTCTTTTGAGTCCATAGTTCGCGGGAGGACAATCCACACTGGCGAAGCCTTGAATTAAGTCTCGTTGTAGCAATAACCAGAGTATTTTCAGATAGGGGAGAATGATCACATTCCTCACGAAGTAACTCGTCTTCAAGCTCAGCGATGGCTTTATCGGCAACTGGATTCTTGTTCTGATTTTTTACACAGCCTATTTCAATTGATATGTTGAGCTGCTTTAAATAGGAATCGTCACATAAAGGGCAAAAACACGGGGCCGGGTCAACTTGAACGACAACACTGGGACCGTTTTAAGGCTTTAAAGGTATCAATAAGTGTATTAGCCCATCTCGCAAGCTACCCTGTTTTTCGTCTTTGATAAAGCACGTACTAGTGAATGACGTTACAGTTTCTCTGACGACCAGAATGAGTTGACGGTTGTGCTTAAGAACGTCGGCCACGTAAGAGATGCCAACCAAGTCTGGTGGGTCTTCTGAAGACTGCTCGACGAGGCTCTTAGGGAACCGTTTTAAAGACGCGCATGTGTGACAGCCGCCTTTGGCATATCTTAAGCGTAAACGTGAAGTTTTAAGACAAGGTTTAATTGGTGTTTTGATGGATGGTCCAACTTAATATGTAGAGCGGTGACGAGTCCGTCAAGAAAGCTACGTGGAACAATGATCAATTCGTTGGGTGGAGCAAGAGGATCACAACACCGAACAACTAACAAACCGTCTTTGGCGATTGATGCAACATTCAGGTAATGTTTGACGTCTTTGATTTTTGTCAGTTTTTTGGAGGGCCGAGTGCCTTGTTTTAAATGAACGTGAGTGCGCCTGAGATCAGGGCATTCTGATTGAATATTAATCCAGGCCGACCTGGTGGTGAAAGGTAGAAGAAATTCGTCATTGAGAACGTCTTGAATGCTTACGGCTCGTACGACAGAATCTTCGGTACGCGAAATAAAGCAACAAACCTGACAATTAGGCTCTGTACATACAGGTGCGTTTCTGCTTGCAAAGTCGGATGGAATATTTGCACGACCGGATAAATGATTGACGCTGACCTGGTATCGGCTTACAACGTATAGAAACGATGTGACACACAGACTGGCCGAATTCACCACGACATAGTTTTTCAAAGCCCTGTACGCATGGTTTACTGTCTGTCAACACATTAGCTTGCAGTTTTGACTGAATAATAAAGGGACTGAAATGTTTGACACTAGTGGCAATGGAAAGCGATTCCACACGGTAGCCACACCACTTGATGTTTATGCAACTTAGCACTGAAAAATCCTGCCAAGGACACTTTACCGTCACGATTTATGTATAGGGTCGCTCTGATACCACTTTTAGTGACAGATCCGTCTGTGACTATCCACAGTTGGTCACTGCATTTAGGTAGCGTGATGGCTTTATGGGAGCTCAGAGACTTCTGGGCAAACTCGAAATGTTCTCTTAGCATGTCAGACCAAATAATTTTGTCAGCTGATTTCATACCACTTATTTTCTCTTCTAATGGGGCTATTAAGTTGGAACAATTGGGTATAACGCGACTTAGCATCTTGTAAGCACCGATAAATGATCGAAGACCCCGCACAGTGTCTGGTACGGGACACGAGGCTAGTGTTGCTACTCTGTCATGTCTGTGTGTGCTAGCGGAAATTGAACCCTGTGAGCAATCCAACCTAGGATTGTTATCGATTGTGGGCAAATAACAGTTTTGCTAGGTGATAGGCAAATTCCTGATTTTTGTAGCGACTGAAGAACGCATTCCCAATTGTATAAAAGCTCCTCCGGGGTATCACCGCCACAAAATAAGTCATCTGCCAATTTAGCTACGCAACCTTTTTGTAAGAAATACCCCACAATACGACACATTAGTACTTCAAGAGCCGTTTCGGAACCAGGCATTCACATGGCACAACGTGTATATACGCGAACTCCATGATAAGGGGTCGTGACTCCGCAATACTTCATCGAATCTTTTGCCAGGGGGATTTGGTAAAATGCGCTTGTAAGATCAGACTTGATAATATATTTCCACTGTGCGATTGTACGGAGTGTGGAATCCACGTCGGGCATAAGAGAGGGTTTTGGCTTACTATATCTGCCAACATCGGCAAATGCCGTTACAAGTCGGAAACCACTGGAAGCTTTTTTGACAAGAAATGAAGGGTTAATATACTCGACTGAAATTCCGACGTCTTCAGGTTTACGGAACACTCCTTTACTTTCCAATTCGTCAAATTTGTTTTGGAGTTCTACCAAATTATTTTTTGAATACTGTGGCATTCTACCTTTCCTTTGGGGAGGCTGGACAGGAACCATATTAACAGATGATTCAAAGGGACCTATTGCCCCATTATACCCTTCAAAGTTAGGACTAAAAACTTCACTGAACTTTTGCAGAAATTCATTAAACTGGGTTTGGAGATCTGGACTAAGTAAATTATCTGGGTCTACAGAGACTTGTTTGAAAAAGTGGGAGGTATATGTTGTGTCTATGTAGTTTGTTGTTTTTAGGTCACGGATATTGTCCGGAGCCTCTGGTGCGTTGTCTATGGTAGTCGTAAGTCGTACTTGACAAAAATGTTCATTTTGTTGTATAAATTGCGGTACCAACGTGTTATTCACAATGCGTATTTTGCCTGCGACAGACTGAGCAATTTTCGAGCTGGGCCAATCTTTCGTACGAGAAGCATCAGTGTGAGGATCGATCGCGAGAATGCAATCCAATTCTATTTCATATGGGATATCGTATTTGCCGTCACATCATGACCAAACTACTGAACTTGTTGATGGAGCCCGGATAAGAAAGGCCTGTGTTCTACGTACGCGAGTATTACTAGAGTTAAGTTCCTCGTTTGGGCTACCATATATAACAGTTACCTTGTCGCGTATTACGATTTTATGTTTGCTAGGGAAAATCGCGATGTCATTAGATGACATGAAAGGGATACCGGCGAGTATATCAACGTCCAAGTCGTTCACTACTAGGGCCTCTAACTGTAACTCGATTCCGTCTCTCGAAAGTGTGAAATGACATTCACCAACTATATTTAACGGGGTAACACCGTCAGCTTGTAGAGCGGAATGGTTGCTTTTCTTGATTGTTATGCCGATGTAATCCGCGGAAGAAGCTTTTATCATACTCACCTCAGCACCCGTATCTAGTGTTAGCTCAAGCGGGAAATGTTTATAAAATGCTTTAAAGTAAGGGGACTGTTTAGTGCTCACCCGTCTTAAGCAGATACAATTCTAAGCTTACTAGGACCTACATTATCATTTAAAAATGAGACTTGTTCATTATCAACATTGTCCTCAGACTCACTATCACCTACTTCTGTACAATAAGACTGCCTAACTCTGGACATATATTGTTTGTCTTCATCAGGTAAATATTTACAAGTACTTAAAAAATGTTGGGACGGACGACCTGCTTGCTTACACAAAATACAACACTTTATTTGACGACCAGTTCTTATACTACCTGTCTTCTTTGCACTTCTGTCAAAATGTTTGTCTTTTATTGACGCCCGTAAAACCTTGGCATCAGTGGCTGAATGAATTTCGTCAAGTAAACTATCAAGTGCCTGTGAAATTTCAGGTTTCAAAGAAGCTAATGTTTTTGACCGTAATTCAGTTCCATATCGCTGCTTCACTAGGTTGGGCAAGTCACGATTAATAAGTCTTAACCAAGTAAGTACAATCAGGTTTTCCAAAGAAGGCGATAGTTCTTCGTCGGCTTCAGGTACTTCTCCCTGGTGATGAATATTGCCACCAGCACGAAGCAAATTGTCTTCAATAAAAACTAGCCAATCGCTGAAATAAGTCCTCAGGACGCTCATTTGGTTCCAAAAGGTGCTATTAAAATCAAGAAAGTGTTCACCAGTAGACTGAAATCCGTAGTTGAGACGAATTGACTGCCAAATAGAATTAATTGATGTCGAATATTTAATTATAGTGTTTCTTGAAATAATCGGACAGTAATTTGCTATTTGCCCAAGCATAAGGTCCAAATGTGTGTACTTTTGGGCTGCTGTTTGTCGGTTAGCTTCGGCAACCTCCTCGCCATCGTCAGCAATGCCACGCAAAGGATTTGCGTTGGTTTTCTTCAGCCATGTAAATCCATCTACAAGGAACGCTGCGAAGTTTTGTTCAAGGGACAAGGTATATTGTAAGTTTTGTCTCCATGCTTCAATAGATGTTATTGTTTCAACTTTTGAGAGTGACTATTGTTTTGGAGCATGTGTGCCTGCCATTTTGTAAAGATCAGTTAAGTCCAACAATAGAAGTTGTAGTGTTAGTCAAAATAAATGACAAATTTTCCTGCTCACCTTTTACTTCTAGAGTGGAATAATGTTCAAATTCTTGAGTTATTTGAGATGTGGGTTTCTTAAACCACTGCCACCACACCAGTAAGCAGAGAAAACTATAACACATGTGATCGTTAGAAAGGCACATTTAATAATGATCGTGAGGGGGTAAACAATAAAGGGAAATAACCCATCAATAATCATACATGTATATAACACATGGAGTAAGGGAGATAATACAAATCAATACATGTAACAATCAATACAATACACTGGCGCTATGGTATGGTTTTGAAAATTGTATTCATTGTGTTGACCAGCTATCCTACAAGTCTTGATTCATTCACATAATACATCACCCTGTTCATACGCACACTATCTTTTTGCTTTTACAAAAATTCCGGATAAAATGTCAATGAATCCGGAGTCAAAACACTTAAGGTAGGTAGTTTGACATCCGAATTCAACTATTAGATTAATATATGTGATGAAGCAAATGTGTATTCTTATCCAGAGTATCAGTGCATATGCTTTCTATTTACTATTTCTTGCACAAAAATACCATGTGCATGCATAAATATAAATTTCACTCATGAATGCAAATTTTCGCTTTTCTTATCTAAATTCAGGACACGGCAGCAAGAGCTTGACATGTGACTTACAAGCACGGTCATCATTTCATTACATTACAGTATTCTGACCTCTAGCTGTTTCTCTTTTGTTTTCTTTTTTGAGTCACTATCTTATTATAAACTTTGACATTTTCTAAATGCTAAGGATTTTCTACCCAAGAGCAGATTACTTAACTTCGCACTTTATTTGGCCTTTTAACTTTTTTTATTTCGAGCGTCACTAATGATTCTTTGAAGACTTAACTGGGGTCTGGCACAGTTTTGACCCCAATTTCATTGTCCAATGAAACATAGAAAATGATAGTGCCAGTGGGGCATCCGTATACTATGGACACATGCTTGTTTGAGGCTATAATGAAAAAAATCCTTGATTTTGGTTATATTTTAAAGCTCACATATAAGTGATTGTTTTTGTTTTATTTGGTTTATTTCCATTTGTGATCCATTCTGACAAAATGAAATTGATATTAAAATAATAAATGTTTTGCTCTTAATAAATTTGGCTAAAAGGGATGAGAATAGATTTTTTTTTTAATATAGTCTTATCATGAATAAGAGTCTTGTTTTTCCTGGGAAGATTTGAAGTATTGTCATGGTACTAGTAAATGTATCTAATATTGATAATAGATTTTGTAAATCTTTTGATATTCAGAAAATCATATGATCCATTTTTTTCTCGCCTGGTTTTGGTTTGTATTTTGAAATAATTGAATGTGATGAGATAAATATATTATGTTTAGATTCTGGAAAGGAGAAGGTATAATTAGCCCCACTTTTTTAACTCTTTAATGCGAAAATAGAAAAAGGAATTGTAAAAAAAATAAATAACATCCTTCATATTATTCAAAGTGATATATATACCTTTTTTTTTTACTTTTTTTTAAAATTAGCTGTATGTCTTGAAACTTCTCCCAATTATGTTTATTAAAAAAGACAACCAAAATAGAAGCATCTTAAGAGATTATTTGAAGTGTCTTGGATATTTACGAGCCAAGACCTTACCAATATAGATATTTTGTTATAAGTTGTTTTCAGCAAAAAATATTATGTTGTATAAATATCTTTTAATTTTGGTTATATTTCAATTTCAGGTTATATTTGTCAATTTCAAAGGTGTTTTCTATGTCATAGTGACATTGAAATGAACAATTTTTATTTACAGTGTCTAGATTATTAAAAAAAGTAACGTCATTTTAAAATGATAAAAAATACATTTTGGGAATAAGGGCCCTTGTCATACATACCTCCACCTCCTCCAAATATTCACTTCTATATTGGACAAACAAGTCAAATTGATTGTTTTGTTTGTACATATGTTAGTTTTTATACGACCGCAAAATGTGTTATATTGGTATCACTTCGTCGTTGTCATTAGCGTCGTCCAAAGACATTTGGTTTGCGGACAATAATTTTAGTATCAGTAAATAGAAATCTATGAAATTTGAACACAAGGTTTATAACCACAAAGGGAAGATTGGGATTGATTTTGGGGGTTATAGTCCTAACAGTTTAGGAATTAGGGGCCAAAAAGGGGCCCAAATAAGCATTTTTCTAGTTTCCAGACAATAACTTGTGGAACGGTGTATGGATCTCTCTGAAATTATACCACGAGTTTCCATACCACAAAGGGATGGTTAGGATCGGCTTTGGGGGGTAATGGCTCAAACCATTTAGGAATTAGGGGCAAAAAAGGGGGGAAAACAAGGGTTTCCTTGTTAATGGACAATTACTTTTAAATACAATGTTTTGTGTTTGGATTACCTCCCTTACACTGCTTTTAAATTATGTATAAAGAAATGTTGTATTGTCTTGAGGTGATTAGCTGTCAATATATATTTTGAAGTTACTATTAAAAATGCTGATTAAGGAATATTAATTTTTGACATGATTATATATGTCATTTTCTATTTTAAGACTTTTATGATGTATTTAAATGGGTAATTATGGTTGCAAACTCCATTGGAAATTTGAATTGAGATAATGACCATATCTTGAGGGAAAGAATTTTTTTTGGAAAAAGGGGAGGTGAAAAAAGAAATTTTGGGAAACATTTTTTCTCATTTCAGATTTCAGAAATGAAAAGAAAATTTCTTCAAATATTATTTTAAAGGGGGTAAAACAAATTTTTTTTTGGGGGGTGGGGAGGGGTCAATTCCCAACAGCATAGTGTATTGCACAAAAGCAAAAAAAAAGGGGGTAAAATTTTTAAAAAGTTTTTTTTTGGGAGGAGGGGTATAATTCGCAACAGCATAGTGTATTGCACAAAAGCAAAAATTTAATATAAATTCAAATCATATAACCAATTGTAAGTTCTTTGACTACAGTTATTCTGTGTCAGAAACCTATTATGTGTCAAATATTTAATTACAATCCAAATTCAGACCTGTATCAAGCGCGAATATTGTGTCCATTTTTGACCCAACTGTTCGGGGTTGGACCTCTGCGGTTGTATCCAGCTGCGCTCGGTGAAGCAATTTATTGTATATGTTTATTCTACACTGGCTACAGGTATAGGAGGAGGGTTGAGATCTCACAAAACATGTTTAAACTGCAGCATTTTGCGCCTGTCCCAAGTCAGGAGCCTCTGGCCTTTGTTAGTCTTGTATGTTTTTTTAATTTTAGTTCTATTATATGTTTTCGGAGTTTAGTGTGACGTCCATTTTCACTGAACTAGTACACATTTTTGTTAAGTGGCCCGCTGAAGCCTTCCTATGTTTGCGGATTTTCTCGCTGTGTTGAAGACCCATTGGTGGCCTTGGGCTGTTTTCTGTTCTTTTGTCAGGTTATGTCTGTTTGACACATTCCCCATTTCCATTTTCAATTTTATTATGCAATCTACCTGATATCCATTATCTAAGGCTTCTGGAAATGTTTTGAGATACCGTTGTTGATATCCACAAAATATGCTTAAATTTAATTATTTTTCGCAAAAGTATGAGATGTGCCTCAGATGTCATAATATAGTGAATTGTATTGATTGACAGGACGATAGAGGGACAATAGATATCCAGGGGCAGATTCAGATGCCTCCCCCTATTAAAAGAGAAAAAAAATATGTAATTTATAGGTAAAATTACAGCCAATTTTCTGTCAAAATATGGTCCTCTAATTCCCAATTTTCTGGACTGCCACCCTACCATCAAATCCTGGATCCGCATCTTTATATCTGCAGATCAGTAGGTGATTTAAATTGTGTAAATGAGTTGACTGTATCTAATGAAATTCAGTTGTTAGTTTTATTGTCAAGCCTGCGACTTTTGTCACAGAAAGCTCGACATAGGGATAGTGATCCGTGGCGGTGGCGGCGTTAGCTAACTTCTTAAAAGCTCAATATTTCAGAGGGTAGAAGACCTGGATGCTTCATACTTTGTACATAGATGCCTTACGATGTGAAGTTTCCATCTGTCATATGTCCAATGTCCTTGACCTCATTTTCATGGTTTAGTGACTACTTGAAAAAAAAGTTAAGATTTTTTGTAATGTTAATTTCTCTCTTATTATGAGTAATAGGATAACTATATTTGGTATATGCTTACCTTGCAAGGTCCTCATGCCTGTCAGACAGTTTTCACTTGACGTCGACCTCATTTCATGGATCAGTGAACAAGGTTAAGTTTTCTTGGTCAAGTCCATATCTCAGATGCTATAAGCAAAAGGTCTACTATATTTGGTGTATGTAATAATTGTAAGGTTTACATGTCCAACTGGCAGGTGTCATCTGACCTTGACCTCATTTTCATGGTTCAGTGGTTATAGTTTAGTTTTTGTGTTTTGGTCTGTTTTTCTAATACTGTATGCAAAAGGTTAACTATATTTGGTGTATGGAAATATTTTACGATGTACATGTCAGTCTGACAGGTTTTATTTGACCTTGACCTTATTTTCAGGGTTCATTGATCAATGTTAAGTTTTTGTGTTTTGGTCTGTTTTTCTAATACTGTATGCAAAAGGTCAACTACATTTGGTGTATGGAAATATTTTACAATGTACATGTCAGTCTGGCAGGTTTTATTTGACCTTGACCTCATTTTCATGGTTCATTGCTTTAATATGTTAAGTTTTTGTGTTTTGGTCTGTTTTTCTTAAACTTTAAGCAATAGGTCAACTATATTTGGTGTATGGAATGATTGTAAGGTGTATGTCAGTCTGGTAGGTATCATCTGACCTTCACCTCATTTTCATGGTTCATTGGTCAATGTTCAGTTTTCCTGGTTAACTTTGTTTCTTAGATACTTTAAGCAATAGGTCAACTATATTTATGCATGGAATGATTTTAAGGAGTACATGTCTGGCAGGGTTCATCTGACCTTGACTTCATTTTCATGGTTCATTGGTCAATATAGAATTTCCATGGTTTGGTCTGTTTTTTTTTATACTATAAACAATAGGTCACCTATATTTTGTGTATGGAATGATTGTATTAAAGGTGTACATGTATTTCCGGCTTGGTTTATCTGACCTTGACCTCATTTTCTTTGATCGTAAATGTTAATGTGATACTTGTAGTAAAACTTTATATGTAGGACTATCAACATAAAATCAATGGTCAGTATAGTAGGCGAGACATTTCAGCATGTGCACTCTTGTTATCTTCTGTAGGGTTAAGATTCATCATAACAAATGGACAAAAGGCTGTTTTTACACCTCAAAAATTACTCGAGTATAGACAAACCGATGCAGATGGATAAGTTTTAAGGCCTAGTATCCACTAGACATATAAAAAGATTTAAAAAAAAGAATTTTGATTGGCATTTTTTTATTATCACTGCAGACAATGGTTCATGTAAAATAAACAAAAACCTGAATTTCATTTGATACTGTCCAATCAGTTATACTGTTTAAATCCCCTTCTGTTGTGTTGGCAAAGAAGATTAATTCATCAAGGAAGTTCATGTCAGATATTCCTTAGTTTATACTTTTATATTGGATTCAAATTTGCTGAAGTCTGATACAGATTTTTCAAAGGCAAAACTTTTAAACAGAGGTGCCACATAGAGTCCTCATAATGGAGTAAAGGGGGTGGTGTCAAAAGCCTTATGGAGTAAAGAGGGAGGCGTAAGATGACATTAATATGTTGTAAACGGGGAGTCGTCAAAAGGTGTCATAATGGAGGGAAGGGAGCCTCAGTCATAAAAAATGTCATTATGGAGATAAGTGGAGGTGTCAAAAGGCATCATTATGGAGGAAAGTGGAGGTGTCAAAGGCTTCATTATGGAGGAAAGGAGAAGGTGTCAAAAGGTGTCAGTATAGAGGAAAAGGTGAGATGTTAAAAGGCATCATTATGGAGGTGAGGGGGAGGTGTCAAAAGGTGTCAGTATAGAGGAAAGGGTGAGATGTCAAAAGGCATCATTTTGGAGGTAAGGGTGAGTTGTCAAAAGGAGTCCGTATGGAGGAAAGGGTGAGGTGTCAAAAGGTGTCAGTATGGAGGAAAGGGTAGGGAGTTGACAGAAGGTGTCATTAGGGAAGAAAGTAGAGTCATTAAAAGGCATCATTATGAAGGAATGGGTGAGATGTCGATAGGAAAGGAAAGGAAAGGGGTGGTCACAATAGGAGTCAATATAGAGGAAAGGGGAATGTGTCATTACAGAGGAAAGGGTGAGATGTGAAAAGACATCATGATGGAGGAAAGGGTGAGGTATCAAAAGACATCATTATGGCGGAAAGGGGGAGGTATCAAAAGGTGTCAATATATATAGCATAATGTATAAATATATAGATAGATGATAATTATTCATAATGGGAGTTTTTTTTTTCTCATTTGCATTTTCTCCGACAAATGAGACTGTAATAATGCATGGTCCCATTAGTTGAACTTAGGGTTTATGTAACAGGTGATGATTAATAAAGTATGCCTAATATTAAAAAAAAAAGGTGTCAATATCATGAATATAGAGGAAAGGGGAATGTTCCTTATTGAGGAAAAGGCAAACAAATAATGAGGATGGATATCTAGAGAATCTAGTGAAACCCTGACATATGATCATGTTCTGCTGTCTTTTGTTATGTTTGTTGTATCTTAAATTTTAGTGTTGATGGGAAATTTATGAAATTTTGACAGTCTTGGCACTCCATATATGATTTACCTATGTACAAAATGAAGTACAATGTGCACAATGTAGTTGAAGATCTCTAAATTGGTACTCCAAATAACCAATGTTCTATATAGATGTATTTTAACTGCACTTATAGTTACTCTGTATCAAAAGTCTAGTGAAAACTTTGTTTCCTGTCTTAACTTAGTGAAAACATATATGGTTTTGTTTTAAGACATTCATGTGGATGATACACTTCTTTTATAGAAGATTACTACAGAAACATTACATTTTCTGAATAATAAACTTTCTTTTTTTTATTTTTGTAGGCAACATCATTACTAGTTAGACACTATCCAACCAAACTAAGAGATGAAATACTGGATTATTTGTTTAAGGTACGATAAATTTGATTTTGACATCTTTCTCATCAGTTTGGGGGAACAATGCTTCAGTTGAATGTGTTTACTCAAGATGAAGGAGCACTTGACTTATCTGTTGCATACTATTTTCATTGCTTAGTCAAGAGTAAATATACTGTAAATTTCTATAATACCTTCTAAATACTACTCTAACAATCTTTTTGACAATGATCATCAAAAATAAATTTATTTCACCTCAATTATTTCAATTAAATGGGAAATTTTTGCTCATACACATGAAATAATGCAAAAATTCATCATATTTCATAAAAGTTTTATTCTTTGGAAGAAAGTTATGCATCTTGAAACTGTTCCCACTCTACTGGTACTCTTCCCTTATTCTACAACAAAACCAATCACAACAGAGTATTAGATAGCTCTATCTATCTTCGTATTTCCGCACTCAGTCACAACTTTGACTATTACGTGCTGTTGCATGCATGGCTTATTTATAATTTAAAAGAAATAAATTTTCAGTAATATCACATTACATTGCATTGGTGCACAGAAAAATAAAATAAAAATATAACAGTGGTTTAATTAAATTTTTTACCCCAAGGACAACTCAGATCGTCTATAAAAAAGAAAACTCAGACCTTCCTAAAGATGTATTATTTCATTGATGTTTTATTTCATTGATTTAAAAACACATTTAAAAGACAACAGGGGCTGTCAATAAATCAACCCCTTCCATACAACCTTCAACAATAAGCAAAACTAATAAGCTAACTAATTGTATGCCGTTAAAGGCCCTGGCATGACAAAATGTGTAACAATTTAAATGGGAAGCAAGCTAATTTATGCTTAAACATTAAACCAAAAGCAAAGACAACAAAATTGTTTTGTATGGGTTTTGCTCATTGTTGAAAGCTGTACGGTGATCTATAGTTGTTAACTTCTACATCATTTGGTCTCTGGTGGAGAGTTGTCTCATTGGCAATCATACCACATCTTCTTACTTTTAAATTGATAAAACTCTAGATGTCTTTTGAATGTTTTATTGCAGCATTACTGTTTCATTAAGGTACATTGTATACCCACATTTCCTTTCATTCTTAGATTCTAGATTCTAGATTCATTATTTCTTATAAAACCAAGTTAATGGTACAAAGAAAGATATTTTTACATATAATAACATACAGATTCTGCGCATGACAAGTTTGTACAAAACCAGAGTTAAAAGATGAGAGATTAATGATCAACCTGGGGAACTTACTTCTTATGAAACTGCATATAAAAAATGCATTACTTATATACCCATCCCTAGATTTTCCATCATCTATCTTGGAAAACTTCATGGAATTCCATGGAGTATTAGAACCTGTTTTCCATGGAATTCCATGGAAAATAAAAAGAGAAAAAAAGGAAATAATAATATTTCCATCTAAAACATTTTCCATGGAATTCCATGAAAATATTTTCCATGATATTTTTCCATGAAATTCCATGGAAATATATTCCATGATGTTTCTTTTTCCATGGAATTCCATGTAAATATTTCCATCATTTCCATTTAAAATGGATTGCTCAAATTAACCTTTTGGCAAAATACCCTGTTTAACCTAATCTGTAATAATGAACATAAAAAAACTAGGTGCAATGCATTGTTTCAGTTTGGTAAGGTCTTTAGAGTCTTGCACTGGTCAGTAAAAGTTATAAAACCCAACCATCATTTTAACCTTTAATTCAAATTAATTTGATGTATTATGATAAATACAATAAACAAGCAAAAACTTAAGTATATTTTTGCATTGCCTTTATAACAAAAAATTAAGGTTATTAATGTCACTTTTGTCAACATGGCTTCAGTAGATCCAATCTCTTAGAACAGCATCAACCATTTTTTGGGAGTTTCATTTATTCCTCATGATACCTACAAATATAATTTTACTGTAATAAATAATAAAATATTCTTTAAATAATGTCCTTGACACAATAATGGTTAACAACTTTAGAGGGTGATATGTTCATTTGATACTTATTTTATGGGGAAAACTCATGCAATCAAAAGAAATCGGTTCAATCACAAATGAAAATTTTTATTTGGAATGTGTGATGTCTAACAAAATATTCTTTCCCCTTCAAAATCCTGGATTCACAACTGGTGTTTAACTGTAGAATACATTTAACCTCATTTCAGTGTTATATGTACCAGTCCCAAGAAACTGGTGCATGAAGTTTAGAGGTTGTTCAGGCCTATGTCTTAAATATTTGTTTTTCATAATCATTGTATATAAACATCATCATGGGTATTGTCCATGTTTTTAGATCTTAGTTGTTATCTGTTATAAAGAGACACTTTTTTACTTTTGTGGATCTATGTCTCATTTACAACCATTCTACAGATCTTAAATTTTATAACCAAATTAATTCATTAGTAGATTATTAATAATCATAATACATTAAACAGTTTGTCTTGTCTTACACAATCATCATTGCTGAATTTTTCATTTCCGTTCTCTTAACTTAAGTTTGCATCAACCAAATGTTATGAATCTTATACACAATGCTTATTACCACAAAGTTCAGATCAAGTACGAATTTGGGTAGCGTAACTTTTACCGTTCTTGAGCAATGTCCCTATATAACGTTGTATGCCAGTGGGGGCATCATCTGTGTCCCATGGACACATTTCCCATTTATTTTTTAAAAGGTTATCTATTGACAATGATATTTTACTGATATTGAAATCTTTTGGTGTTTTTATTTCAGCCAAACTTTGGAGCAAGTTTGCAAATTCTAAAAGTAGAGATTGGAGGTGATTCTCAAAGTGGAGGTTAGTTTTTCTGTCAGATTGAAGAACAATTCAATGTTTTTTTCTGTTTTTTTAAGCTCATTCATGTTACATCAAGATAATCTCTAGCTTGAGTTTTGATGTAAACTGTTGAACAATAAACAAAAAATTCTACTTAAAAAAAAAATGTTCCTTATGATGTTAAAAATTCAAACTGGATTATCCCACTAAATGTCTATAAACAAAAACTTCCTCAATCTAGAAAATGCCTTTTGAAGGTGTTAAAAGTTCAAAAAATTAAATTAATTGTTAAAAAACTGTGTCCACTAGAGTTACAGAGTCAAACATCATAGCTAGGATTCATTTGATTACACTGAACTAGTGTATACAGAACAAAAGGATAATACCAAACTAATGTATACAGAACAGAACGATAACAGTGAACTCGTGTTTACAGAACAAAGATAACACCTAACTAATGTATACATAACAAAATGATGACACTGAACTAATGTATACAGAATAAAACAATGACACTGAACTAATGTATACAGAATAAATTGATGACACAAAACTAATGTATACAAAACAAAACATTAACATGGAACTAATGTATACAGAATAAAAAGATGACACTGAACTAATGTATACAGAACAAAACAATAACACTGAACTAATGTATACAGAATAAAATGATGACACTCAACTAATGTATACAGAATAAAACAAAACAATATAAACACTGAACTAATGTATACATAACAAAACAATAACACTGAACTAATATATACAGAACAAAAAATTACACTGAACTAATGTATACAGAACAAAACAATAACACTGAACTAATGTATACAGAGCAAAACAATAACACTGAACTAATGTATACAGAATAAATTGATGACACAAAACTAATGTATACAGAACAAAACATTAACACGGAACTAATGTATACAGAATAAAATGATGACACTCAACTAATGTATACAGAATAAAACAAAACAATATAAACACTGAACTAATGTATACATAACAAAACAATAACACTGAACTAATATATACAGAACAAAACAATAACACTGAACTAATGTATACAGAACAAAACAATAACACTGAACTAATGTATACATAACAAAACAATAACACTGAACTAATATATACAGAACAAAACAATAACACTGAATTAATGTATACAGAACAAAACAATAACACTGAACTAATGTATACAGAACAAAACAATAACACTGAACTAATGTATACAGAACAAAACAATGACAATGAACTGATGTATACAGAACAAAACGATAACACTGAACTAATGTATACAAAATAAAAGGATGACACTGAACTAAATAATGTATGCTGAATAAAACAAAACAATTTACACTAAACTAATGTATACAGAACAAAACGATAACACTGAACTAATGTATACAGAATAAAACAATAAAACTGAACTAATGTATGCAAAATAAAATGATGACAGTGAAATAATGTATACAGCAGTGAATTAATGTATGCAGAACATTTGATAACATTGAATCATGAATATGACTCATGAGTATGAAAAAAAACTTTTATTGAGTCACTTTGAGTCCAAAAGTCCTGGAATCAAAATACATAAATTTTGTAAGCATCAAAACCATCTTAACAGAAAACCCAAAACAGTCCACTGACAAATTTGTCCTTAGACAATGTAACTTTAGTATTTGTTCCATTACATAATATTATACTGAAAATTTTATCAAATGTATCGCCAATATCATGGCAATACCATTGTTTCCAAAGTTCTCAGATTTTTATTGGACATTTGGTCCTGTTAATATTCAATCTTTAAGGACCAAGCAATTTTTTACTAGGCAATTGATAGACAAAATGACGTTCAAACTCTTATTGGGCTTTGGTCCTGTAAGAAACAACATTTCACTAGATTTAACCATATTTAATCAGACTTTTTACAATGTCAGACAAACCCTAGTATGACTGTCATAATCTTTTTACAGAAGGCAGTGAAGCGTCACATATGCACAACAGCTGGGATGAGAATTACTACAGAGGATATGAATGGTGGATGATGAAAGAAGCTAAAAAAGTAAAAACCAGTCTTAACACATATATAATGTGGATGTATTTATTATTCATGGGTACCAATTGTCATGGTTTGGATATAACAATTGTATATGAGGATATTACATTCTCTGATTCTAGGGTATACTTCCATTAAAAGTTCATTTAATGGATACTCACACAAACATTGAAAAAATGCAATAATTTTCCATAGAATAACTGACTTAAAAGACAAAAGTAAAACTTCATAGGATTTTAAAGGTAAAGGAAGTTTAAATCAAATTGCTTATTTAGGCAGTAAAAATAGAAAAAACTAAGTTAGAAGTACTATTTAATATTACAAAACACAATTGAAAAAAAAGATTTTGTTTTTGTAAAAATCCTTGCATTTGTTGAATATGAATATAAAATATAAAGTTGTATGACATCAGAGGAGTGAAATTATCTTTTTATTTCACTAGAAAATCACATTAATTTATTGCAAACAATGTCTTAAAAAGAAAATATATGAAAAATAATTTAGCTAAAGAAAAGACTGATCAAAATCATAAAGTATAATTATGATTCAAAGAAACTGTCTTAAATGATGATATGCTACTATTGAAAAGTATCTTGAAAAGTCTTAAAAAGATATAGGTTTTTTTAACATAAGTTCCATAGTAATACTAGTAATATATTGTCATTTATATCATTGCAGAGGAATCCAGATATATTACTGTATGGGTTACCATGGGGATGGCCAGGCTGGATAGGAAATGGAACTCACAATCCTTATTATAATGTCAACACAACGGCTGTATACATAATCAAGTGGATACAAGGGGCCAAGAAATACCATGACTTAGATATTAATTTTGTTGGGGTACTATTTTTGTTACTGATTGTTAAATAGTGATGTCATTATCATAATAGTATTTATTTATACATAATAGGAATGAAGGAAGACACTTTTAAATAAAGAGAACATTTAAAGAAGGAAATTCTGGATGAATATGGGATTCGTCCAGTAAACATTATTGAGACAGTGACCTGACATCACAATCATGACAATCAACAAAATGAAGTTCATTTAGTTGTCAGCATATGATATGCTGTGCTGGGCAAGCATTATACTATGTATGTTAAATTTTCCCAAAGTCAGAGTAGACTTCATATGATATGTTAAGTAAAGTTCTCCCAAAGTCATAGTAGACTTTATACCATATGCAGGGGTCAAAATTAACTCTATAAGGCCAGTAGCCAGCTGGGCTACTAGACTTGAAAATCAGTTAGCCCAGACAAAAAGTTAGTAGCCCACTTTGCTTCACTATCACTGGTGGTCAAGCGGGCTGAACTTGCTTGGGGGGTTTGGGGGCATGCCCCTCCCCAAAGAAAATTTTGAAATTTTAGACTCAAATCCTGCATTCTGAGCATACCTGGAGGTGATTTAGATGCTTGGGAAAAAGTTAATTTTGTCTTATTTTTGTTGTTGACTTCAATCAAATTTAATAAAAAAAATCATTTACAAAATGGGAATCTTAATTCATGCCCTGTGTACCACTTTTTTTACATATCTTTTTTTATTAGACAACTAAAGAATTCTCTGTCCTTGAATACATGTAGATGATAGATGAAATATTTAATTTTATTTCTATAATAATCTATTTTATTAAATATCTTGGTGGATTTATTTTGCGCAACTAAGTACATTTGTAAACAAATGACCCCCCTTTTTTCTCAAAAGACTTGTACACATATTTCAAAAGCATTGTCATAAAATTGATATCTCCTCTGATTTTCCCTTTTTTGTAAACTGTTCAGTAAATAGGAAACTAAAATCATTTTGAACTAATGTTATATATTTGTGGTCGACAATATTCTACTTTCGTTTTTGACCTTCATTCTCTGGACACCACGTGGGCTTTGAAAAGGGAACTACAAAAGGTACTGTTTTCCAGATTCTTAACAACATTAAATATTATACTTTCTTTTATTTGACTGATATTATTTCATAACATGCTATTGTCATCTTCTCTGACTTTCTTCCCTTTCTTGAAGCCAATACCGAACAGGGTATTTGATCACTTCATATTGTTAATGACCATCGGAACTTCTCTCTTGTTATCCTCGCAAACATACGATATTTTCCGACTTTAAATAGATGACCAATCAGTGACCTGAATTCACATGAACTATATTTAGTCAAAGGTAAACACTGATTTTACATCCTTGTTTATCGCGACTGCGACTTTGCGACAATACGATTCTCGACACTTGCCTGTAAACATTTTAAAAAGTTTTTTTTTTTTCTTTTTGAATTTATATTTTTGTCAGTGAAGTAGCCGGCACTTGGAGCCACAGTAAACGGTGGATTTCCGTTAGTTGAGTACTTTTTTTCAATTTGCCACCTGGGCTACCACAACTGAATAAAAAGATCGCCCAGGTCAATTTCTGGGCGACCGTTAATTTTTTTCCCTGATATGTTACTTTCTCCTCACGTCAACGGTATTATAAGCAGTAAGTCACCTTTATTGGTTTATGAAATGATTGTAAGGTGTACATGTCTGTCTCACAGGTTTCATCTGACCATAGCCTCATTCTAATGGTTCATTTATATATGTTCAATTTTCATAATTAGATCTGTTTATGAGATACACTATTTTAAAGGCTAACTATATTTGGTGCATGGTATGATTGTAAGGTGAATATTTCTGTTCATCTGACCTTGACCTCATTGTTATTGATCATTGATAATGTAAAGTTTATGTGATACTTGTAGTAAAGCTTTGATGTTACAGACTTTCAACATAAAGGTGAAGGTTCACGAAGGGTTAAAATTGGCCCTGAGTATTTGATGTTTTTTAAATCAGGCTGAAATACTACTAATTTCACATAGAAATAGTTGTGATATTATGTTTAACACAAAATAACTTCATTTTGGCACATCACATTAAAAATGACGAAGTATTGACTCCTTAAGTATACATTATTTGTGTTGTAACGTCAGTTTTGGTAGAATTTTCAATAATTCTTAGCAGTTTTTTGCATAATTTACTTTGGCCGTCACCCATGATCCAGATAGTTTCAATGTCTAGGGATTCAATATCATCATTGGCAACTTTTGGTTACAGATCATTTTGGATCCTATGTTGTGGCCAAGAGTTTTCTCAAGCTTTTAAGTCTAAAAAGTGTACAAAATCATCGTATTTTGACAATATATCCAAAATGTGCTGATTCTGAATCCAGAATGTACTCTTATGAAGAATATATTTTAACAAAGAAGTAAGGCTTTTGAAATAGATCCATTTAAGAACCAAATTATTGCAATTTTGAAATTTTATGATAAAGTTGAAATTCAAGGCCATATTTGGCCTAAAGTGATCATTGTCCTTTAATCATGAGGAGTACAGCAGGCGAGACATTTCAGCATGTTTTTGTACTTTTTTGTTTGTTTAATAAAACATAAGCTTTATAACATTTTTACATTGAATAAATTGGAGAACAGCAAGTAAACTGTTGTAGACAAAAGAAGTCATACTTGATTTGATGTAACTTTGAAAATAATAAAAAAAATAATAGAACCACATAGTTCTACAAAATGAAAAGTAGCTTAGGAGATATAAATATTTATTTTTTACATGTTTTTTCAGATATGGAATGAATTATCTTATAGTATTGAGTATATCAAGGTAATATTTATCAATTATAGCTTATTAATAAACGATCTCCTGTGATAAGTTGAATCAAAAACATATAATACAAGAGATCGTCAATTCCATTTAAAGGCCATATAATCAGTTAAAATATCATGAGGCTTATATCTTATTATTTTTTCAAACTTTTGACATATTCCTCCTCTTTTTAATTTGTATGCCCCTGCCATAGGCAACCGAGGCATTGATTATTAACCTTGACAGTCCTTCAGTCCTTTTGTATGTCTGTCCTTCCTTCCATGCCATTTTCATTTCCACACCCTAACTTAAGTTTTCTTCATCCAACTTTTATGAAACTCATACCAGTGCTAAGAACCACAACACAGATAGTTTTTGGGCAATGATTCATTTACCCTTATAGAGTTATGCCCCTTTTTAACTTGAAAAATTGCAAAGCTTGAGTTGGGGCATTTGTGTCCTCAGACACATTCTTATTTTATTTCTCATGTTTAGAATTTGTCTGTGTACAGATACAAATACTTTATTAAACCGATAGACATAAGTAAAGAAACAATAATGATAATGCTTATGATTACATGAAGTTAACTATAGCAGTTGTTCTCTTATTGTAAAACATTTATAACAAATCAAAGCTACACTATTGTATATTTCTTCATGTTCAAATGAAAGAAGTCAAATAAATTGGTTTTCTGTTTCCATAAGAAATTGAATATGTATATATATAGGATTGAAAAACATATTTTTTAAAATAAAGATTTTATGGACAATGAGTCAAACATTGATATCAAGATATTGAAAATTCAGCAAAAAAAATGAAAAAATACTGTAGATCCTTTGTAACAAGAAGGTGACTGTAGTTTATATTAAATGACATGTTTATTTTGTAGACTTTAAGAAGATTATTAGATCAGAATGGATTACCCAATGTTAAGATAGTTGCTGTTGATGGCGGATTTGAGATAGTTAGTGATATGCTACGTGATCCTGATTTGTCTAATGCTATAGAATACATTGGGTAAGGTGTATATCTTTGAGGCTTTAAGTTAGAGATGTGATATGTTTATGACTTATGGTCTTTGATTGCACCATCAGTATCCTCCAGGCTTAGTTGAAGTTGTGGTATGTTTGATGGTCTGGAGTGAATCTATTGCTATTAAATACATTGGTAAAGGAAGTCTCATATCATTGATGCATTAAATTGGCATGGGGATGTGGTATACTTGATAGATTTTGGCGTATTTATGTTTAACGAATACATGTGGTACAGAAGTCTTATATTTTTAATGTGTGTACCGCCTCATTGGTCTCATGGTAGAATGCTTGCCTTGAGTTTGGGAGGTGGTGGGTTTGATCCCCTGCCAGGTTAAACCAGACCAGGCGGGCTTCAGCTGGCCTCTAAACAAAAATGTGTACTAGTTCAATGAAAATGGACGACACACTAAATTCCAAAACATATAAATGAACTAAAATTAAAAAACATACAAGACTAACAAAGGCCAGAGGCTCCTGACTTGGGACAGGCCCAAAAAAGTGGCGGGGTTAAACATGTTTTGTGAGATCTCAACTCTCATATATATATGAGCTGTTAGTTTTGAGAATGATATTGGTTATTTTGAACCATGTTTTATCTAATTATACAGGTGCAGCCATGGTGAACTCTGTAATATCATATAAAGGTTTAGTTATAGACTCAAAACAATGCACAAAATCTATTTAAATTATTTTTTTTATTCAGTGTCCATTATCCTGGTACCCAATCAACAGTAGCAGCATACAATACAGGGAAACAGTTGTGGTCATCAGAAGACTTCAGTACATTTAATGACAATATTGGTGCTGGTTGTTGGGCTAGAGTATGCTTAATAAATTTTCTATTTTAGACCATTTTCACCAGAAAAAGTTTTTCCATTTTGTAACTTCAGAAAATTTATAGTTTGTAAAAATCAGCTAACGCATATATATATATACCAATAGCACTTATTATATAGCTTATGTTATTCAACAGCACTTTTAACACAGGTAGTATTTTTAACAACCCCTAAAATGTTTTTTTTACTTCTAATGAATTTCTGTCTTACAGTTATAACTTCAATGTGATTTAAAACATACAATGATAAGTATATAAACAATCAATAATAGTGGCCAGAGAAAAGAATACACACTCAGGTTGATAAACAAAAGCTGGCAAGGATCCTGACTTGGCATTAACATGTAGCCAATGTGCCAGGGTTAGATTTACAGTGATTTATTGATACACACAAGACAAAGTTTTATGTATGTTTTTCAGACTCTGAATCAGAATTATGTAAATGGCTTATTTACAGGGTATGTAGGATTTCCAATTAGTTAAATGATATACATGTAAAACCTATTTAAATAGTTATGAAATAAATGATAAAAAAATAATCGGGCTGTATTCTAATTCATGATTAAATATCTCTACAACTTTCATAACTCATGTAAATAATTTTCTCATCAAACATTTGTAAAAGGAGATAAGTTTTAGATTTTGTCATGGTTTAGAGCTAAAGCTTTGATAGCAATCGTGAATTAAATATTATTTAGATGTTTATGTTTTTCAGAACAATTACCTGGAACATGACAAGTGGGTATTTTATTGTTTCAACATTATATACCAAGGTTTGAGGATTTTTTGAATGTTTGTATTTTTCAGAACAATTGCCTGGAACATGATAACAGGGTATTATAATGCTTTACCATTTATCCGCCAAAGTTTGATGACAGCAAATTCACCATGGAGTGGAAACTATGTCATTAACAACCCTATATGGGTAACAGGTATTGCAGGTCTTATTTTATCTATAAAGCATTTGGACTTATCAATACCTACACATTCAATTCATTCACACTTGACATCTAAATAAAAATAAAAGATGATGTCTGATTGCCAATGAAACAGAGTCCTAATGAAGTGGATTTAAGCAATGAATGTTTTCTCAAGAGTTTAATTCAATAACATATGTGTTGATTTTTTTGTAGTAAACTTAATATTTAACTTCAATTTCAATATAAATTTATTATGTATTGTAGATCTGACATAAGGAAAATAAAACTTTTAAAATAATTTCAGCTCATACAACCCAATTTACAGCCCCCGGGTGGAGATATCTGAAGCATAACAGCGGAGTGGGGAAATTGAAAAATGGAGGAAGTTATGTGTCACTTGTTAGTCCAGATGGGAAGAATCTCACCATTATCATGGAAACCATGGTTTGTTTTAAGATAGATTTTAAGAACGCTTATTTTAGGATTGTCAATTTTGGAAAAAAGTTCCTTAGTGGTCTTGTGGTAGCACTACTAATGTGGTAGTGTAGGGGTTGCCTGGTCAAACCAATAAGTTGAAAATTGATATTTGCTGCTACTCTGCTAAACAAATGGAATGAAGGAGCAAGAGCAAAGACTGGTTATGCATAATTCAGAATATGTCCTTGTAAGGTGACCTGTCTTCCTGTGGACTGTTAACTTTGAGAACTAGCAATTTGAAAATCATAAAAAAAAACTTTTCTAATGACTGTAACATTGTTATTTACAATAAGTCAAAGCATATTACTTTCTATTTAAAATAACACATAGCTAAGAGAGTGAAAGAGCAGATTGTTACCTTTTGGAAAAACATTCTTGGCTTCACCTTGGTTGACAACGTTTTCTCTGGGTAACAAACTGATATATTACCCTGTTAACTATGGGTTATTTATATCATGTCTCTAAGTTTTGGCTAGTTAAAGTTTTAAAATGCTTGAATTAGAAGGTGGTATGGAACTAGATTCTACAAAATTGTCTACGTTTTCTCTGACAGTTTTAGTTTGAAAGCAAAAATGTTCAGGTTATAAACTGTTTTAAGAACCATTGTATAAAACACAAATGATGAATTTATACACCAGAAATATCCCCTTTTTGGAAAGTTTGGAACTTGTTCCAAGTCTTTCCTAAGGCACTGGCCTCCCAAACAAAAAGTAGCACAGGTTAGCTACTAAATCTGCAAAATTTATACACACTGAAATATAGTTCCCTATAATTCTCATGTCTGTGTAAATATGCACATATGAACTGTGAAAATTTTGGTTATATGTTTTGAGCAGTTCATTGAAGTATGTGTGTCTCAAGTTTTGTCAATTTGCAGGCTATTTTTATTATTTTAATTAGGTAAGAGTAATGATTCATTACCAGTATGATTGACAACTGCCATGATACCAAGCAGTCAGAGAAAAGGTGGGGCCTTAATTTCAATGTCCCACCTCCTTAAGTGCCAATCATATTGACCAAATTACTAATCATCCTTAGTCTTACATAATTAAACAGACCATTCATCTCAATACACAGATACTTGACCTCATTATTGAATACACAAGTGTATATATGTATAGAAATGATAGATTCATTTATTGCCTTTTAGTTTTGATCTATACTACATAAAGTGATTCTGTAAATTATGTCTGAAAGAAAATATTAAGGATTTATAAGATTTTTTCAAAAGAAAAGACAAAATATGAAATCTTAATATATAAAAAGGTATTCAAGTAAGGTCTATATTTTAAATTATAAATCTATCATCTGTGATTAATCAATAATATGGGTTACACTTTTCAGAGATTGGCAATAAAATAAGTTTTTTAATTAGTTTATGTTGAAAAATCATTTTCAATGCCATTTTCTGGAAAATATTAAATTATAAATTGAATAAAAATGCACTCTACAACTTTTAATCTTCAGTGTCATATAATCACAATAATTATTTTCAAACTCAATAAGCAATTCTTAGAGCTGAAAAATAGTATACCTATGTTTCAACTTACATGACCCAAAAACAACCTTTTTAGATCAACTTTTGGAGACAACATAATTCTTAGTTTGCTGGTGGTCCCATGTCCTATAGGGTTATTGATAAACTTTATTAGAATAATTTTTATTTGGTAATTTCTTCTTTTCTAAAGATAAGATGTAAAAGGCGAAAAATGTAACAGGAAATATTATTTGGTTCGGATAAGAAATTGTAATTTAAACAAATTGCAAATTAAAGGACCTACTATCATTGATTCACATTTAACTCATTTTATCTATTAAAAAGTGCTTATCCTTCTAAAGACTTGCAGTTAATGCAATTGTCAGCAATAGTGCTATATTATGGCTCTTTTTGTCCATACCATACCTAAATATAATTTGAAATTATTCAAACTTTTCTTCCAATCTTTCCATGAGTGATTTCCATCACTTTGATTACAAAGAACAATTTTGTGTTGCCTTTAAATGTTAAACAATAAAATAAGGCTTATGTCTCTTCTAAAACAGGATGTATTGGTAATATAATACTTGCAGCATTCAGCACAGTACCAGATAATTATGTTTTCAGTGTACAAATGCATCTAAAACATTTTACTTACACAATACTATACAATATTTACATTTACAATCTATGTACTGACTTACAATAATTATAGGGACATTGCTTTTTTCTTTCAGACATCTAAACATTCAGTGTGTTTTTATCACCAGCCAAACTTTAATGTTACTCTCCAGAACATAACTCTCCAGTTAAAAGGAAGTTTTGTAAGTAAACATTCCTCCTTCATGGAATTGTGATATGTATTAAAATTATTTGTTTTGAACTGTTTTGTATGATGATTCCATAGTGCTTTTTGTATGAAAAAAATGCTATAAAACCTTTGTGAGTAGCCAAAGTAGCCAGAGATAGTTTTTAAAGGACCTCATCACAACTTGGGATTGGTATGAATTCAGTAATTATAATGATAATATTTATTCAAGATAAAAGGCATGAAATTGACAGACACAAGTAAAATAACATACAAATATAACACTAGACAGGAATAGGATTTTACAGTTACAGACACTCAAATGATTACAGTTATGAACACTAAAATTATAATTTAAAAGATAAAATTATGGAAATTTTCAGTATTTTAATATTTGACTAGACTGTTATATTATTAATTGAACTAGATTTTCACTGCAGCTTAATACCTTAGGATGACCCACAAAAGTTAATGAAACTTATTTCCAGTGGGGTCCTTTTAAGAAGAGACTACCAGTTCACACCAAGCTTGACACATAAAAATAACAAAAATCATTTAAAATTACAGATTATGGCTCAAAGCCTCAATAAAATTAATAAAAGATAAATTCAACTTTAGATGGATTTAATTTTATCCATCAAATTTTACTTGTACTTTAAAATTATGGTATCCAATATGGTTCCTACCAAGGCAGATAAATTGAATTAAGATCATGTGGGAAATATATATGAATAGCTTCTTTCTAGAAGCTGTTTTACAGATTGAACTGAAATGCAAGGAGAAATAATCTAAAAAGCAGTGTATTTCACCACTCATAAGCCCACTACTTAATTTCATCTATTTTTAATATTGAATTTTGGATTCCTACTCAATCTAAAACTTATTTTGTAAACCCATTTGTGTATCTACAATTGATTTCATTGATTTACAATCATTTTTTAATAACAATATGAATACTTCTAAGTAATTTTGGTCTGAAATTTGGAATTCAAATGTAAAACCTTAGATTTCATGCATATACAAGTTATATTCAATTATTCTATGACGAATTTGAAGGACAAAATGCCCCAAAAAATTCACATGATAAATGGACATAATCTGTGACAAATTTCCTTCTAAATGTCCGTATTAGTTACATTGTAGGATATAACAGATTTTTAAAAATATGTATGAATTTACAGGCGAAGATAGACAAGATGGCTGTCTGGTACAGTAGACTGGGGTATGATGGAGGGCAGACTGAAATGATGCAGTATACAGGACAAGTTGATGTAGGTTGGAATTCAAATGTAAAAGCTGGAAAATCCAAGGTTCAATTTGTCTCCAGCCCCACAAATCTCTGGAGCAGCTTAAGAGAAATGGATTTTTATGCCCCACCTAGGGGCATTATGTTTTTCGGTCTGTGTGTCCGTCCATCCATCCGTCCGTCTGTCCGTCCGTCTGTCCCGCTTCAGGTTAAAGTTTTTTGTCAAGGTAGTTTTTGATGAAGTTGAAGTCCAATCAACTTGAAACTTAGTACACATGTTCCCTATGATATGATCTTTCTAATTTTAATGCCAAATTAGAGTTTTGACCCCAATTTCATGCTCCACTGAACATAGAAAATGATAATGGGAGTGGGGCATCCGTGTACTATGGACACATTCTTGTTTGTTGTTGTTCTTTAATAATTTAATTTTGGATTTAACATGTCTTCTGATTGGCTAAAAGTTGTTTGTCTATCAGCTCATAGACAATTTTGTCATGTGACCGTGATGTCATCAACATTTTTTTCATGATTTACTCCTTAAAACTGGAATTTAGAATTAAGTTATAAGGAATGACTGTAATATTTTTTCTGACTTCACAGGTTATTAAGTGTGCACCACATTTTTTATGTGATTTCTTCATAAACAGAAAAAATATTACAGTCATTCCTTAAATGGCTTCATTATCTAGACATCTATATATCTATTCAAATGTAGGTACTTCAGTAGACATTACATTAACATATTTCCCTAATAAGGCTTTCATTTAATGAAGCTTCACACGACAACCAGAGGCCCTTGTTGTTTTTATCATGGTATTATAGTATGATGTGACATTTTTTACATTATTCAATATGAGCTTTGTGATTGCAACTCCTACAATCTTTCAATAGATTTTCATGAAACTTACAATAAAGTGTTAGATCCTTACATGATGATGCACATATTAGTATGGCATCCTGGTCTGTTGAAAAATTCAAGAGCTAGCCACGTACATATTTTTTATACTACACAGTTTGAATTCATGCTTTATAAAATGTGAAATTTAAATGTCTGTTCACAAATGAGAAGATAATTAATGTGATAGAGGCAATTCAGAAAACAGAAATATGAAACGCTGTAGGTATTCATTAAATTATAACCTTTCAAGACGGTATCTGAAGTATCAATAACTTGTAATACTGGCATATAAATTTTCATATCTGTTTATATTAATATTAATGATAAAGCAAATAACATGGTCAGAATGAGGAGTTTAACATGTTTCTGATTGATGAATAGATAGATTAACATGGCTGTCATAGCTATCAAGATGTTTTAAGGATGTAGTCAGGTGAAATTAAAGAAATATAGAATTTAAAACTGATACTATAGATAAGAAGAGAATTAGTTAAGGAACAAAATAAGCTAAAAATATTGACAGGTTATGGAAGTCGTTTTCGAGATATTTGATTTAAAAAAAAAATGGCGGGAAAAGGCTGGCTCTGACTTTTACCTTATATTTAGCATTGGTATTATTTGGGTATCAATGTAGCTGTGTGGGCGTCGCAAAATAATACACTGAAAGTTCTGATACTTTATTCATGTCGCAATTGTCAAATAAACATACAGTGCATCGCATACATTCACCCAGTTGTCTAACATTATACAAAGTTCATGGACTAGTATATGTTGTTACGCAGGTTTACGTAAGAACTGAAAGTAGACAAAAAAGAGCCATAAATAATTTTCAATGCAAAACCCTGTTGCATACCAAATATATAAACAAATCGCAGTATAACCTTACACAAATCGCAGTATAACCTTACACAATATCATTATGACTATGCGAATATATCAATTATGCATATTAAAAGACATTTATTACATTAATAACGTTCAAATTACCTCTTTGGGCCATTAACATGTCAAAATTTGTGTAGCATCGTGATTCATTTACGGGAATCTGATGTATGGGGGAAAGAAACGCCGATTTACTACTTAGCTTCTAATCGTAATATGTATCTTACTCCTAATCAATGTACGACGGTAACATGGCTCCCCAAAATTAATGTTTAATTTTTCAAAATATCAAAAAGTCTTATATCCACTATACTACCATTATGGACATCGCATCCTAAATGTCATCAAGCTCCTCGGTGGGGACTTCCTCGGTTTCCCCTACTTCTAATATCAGCACTAATTTCTGAATCGGCCTATCTAATTCCTGAAGAGGTGACTTCCTCCTTCTATTATTGTCAATTTGAGCACCTATCGTAACCCGCACTTTTCTAACAAGTCCATCCTCATCTACGTGTGCTGTGTTGATCTTCCCAAGATGCCACTGATTTATTGCGGCTTGATCATCTTCGATCATTACTATATCGCCGACTTGCAAATTTCGTCTCAGAGCAGTCCATTTCTTTCTAGATTGTAGATTAGACAAATACTCCTTTCTCCATCTATTCCAAAACTCGTTTGCTAAGAACTGAACTCGCCTCCAGCGTTTTCGAAAGTAAATATCAATTCTTTGAAATTGTCCGGGCGGAGGAAGAATAATCTTCGACTTCATCGTAAGTATATGATTCGGCGTTAGGGGTTCCTCTGATAAGGGATCATTCAAATTGTCAAGAGTTAAAGGACGGCTGTTCACCATTGCTGTGGCTTCGCACATAAAAGTTCTCAAAGATTCATCGTCCAATTGTGTACCAGATTGATGCATAAGTGACGCAAGAACATTTCGAACTGACCGGATTTGGCGTTCCCAAACTCCACCCATATGACTGGCAGATGGGACATTCATTTTGAATTCTACAAAATCACACCCTTATTCGAAAGAAATTGTCTTATACTTTTATCGTCCATTTCTGAATAAGCTTCTCGCAATTCTCGTTCCGCACCTACAAAATTGCTTCCTCTATCTGACCTTAGATGTCTTACAGGGCCACGTATGGCTATAAATCTACGCAACGCATTTATGAATGAACTGGTATCGAGGGAATTTGCTGTCTCTGTATGTACTCCTCGGCATGATAGACACGTAAACAAGACACCATAACGTTTAAGTTCTTTGCGTCCTTCTTTAATGTACCACGGTCCAAACAAATCAACTCCGCTATAAGTGAAAGGCAGTACCTGATGAAGTCTGTCAATCGGTAAGTCAGCCATTTTCTGTTCTTGAGTATGACTTCTTTGTTTTCTACAAATAACACATGTTGATAGATACTTAGAAACGGCAGTACTACAACCAATTATCCAAAATCCGTTCGCACGTATTTCATTTATTGTCATTCCTCTTCCTAGGTGTTCGGCTTTCTCGTGGAAATGTCGTATGATTAGTTCTGTTACGTGTGAATTTCTTGGAATGATCACTGGATGTTTAACTGCTGAATTGTACTCGGCTCGTCGAATACGACCACCAACTCTAATAATTCCATCCGAATCTAAAAACGGGTCTAACTTGTATAATGATGACGTTTGTTTCAATTTAACATATCTATCTTCATAGGTTTTACCTACACCAATCGATTGTAAAACTATTTCTTCGTTAAATGACGATGCTTGCAATTGTTTGATAATTTCAATCTCTGCACGTTGCATGTCGTTTACGCACAATGTACTTACGGGTGAATTGTTTTTACTCTTATTCTGTGATCTAAGTGTGTCCTTTAGTTTTAAGCAAATGCTAAAGGCTCGCTTTGCGTGATACCAATCAGAAAAATATTCTAAGCGTTCAATCAGAGACGCAAATTCAATAACATCCATCTTAGTAGAAAATGCTTTCACTATTCATATTTCGGGATCATTAAGTGTCAAATTGGGTTTATTCGCATCTGCGTCGAAAGATTGAAGTGTCCATAAAAATTTCGGTCCGGTATTTGCGCTTGCCCCTCGTGAGGCTTCATCTGCAGGGTTTTCCTTAGTGTCTACATATTTCCACTGTGTTGGACTAGAGTGTTCTCTAATCTGTTGCACTCGATTTGCTACAAATACGTGAAATCTTCGGTTATCGTTCGCAATATAACCAAGAACGATATTGCTATCAGTCCAAAACCACTCAGTAATGTTCTCGTATTGAAGTTCTTGTTTCAGTAGTTGACTTATTCTGACTGATACTAGAGCGGCTGACAATTCCAAACGAGGAATTGTTAATAAACAACGCGGAGTAACTCTGGCTTTTCCCATTAGAAGTGTACAATGAATAAGTCCATTTTCATCAATTAATCAGAGGTACGAGCATTGTCCATAACCTAAAGTGCTAGCATCAGAAAAATGATGAAGTTCGCATACTGTTATATTTCCAAAGTTATTCGGTTTAACACATCGCTGAATTTCTAGCTGCGCTAGATTCTGGATGTCATTTCGCCACTGCTGCCATCTTTGTATCAAAGTTTCAGAAGGCGGTTCGTCCCAATCAATTTGATCGCTACAACATTCTTGTAGAATCTGTTTTCCCAGAAGTACGAAAGGAGAAAGAAATCCCAAGGGATCATACACGGAACTTAACGTTGAAAGTGAGTGGTTTGTTCGCAAGTTCAATGTGAAATTGAAAAGAATCAGATTCGATACACCACTGTATGCCTAGAGTTTTTGTAATCGGCAGTTTGTCATTTAATAAATCTAAGTTCTTGAGATCCTTTGCTCTATCTTCGATCGGTATTTGATTCAAAACGTCTTTTGAGTTTGACTGAAACTTGTGCAATCTTAAACCTCCTTTGTTACACATATCCTGACTTCGTTTGACTAAGCTTACGGCATCATCGACGGAAGCAACAGACTTCAAACCGTTGTCTACGTAAAAATCATTTCATAAAAGTCTGAAATATCTGATCCAAACTCATCTTCGTAATCGTCAGCAACTCTTTTCAGACCAAAGTTGGCACAACCCGGAGATGAAGCGGCTCCGAATAAGTGAATGTTCATACGATATTCTATAGGATCTCCATGAAGATTGTCATCTTTCCACCACAAAAATCTCAAGTAGTCTCTATGATCTTTATTTACGTTGAATTGAAGAAACATTTGTTCAATATCACAAATCACTGCGATTTGTTCTTTCCGAAATCTACACAGTACTCCTATAAGAGTGTTCGTTAGGTCAGGTCCTTGTAACAAATGATCATTCAAAGAATGACCTTGATATCTAGCACTACAGTCAACTACAACACGCACTTTGTCAGGTTTTTGGGTATGGTATACCCCATGATGAGGTATATACCATACATGACCATCGTTATACTGTTCAGACGATTCAACCTTTTCTACATAACCCTTTTCGATAAAGTCATTCATGCTTGTAAAGTAATGATTACGATAGGTTTTATCCCTCTGAAGACGTCCTTTTAATTGATTTAAACGTGTTACTGCAATATTCTTGTTGTTCGGTAGAATAGGCTGGTTTTTATCTTTGAACGGCAGTGGCATAACGTAATGTCCATTTTCAACACTTATACCTTCATTAAGAATAGAAATAAATCTTTTATCATCAAAAGAAAATGAAATCTTGTTCACGTTTCTGTCTGAAAAGTCAAGTTCCATCATGCGGCAACTTCACTTGGAATTATTTCCTAACGCTCGAACCAAACGAAAAATAAACATGTTCTGAATCTCCACTTTTATTTCCTCTAATTGATAATTCATTCGGAACCTCAAGAGTTAGAGTTCAGTGACTGAATCCTATCGAGTCGCAGTTGTCTATTTGCAAGGGATCAACTATAACAACGATTCCCCATCCTAAATCGGTTTTCTGTCCATACGGTCCGTTATCAATTGAAGGTATGACCTCACGTGGAATAAGTGCACGAGGACAATTGTAACCAATCAATAGTCCAAACTCACAATCTCTGACGGGCATCAACTTTTCTGCAATGTTTTGATAATATTGATGAGATTGATAATGAAGATATTCAATTGAGAATTAATCACCAACTTTTCTTGAAACTTTATTGATGGAAATCAGGGGAAAAGTATTTCTTACTCCAGTTACAAAAGAGGAATCTGAAAAAGGAAACAAATTTACGAAATGAAATTATACAGTTAGAGGATAATGTTGATGAACTTTCAATAACTAAACTTGAGAGCAAAAAACTGAACTTGAACAATTACGTATTAAAAGTTAAAGGGTAAAATAGTCAGATCACGTGTTCAATGGATAGAGGAAGGAGAAAACCAACAAATTATTTTTGTGGATTGAGTCAAAAATTTTATGAGTAAAATTATACCAAAAATTGTAAGAGATAATGGGAAATACTTACTGATCAGAACAATATTTTAAAAGAAGTAAAACTTTTCTACGAAAATTTATATCAGAAGAGAGATAACTCAAGTTCAGTAGCTGATCTGAAGGAAGATCTTGAAAAAGGTAAATGTCCCAATACTTTCTAGTGATAAAGAGGAAGAGCTTCGATGGTAGAATCACAATCAAAGAGGCTGAGCAGGCTTTAAAAAATATGAAAATGATAAAACTCCTGGCTCTGATGGCTTTTCAACTGAATTTTTAAATTTTTGGAGAGATCTCCAGTTTTTGTGGTTGAATCTCTGAATTATGGTTCAGAACAGGGAGAATTGTCAATAACACAAAAGCAAGGAATTATTACTTGTCTTCCAAAAGGAAATAAACCTCGTCATTTTTTGAAAAATTGGCGTCCTATTTCACTTTTAAACACTGCCTATAAAATTGGATCAGCAGTAATTGCAAATAGATTTAAGAGTGTCCTTGACAAACTTATTAATTTAGATCAGACTGGTTTTATTAGTGGGAGGTACATGGGAGAAAATATAAGGCTTTTATATGATATCATGCAATACACAGAAGACCATGAAATACCTGGACTCTTGTTGTTAATTGATTTTGAAAAAGCTTTTGATTCAATTTCTTGGGATTTCTTGCTAAATGTTTTAAAGTTCTTTAATTTTGGGGAATCAATTATCAACTGGATAAAAGCGTTTTATAATAATATCAAGTCTGCAGTGATACAGGGGGGTAACCTTTCAGAATTTTTTAACATAGGTCGGGGCTGTCGACAAGGCGATCCACTTTCACCGTATCTTTTCATCCTATGTGCTGAGATTCTTGCACTAAAGATTAGAGGAAATAAGGAAATTTGTGGTATTGAAGTTACTCAAGTTGAGCATAAGTTGTCACAGTTTGCTGATGACACTTCATTGATTTTAGATGGTAGTGAAAACTCTTTATATGAATCCTTATCTGAATTGGACTGCTTTGCAAAAATATCTGGTTTAAATATGAAGTTTTTCAAAAACACAAGTTATTTGGGTTTGAAGTAAAAGTATAGCAAGAAATTTTATGTCCGGATGTAAACCTTTCATGGGGAGAGACAACTTTTAAATTACTTGGTATAAATTTTGATGTTGACTTAGAAAATATCGTCAACATCAACTATAAGGATAAAATTACACAGATTAAGAACATAATAAAACAGTGGCTAAAAAGAAACCTTACAGTAATAGGTAGAATAACTGTGATAAAAACTCTTGTTTTACCTATTTTAAACCACCTTATTATTTCTTTGCCTAATCCTTCTGACAGTGTATTCCGAAAAATTAATGAAATTTTTTATACATTTGTATGGAACTCTCCTATACATAGAGTGAAGAAGGACGTATTGATTAAAGAATATTTGGAGGGAGGATTAAAAATGATAGATCTTTATAGTTTTACTATGGCACTCAAATCATCATGGATAAGAAGGTTTTTTCAGAGAGATAATAAGTGGCAAAGTATTTTGATGTCTGATATTGATAAAATAAACTTTTAATTGTGGTGTTCAGTATATCAAACAAGTTAGTTTATTAATCAAAAACAATTTTGGAAAGATGTATTCAGAGCATGGGAAATGATTATTGATAAAGAGAGAAATTTGGACTATGATTATTTTTATCAAGTCCTATTTGGTTTAACAATATGATCAAAATTGGTAATAAACCTGTTTTTATCAACATTGGTTTAATCATGGTATACAATATGTAAATGATGTAATAGATGAACATGGATTTTTATTTCATTAGAAATGTTACAGCAATGTTATGATATCAATGTAAATTTTTTGAATTACATGAGTGTTATTTCTGCTATTAAAAAAGCAGCAAATAATTACAAAAAAGATACATATAAGTTATGTTGTCCATTTATTCCAGCTTGCTTACAAGTCTTTTTTAAAAGTAGAAAAGGTTCTAAAGATATGTATAAAATACTCATTAATAACAATGTAACTCCAACAGGACAACTGAAGTGGGGTGAAATATTAGGCGAAGATCTCATTTGGAAACATATATTCAAACTACCTTTTACAGTCACTGTCAATACCAAACTACAGTGGCTTCAGTACAGAATCAACCACAGAATTCTTGCCACAAATAAATTTTTATGTAAAATCAAACTTATTGATAACCCTTTATGTACTTTTTGTAAATTAGAAGACGAAACTGTTGAACATATCCTGTGGAATTGTGAGATTATCCAAAATTTTCTACAAGATATTGATTATTGGTTTTTATCTGGTGGGGTAAGCCTGCCATTGAATAAGTTAAATTTTATTTTTGGAGATATATCAAAAATTCGAAAAGGTGACCCATATAATTTGATTTTTCTATACACGAAACAATATATATACAACAGTAGATGTTTTTTAAAAGATCTTTCACTCAGTGCCATTAAAGAAAAGCTAAAATATATGTACAATTTAGAAAAATAATGGCAGTCAAAAATAAAAGACAAGATCACTTTGATACCATGTGGAATGCATTTAAAGAATTATTTTAATAATTCATTTTGTTATTTATTTTTACAAATACTTATTGTCAAACATAACATAATATATTATTTAATCTTATAGCACAATTTATTAATATCTACTGAAATCTTACAGGATATTTTTAACCTCTTCCTTTTCATAAAATAATTTACCCTTCTCATGTGGTACATAGTACTGCATACACATTTAACTCTAATTTTCTTTTCTTTCCGTAATTTTATTCTCTTTTCATATATACATAAAATGAATTTTCAGCAATGCTTATTGTTACAGATAAATAGATATTCAAATGTATTGCTAATATTACTATATGTATGTTTGATGTGTTGTATTTGTTGTAATTCTTGAAAATAATAAAAAAAAAAAAAAAAAAAAAAAAAAAAACTTTTCTGCAATGTGTTCTAAATATGACCATCGACGTGCCATTTCAGCTGTCGGAACATGAGATCGGTTTGCTGGCATGATGTCACGTGTAAATACGTTTGAAGCGGTATTTTAACTTCACTGTCAAATCCCTTACCATTAGCCCTTTTATTTTATGACTGTCAACGATATGATTTTCTGCATGCATTGTAGAAAGTGAGAGTTTAACATCTGTTCCACAGAGTCTTAACGCACGGCGTGTTTCATCTAAAATAAAAGTAGTGTCTGACTGTGTGTCTAGTAAAGCATAAACTAGTCTTTCATTCTCGGGATCGTCTGAATGCGACACATAAACTGGCACAATCATAGAACTTTTGCAACTTGCTTTTGTATTGTTCATGAATACGGCTCCAGTCTGTGACTTACAATTTTCCATGGTGCCAGGTTTATCCTTGTTGACAAAAATTATCGGTTTTTGAAAGTCACCATGTAAAGACGTTGGATGAAACCTTGAACATACCTCACACTTTTTACGTTTTTGACATTTCTTCGATGTATGTCCGTACCCAAGACAACTAAAACAAAGTCCATTTTCTTTCGCAAAGTTCTTTCGCTCGTTCACTGATTTCCCAAGAAACTGATAACATGAATCGATGAAATGACCAGTTTTCTTACAGAATGTACATGTTTGATCTTTGTTGTAACTATTATTGTTTTTATCAGGCTCTCGTGAAGTTTCTGTTGCAAGAACATTTCTACGCTGATTATCATATTTACCACGCTGAAATCGATTTGTCGTAAACTTGTCACTAGTGCTATTTGTAGTTTCTGATCTGACCGACTGTATCGACGTTACCGGGTCGTTTGCTATGATTGCTTCCTTTTCTACAAAATCTACAAATGTTTGAAATGAAGGAAATTCACGCTTATCTTCTTTGTGCTTCTCAACGATTCTGGACCATCGTGTTACAACCCAATCCGGTAGTTTTGACAAAAGTTTTCGATTTTCTCTATTGTCATTTAACGCGTTCAATGTTCCCATAGTTTTCATCGCAGACAAACACTGTTTAAGAAAGTCAGAAAATTTTCTTAGAGCAATATTGTCTCTAGACGGTACTTTCGCCAATTATCGAGTCTATCACGGAATGCATTGCTGATAATAAACGGATCACCGTATCTCTTCTCAATGAGTTCCTTTGCATCATCGTAAGTGTCTTCAGTAGACAATACAAGAAAATTTTCAATTACCTCTCGCACTGAATCTCCAACATACTTTCAAGTAATGTATACGCTCAAAGGTCGGAATTTTCGTTGCTCAATAAGAGTTTGGAATGATGATTTCCACGCAGGATATTTTAAAGGATCACCAAAAAGACTGATGGTCGGTGGCGGCAGCCGACTAAGACTCACTTGTTCGGCGAGTGATTTCGTAAGGTCTTCAATTTGAACGTATTGTCCTGTAACATTAGCAGTGATTACATTCTGAGATATAAATGTTATAGCTGATGGATTAAGAGTTGCGGAACTTACGCTTGTCACAACTGGCGTAGATTTTACGTTGGTTACAACTGGTTCAGAACGCATGTGTGTCACTACTGGCACAGAACTTTCACTTTGTACAAATGACTGACTTACATTCAATGCAGACTGATCTCATATTAATGGACGGACGTTGGGTGTAGACTTAGCTTGCCTAGATTGATCGACATTTGAGACGAATCGACCTTGACCTTGTAGACTTACAGTCGGGACAGAATGACCTTGAACTGGATACTTGTAATTTATATTGTGTATTGACTGAACTTGATCATGGTCAATATTCAACTTCTTCGGTACTGTTGACCTTGGCAGAGTAGTTACAAAATCATCATCCTTATCCTTAATATTTTCAATAATGTCAGTATCTACTTTAGCATCCGGATTAATGTGTTGAAGAAATTTATCGAGAATATTAGCTTGCGGAAGTGATTTCTTTAATTCATCTAAATCTGAGCCTTGACTAGCTTTATCGATTACATCTAGCTTGGCTTCGGTAGCCTCTAGTTCACGTATCGTTTGTATCCTTTCCAATTCTAATTTTGCCTTCGCCTCGATTTCAATGTACTTTATTTTGCCTTCAAGTCTGCGGCTCGCGAAGCAGTTTGTGACCGTTGTGATGCACTTGATCTATGTGAATGAGATGAATGACTAGACCTTGACTTACATGTATATGAACCTCTAGTTTCTACATTGTCTCTATCAATTTCCTGAACACGAGTCGTTATCCTTTTCATGAGATCTGCGTGATAGTTTTCACAAGTTTCGTATCGCTTAAATATCTCAGTGTCACTAATTAATTCAGAATGACCATGTGACTCACTTTCATTTTCGATAAGATTTGATAATTGTTTATAAACACTTGTTAAATGATTCATGTTTTCAACTAATATATTTCGATGTTCGCGAATGATATTTGTGTCTTTAGTGTCACTTAATTGTACTTCTATTTTGTTTGACCATGACTTCCATGAGGAAACGGCCTTCCGAAAGTTTTTCTGTAAAGTATCAACTTGCCACAAAAAACCCTTATCTGTTAAACTTCGCTGTCATGTGCTAGTGCGAGTTACACCGCTAGCCTCACATATATCACCCTCGACATCGCCTCGGGACATCATGTTTAATTATTTCAAAATTTCAAGTTATCAACAAAAGGATTTAAGCAACATAAAATTGTCAACATGTAGTTTCAATCTGTAATTGGTCATCAAATGGACTCTTCAAATCTGTGTCGCAATCGTTCACACATCAGACAGGTCAATGATGTAGAGTTCTTACTGTAGCTGTGTGGGCGTCGCAAAATAATACACTGAAAGTTCTGATACTTTATTCATGTCGCAATTGTCAAATAAACATACAGTGCATCGCATACATTCACCCAGTTGTCTAACATTATACAAAGTTCATGGACTAGTATATGTTGTTACGCAGGTTTACGTAAGAACTGAAAGTAGACAAAAAAGAACCATAAATAATTTTCAATGCAAAACCCTGTTGCATACCAAATATATAAACAAATCGCAGTATAACCTTACACAAATCGCAGTATAACCTTACACAATATCATTATGACTATGCGAATATATCAATTATGCATATTAAAAGACATTTATTACATTAATAACGTTCAAATTACCTCTTTGGGCCATTAACATGTCAAAATATGTGTAGCATCGTGATTCATTTACGGGAATCTGATGTATGGGGGAAAGAAACGCCGATTTACTACTTAGCTTCTAATCGTAATATGTATCTTACTCCTAATCAATGTACGACGGTAACAATCAAATCTTAAGAAAAGAATCTAGAATCTGCTTAATTTTTGTTAATGACCTTTTATGAGCTATTGAAGTTTTCTATGAAAAGAAAAGTAGGTGATATGAGGCAATATATTTTACACTGTATTGTAGAAAAAACCCAAGGAGTCCGAACATCTGACAAAAATTCCTAAACCTGATATGACTACGTCCTTAATCAAATATATTTTGGGTAAACAAAATGTTGAAGCTGGGTATATTTGTTTTGCATTGTGACAATTTTAATTTTATTGATTTACTCATATTGTATTTACCTTTTCAATGCTAAAGTAATGTTTATTTATCTGTATATTTTTATCTCTTAAACTTAACAAGCTTGATAAATATCAGATTATTTGTCATCAAATTTTCTTTTCAGGTAAAAGATGGTAAAATTAATCTAAATCCTTACCCAGACATGGTGATCACTCTGACTACACTGACCACTGGTCAGAAAGGCAGTCATCCGGATCCACCACCAGATAAATCTTTCCCATTCCCATATACAGAAAATTTTGAAGGTAAGATTGTAGCAGGAACAATTCTGCTGAAGATTCAGGGATGCGGACCACAGCGTGTTCTAGTTTGTGAACTGATTTAAACAGAGACGATGGATGCCAAATGTAAAAGCACTATCTAAATATCTAAATGAATGAAACCAAAACGGTGAAAACAATATATAATTTATTTCACAAGTACAACTTTTATCATGAAATTTAAATGTAAAGAATGGAGCATTCAATGACTTCAATGTTACCCGTATCAAGTTAGCATGTTGCAGATGCACTAACTTTAAAGGGAGATTGGCCACAGCTTTCCTAGGTTGGGCTGAACATCAGTCCTCAGACAATTTGACATAATAATTCCAAACCAATTATATGAAATGTACAAGTTTTCCAAAAAGGTTATAAATGATTTGCAGCAATGCAAACTCTAAACTTTAGAATATAAATACATGTCTTTAACCAATGAATTCAAAATACCAATATCTATTCAATTTAACAAATATGTACTGAATAAGCATCAAGTAAATTATAAAATAAAGAAATATGAATTTAGAGTTTAAACAAGGGAAATAACAATTATACAATAATGCTGTCTGCCACAAGATTTCTGCGCAAATGGATTTAATATTTGTATCCTGCTTTATGGATTATCAGGGAATATAGTTATTTGTTTTGTTTAGTACCTTCAACCATAAGCAGCAGTCACTGACTATCTGTCAGCAGGACACATATATTAGATTTTCCTGTCAAAATTCACAACTTCTCCAAAATAATTATGATTTCAGAATACAATGACACAGAACAGCCAAAATATATGGCTCAGCAGTTAGGATGCTTTGAAGTGCACAAATCTAATGATAGTAACCATGGCAATGTGTTACGTCAGATGGTTCTTGAGCAGCCAGTTTACTGGAATGCTGCAGACAGATTAAAACGTACAGCTAACTTAATTGGGGATTATTCTTGGTAGGTATAAAACTGACCTCCCTGTCACCATGGCTACATTTATTACTGATGGTAGTATATGTCTAGCCTGTGGTTAAAGTTGCAGAATGTCAGACATGCTAATCAAGTGGTAGGGATGGCATAAACAATTGGTGTAAAGATTTATATTTCAAAAAGAATAAGTCCTGGATGATTAATATCTTGAATGCAGATGCCTTATTTCAGATGTTTCCATCTTGCATTGTCTTTGAACTCATTTTCATGGTTTAACAACTACTTGAAAAAAAGTGGTATGGATTTTTAAATAACATGATTTTCTCACTTATTATGAGTGATAAAACAACTATATTTGGTATACTGTGGATTCATTTTTTCCGGGATACCAATTTTCGTGGATTGAGGGAAATTTGTATTTTCGTGGACATTTGATTTCATGGTTTTGCCAAAGTCTGCATAACAGCCTGTTACAAATGTATACTTCGTTGAACATTTAGATAAATGCGATAAATTTACGTTTTCCCACGAAATCCATGAAAATATAAGATATAACAGTGTCAGCAAATGCTAAGACAAGGGAAATAACTTGAAAAATGTTTTGTGTTTAACTGTGTAATATAATTCTATAGGGAAGATATAACAGTGTCAATAGATGCTAAGATAGGGGAGATAACTTGACAAATTGTATGATATAACTTATAGGGAAGATGTAACAGTGTCAGTAGATGCTAAGACAGGGGAGATAATTTGATAAATGTTTTGTGCTTTTAACTGTATGATATTATTCGATAGGGAAGATATAACTGTGTCAGTAGTTGCTAGGACAGGGGAGATAATTTGACAGTTATTTCATGTTTAACTGTATGATATAATTCTATAGGGAAGATATAACTGTTGTCAGTAGATGCTAGGACAGGGGAGATAATTTGACAATTATTTCATGTTTAACTGTATGATATAATTCTATAGGAAGATATAACAGTATCAGTAGATGCTAAGACAGGGAGATAATTTGTAAAATTGTATGATATAACTTTATAGGGAAGATGTAACATTGTCAGTAGATGCTAGGACAGGGGAGATAATTTGACAATTATTTCATATTTAACTGTATGATATAATTCTATAGGGAAGATATAACAGTGTCGGTAGATGCTAAGACAGGGGAGATTAATGGTACAACTGGAGTATTCCTTGCAGCCAGGGTGGATAGAGGTGGTGTGAAAACAGGAGGGGCTTTAGGGGTATTCTTCTACTTTTATCCTTCCTTACAAATGTACAAGTTGACCTCTGACATTGGTAAGTGCATATTAAGTCTTTGGGTATAAATAACATTCACTTCATAAAAAAAAAAAAATATTGTTGCATGTTCTTATATGATCTACTGTGAATGATATATAATTCATTTGTAGCCATTTTTTAAAACTAAATTTAAAAGGAAAATCTTGTCATGAAAGCTTTAGTATAAATTACTGTCAATTCATATGATTTTTAGATGGAAATTAAAAACCTTGTAAACTTCTATACAACAATAAGACTAATATTAAGTAATATTTGTTAAGATCATATATCTGAGATACATGTATTTGTAATTTCAGGTGGTAAATCATTGTTGAAGTCAGGAGTAGCACAAATGGCCAACAAGGGTTGGAATACATTAAAATTAATACTACAGGTAAGATAAAAAAAGAGGTGTAAGATACCAAGGGTACAGTCAAAACTAGATAAAAAAGAGGTGTAAGATACCAAGGGTACAGTCAAAACTAGATAAAAAAAGAGGTGTTAGAAACCAAGGGTACAGTCAAAACTAGATAAAAAAAGAAATGTTAAATACCAATGGTACAGTCAAAACTAGATAAAAAAAAAGAGGTGTTAGATACCAAGGGTACAGTCAAAACTAGATAAAAAAAGAGGTGTTAGATACCAAGGGAACAGTCAAAACTAGATAAAAAAAGAGGTGTTAGATACCAAGGGTACAGTCAAAACTAGATAATAAAAAAAAGAGGTAAATGATAACAAGGGTACAGTCAAAACTAGATAAAAAAAAAGAGGTGAAAGATACCAAGGGTACAGTCAAAACTAGATTTAAAAAGGTGTTAGATACCAAGGATACAGTCAAAACGAGATTAAAAAAGAGGTGTTAGATACCAAGGGTACAGTCAAAACTAGATAAAAAAAGAGGTGTAAGATACCAAGGGTACAGTCAAAACTAGATTAAAAAAGAGGTGTTAGATACCAAGGGAACAGTCTAAACTAGATAAAAAAAGGTGAAAAATACTAAGGGTGCAGTCAAAACTAGATAAAAAAAAGGTGAAAGATACCAAGGGTACAGTCAAAACTAGATAAAAAGAGGTGTTAGATACCAAGGGTACAGTCAAAACTAGATAAAAAAAGAGGTGAAAGATACCAAGGGTACAGTTAAAACTAGATGAAAAAAGAGGTGTTAAATACCAAGGGAACAGTCAAAACTAGATAAAAAAGAGGTGTAAGATACCAAGGGTACAGTCAAAATAAACTGACAATGCCATGGTAAAAAATGAAAGATGATGAAGAAACAAATAAATTCACAAAACACTCCATAGAAAACTAAAAACTAAGCAGCTTATATCCAATCAAAAAACTCGGTTGATCTAAAAATGCTCTGGATGAGTAAGCAGATCCTGCTCCACTAGAGGCACCCGTCATGTTGCTCATGGTAAGTAAAAATTCAGCGATTAGTCTCATTTTGTGTTTCACAATCTGTGACACAAATATCCCGTAACCGTCAATCAAATCGTGATGGCATCCATAAAACTTTTAACAAGTCCAATTGAAAATCTCTGAATTCTGAATGCTGAGTAAAGATGTTTCCATGAAATAATAAACTTGCTTCAACCCTTCTTGAAACAACACCAAAACTATGATTATAGGATTAAACAGGATTTTACATGATTTTAGACCAAGCATTAATTCACTTTTTTTTAAAATGAGACAGTTGAATAAATTCAAACCTTACTTAACTCTTACTGATGGGACTGTCAGGGCACTGAGACATGAATGTATATCTTGCCATAAAATATCTAAATTGTTCTGTGACAACTTGACAGTGGTTTATTTTCTCATTTAGTCATGACCTTTGAACCATCTTCTTTGTATATTTCAGGGATATCAGGTTGAAGGATATCTAAATGGGCAATATTTATTTGAATCTGACATACAGAATGTACCTTTGACAGGATTTGTTGGTTTTGGTACCTCTGATTATGGTTATGCTGAATATGATAATCTGGCTATATATAACTTGGAAAAAGTTACACCACATAACAATCCAGATATACTGTACTTTATACCAAGATAGTAACCATAGCAATAATTTTATAACCTTAAAAGCAAAATTTTATCAAGACTTTTTATGCAACTACAGAAACTATTACATGTTATTGTTTTGAGAAATGTTGCTATAATGATTTGATTGAAGAAATTTTATTGTGCCATATATTAACTTGCTAAATAACCTTGCCAAAAAGGTCATCGTTAACCAGGTTTTAAAGTGCTTATTAATACAGTGAAGTAAGGGCAGCTGGACAGTTTCAGTACATTTACTTTAGGAACCATTCAACCAATGTTTTTCAAAATTAAATATGTTGTTACTGCTGGTCATGTTCAATATTGAGGTCAAGTTCAATATTGACAATTTTCACCTTTACCATTCAGGAGTTATGCTCCTTGTTAGATATGAAAATAGGCACAAAACATGACAGGTCAATCAAGTCCAAAAGTACCTTCAAAATACAGAAAACCGTGTTTGCTGTCAATTTGATAGCTCATTTCTTGTTTACTACTATTTTCATTTACATCAATCTGTAATTAAGTACAGCTCTTTGTAAGAACCAGGCAGAGTGCAATTTATGAAGGTTTCAGATTTTATCTATAATTGGCCTTGTAGAAGAAGTAAATGAATAATGCTCAAAAAATAATTTTCAGTGGGAAAATATGAGTGGTTGCCATGGTAACGGACACTCTATTTTTTGGTTGTTAAGCGTGGTAAAATCTTTCGAAAATCAGCTAAATCACTAGAATTCAGAGCCTGATTATGAATAGAATCATGCATTTTTCATTAATGTTCATATGTAACATCAATCTAACTTGGTTTAAGCTTCATTTTAGTGAAGATTGCATGTCAACCAAATTTGTAAATTTTTTGAAAAATTTTGCCAAAAAATGCATATTTTCAACTTTTCTGAAATAGGGAATTTTTGCGAAATTATTAAATTTTCTGTGGTGTTTTTCAGAAAAGTGCAAATTTATACAGAATAGTTAGCACTGTAGTTATGAAGTTTGGATACTACTTTACCAAATTAGAAAGAAAAATGCGTGGGACTTTCTTTCATTTTATCACCATAGCAACCGATTTTTTCCTTGGAAACAGAGTTTTTATTTGCAGAATATTGCAGTTTAAGAGCTTAAATGTCCTTAATTGTCAGCTGAAGCACACTTCTTATCCCTCTGAAATCCCCCTCCTCTCCTTTAAGATAGTAACCATGTAAAAAGGTATCCTTACCTATTAGGTTGAATCTTCAAAAAAAAATGGTTTTGCTACTCTCAACGTTTTTTTAACCTTTACATGAATTACGCCCCTATTTTCTGTATCTGTCTCTGTAACCTTTACAAAAGACTTTGCATTAATCCCGATATTTGGAATGAAACCACTAAGCTGATAATGTCTGCATAAATACAAGATTAATAACAGTAATAATTTGAAGACAAATTCCACACATGGTCTTATTCAATTAACTGCAACACTAGAATCAGCGCAGTACATATCAATCTTATTTTTTTTCTTTGTAACTATCAATGCTTTCTAGTCCCAACAAGTTATATTCTTTCATGAATACAAGACTTTAGTGTCCCATGTGAAATAAAAGAACAAATTTCCAATGTCCCGTGCATTGCACACATTTGATTTCAAGGTACAAGGGCAAAAACTAAAATAAACACTTTTATGGCGCGCATGAATTGGGGGTAGCAGGTTTAACCCATGTCCGTCAGTACAATAGTCGTCACAAAGTTGGTTTCCATTTTATAGTTTTAGTTTGCCTCAACCAAATCTTATGAAACATATATACACAATGCTTATTACCACAAAACAGAGATCAAGTTTGAATTTTGTTGGTGCCACTGCATGTCAACTGTATAATTTGCCTTAAAGTGACCACCTTATGAGAACCTTTCTAGAGCCCTTTTTTTCTGTCATACATACCATATAATATTTTTCGGCTTTCATTTAGATTTTTTTCATCTTTTCTGTTAATTTAAAAAAGGAGATGTGGTATAATTGTTAATGAGACAACTCTCTACAAGAGACCAACATGACACAGAAATTAACAACTATAGGTTATCATACGGCATACAACAATGAGCAAAGATTATGCTGCAAACTCAGCTGTAAAAGGTCCCAAAATAACAATGTAAAACAATCCAAACAAGAAAACCTAACGGCCGAACTTTGGTGTTGGGTTTATATCAATTAACATAACCTCCCTTTAGTTTTTCATGAATTTGTGATATGACATTGAGAAGTTATTGAAATTTATTCTTTGAAAAAGCAACGGGCGTAACATGCGCTCATGGCGCAGCTGTTTATTTTTATTTTATGGAACTACACCACTTTCAAAGTCTAGGATCAGCCCTTTAAGGTATGAGTACATTTGAACTGTGCAGTATATCTGAGGTAGTTAATGTACACCTTAGCATTGCATTATCCTGATTGTAGCACAGCAATAACAAAGAGATTTTACCTTTGTTATGTGTGAAGTGTTCTTAAAAGACCATGACTTATATGTTTTCTTTTGGTCAGTCCGTCCATCTGTCTGTCCTTGTCACTGCAGTTTCAGTTTGGGAATGCTTAAACCAAATGTTTCTATTATTGGTTTGTAAGCTTATATTTATAAGTGAGATTTCAAGTTGAGTCTCTTGCTGTTTGGATTAAATTTGTGAAAGTTATTGTGCTAGGAAAATTAGAATTTTGCCAAAATTTCATAATTTCTTCCCATTGGTGAAGGACATTATATTGTCAGAACAATACTTTCAAAAATTACATGGACCTTCACAAAAGCTAGAATGTGCTATTGCAATTCCCATGAAGTCCATCATCTGTTAGTAACATTTCATGAATAATTATAGATTACCAGATTGAAACCAAATGTTGTTAACAAATATACGGAACACTGAGGATAATTCTAAACAGAAAGTCCATAAGCAAATGACAGATCAAAAGCTAAAACACATCAAACAAATGGATAAAAACTGTCATTTATTACTGACTTGGTACAGGCATTTTCTTATGTAGAAATTGGTAGATTAAACCAGGTTTTATAGCTAAACCTCTCAATTTTCCTTATATGGATTTATGAAAGATTCAAACAAAAACTACCAAACCTCCACTTCTCCCCCAAAATGCTACAGTGTATATATTCAAATTTGTTGAGTCTTCTCAAGGAGCAAAGACAGGACTGAGAGTTAAACAGATTAAAGCATGCAGTTATATTCCCATTAGAAAAATGAAAATTATTAACATAATTTTTTACATAAAATTATATTATATATATTTGATTGGATGTTGTTATGGGTGATATTTCTTACCATGGCAACTGTTGTAATAATTCTTAGCCGTTGTAGTTTAGATTTAGAGTATATATATGCTTCTATGTGTTTTCATAAAGGTTTGGAAACAATTGAGAATATTGAATTCCCTATACTGCAGAAGTCAACAAATAATAATGCTGTTTCCAAAGGGAAAATACGTTAATATGGTGATAAAATTCAAGAAAGCCCCACGCAATATTCTATTTATTTTGGTCAAGTAGTATTCAAACTTTGTTACTACAATGCTAGCTATGCTTTACTTATTTACACTTTTCAATAAAAAAAAAAACACATGAGAAAATTTGATAATTTCACAAAACTCCATGATTTAGAAAAAATGAAAATAAGTGTTTTTTTTTGTATATTTTAACAAAAAATCTAAAAGTAGGGTTGAACTGCAATCTTAAGGGAGTTCGCTTCTCAGTTTCAAATTAATTAACTTTTCAAAACACTAGTTAATATCGATAATGGATTAATAAAGGAATCAAAAGATTTAAAAAAATGTACAGGTCAATGTGCTTGTTTTCGAGATATTAGCCATTAGAATTTTGGCGGAAAATATTCTCTCTTGACTTTTCATAGCTTTATCCATGACAAGTTTACATTCTCAAAAACTTTTAAAGAATAATTGAAATTTTATAAGACTTTTACAAATGGCTTATCATTATACATGTAAAAGATTTATAAAAAGAAAAATGTGGGTCAATGGCCAATTTTTTTTAGGCATTCAAATGAATAAAACCAGAGGTTTCTGAAAATCTGACAAAAATCCCAAAACATGACAAGCGAACTTCCTTAACTAAGCTCTGAAGCTAAAACCTAGTATCGATGTTATATATGAAATTTCAGGAAAAAAATGATTTTATTTATAATCAGGCTCTCCGACCAAACGTTATCTTTTCAAGAATCTACATGTACGATATTTTTATACGACCGCAAAAAATTTTTGTGGTCGTATATTGGTATGACGTTGGCGTCGTCGTCGTCGTCGTCGTCGTCGTCGTCGTCGTCCAAAGACACATTGGTTTTCGCACTCTAACTTTAGTTTAAGTGAATGGATCTCTATGAAATTTTACCATAAGGTTCAATACCACAAAAGGAAGGTTGGGATTGATTTTGGGGGTTATGGTACCAACAGTTAAGGAATTAGGGGCCAAAAAGGGGCCAAAAATAAGCATTTTGGTAACTTCCAGACATAACTTGTGTGTTAGTGTATGGATCTCTCTGACATTGTACCACAAGGTTCCATATCACAAAGGGAATACTGGGATTGATTTTGGGGGTAATTGCCTCAAAATTTTAGGAATTAAGGGCCAAAAAAGGGGCAAAAAACAAGCATTTTTCTAGTTTCATGACAATAACTTGTGTGTTAGTGTATGGATCTTTCTGAAATTGTACTACAAGGTTCCATATCACAAAGGAAAAGCTGGAATTGAGTTTGGGGGTAATTGCCCAAAACGTTTAGGAATAAGGGGCCAAAAAGGGGCCAAATATAAGTATTTTTCTAGTTTCCAGACAATTACTTGTGTTCAAGTGTATGGATCTCTCTGAAATTGTACTGCAAGGTACCATACCACAAAGGGAAGGCTGGGATTGATTTTGGGGGTAATTGCCTCAAAATTTTAGGAATGAGGGGCCAAAAAGGGGCAAAAAACAAGCATTTTTCTAGTTTCAGGACAATAACTTGTGTTTAAGTGTATGGATCTTTATGAAATTGTTCCACAAGGTTCCATGTCACAAAGGGAAAGCTGGGTTTGAGTTTGGGGGTAATTGCCCTAAACATTTAGGAATTTGGGGCCAAAAAGGAGTTTTGGTCCCAACAGTTTAGGAATTAGGGGCCAAAAGGGTCCAAAATTAAACTTTGTTTGATTTCATCGAAAATTGAACTATAGGGGTTCTTTGATATGCCGAATCTAACCGTGTATTTAGATTCTTAATTTTTGGTCCCGTTTTCAAATTGGTCTACATTAAGGTCCAAAGGGTCCAAAATTAAACTTAGTTTGATTTTAACAAAAATTGAATTCTTGGGGTTCTTTGATATGCTGAATCTAAACATGTACTTAGTTTTTGATTATGGGCCCAGTTTTCAAGTTGGTCCAAATCGGGGTCCAAAATTAAACTTTGTTTGATTTCAACAAAAATTGAATATATGGGGTTCTTCGATATGCTGAATCTAACCATGTATTTAGATTTTTGATATTCGGGCCCAGTTATCAAATTGGTCCACATTGAGGTTTAGAGGGTCCAAAATTGAACTTTATTTGATTTCATAAAAAATTGAATTCTTGGGGTTCTTTGATATGCTGAATCTAACCATGTATTTAGATTTTGGATATTGGAATACCACAAAGGGATGGTAAGAATTGACTTTGGGAGTTATGGCTCAAAGTGTTAAGGAATAAGGTGCAAAAAAGGGGGGAAAAGGGTTTGCAGGTTAATGGACAATTACTTTAAGTACAAAACATAATTTAAAAGGCAGTGTAAGGTTGGTAATTGAAACTCATTTGAATATCTCACCTAAACTGCTTTTAAATTATTTATATTGGAAATTTGCCAAAAACTTTATTATTAATAAATTCCATTGGAAATTTGCCAATAACTTTAGTTTAATGAACTTCATTGGAAATTTGCCAATATAAAATATTGCTGATGAAGCTTTTTTGTTTATCTCACCTGAACTGCTTTTAAATTATGTATATTGGAAATTTGCCAAAAACTTTATTATTAAATTTCTGATTTGTATATAAAAGCAAATAATAATGATAAGGCAAGAGATACACACCAAACAGGATGTGTAAATTAATATATTAAGTATTGTGCAATAGCAAGAAATTTTCAATTGCACAGTATTGCGCAATAGCAAGAAATCTTCAATTGCACAGTATTGCACAATAGCAAGAAATCTTCAATTGCACAGTATTGCGCAATAGCAAGAAATCTTCAATTGCACAGTATTGCGCAATAGCAAGAAATATCCAATAGCACAATATTGCACAATAGCAAGAAATTGTAAATTGTACAGTATTGCGCAATAGCAAGAAATATTCAATTGCACAGTATTGTGCAAAAGAAGATACTTCGTATAAATTGCTTATTTCTTGACCAATTTCAATGGGGTTTTATTCTTGAATTCTTGGGGTTCTTTAATATGCTGAATCTAACCGTGTATTAAGTTTTTTGATTTTGGGCCCCGTTTTTAAATTGGTCCACATTGAGGTCTAAAGGGTCCAAAATTAAACTTTGTTTGAATTCATCAAAAATTGAATTATTGGGGTTCTTTGATATGCCCAATCTAACCGTGTATTTAGATTCTTAATTTTTGGTTCCGTTTTCAAATTGGTCTACATTAAGGTCCAAAGGGTCCAAAATTAAACTTAGTTTGATTTTAACAAAAATTGAATTCTTAGGGTTCTTTGATATGCTGAATCTAAACATGTATTTAGATTTTTGATTATGGCCCCAGTTTTCAAGTTGGTCCAAATCGGGTCCAAAATTAAACTTTGTTTGATTTCAACAAAATTGAATATATGGGGTTCTTTGATATGCTGTATCTAACCATGTATTTAGATTTTTGATTTTGGGCCCTGTTATCAACTTTGTCCACATTGAGGTCAAAAGGGTCCAAAATTAAACTTTGTTTGATTTCATCAAAAATTGAATTCTTGGGGTTCTTTGATATGCTGAATCTAACCATGTATTTAGATTTTGGATATTGGACCATAATAGGTGAATGTCCAATTTAAAATTTTTAAGTTCTTAGACCACATTCATTCTGTGTCAGAAACCTATGCTGTGTCAAATATTTAATCACAATCCAAATTCATAGCTGTATCAAGCTTGAATGTTGTGTCCATACTTGCCCCAACTGTTCAGGGTTCGACCTCTGCGGTCGTATCAAGCTGCGCCCTGCGGAGCATTTTATTAAAAAATAAATCCCCCCCTTTTTGTCCCAACCTTCCAACCCCAATGTTAAATTATATATTACATTTGTTGAACCTTATGAAAAAAACAGACAAGTGAGTGAAGCAAAGCATGCAGTCATATTCCAATTTGAATATAAACACCCTCTATTTATGTATTTTTTTACATAAATTTCTATTAATGCAGTTTTGAATGGATGTTGCTATGGATAATATGTGTTTCCGTGGTAACTATTGAAGTCAGCAACTATTAACAATGGTAATTTAGTGTTAGCGGATGCTTTTATGTATTTTCTTATCGGTTATGAAATAATTCAGGACATTTAAGCTCTTGAACTGCAATATTCTGCAAATAATAAATCCATTTCCAAGGAAAAAATTGGTTGCTATGGTGATAAAATTAAAGAAAGTCCCACGCATTTTTCTTTCTAATTTGGTAAAGTAGTATCCAAACTTCATAACTACAGTGCTAACTATTCTGTACACATTTGCACTTTTCTGAAAAACACCACAGAAAATTTGATAATTTCGCAAAAATTCCTATTTCAGAAAAGTTGAAAATATGCATATTTTGGCAAAATTTTTCAAAAAATTTACAAATTTGGTTGACATGCAATCTTCACTAAAATGAAGCTTAAACAAAATTGTATCAATGTTACATATGAACATTAATGAAAAATGCATGATACTATTCATAATCAGGCTCTGAATTTTAGTGATTTAGCTGATTTTTAAAAGATTTTACCACGCTTAACAACCAAAAAATAGAGTGTCCGTTACCATGGCAACCACTCATATTTTCCTACTCAAAATTATTTTTTGAGCAGTATTCATTTACTTCTACTAGGCCAATTATAGACAAAATCTGGATCCTTCATAGATCACATGTATATGGCACTCTGCCTGGTTCTTATAAAGAGCTGTACTTAATTTCTTTGTTGAACCCACAGCCAATATGATAGGCAGTATAATTCATTTACAGGCTCAGGCATGTTGACATTACAACTATTGTCATACTTGATTGCATAGATCTGTTTATAATGTTGACATTACAACTATTGTCATACTTGATTGCATAGATCTGTTTATAATGTTGACATTACAACTATTGTCATACTTGATTGCATAGATCTGTTTATAATGTTGACATTACAACTATTGTCATACTTGATTGCATAGATCTGTTTATAATGTTGACATTACAACTATTGTCATACTTGATTGCATAGATCTGTTTATAATGTTGACATTACAACTATTGTCATACTTGATTGCATAGATCTGTTTATAATGTTGAGATTACATTAATTCTGTTGTTATGAGATTTTTTGAAAGTTTATACATATTACACTTTTTTATAATATTTATACTTGTTTTACTGAACATTCCTTGATAAACATACCTTTGTTAATTATTGTGATTAAAAAGTATATATGAACACTAGGTTCACATTTTAAAGTTAGCAATCTCAACTGGATAAATAATTTAAACAACAGCGGGGTGTGGTAGAATCTATATCTATTCTAAAATTTGTGTTATCCTCTTTTGTTCAAATATGTGAACTTTTTTAATAAATGTTTTTTTTTAACACTGTTGTTTCATAAATTGATGTTGCTCCATATTTAGTTTTCTGTGTTGTGTTTTATGGGTACTCTGGCTTTACTCCATCAATAAAAACTGGGTGCCATGAAAAAGCCAATGTTACTGAAAGTGGCATTAAACACCAATAAACAAATCTTTGATAACTTGTATCTACACGTCATATTTGATTGACCTAGTTCATAGCAATTGTTTGATACATATGACACTTGAGAAGGAAGGTTGATAATAAATCTGAAATGATATGTACCAACAGTTTAATATGTTGAGGTATCTAGGCTGATATACAACATATCAAAAATGTTGGATTTCAGTGATTTGGGTACATTTTTATCTTGTCATAATAGATGCCGGACTCTTTATAGGAGACAAGATCAATATGGGTCTGGACCTGCATCGCTGCATGCAATTGATTGAGATAATATATATGCTGGAGCATGATTGATCTTTTCCTTTTCATTGATTCAAAGAAAACTTGGACGAAAAATTCCTTGTACAATAATTTTGTAAAATTTCAAACCATTGGCAGACAGGAAGTGGCTACACAGAAGATGTAAAAATTGCTTACTCGCTATAACTCAGCATCATCAAGCTGCAGACCAAATATTAAAATCAGTACCTTCAATAGGAGCCAAGAAAAAAAGGATAAAAATTTTCCTTGTACAATGATGTTTATAAAATTTTAATTTATCAGCAAAAAGGAAGTGGCTATATGGCAGATGTAGAAATTGCTTTCTTGCTACAACTCAACAGTATCAAGCTGCAGACCAAACATTAAAATCATTTCCTTCAACAGGAGCCAAGAAAAGTTAGACGAAAATTTTCCTTGTACAATGAGTGTTGTAAAATTTTAATTTATCTGCTAAAGGAATTGGATACATGGCAGATGTAATAAACAGCTGCGCAATAAGCTCATGATACGCCCGTCGTCTTGTGTGTGAATTTTTATGCAATAATCATAAATAGTTTCTGACATGTGAAAACCCCCTTTTTTTACAAAAAACTCAATATCTCTAAAATAAAATTTTGAATCAAAACCAAAAGTATACAGATCTTTAGATTAATATAACTAAGAAGTGTGTAAAATTTTAAGCAATAATCATAAATCGTTTTTGAGATACGTCGCGACATGTGAAAAAACCCTCCCCCTTTTTTTACTAAATACTCAAAAATAAAATTTTGAATCATCACCAAAAAGTATACAGATCTTAAGATTAATATAACTAAGAAGTGTGTAAAGTTTAAAGCAATAATCATAAACTGTTTTTGAGATACGGCGTGACGTGAGAAACCCCTCCCCCTTTTTTAACAAAATACTCAATATCTCTAAAATAAAATTTTGAATCATCACCAAAAAGTATACAGATCTTAAGATTAATATAACTAAGAAGCGTGTAAAGTTTTAAGCAATAATCCTAAATTGTTTTTGAGATACAGCGCGACTTGAAAAAAAATACACACCTGTTTTAGTTACTAAGTCTCGTAACTCAAAAAGTTTTCATCTTATTTTCACCAAAAAGTATACAGATCGTTTGACCATCATAAGAAACAACTATGTTAAGTTTCATGAAATTTGGATAAGTCATCCTCAAGTTACGGTGTGACATGTTTACGCCGGACAGACAGACGGACAGACAGATGGAAAGACGGACGGACGACATTTGTATACCATAATCCGTCCCGTCAAAATTTTGACGGGCGTATAAAATTGCTTACTTGCTACAACTCAACATTATAAACCTGCAGATCAAATATTAAATCATTTCAAGTAGTAGCTTTTGCAATAGATTTTATGCAATTGACATCTGCATCAAACAAGTACATTTTTACTTCATATGTTTCTGAATCCAATGAGACCCAATGAGTCTGCAGGTACTAGACATCTGCATCAAACAAGTACATTTGTACATCATTTGTTTATGAATCCATTAAGTCTGGTACTTGACATCTGCATCAAACAACTACATTTGTACATCATTTGTTTATGAATCCAATAAGTCTGGTACTTGACATCTGCATCAAACAAGTACATCTGTACATCATTTGTTTCTGAATACCCTGAGACCCAATGAGTCTGATACTTGACATCTGCATCAAACAAGTACATTTGTACATCATTTGTTTATGAATCCAATGAGTCTGTTACTTGACATCTGCATCAAACAAGTACATCTGTACATCATTTGTTTCTGAATACACTTGAGACCCAATGAGTCTGGTACTTGACATCTGCATCAAACAAGTACGTTTGTACATCATTTGTTTATGAATCCAATGAGTCTGGTACTTGACATCTGCATCAAACAAGTACATTTGTACATCATTTGTTTATGAATCCAATGAGTCTGGTACTTGACATCTGCATCAAACGAGTACATCTGTACATCATTTGTTTCTGAATACCTTGAGACCCAATGAGTCTGGTACTTGACATCTGCATCAAACAAGTACATTTTTACATCATCTGTTTATGAATCCAATGAGTCTGGTACTTGACATCTGCATCAAACAAGTACATTTGTACATCATTTGTTTATGAATCCAATGAGTCTGGTACTTGACATCTGCATCAAACAAGTACATCTGTACATCATTTGTTTCTGAATACACTTGAGACCCAATGAGTCTAGTACAATTTGGAAAACTGTTAAAGGGCATACGATACAGTTACAGGGGAGGTAATGACGTTAACGTAAAATGTTATTTTTTGTGACGTCAAACTGCACATATAGGGAAAAGATGCATTCTTTGAGTTATTTTAATCATTAGCTTGAAACGAGTACATAGACACCTCTTTTTTACAATGAAGATTATTTGTTCAAATTTTTATGAAAAAAGCTTCTGTCCAAGTTTGGTACAAATCCAAAATAGTATAAGAAAGTTATTAAAGTTTTAAAAGTTTAACCACAGAGTAAATGTGTTGTTTCCTGGCAGAAAATCTAAGTCCATTTAAAAGTAAAATACGGAGAAAATGGATTTATTTTTTTACAAAATTTCCTTCTAGATACTAGCATTTGATCATAAACAAGCTTCTGTCCAAGTTTGGTACAAATCCAAAATAGTATAAGAAAGTTATTAAAATTTTAAAAACTTTAACCACAGAGTGAATGTAATATTTCCTGGCAGAAAAACTAAGTCCATTTATCAGTAAAATACGGAAAAATGGAATTTTATTTTACAAAATTTACTTCTGGATACTATCTTATGATCATAAACAAGCTTCTGTCCAAGTTTGGTAGAAATCCAGGATAGTTTAAGAAAGTTATTAAAATTTTAAAACTTTAACCACAGAGTGAATATTTGTGGGCCTTGCCATTACGCACGACGCCTTGACGGAATGTAGATCGCTATGTCTCGCTTTTCGACTAAAGTCAAGGCTCGACAAAAATCACTGATGAATTTGTTTTGAATTAGATAAATATGCAGCAAAAAATGCTGTTTTTTTCTAAAATCAGGAAATTTAATTAAAATAAATTATTTACAAAGAATTGTTACACAAATTATGAGCATACTTTTGAAAAGAAAATATTCCAAATCTTTTCACAAAATCTGCATGTGTCATAATCAACTTAAATGCTTTATACTGTATAATCATCTGTATTCATTAAGGGTGATAAATTGATATGATAAATATTTTCATTAAAAATAATATATTTCGATAAGAAATCTTAATCTTCATATAAATATTTAAATAATATTTGAATAAATGGTTCCCCAAACATGCCTTGAATGAATATATTATATATTTGAATATGTGTCAACATGGTATGACTCTGTCCAAAGAATACAAATGTCCAAGAAACTGAAATTTTATGTAAATGTCTAAAATTTCGACGACATTTATCTCTAAATTTAGATCATGAAGGTATATTTTTTATTACATATTTGAATTGACTAGGTGAAAAATAGCTTGTATGCAAATTTTTCGTAAATATAACACCATGGGTTCATAACTGTATTGCATGCCCTTAATTATATATACCATTACTAAATGTTGGCTAAAGCATTCACCAAGACATATTCATAATACTGTAATTTATTGCAACTAAAATTCATTGAAAGACAGGGTTTTAAACTATTACAGAAGATAATGTTTGAAGCAGATTAATATAAAGTACATTTTGTTTACTGCTCTAGAGCTGATCTAAAGGTTTATGGACATGTTACATAAAAATTACATAAACAAATTCCACATACAAGTTTAAGGATAAAGTTGCATTTCGTTGAATATTTAAATTTATGGTTCATCTTTAACAATGAAATTACTGAAAATTGGTATCAAATAAATACCCAATGAATCCACAGTATTTTAATAAACAACTAATAGATATATTTTGTATAACCATTGAGATTACTTCAAAAATATGGCCATTCTTTATATTTTGGACTAATCTGACACAAACATGACTTTCAGAACACATTGTATATACTGTAAATTCAGAAATTATTGCGAGGTTTTTATTAATGCGACTGGGTCAGTATTGCAATAATAAGAACTCCCATTCTGATATATGAGACATATAATGTATTCAGCTTTTTCTGAAATTGCAATAATTAATCTCGCATTTTTGTTAATTCTTCCAAAATCGCAATAATAATTGCACGCAATAATTTCTGAATTTACAGTAGGTAACAATGTAAGTAAGGGAGAACCACCTTATGATTTACATAAATGTTTATATCTATAACATATATACCCATAGATAATGTGGAAATAACATGATACATGTAATGATGATGTATGTACTTTAATCCAATCACCCTGTGATAATATTTTATGATTAAAACAAAAAAATGTAATTAAATAAATTATGCTTCTCCTTTTACCAAATTTAAAACTCAAATCATCATTCTTGGCCGTTATAACAAATATTTCCACAAGATTTGACCTGTGTTAATCGGTCAACAATTAATATCAGTAACCAATACTACAACAATATCAAATAATGTAATAAACAGTATAAAAAATCTCTGGACATAGACCCAGATATAATACATCTATCATAGGACATAACATCACTCTGGACATAGACCCAGATATAATATATAACATCAAATATATATAGTGTTACTTTCTATTAGGTCAACTAAAATTATTTGGTAGATTTTCATCAAACTTGTTGAAAAAAATGGGTTGGGTGGGAGGATTCAATTTTTTCATTTTCACTGAAACCCTTTCGTAATGTGTTCTTCATATGCAAGGGTAATAATAAGCTTAATTCATGTATATATAAAGAATTATGCATACTTTTTCAGATTCTACAATAAATATTTCTGATTGGCAACCACTGTAACAGTTCTAATTGCTTTAGAAACAAATTTTCAGTAAATAGCAAAAATGTGGAGAAATGCTCTCTTTTAGACCACTATCAAATTTCTTTAACTGTCCAACTTATGGTTTATACTATAGTGCCCATAAAATGAAGCATAAGTATTATGAGTACAGAGTAAAATGAAAACTCAAACTGTGTTCAAAATACTAGAGTTGATGGTTTATAATTGTATTAACGTAGAACATGAACTTAACCAATAGAAGAAGTTGTTTAATTAAATTATCCAGTAGCTGGGAACAGATGGTATTTAATGTTTGTCAACAAAAAAAGGACAGTTTGGGGTAAATCTTGCTATACGTTGGCCGACTTTTTTTAACTAAACATACGATCCTTAAAACAGTGTAAATTATTATGCACAAGTTTGTGCTTGGGTCAATTTCTTTATTTCAGTCCTGTTTTCTTTAATACCAATGCATGTCACGATTCTTGCGCTTTGAATATCATTCACAGTCCAAATTTTCTGACTAAAAGTCATTGTATAAATAAAAAATTCAAAGTTTTCTAATCACTGAAATAACCCGAACATGTCAGGTCCTCCCCGTAATCAATCACTCCTCTCCGAAGATAATGTAGTTATCATAGAGGAGCCGAATATATGAACTTAACTATTTTGGTTAAACTACTCGAAGAAATACGAAAACCGAATTTTGCAACAGGAAATATTTAATAATGAAACAAATTTTCGGTGCATTTACCGGCCACTTAAATGGATGAAATCTGGAAATTGTAATTTTTTTTTAATATAAAAAAAATAGGGGCGGGGAGATTTTAGAAGGGTGGGTGGGGATGAAAATCTATCAATTAATTTTAATTGGCCTTACATTGTAAAAACATTCATTTCATATGTGAACTTATCGGAAGGAGTACAACTATGAAACAAGCAATGATAATATATTTTACCATATAATATTGAACAAGAAATTTACGTTAACACATCAGTTATCATTTTTTTCTTTAACAAGAAAAATTAAGCAAGATTTTGTGTATATAGGACATAATGCCCTGCTCACACTATCATATGTCCAGAGAATCATAAAATCAGGAATTGAAACTGTTCACATCATAATGAACATGTGGTACACAGTTGATGTGACTACAGCTTCATGGTAAAATACCTTGACCAAAAACCTTAGCCCCATACGAAAGGACAAACGGCCAGTCAGACTCACAGACTAGAAAAAAAAATCAAAGGCAGGACATAAAAAGTACAAATTTTACTCTTTTTTCCTCTTTTTAAACATAACCGCACTGATGCTTAACAGATCATAAGGGACACAATAAATGTTATGAGAACCTATTTACACTTTAAAAAGAAAATTTTTGAATAAATAAGAATGGAAATTTTGGTTGAAGGTTGTGCACTTTAATTTTGTTTGTTGTTAATGTACAAATTTTAAACTAATACCAGTTGTTTGATACTGTAGAAGTAACCCAAATAATTCAGTTCCTCCTGTTATCAACTCTCCCACATGCCCAGGCCTGAACTCTATATGATACCATTGAAATGTGTCACAAATCCATAAATTTGATTGGCACTCTCTGTATGAGAGACCCAATCAGCTGATAGCTTAATGTTATGGAGATAGGTATATCCTGAACTAATTGGGAATGACAATTGATGATTTTTCATTGACTAGGCCTTCAGACATTACTGTTGCCATGGTAGAGCTGTGAATCATAACAACTGATTTATTCGGGATTCTGTAGAAGTAGTGATTATATTTGAAACATATTACAGTACTGATTAATTTATTTATTTAAACAAGGAAATAAAAGTAGTGTTAACAATATATTTAAACAGATTAAGGAGATTCTACTAAGAACCACAGATTAATACTAAATACAATGTAAAACAAATTAACTTACGCAAACTTTTTATTTACATAAATTTTAAGAATACAAAAAATAAATTGCCACTGTATCAACAAGTAAGAGTTAAGTGAATAAATTATTTGCTAAATTAAGTTGGTTTACAGAACTTTAATGCTACTATATTTAAACATTAAGGATTGCACAGATTTCATAATTTCAAAAAGTGATTATGTACAAAAAGTAATATCAATACAAATGCTATGTGTGTGACTGGTTCCACTAAACAAGCACTAACTAATTATACAGAAATTTTAACAGATGATAATTATAATTAGTTCTATGATAAAAATATACCCAATCACCGAGTTTACAATACAACACTGTTATGCTTCATTCAATTAACTACATAGTAATTGATTTAGGAACAGTAGTGATTGTAGTAAAACTATTACATTTTAAATGATTTTTATGGTCAGTATTACACAAAGTTTTTCACCTGAACATCAGTACAATTATTCACACGTGAAATAATGTCTCGGTGAAAAACTTCAAATAATTATATTTTTGTACAGTTAAAATATATTGAAGTGGGGGTAGGGTGAGTCGAAAATATGATTTCCATAATCAATGAAGTAAATGCTTACAATTTCAGACTAGATGATTAGTTATAAGTTGTAAAAACTCTCTATGCCTTAAGAAACATGTCTGTCAAAAACCAGCTACCATAAATGATGAAAAAGAATCGATCACATAACAAAAAACAATTATATTGACCCATTCAAAATATTCTAAATTTTTATGAAATATTATATACCTGAGAGGAATTTTACAAGATTTTGTGACAACTTAATTTAAAAGTTTGTCTTTCATTCAACTTTTGTTCAAAAGATGAAATAACTTTATCATGTTTATCGAAACAAAATAGTTTATGTTGAAAATATCAAATCTTATTTGAAAATGATTGCGGAACATTTTGTGGAATCATAGTGATAAAATACTTATAGGTACACAAATAACATGTTGTAAAAGTTTTTATGTGACCTCAATAATGTCCATATACCCTACATTGAAACAATCTTAATTAAAGTCAAAGTTGCATTTGTTTCATTCACTGATTTCTTTAAATCACACTACAAGTTTATATTAATTGTTGGTATAACACTTTGGAAAGAAACAATACAAGTAATTTATATGTGCAATTGAATCCTGTGCTACACTGATTTTATAACGATCATAAAACATTTACAAAATGATAAAAAAATAAAAATTTAGTTAAAAAACATTTTGGCTGATTAAAAAAAATAAAATATATTTAAACTTTTTATACAACAGTTATTTCTATAGCAGAAGAAAATGCACTTGTATTCATACTTACTGAATTTTACTATCTGAGACACAAAAATGCAAATATCATTGTAAGAATTTGGAAAAAATGTAAAATCTTAATTTTACCAGGTCGATGATAATCACTAAGATAATATCTGATCCCTTGTCTGGTCCCCTGTTTATTGTTGGTCCTCTTTTAATTCTTCCTCTATAACTTCATCTGTGATATGTTCAAATCCATCCTCTCCTGTATCTGAGCTACTATCATCTGATAAGTTTTCTGGGGGTTGATATAAATTCAGGAATTCTTTTATTTTCTCAGCAAGTTTAGTGTGTTCTGAGCTGTAAATCAAAACATGAAATATGAATTTCTAAAAATAAAACATTTTTCAACAATTATTGATAAAAAGTAGGATCTTTGATAATGTTCTTGTTGGCTAAAACATTGATTTTGTATTAAATAAATTTAAACATAACTAAAATTGTATTGCTATATATACAATCATGAAAACTTATGGTCATACATCCTCTCGATATTATGTGACAAATAGCGAAATCCCGAGCTGATTCTGAAAGCCAAATTGACTATTTTGTCTTTTGTCTTATTGTAAGTTGTTTTTTGTTCTTCACCAAGAAACTTTCTTGAGTTTAAAGGACCATTAATGGTAATCTTATTATCACCATTTTACTTAGGCAATGTGGATGACGTAGACTTCATATATTTTCTTTCTAATCAACTGAGTTAAACCCTTATCACTTGATGAGCACGAGATAAAAAATTCGTAAGGGTTCCGCGGAACCCAGTGTCTCGCCTACTTTTGCTGTTAATCGCAGGCTCAACAAAAATGAGGAAAAAAATTAATGAAAATATTCCTCTCTATACTATCTTTTGATTGTAAGTAGCTTCTGTCCAAGTTTGGTAAAAATCCAGGATAGTTTATGAATCTAATAAATGTTTTAAAAACTTAAACTGCAGAATGTATGTAATGTTGACTGCAAGAAAAGTCCATTTATAAGTAAAATACGGAAAAATGGAACATAATTTTATCAAAATTTCCTTCTAGATACTAGCTTCTGATCATAAACAAGCTTCTGTCCAAGTGTGGTACAAATCCAGGATAGTTTAAGAAAGTTGTTAAAATTTTAAAACTTTAACCACAGAGTGAATGTAATGTTAAATGGCAGAGAAACTAAGTCCATTTTCAGTAAAATAGGGAAAAATGGATTTTTTTTTAAACAAAATTTACTTCTGGATACTATCTTATGATCATAAACAAGCTTCTTTCCAAGTTTGGTAGAAATCCAGGATAGTTTAAGAAAGTTATTAAAATTTCAAAACTTTAACCACAGAGTGAATGTAATGTTTCCTGGCAGAAAACTAAGTCCATTTATAAGTAAAATACGGAAAAATTGTAAGGGTTCCATGGAACCCAGTGTCTCGCCTACTTTTGCTGTTAATCTAGGCTCAACAAAATGAGGAAAAAATTAATAAAATATTCCTCTCTATACTATCTTTTGATTGTAAGTAGCTTCTGTCCAAGTTTGGTAAAAATCCAGGATAGTTTATGAATCTAATAAATGTTTTAAAACTTAAATTGCAGACTGTATGTAATGTTAACTGGAAGAAAAACTAAGTCCATTTATAAGTAAAATACGGAAAAATGGAACAAAATTTTAACAAAATTTCCTTCTAGATACTAGCTTTTAATCATAAACAAGCTTCTGTCCAAGTTTGGTACAAATCCAGGATAGTTTAAGAAAGTTGTTAAAATCTTAAAACTTTAACCACAGAGTGAATGTAATGTTAACTGGCAGAAAAACTAAGTCCATTTATAAGTAAAATAGGAAAAATGGAATTTTTTTTACAAAATTTACTTCTGGATACTATCTTGTGATCATAAACAAGCTTCTTTCCAAGTCTGGTAGAAATTCAGGATAGTTTAAGAAAGTTATTAAAATTTCAAAACTTTAACCACAGAGTGAATGTAATGTTTCCTGGCAGAAAAACTAAGTCCATTTATAAGTAAAATACGGAAAAATGGAATTTTTTTTACAAAATTTACTTTTGAATATTATCTTATGATCATAAACAAGCTTCTGTCCAAGTTTGGTAGAAATCCAGGATAGTTTAAGAAAGTTATTAAAATTTCAAAACTTTAACCACAGAGTGAATATTTGTGGACGCCGACGACAGAATGTAGGATCGCTATGTCTCTCTTTTTCGACAAAGTCGAAGGCTCACAAAAATGGAATTTTTTTACAAAATTTACTTTAGAATATAATCTTATGATCATAAACAAGCTTCTGTCCAAGTTTGATAGAAATCCAGGATAGTTTAAGAAAGTTATAAAACTTTCAAAAACTTTAACCACAGAGTGAATATTTGTGGACGCCACCGACCATCATGATGCCCAAGACGGAATGTAGGATCGCTATGTCTCGCTTTACAAAAGTCGAAGGCTCGACAAAATGATCATCAATGGAAATATTTAGAAAATAGGGATAATAATGTTATATACATTGAATTGTACATTTTACAAGAGATTTATATTATTAAGGTTATGGGAACTTGTACATTTTAACAGTAAACTAATGGTATAGGAAGTTGTACATTTTAACAGTGAACCAGCATTTGAAAAGGACTAAAAAACTAAATATATTTACCTTTCTTTACCAAAGATAAAAGAATCTGTAACACCTACATCAATTCCTGAGTTCATGAATAGCACAACTTGATAACCTTTACCAAAGTAGGTCACAGTTTCCTCTTTCACATGTACACCAGTCACATCTTCTATATTGAACACAACTGAAAGACAATTTTCAATAAATATTTTTCAATAAGTTCTTTACCCTTTAGGTCTGCAATGTAAATGTCCCTGAAAATTATTTCATATTATATGTATTCTTGTCTTGTTCAAGGATCTCCATGACCTGTTTTATGATGGCGCACCGCCATCATTAAATTATCTTACGCCACTGTCAAATGATCCCCCCCATTATTTAATTATATTCCACCATTGTCAAATGGTCCCTATCATTGTTAAATAACTACACTATGATTGAAAGGTGTAGTCAAATTTTGTTAGCAATTATAATCAATTGCATGTTATTGCATAACCCTATTATATTATAATCCAAAGGGTCCCCTGATTACTGTTTTGATAATGATCGCTAATCACTTGTACAGGTAGATCCACACACCTGACAAGAGATCACTTGATCTAAAGAAACAATTTATTGCAATATTTCATTACTTTTCAGCAAAATGAAATGTTGAAAATTTGGAAATTTAAAATTAATTACGAAGAAAAAGTTCAATAAGTAAAACACATGCTTTAATTTACTTATACGCATTCAGCTTCCCCTTTTAAACGAGTACAAGGCTAGACTCTAAATCGTAAAACAGAACATAATTTCATGCCAATTAACAAGTATCCATCATAATGAATCACTTTATATTTTATAGGTAAATACTGGAATATTAACTGCAACTTGATAATCTGAAGAAATTTTGTATCGTAATTCCGAATTCATTTCGTAATTTACAATCAAATCATGGCTCAGTGGTTAAGACCGTTGGCTAAAGCATGGAAGGTCCTGGGTCCAATCCTGAGTCTGAACGTAGGAAATTTCAGTATATTAGAAGGGTGATTTTAACCTCCACCACACACCTCTGGTATCTAGACTGGAGATTAAACTAGAATGGGTACTTTGGGGCCTCAGTAGGTCAGAGTGGCCCTGGCTTTGACCTGAGATCAATCTGCAAATATCTATTCGATTTGTCTGTTTACCCTGAGGAGCATGGTGGTTCTCTCCAGTACTTTGGCTTCCACCACCATAATAACAGACTTCCTGGTGTACTAACACTCCTTGGGTAGTGGTTTTAGATAACTTAGTGACACATCTCCATTAATCCTTATAGGTAGTGTACACGGATTCCACTGTAATGTACCCTCACAGCTCTTGAGGGTGCTTCACATATCGGATGAATTTACATACATACATACAATACATCCAGTTTACATTCAGAATCGAAAGATGCATGTTGCATGGTCTATTACTGTGACAAAATTTACTTTAGAATATAATCTTATGATCATAAACAAGCTTCTGTCCAAGTTTGATAGAAATCCAGGATAGTTTAAGAAAGTTATAAAACTTTCAAAAACTTTAACCACAGAGTGAATATTTGTGGACGCCGACCATCATGATGCCCAAGACGGAATGTAGGATCGCTATGTCTCGCTTTTCCGACAAAAGTTGAAGGCTCGACAAAAATGATCATCAATGGAAATATTTAGAAAATAGGGATAATAATGTTATATACATTAAATTGTACATTTTACAAGAGATTTATATTATTAAGGTTATGGGAACTTGTACATTTTAACAGTAAACTAATGGTATAGGGAAGTTGTACATTTTAACAGTGAACCAGCATTTGAAAAGGACTAAAAAACTAAATATATTTACCTTTCTTTACCAAAGATAAAAGAATCTGTAACACCTACATCAATTCCTGAGTTCATGAATAGCACAACTTGATAACCTTTACCAAAGTAGGTCACAGTTTCCTCTTTCACATGTACACCAGTCACATCTTCTATATTGAACACAACTGAAAGACAATTTTCAATAAATATTTTCAATAAGTTCTTTACCCTTTAGGTCTGCAATGTAAATGTCCCTGAAAATTATTTCATATTATATTTATTCTTGTCTTGTTCAAGGATCTCCATGACCTGTTTTATGATGGCGCACCGCCATCATTAAATTATCTTACGCCACTGTCAAATGATCCCCCCCATTGTTTAATTATATTCCACCATTGTCAAATGGTCCCTATCATTGTTAAATAACTACACTATGATTGAAAGGTGTAGTCAAATTTTGTTAGCAATTATAATCAATTGCATGTTATTGCATAACCCCTATTATATTATAATCCAAAGGGTCCCCCTGATTACTGTTTTGATAATGATCGCTAATCACTTGTACAGGTAGATCCACACACCTGACAAGAGATCACTTGATCTAAAGAAACAATTTATTGCAATATTTCATTACTTTTCAGCAAAATGAAATGTTGAAAATTTGGAAATTTAAAATTAATTACGAAGAAAAAGTTCAATAAGTAAAACACATGCTTTAATTTACTTATACGCATTCAGCTTCCCCTTTTAAACGAGTACAAGGCTAGACTCTAAATCGTAAAACAGAACATAATTTCATGCCAATTAACAAGTATCCATCATAATGAATCACTTTATATTTTATAGGTAAATACTGGAATATTAACTGCAACTTGATAATCTGAAGAAATTTTGTATCGTAATTCCGAATTCATTTCGTAATTTACAATCAAATCATGGCTCAGTGGTTAAGACCGTTGGCTAAAGCATGGAAGGTCCTGGGTCCAATCCTGAGTCTGAACGTAGGAAATTTCAGTATATTAGAAGGGTGATTTTAACCTCCACCACACACCTCTGGTATCTAGACTGGAGATTAAACTAGAATGGGTACTTTGGGGGCCTCAGTAGGTCAGAGTGGCCCCTGGCTTTGACCTGGAGATCAATCTGCAAATATCTATTCGATTTGTCTGTTTACCCTGAGGAGCATGGTGGTTCTCTCCGAGTACTTTGGCTTCCACCACCATAATAACAGACTTCCTGGTGTACTAACACTCCTTGGGTAGTGGTTTTTAGATAACTTAGTGACACATCTCCATTAATCCTTATAGGGAGTGTACATGGATTCCACTGTAATGTACCCTCACAGCTCTTGAGGGGTGCTTCACATATCGGATGAATTTACATACATACATACAATACATCCAGTTTACATTCAGAATCGAAAGATGCATGTTGCATGGTCTATTACTGTGGAATTTGAAATTTTAGGTCATTAAAGCCATTTCATTTTCACACTTTTGCCCTCCATAAATCTGTATTCAACTTTTCACATAAATTGGTATAAAACTTCTGAATTGAATTTGACACTACTTCTATGGGGATGATTGACAGTGAGAAAAACGTCCCCATTCTTTAGTCCTAACAAAGTTACCAAAATAGCGAGAAAGTCACTCTGGGAACCTTCTGACAGGAAAATAACTTTGACATTAACAAGGTTAACAGGACAGAGGAATTGTGGTTATCCTTGACTAAGAGGAGCGGTGCGTTCTTTACTGAAATGAATATAATAAACAATATATCAGTCTATTCACTATTCCTTACAATGAAATGTAGAAATGAAGTATTTTCGATCAGGACATGCAGGTTTTGTCCTGGTGGGAGTTACTCCATCGTTAAATTTTCAACCTTGGAGATCCCTGCTTGTTCTGTATAAAAGAAGACAATAAAGAAATTTTTACCTAAAATACTTGAGAAATCCACATTTTATTGGGGTATATTTATCTGTCCTATTATTTCAGAAACTTGTACCGGTAATTGTTAATTTCCAATTTATTATCTATATACTTATTACGCCAGTACTTAAAACCTTCCATCCTTTATAGGTGGATTTTACATAGATAAATAAAATCGTATAATATAAGCATAATGAGGATGTTAAATTTGATGTATGCCTTTTTGTGCTTCTTCGTTACATTTGTATGTTTTTATAGTGATTAAGATGATTACACAATGCTGACTGCTGTAACCCTAATTTTGACATTTTTACCTATTGTGTTTGTTTGTTTTGTTCACACATCGTTGTCTATATAATGGAATTTGATGCGACTGTCATACAAGTGAGAGGTTTGGCTAGCTATAAAACCAGGTTCAATCCACCATTTTCTACATAAGAAAATGCCTGTACCAAGTCAGGAATATGACAGTTGTTATCCATTCGTTTGATGTGTTTGAACTTTTGATTTTGCCATTTGATTGAGGATTTTCCTTTTTGAATTTTCCTCGGAGTTCAGTATTTTTGTGATTTTACTTTTTCTTAAACAAATTTTGTTGTAATGCCTCAGTGATATGTCCTGCTTTTATGTAATTTGAAAGTATAATGCAAATGTTGAAATTAAAATGTCAGTTCTTTAACATGTCAACTATGCATCACATTCAAAGTCAATGAACTATGACTGAAGGTGCAGGGCCAAATAACCTCTGTTGAAATGAAAAATGCCAATGTTAATACACCTACATACTAAATACGGATGACTTATCATGCATGTAACTGGCTTCCTTTACACTGACCTAAACACAAACTTAAACATGTAAACTATGCAAAAGTCAATGAACCATGATAAGGGTGTGGGGCCATATAATCCCCCAGGAAATGAGATTTTCAAATGCTAATACAACTACATACCAAATATCATTTACTTTCCATAAGTTTATCATCTTAAACTGACCTAATCACAAACTTTAACATGTAAACTTTTCAACTGATTTTTATAGTTTGTTATCATGATGTACTGTTACACCACTGTCCCAGGTAAGGGGGAGGGTTTGATGCCAGCAAACATGTTTAACATTCTGTATATGCCTATCCCAAGTCAGGAGCCTGTCATTCAGTGGTTGTCGTTTGTTGCTGAATATCATATTTTTTTGTTTTGTTTAGTGTTTTGTACATTAACCAGGCAGTTAGTTCTCTCATTTGAATTGTTTTACATTTGTTATTTCTGGGCCTAGTATACTTCTGGGGAACTAGTATACATTTTTGTTTAGGGGCCAGCTGAAGCCCTCTACTGGTGCGGAACTTTCTTGCTGCGTTGAAGACCAATTCGTGGCCGTGTGCTGTTTTCTGCTATCTGGTCAGGTTGTTGTCTCTATGGCACATTTCCCCTTTCCATTTTGAATTCTACTGTGTGGTATGGGTTTTGCTCATTGTTCAAGGTGGTACAGTGACCTATAGTTGTTAACTTCTACTTCATTTGTTCTCTGGTGGAGAGTTGTCTCATTGGCAATCACACCACATTTCTTATTTTTATATGCAAAAGTTTCAAAGTCAATAGACAAGGTCTGAAGGGGCAAGGCCAAATAATCTCCATGGAAATGAGATGTGCCAATGATAATACAATTGCATACCAAATATCATTGACTTTCCATTAGTTGTTGATCTTAAACTGACCTAATCACAAACTTTCATATTTAAACTTAGCTAAAGTTTCGAAGTCAATAGACCAAGACTAAGGGGATGGGGCCAAAAAATCTCAATGGAAATGAAATTTTATAATGTTAATACAACTGTCAGAAACAGCACTTCTTTTTCCACCTTGAAGAGGCAACACAAAAATGTGCCATTCAGTGCAAAATATTTCAGTACTGTTTAAAAATTTAGTGTTTTAAATTGGCAGAACTACGCTAGTCTTCATTACATTTTCTCAACATGTATAGATTCAAGGCAATTTAGAGCTTGCTAGTTGCTATCTTAACTCAACATGTCTTTTTATTCTTTAGAATTGAATGTATTAACTTACCAACACTGGCAGGTTTGTTACTAATTATACTAAGTATTCTATCCCATATAGTCTGTTTTGTTAGTCTAATATCTTTATTTGTTTTGTTAAATACACATTCCTAAAATAAAAAGACATTTGTAAATGAATTCAATGGAGGTATGACAACAGTCACATACAGGTACAGTGATTTGGGATATAACTTATTTGCCATGACCATTTAATTTTGATCATATTAAAATTTCTTCAAACAAGTAAAGAAAGATCTGTACAAAAAATTCCAGACCATTTCTTGGCAGGTCTGTTGAGTTTTTAAAACCACAATGATTGTGAATCAATCAAATACTGGCTTTACCTCAATTTTTTCTTTTTCTAAACAAGAAAAATCTGGAAATAAGTCATACTGTAATTTTTTCTTTAATAATTGGACCAAAGCCTTACCTAAAAAGATATATTGTGGCAAACATAGATGTTGATGTTATTAATTAAACAAATCTAATAACTGTCCAATTTTCATCAATTTAATATTTGTTCTTCCTTTGTGCTAAATTATAAACTATATTAGTTGAATGTGTGCATTTACTATTTAGAATATTCAACAAAGCAAAAAAAGTATTTCTTATACCTATCAAATTAAGTAAATCTTAATGACCTATTGGTTACTAAATACAGTATCTATAAATAATACCTCATAGTCTTCCATACAGGCTAATCCCATAAATACACCAAAGGTCAGGTAAACTGTCTGCCAGAAATACGAATCTATGATAAAAAAAAATTGTGCAAATTGTCTGTCAGAAATAGAAATTTGTGATAAAAAAAATGTGTGTAAACTGCCTGCTAATAATAGGAATCTATGAAAAAAGTTGTATAAACTGCCTCATACATTTATATATCATTGTTCTCTTGATCAAACTTTTTCTTCATTATGGTACAAAAATTGAAAATGGAAACAGGGAATGTGTAACAGGGAATGTGTCACAGAGACAAGTCGACCAAAGAGCAGAATAGATGTATGCATTGATCATACAGGGAATGTGTCACAGAGACAAGTCAACCAAAGAGCAGAATAGATGTATGCATTGATCATAAATACAAAGAATATTTTGGATGAAATTTAGGTTTTTAACACTTTAGGGAGACATATGGCTGAGGTTATTCTGGACATTACTCAGTGCACTATTTGAGACATTTCTGCATGAAAAATACTCATACATTAAAGCCACCTTTAAAGTGTAGGTCTGCATGATTTTATGCTTTTGACAGCTCTCAAATGATAATATGACCTTCCAAACTTATGGTTACTAAAGAATGGTATGAAAATTCTTTATGAAATATGTGGTTTAGACACTGTAGTTGACATTATCATTTTCCCTTCCTCTGACAGAAAGCTTGCCTAAATGAGTCTACATACAAAACTACAATTTTCTCTACTAGAGTATAAGAATATTTTACATGCAATATTTTTCTCCCATTTTTCTAATCAACATAATAATATTTTGACATGTCTATTTTTAACATTTTCAATACCTTGACTGTAAGATGCTGCTCCATACCCAATGGCTGTAAAGGCTGAAAAGAAAACAATAAGAAATATGTTTCATGAGAAATTCACAAAAGTTTTTGATATTAATGGAATTTTTTTTTTCGAACTAATTAATAGAAATCTCACAGGTTCTCCTAAATCTTGTAACTGTGGCCATAATTATAGACACCAACCTTATTTGTAGCTTACAATATTTGTACAAGTCTCTACTGAAGGGAATAATTCCTGAAAATGACATGAATTCACACCCAAGTTTGATAATAAAATTTAGAAGAGAAAGTTTTAATGTAAAGGGACATAACTCCATAATAGTTAAAGCTGCCGTGTTGAAAATTAATTGAAATTTATTCAATGGCTTTAGTACATGTAACATGGCAAATATCAAGCAGCAAACATCAATTTGTTCAACAAAAAGACTATAACTCCTGAACCATAGCAGTTATTACTTAGAACTTTGAAGGCTTTTAAATTGTTTCATGCCTAATACATTGTAGTACGGCAGTAAAGGACCAAAGTTAATTTTATTGGTGAAAGGAAAATTATCACCAACAAACATTTTTGGTTATTAATCAGATGGACAAAATAATAACTGTATATCATTTTGAAGAGCATGGAATAGTGTTTTAAACACCAGAAGATACAGTGTTTTCAGGAGAGTGACCCAGATAAATCATAAAAGTACTTTCAATCCCCTATCCCCTGGTTTTTCATAGTTTATCAATTATCCATTTTTACCTGGGACTATTATACTAATAATAGTCCCAGTTTTTACATTATTAACAACTGCTGTATTTTTCAGAAGTTACAACTCAAATACATTTTTTGTTATCATTTTGAATTCAATATAACACTGTACTTTTTCATATAGTCTTATGCTAGGCGTGTTAATTATATATCTGCAGTTATATCTTCCAATGTATCATGTGAAATGATATCCAGATAAATCTTTTTTCTGCCCAATATTCAAATTTTTTAAATGCTCCTACACAAGCAGTACACAGATCATTTTTCTATAATATTGATGTGTTAAACGTATACATTATCTATACTTAAAATATACTAAATGTTACCCGTAAGGAGTGCATAACCATATAGACCAGGATCTTTAACAAGATGTAAACTGGCATCTGTCTGTTCTTTAATTTTTACGAAACTTCTCATTTTTATCTGAAAATATAAACAAAACTATATTTGAACTTTGTGATAAAGTGGAGGCATGGATTAACAGAACATGTGTATCTCTGACAACAATGGACAATTAAGTACCCATCCTGTACCCAAGATTACACTACTCTGACACAAGATTAACAATAAAAAAACAAAACAAAAACAAAGGGCTGTTTTAAAATTGCTCTATATACGACCTTCTTGTCCACAGGTTACACCTGCCTCCCATAATTAAAATGTAGGGCAATATATGACCCATTTAATTTGTTCCAAATTCTGCATTAGCTTAAATTCCCATCATTTTTTTTGGTGCAGATCGAAAGAAGATTGCAATAACAGTTAAGGTTGAATATTTCAACAACTTATCAAAATGTTTTAAATACTACTGTTACTCAATACAATTGTTGTTAAACTGGGTAACCTCAAAACTGTTTTGTTTACAAACACTGTCACATCAAAATAAATAGTTTTCGGGATTTCCTGAATTTTTCATACAGTTGAGGTAAAAGCAAATCGTATGGTATTCCGAATGAGATAGCGGAAGTTCAATCTGATTGGACCAGACAGCACGAAACGTCTTGCCTGTAAACAGTGCTCGCTGCTGATGATATTTTGAAACGAAAATGATGAATAAGTGATGAATAGCCAATAACTAGATTTTGATTGATTGCACAAAGGTTTGCATACATACTACCAGGTGTTAATATACATTGTGCTCGAACTGCCACATGTTATATTTGACAAGATCAGTGATCTTGCATGAACTACAATATAATTTCTGCACAGCCATCAGAGGCATCTCAGTGAATATCACTGAAAACAGTCTATTTTTTTTCTAAACAACTGTTTTCAGTTAGAGCCTTGACTATTTTGAGTTATGTAAGCCAAATTTTCTGAAATGCTCAATTTTTTCAGTTACAAAATTATTCCTCAATAAACATGATAAACAGGTTGGATGGGACCTGAGTCAGCCTGTCACTTAAACAGATTATCAGACTCAGAGTCTCAGACTGTGTGTTTGTTTTTTCCACATTGGCTAGAGGTATAAGTAAAGACAGGTTTTTCCGATTATCTGCCTTAGTTTGTGACCCAACTCATAGGCGTCGTCGTAGTAGCAGTCGCCATTACAACCGTGAAAAAATATAAAGATATACATCTATTTCCCAGACAGCATATAATTAACGTAAACACAAGAATTTGAAGGCGTACTTGACTTCGGCAAAATTATAAATGCTATAAATAATAAAGTAATAAGATAAGGAATAGACATTAAAATTATAAGTGTATTGCAGGCCAGGTGTCGTGTCCTTAAAATATATAGATATAAGAAGATGTGGTATGAGTGCCAATGAGACAACTCTCCATCCAAGTCAAAATTTATAAAAGTAAACCATTATAGGTCAAAGTATAAAGGTATTTGATACATTACACCTGGGACATAATATATACGAATACTAATCCCAGGTTACATATCGATTATATATAATCATTTGGTAATCATAATATTGATTATTATAACACATACATAAATAAAAATAAATTGTCTTGCCGGGTCGAATGTGATATATTAGAAAAACCAGGTGCAATTTTATCAAGTCATAGAAATTTCTGTGGTCAGACCTATAATGAGACAGTCCTAAAATTCAACAATCCTGTAATCCGATGGTCCTATCATTCGACAGCCCGTTTTCTCCAACGCGCAGTTACTTGTCTGCTGAAAAAAAAAAAAAACCTATAGACATGTACCGTTTGATGATAAACTTTTTCACAGAGACAAGAGTTTTGTGCTTGTGGTCCATAGGTTCTAGTAAACTATTTGATTACCAAGACCTTCGAAAAATCCTTTCTAATGTGTAAAATTTTATAATCCATGCACAGAATACTTTGACCTATAATGGTTTACATTTATAAATTTTGACTTGGATGGAGAGTTGTCTCATTGGCACTCATACCACATCTTCTTATATCTACAGAATAATCTACTGATGAGGAAAGTTCAAATCTGGTTTCAACAGTAGTTATAGTAGACGTCGTATAAAGAAAGTAAAGTGAATATATACTTTAAGCACACAGGCCTACATATATCATGTATATGGACCATTAAGATGAGGCTTATAGGGAAGGGCCCTTAATAGTAAGTTTTGCTAGGATTTGTCTATGGATGCAGCTGTTTGTAAAACCTTTAAGGTTTTCAGCAAGAACTGGCACCCAGGAATAAAATATTTTACAAGCCTTACTTCATGTACTTTTCGAAATACAGCGCCGTCCAAAATAACCAAATATCAAACTAAGTGTACCTCATCAGTACGATCGAGCAACAGCTTATCTGCTATATCGTAGTTGAAAAGTAATTCCACTAAAGTAAAGAAAACTTAGTTACATAAGTATACAATAAGGCGTCACTGTCATTCATAATATTTCTATACGCTGACGTGGTTCCCCCCTTTTATTTAAATTTAAACTCCTTACTCCTCTGTAAACAATTTTTTTGTCTGAGTTGATGTTGTCGGAATTAATGTCTGTCCATTTTGCAGCATAAAGATAGTCGTCATGAATAAAAAAGTTCGTCTCTTCATACTGGGTTGATTTGCTTACAATTAAAACTACATGAAGCCTCGGGGTAGGTTTCATTGTTATTATATAAAGAAATGTGCAGCGGCGGATTTAGGGGGGTGCACGGGCCCCCCTTATGGAGCTTCATTTATGGTTTATCCAGACCTTTTAACGCTTCCACTACAAATTTTTATCTAATTTGGGGGCCCGCGCCTTCCCCCCCTTTTTTCAAAATAATGGATCCGCATCTGATGTGTGGATCTTCTATACAAAAAGAGGCTGATGCACTGTTGTCATCGGATTAATTTAAGTTTTTTACAGTCGTTACACGACGTGTCAACATTCGTCTGCCAGTGTAATTTTACTTTCATAACAAGTTTTATTTAAAAAAAAAAAAAACAGATTGTGTGCAGTCGGTGCACCATCCAGAAAAAAGTGTCTGGACCATAAAAAACCTGTTTATGGAAAGTTTTTCTGTTTATAGCTTTGATCCACTCAAGTTTTGTTGGCTCATCAGAAGGCATCAAATGAGACTTATACATGTTATATGGAATCAAACAAGGGCAGTCATTGTGCAACTCGTTGTGTAATTCAAATATTGATTTTTTTCCACATCTACGATTATTTGTACAACTATTAACTGCACAAGAAATGCCTCCACCTTTTTTATAACTTTCGGCAGTATCCATAGTAAAATAAATCAAAAAATGAAAGAAATACAAATGTAAACAGAAAATCAATAATGTTTTGATCAATACACGTGCGTTATTTTTCACGGTTGTAATGGCTGATCAGTCACGTGAGAGGTTAATGGATGCGCCCATGTTTTCTAGGTCAATTAAAGATAAACCCGTCTATAGGGTTGAGATCTAACAAAACATTTTTAACCAAACTGCATTTGTGCGCATGTTGCTAGTAATTAGGAACCTCTAGCCTTTCAGGGTTCTCACTAAGGCGAGTCCATGAGTCCTGGACTCATGAAAATCTGTCTGGACTCACCATTTTCAAAACTGGTGAGTCCAAAGATGCATCAAGATTGAAATATTTTGCATAAACTGAGCACACATATCATCATTTTATAGCAAAAGTTTAAAATAAATCTGAATTTAATGTCATTTCATTGCTCTATTAGGTCATGGAGACTAAAATGATAAATTATATTGCAATAAAATATCTTCTTCTTACTGTTGGACTCACCATGGCCAAAATGACGAGTCCCTGGACTCGCCTTCAAAAGCCTTAGTGAGAACCCTGGCCTTTGTTGGTCGTGGGTGTTTTAAAAAATGTTGGTTCATTTGTATGGTTCCGAGTTAAATGTGGTGTCCTTTTCACTGAACTAGTATACATTATTATTTAGGGGCCAGCTGAAGCCTCCCTTCGGGTGCAGGATTTTCCTGCTGCGTTGAAGACTAATTATTATGGTGGCCTAATGGGCTGTTTTCTGCACTTTGGTCAGGTTGTTGTCTCTTTTACACCATTCTTTATTCTACACATTTATGATCTCAAGATGTATTATAGCAACCAGAGGCGTCAAGAAGTGACAATTAGAAAAATTTAGTGTAATTACATGAATTAGGAAGTTTACATACCATTTGAACAAATAAGTTTATGTTAGTAAGTCAATAAATTACAGTTGAATACTTGTATTTTAATAATGTATCAAATTTTGTTGCTACATTTATGTAAACTATTGCATTGATTTTCTTTTAATTGTAACAATACAGGGTTTTGAGTATTTTATACTGTAGAAATAATGCAATGGTAAAGTCCAAAATATAATTTTAAGCATCTCACATTTAGCAGTCAGGGGTACAACTTAAACAAGTGATTTCATTATCATCTATTTCAGTGATTTGATAAATTCAGTAATCACCTCTTGAAGTGATTTTGGTGTTTCCTTTGATCTTCAAATTCTAATGATACATTTAAAGGTGTGTTCCCATTTTGCCTTAGCTGTGAATTCCAGGTAAAAATGGTAAAAAAAATACTAAGGCGAGATGGGAATTGAACTAAGGCGAAATGTGAATTTAGATAAACAGAAGGACCCAGGACAAACAATCATTTAGAGGGCTGGCATAACAAGCTGAAAAAGAGGGTCAAAACAGCACATCCAAACATATTTGAAATCATCAATGTGTTCAATGTGTTCAAAAAAGATCAAGCAGCTAACGAGGTAAAGAAAGTACAATATGCAGCAGGTGGCAAGATCAGGGGAAAAACTAAAAAGTATAGAGAAGTAGAAGAAAGATTTACCACTTTGAAAGAAAACCTGCAGAATGGTACAACAGACTACATTCAGTATGGTGATGCAGCATCCTACATCCTTAAACTTGGTAACTAAATGAATTTTGACCATTCCAATGTGTCCATCAGTGCCTTGTTTTGCATAATATGAACTATCATAGTACTATTTATTTATGTTTATGGAAATAATTCTTATGTTTTATGTATTAGTAATTTTTCTCATGCGATTATTTATTACATGTATTACATGTACATTTTCTTTATTAGTATGCTAATTTAAAATTGTAATTCAGTGCTGATTCAGAAATAAAATATTTGTTATGATGGTATGATATTTGTCTTTATTCTATTCATTAAAATATGAAATATTCCATATCCTATTTGTCATCTCTAATAAGAAACAACAACAAAGACTTTATTTACAAAATATATCACATAAGTAAAAAATACCTTTCAAAAAGATGGGCCACTATAAAAGAATTATTCAATAAGTGGGACAATCGGGAAGATACCAAAAATACATCTTCTTTTAAAAAGTATTTCATGGCAGATTTTGACATCAAAATAACAAATATCAACTAATTGCAATACAAACAAAAAATAACTTAATTACTTCCCATTTCGCCTTAGTTAATTCTTTTGTACCTGAAAATTTGTACTAAGGCAAAATGAGATTAACTTTATATAATGATTTTGACAGCTTAGGCGAAATGAGAATAAGCCCATTTAAATACCTTGCCTTTTGCAGTTTTATCACCTCTGTAAATGATTGTTTACTGCTAATTAGGGGATTTAAGATAATTGAACAAATACTAGTTATTTAATACAGAATGAAAATGTCCATATGTTATCCATTTGTAATATTTATGTACAGCATGTACACCTAAAAAACTTTATGTTCAAAAACCTCGCCCGTAATTATAAATTATGTAATTCATTGACCGCTCCCGACATGTGTAACTTCAATGCATATTTTAGCGGCGATCGATGTCTTTCAAAATTACTTTATTTTTATCAATAGTACCGCTTAAGTCGACGCTAGGGGCCGTCTTGACCTTGTTGTAGGGTATGAATGATTTGTTCATTGTTGAAGACCCTACATCAACTGTCAAGATGAAGAACAGGAATAAAAGCCCTGTTCATTGATAATTTTCTATGTTTTCTATGTATTGTATGCGATTTTGTCCCATGTACATTTACTCCATATCCTTTCATTTTCTATTTATTTCAGTAGGCATTACATAAAAATAAAACGTTAAACAATTTTAAAGGCATAGATAGTTTTGACTAAATTGGTAAAAAAAGTTTTGTTTCATACAGTGCTCCAGCTAGAAATTCAAAGGGGCAGGGTGCCAGTGGAGGGCAGGGCACTTTTTTATGATAGGAAAAAGCACTGCTCATTTTTTTTGTCTACGTTTCTGTGTGTATCACGAGTTCACATTGTTTTTTTACTGTATATGTTGACAATAAAGATAATAAGTTGTTGTTTTGATTATTTATTCTATAAAATTTGCATTAGAAAAGTCATTCATACTACATGTTCATAACACATGGCAATACACGTTCATACATCACATCACTATTAACCAAAAGAGTCAAAATAACAATAACTATAACCCCCCCCCTTTTCCAAAAAAAAACTATAACCCCCTTCCAAAAAACAGCATAATCTAAACATCTCATATTTTAGAGTTGTCTCATTTAAAATTTTCAGCTAGAGTTTGGCCCTCTCAACTTTTTTCATTGTTCCTGTCAATGAATTATTTAGTATAACTTTATCCAAATAACTTGTCATGATAGTTTAGCTAGTCCTAGCATGATTTTTGTAGGATTACAGCTTAACAATTTTCACCAGATATAATTAAAATCTAAATTGACAATGTCTAGATAGAACATGGATTGATAAAAGTATGATTATCAAAAATGAATTGCAATATATTTTTTTTGGTATGTTCAAAGACAGTTTTGATCTTTAAGGTATATAATTTTGTATTTAATTGGTACTTTATTCCTATTTTCAAAGATAGATAATATTTTAGGAGCACATTTGTAATAAGCTAAAACTAGGGAAGTAACTCCAAAATTAATTTCCAACACGTTTACGATGAAGTTGAGATGGACGGCATTTCTGTGAAGGCATAGTTGTACATGTATTTTGATGACTTTAATTCTATACTAAAGTCATGAAAGTCTTCATTTTTACTCTCTTCCATTGGGACTTGGAGATTGAAAATGCCGACCCAAGCTTAAAACACTCGCCGACACATTCATTAATTTATATTCAATTTGACAAGGTACATTGTCTTAATTAAATTACCTAGTTATTAACACCTTTGAAGTCTAATCAACTGTAATTGATTTTATTGACATGATTAACCTGGGGGCAATCACCAGGTGTCATATATGTAATTTAACTTTGTGATTAGAAATCGATGAGATAAAAAGCAATTTTACCAGTACATTGCCAAAACGGCACAAGGGTTTTTTGGGAAAGGCGTCAGGGCAGAAGGGCGCGGATGAGGGCACACAGGGCGCGGCTGAGGGCACACAGGGCGCTGCGCCCTTCTATTTTGGGCTAACGAGACCACTGTCATAACAGAAACATGTAAGAAATTTAAAGAAATTCGTATTTTGAAGATACACACCTTCTGTTTTACTTCTTGCATTTATAATCCTCCTTATGTAGGAGCACTTAACAAATGCTTTTATTTTTAACAATTATGGAGAAAAAAGTAACTGTTAATACCTTCTGCAATGTATGCAATGTATTATTGCATCAATATAATATTATCATCTCCTGTTTCACCTGTTATATTTATAAAACTCCTCACTTAGGAGCACTTTGGTGTGCACTTAAGATCGCTTAAAATATATTTTTTGTAACAATTTAAATGAGAATAAATAACTTTCAATAACATATACTTTATGTTTGAACAAGTAATTTAAATGTAGATAATTTTATTGGATCAAAAACTAAATTTTGCATATATACCTCCATCTTTCAAAACTACTTGTTTTTTTTATAGACTGGTATCAGTACTAGCAACTAGACTTATAAAACATTGAAATTTCTGATGATTATTTTCCTTACCAAATGTACAAGTTTGTTAAGATTAAAATCAAAATAATATGCTTTGCTTCATGGTTTGATAATTTTGATTCTTACTGGAACCAACATCAAGAACACAATAATTTCTAGATATGGTTGAAATACAACTTATGTTCTCCAACTGAGCCTAGCAATATTCAAGAAAATTTATACACTGTCCATTAGTGCTTTTGCCATCTGGGTGATTGCGCTAAAGTGCCCATTCAGACAACTAGCACCCTTCTGCCCTGAGATTCAAGCTGGAACACTGAAGGTTATGTCCTGATCTACAAATTATTCCAGTGTTTGCATATTTTAAATAAACTGTAAAAACTGACAGGCTTATCAAGCAAAAGACAATTTCTGCATGTACATAGTTGTTTTTTTCGATGGAATTCTTGTCTTTTTACCAATAAAAAAATCAACCTTGTGGGAAAAATATCAAGAAAATGTTATAACACTTATTGAAATGATTACATTTTAACTTCTCAAATTACTTGTTTCAGTGATTTTAAAAAGTCTGTGTCTATTTTTGTGAAAATTTTGAATTTTTCACAGCCAAAAACACTTGAAGAAGTGATTCTGAAATCACTTGTTTAAGTAGTACCCCTTACTGTTTAGAAAGATTGATCGAGGGTCAAAACAGCACATCCAAACATATTTGAAATCATCAATGTGTTCAATGTGTTCAAAAAGATCAAGCAGCTAACGAGGTAAAGAAAGTACAATATGCAGCAGGTGGCAAGATCAGGGAAAAACTAAAAGTATAGAAAGTAGAAGAAAGATTTACCACTTTGAAAGAAAACCTGCAGAATGGTACAACAGACTACATTCAGTATGGTGATGCAGCATCCTACATCCTTAAACTTGGTAACTAAATGAATTTTGACCATTCCAATGTGTCCATCAGTGCCTTGTTTTGCATAATATGAACTATCATAGTACTATTTATTTATGTTTATGGAAATAATTCTTATGTTTTATGTATTAGTAATTTTTCTCATGCGATTATTTATTACATGTATTACATGTACATTTTCTTTATTAGTATGCTAATTTAAAATTGTAATTCAGTGCTGATTCAGAAATAAAATATTTGTTATGATGGTATGATATTTGTCTTTATTCTATTCATTAAAATATGAAATATTCCATATCCTATTTGTCATCTCTAATAAGAAACAACAACAAAGACTTTATTTACAAAATATATCACATAAGTAAAAAAATACCTTTCAAAAAAGATGGGCCACTATAAAAAGAATTATTCAATAAGTGGGACAATCGGGAAGATACCAAAAATACATCTTCTTTTAAAAAGTATTTCATGGCAGATTTTGACATCAAAATAACAAATATCAACTAATTGCAATACAAACAAAAAATAACTTAATTACTTCCCATTTCGCCTTAGTTAATTCTTTTGTACCTGAAAATTTGTACTAAGGCAAAATGAGATTAACTTTATATAATGATTTTGACAGCTTAGGCGAAATGAGAATAAGCCCATTTAAATACCTTGCCTTTTGCAGTTTTATCACCTCTGTAAATGATTGTTTACTGCTAATTAGGGGATTTAAGATAATTGAACAAATACTAGTTATTTAATACAGAATGAAAATGTCCATATGTTATCCATTTGTAATATTTATGTACAGCATGTACACCTAAAAAACTTTATGTTCAAAAACCTCGCCCGTAATTATAAATTATGTAATTCATTGACCGCTCCCGACATGTGTAACTTCAATGCATATTTTAGCGGCGATCGATGTCTTTCAAAATTACTTTATTTTTATCAATAGTACCGCGGCAATACACGTTCATACATCACATCACTATTAACCAAAAGAGTCAAAATAACTATAACTATAACCCCCTTTTCCAAAAAAAACCTATAACCCCACCCCTCCAAAAAAAAAAAAAACAGCATAAACTAAACATCTCATATTTTAGAGTTGCCTCATTTAAAATTTTCAGTTAGAGTTTGGCCCTCTCAACTTTTTCATTGTTCCTGTCAATGAATTATTTAGTATAACTTTATCCAAATAACTTGTCATGATAATTTTAATAGCTAGTCCTAGCACGATTTTTGTAGGATTACAGCTTAACAATATTCACCAGATATAATTAAAATCTAAATTGACAATGTCTAGATAGAACATGGATTGATAAAAGTATGATTATCAAAATGAATTGCAATATATTTTTTGGTATGTTCAAAGACAGTTTTGATCTTTAAGGTATATAATTTTGTATTTAATTGGTACTTTATTCCTATTTTCAAAGATAGATAATATTTTAGGAGCACAAATTTGTAATAAGCTAAAACTAGGAAGTAACTCCAAAATTAATTTCCACAAGTTTACGATGAAGTTGAGATGGACGGCGTTTCTGTGAAGGCATAGTTGTACATGTATTTTGATGACTTAAATTCTATACTAAAGTCATGAAAGTCTTCATTTTACACTCTTCCATTTGGACTTTGAGATCGAAATTGCCGACCCAAGCTTAAAACACTCGCCGACACATTCATTGATTTATATTCAATTTGACAAGGTACATTGTCTTAATTAAATTACCAAGTTATTAACACCTTTGAAGTCTAATCAACTGTAATTGATTTTATTGACATGATTAACCTGGGGCAATCACCAGGTGTCATATATGTAATTTACTTTGTGATTAGAAATCGATGAGATGAAAAGCAATTTTACCAGTACATTGCCAAAAGCGGCACAAGGGTTTTTGGGAAAGGCATCAGGGCAGAAGGGCGGATGAGGGCACACAGGGCGCGGCTGGGGGCACACAGGCGCGCTGAGGGCACATAGGGCACTGTGCCGTTCTATTTTGGGCTAACGAGACCACTGTCATAACCCAGTAAGAAATTTAAAGAAATTCGTATTTTGAAGATATACACCTTCTGTTTTACCTCTTGCATTTATAATCCTCCTTATGTAGGAGCACTTAACAAATGCTTTTATTTTTAACAATTATGGAGAAAAAGTAACTGTTAATACCTTCTGCAATGTATGCAATGTATTATTGCATCAATATAATATTATCATCTCCTGTTTCACCTGTTATATTTATAAAACTCCTCACTTAGGAGCACTTTGGTGTGCACTTAAGATCACTTAAAATACTTTTTGTAACAATTTAAATGAGAATAAATAACTTTCAATAACATATATACTTTATGTTTGAACAAGTAATTTAAATGTAGATAATTTCATTGGATCAAAACTAAATTTTGCATGTATATCTCCATCTTTCAAAACTACTTGTTTTTTATAGACTGGTATCAGTACTAGACTTATAAAACATTGAAATTTCTGATGATTATTTTCCTTACCAAATGTACAAGTTTGTTAAGATTAAAATCAAAATAATATGCTTTGCTTCATGGTTTGATAATTTTGATTCTTACTGGAACCAACATCAAGAACACAATAATTTCTAGATATGGTTGAAATACAACTTATGTTCTCCAGCTGAGCCTAGCAATATTCAAGAAAATTTATACACTGTCCATTAGTGCTTTTGCCATCTGGGTTATTGCGCTAAAGTGCCCTTTCAGACAACTAGCACCCTTCTGCCCTGAGATTCAAGCTGGAACACTGAAGGTTATGTCCTGATCTACAAATTATTCCAGTTTTTGCATATTTTAAATAAACTGTAAAAACTGACAGGCTTATCAAGCAAAAGACAATTTCTGCATGTACATAGTTGTTTTTTCAATGGAATTCTTGTCTTTTTACCAATAAAAAATCAACCTTGTGGGAAAATATCAAGAAAATGTTATAAACACTTATTGAAATGATTACATTTTAACTTCTCAAATTACTTGTTTCAGTGATTTTAAAAGTCTGTGTCTATTTTGTGAAAATTCTTAATTTTCACAGCCAAAAACACTTGAAGAAGTGATTCTGAAATCACTTGTTTAAGTAGTACCCCTTACTGTTTAGAAAGATTGATCTAATTGCTAATATATTTATGATATACACCAAATAATATGTATTCCTGTTAGATATAAGTGTTGAATTTGATAGATTTTTGTCTGTCTTTCTCATTAGAAGATACTCTGACTGCCAAATTTTTTAAGGTAGTTGCGTGTTATGTTAACCGTAGGCACATTTAAATGAAAACAGCTGTAATGGCCAAGAACAATTGTGTGTTCATGTTTTCCTCATAGTATGGCTCAAGCCATAGTGTTTTTGTGAGGTTTTCTTTCTTAAACCTTTCAACAACGAATCATTTGTTGTAACCGCTTACTTAATTAATCATAATTCTTGAAAGATTGAGCCAAAAACATGTTTTCATTGTTCATTGACAAATTGCAAATGGCAAACAGTAATGTAATACGTGGACAGCACTCTGTGAAAACCACATTATTCCTGTAATAGTGTATTGAAAAAATATTTACCAGATTGTCTGTTCTCTATTTATGAGCTTGAATATCCCTTTGGTAACTTTCGCCTCTCATTTACAAAAAGTATATTACAATTCTAACCTACAGACCCAATAATATTCAAAAAGAAAACCCTAAACTTTAACTTAAATATATATTTTTATAAAAATACATCTTTTCATTTTACAATGTTTTTCCACCATAATATCTTATATTGAAATTATGTTCATAATTTCCATAAAAAACATGAAAAAGAAGAACCATCAAACTTTTGGAAGGACCAGAACATGCAGGAAAAGTTTGATTACTGTCAGTCCTGTGTCTGACAGAAAAAAAATTAAGTTTCGCAAACTCAGAACTAATGTCAATCTTGATTCATTTATTTATACACCATGTACACTATGATACATCTTTATATTAAAAGTCTGATTTAACTCATAAAAACAAAAGTAATCTTGAACAGTTCTTATGTATTATCTGAACATGACCATACAGTATGGGTTTTTCTCATTGCTGAAGGCCGTATGGTTGCCTATAATTGCTTTCATCCACTTCATTTGAACTTTGGTGGATAGTTGTCTCATTGGCAATCATACCACATCTCCTTATTTTTATATTGCTTGACTTTCTAGAGCTGTTCATCATCTGATTGTACTAATGAGTTACTGACAGACTTGGTAGTGTTCTGAGATGTGAATCACTTCCAATTTTGATTGGCTAATTCCTGATCACAATTGTCTCTTTGGGAAAAGTTCAAAATGGGGAACAAACAAATTTTTCAAGGTAGAATTTTGGAAAATCAGGAGTTTGGATTGTTTTACAAACTTTGTTTTATCAGGATTCAGGTTGTTGCATGAAAATGGGGATAATAATGACAAAAATCAGGATAATAATGACAAAAATCAGAATAACAATGACAAAAATCCTGATAGTTATCATGGTATGCCAAAAATCAGGATAATAATGATGACAAAATCCGGATAGTTGGCAGGTCGGATTTTTCTTTTTACTTGATGTATTTATAAAGGAGATCAAGGTTTTACATATTCATGATGTATTTATATTTGCATTATTTTTCTATTCTTTAGCACTGAAGTATAGTTTAGTAAATGAGAAATATTTGTGTTTTATTTTCTATAGCTAGTTGATCATGTTGATAAATTACATATTTACATTATACAGCTTATACAGCAGAAACCATGAATTTAATGGACCAGAATCATAGGTATGTATTGATACCCATTTCTTGTTTATTATCCTTAGAGAACAATATAGCAGTGATGCTTAATTATTATTTAAATTTTAGCTCACCTTTCCAAAGGTGTAAACTATTTCAAACATCTTTTCCTCTGAAACTACTGAACCAATTTCCAACCAAACTTAAGCTGAATGATCCTTAGGGTATCTTGAATAAAGTTTATGTTTTATTTTCTGTTTCGTTAAAAACATGGCTGCCATGGCTAAAAATAGTTCTATCAGCCCTGAAATTTTGAGATGAATCTAACAACCCATTGTTGGATTGCTGCCACTAAACTGGTAATTTTACGGAAATTTTCCAGTTTTTTTGGTTATTATCTTGAATATTATTATAGATAAAGATAAACTGTAAACAGCAAAAAGTTCAGCAAAGTAAGATCTACAAATAAGTTTATATGACCAAAATATTAAGGACAATTTTACACAATTTTTTTATGTTTTCTAACTTTAAAAAATCTTCTCCTCTGAAACTACTGAACCAATTCCAACTTAACTTAAGCTGAAGGATCCTTAGGGTATCTAGAATAAAGTTTGTATTTTATTTTGTGTTTCGTCAAAAAACATGGCCGCCATTGCTAAAAATAGAACATAGGGGTAAAATGCAGTTTTTGGCTTATATCTCGAAAACTAAAGCATTTAGAGCAAATCTGACATGTGGGTAAAAATGTTCATTAGGTCAAGTTCTATCAGCCCTGAAATTTTCAGATGAATCTAACAACCCATTGTTGGGTTGCTGCCACTAAATTGGTAATTTTAAGGAAATTTTGCAGTTTTTGGTTATTATCTTGATTACTATTATAGATGAAGATAAACTGTAAACATGGTAAACAGCAAAAATGTTCAGTAAAGTAAGATCTACAAATATTAGTTTTGTATGACCAAAATTGTCAATTGACCCCTTAAGGAGTTATTGTCCTTTAAAGACAGTTTTTCATAATTTGTTCATCTAGTTTGCTTACTTTAAAAAATCTTCTCAATTTGAAACTGCTTAATCAGTTTCAGCCAAACTTGGGCTGAATGAGTTTCAGAGTATCTAGAATAAATTTTGTATTTTATTTCCTTGTATGTCACTACGGCTAAAATGGAACATAGGGGTAAAATGCATTTTTTTGCTTATGAAGAAAATATGACAAATACAAAGAACATTTAAATGGCATTTTTAAGCCACTCATTAATATATATTGAAAAGCAAAAATTATCATTGATGAAAGATTTAAGCAAAAAATTACAGGTGAGCAATTCAGGCTCTTGAGAGCCTCTTGTTTATAATGTCATGATTCATAGTACAAAACCAAATTTGACCTCTACTTAAAAATAAGAATCTTTGTTATAGGGATCAATTTAGGCTGCTCATATAATAAGAAAAAAAATGAGATTTTTTTCAGAAGCCATTTAGGGGATTGTATTGTTATGTATTTTGAACTAAAAAAATAGTCATGATCATCTAAAAGAAAACTTTTCTTCATTAGAATAACATGAATAAAGATTTGGCTAGTCTGTTCAGTGAATTTCTACATGTACAACATTTTTTTGCAATGAAGAGTCCAGCAATATTACTATTTTGGAAACCCCACTCAGGGTTTATTTATCAGCGTACATTTTGTACTGTTTATATTACATAATAGTTCATCATGGTCATAAGGACCTGAAAAAATGCCTTGTGTGGGTTTGTACAGAGCAGTATAAAAAAAGGAGATCTGGTATGGTTGACAATGAGACAACTTTCCAGTAGAGTCCAAAGGATGTGAATGTAAGCAACTTTAGGTCACCATACAGCTTTCAATAATGAGCAAAAGCCAATAATGTATAGTAAGCTATAAAAGACCCAGTCTGAAGAAATATGAAACAATTCAAACAGAAAACCATTATCCTAATTTATCATGTTTATGAAAAAACAATAAATGAAGAAAAAATGACAGACATACATGTAAACCAACTACAACCATGACAACCACAGAAATACAGACTCCTGACTTGGGACAGTTTGTAACATGTATAAAGAATGTGGTGGGGTTAAACTTGTTTGTGAGCATTCAACCCTCCCCTAACATGCCGTACCTGGGACAGCCGTGTAACAGCACAACATACGAACAAACAGTAAAAAAAAAAAACAATTGGAAATGGCTCATATCAGCATGAGGCATAACATATTCTATATTTATTCATCCTAACCCTAAAAGTCAGTACACAGGAATAATAGGATAACTAATATGTTTAGTTGTGTTTATTTCAGACTTGTTCACCTTGACCTGAAGGGTGCACCACCAAGGGTGGAATATTTAGAACAGGTAAGCTAACTTGTTTTAAGAAACTTACTGTATAACCTCCATGTACAAACAGCCTGTCATAGTTAGCTATTATATGAAATTTACATCAGTTGTAAAAATACATGTACCTATTTAGGTTTGCCAAATTTGATATGTCATAGTAATGGGTCAATCAAGAACTATTGTAAAAGATAGATGCTCATAATCAGAAAGATTTTTGGTCTAGAACCTATGGTGACAAAAGAATAAGAAACACTAAAAAGGATTACACAGGGAAAATGAATTAAAGAAGTGCAGTTACTCAAATAAAGGAATTCAAAATTCCTGAAAACAATCTTAACATTCTTTATAGGACAGTTTCATTTAAAAAAAAGCAGTATTTCTGTTTATGATTAAGATGACTGATAAATGAGTCCTTATTTTTGCTCTAAATTTTCAGATCTTAGGTTCCACTGAGTTTTAACTATAACTTACACTCTATATCATGTTTATTGCACATTGGATTTTAGTGGCAAGACTTTTTTTCTTCCTTAACTCCGTATTCATTATATCTTGCACTTTTTATTTTGTCTTCCTATCCCATCTTTATATGTATCCATTTACTGGATTTTAAATGTTTAAATATGCAGTACCAATAGAAGTGTGCACCAAATATTATTTAATTTCCTCAGTATGACTTTTGGGCTTCAAATGCAAAACATGAACCATACATGTACATTTTTATGCTCCTGGGTCGGAGGGGGGATGAAGGTTAACCCATGTTCATCTGTTCGTTTGTACGCCCTGAAATTAATTTCTGTTCTCTAACTATAGTTTTCCTCAACCAAATGTCACGAAACTGATACGCAATGTTTCTTACCACAAAACTCAGATCAATTTCGAATTAGGGTGGCATCACTTTTACCGCTCTGGAGTTATTCCCCTTTATAATGTTATATGCAAGCAGGGGCATCATCTGTATCCCATGGACACATTCTCCATTTATTTTAATTTTTTGTGTTGTGGAGCAGTTGTTGTATTAACCTTTTATTAGATTCAGGTCTTGTTGATATAATTTTAGGTCATACCATTGTTTAAGAAGATGGGTGCTACAGGTCTCCTTATTGAATATGAAGATATGTTTCCATACTATGGAGATTTAGATGAGGTAGCATCACCTCATGCATACAGGTTTGTTCTGCTCTTTATATAGTAAAAATACTAGAATAGTGAAGCAATAGGTACACATGAGACACAAAAATCAAAAGACATCTGAAAGTTTAATAATCTGTGTATCCAAGTATCTATGTATGTCAAGCTCTAAATCGCTACAAGTCTAGAAAAGAATAATAAAGACTATCAAAGATCTACTGTCAACACCTTAAATACATGTACTGATTTTGTGTCATGGATGGATACCCCATAGCCTTTGTTTTTCTATTAAATGAAACCTTATTTAACAGAAAATTTTGGTGAACATTTATCAAAGATATAAAATTGAGAATGGAAATGGGAAATGTATGCCAAATATTTGATTTGAGACAGGTTGTTTAAATGATGAATGACATATTTGTGTTTGTACACATTCATCAAGCTTATTTGGAACTTAAAACTGTATACACAGATATATATTTCACCAGTTCTAACCTAATGACAAACTCCAATAATTGTTGATACTTCAGATACATGACACAGCAATGACTAAGTCTTGCTCCTGCAACTTTTACCTCATGGATTATAAGAAACTATTTGAAATTAATTCTAAATGATAAAACAATAAGATGTCAGTTATTTTTGAACATTTTATTTACTCATGTTAGTTTAATCTCTGTACTTCTGATTCTTTTGCTTTAGTGCTTATGAGGTGTAAATCAATCAATCAATCTATATTCTTTTGTAGCAAAGAAGCAATATACAGAATTCAACAATTAGCAGAAGAAAATAGTTTGATTATAATCCCTCTAGTGCAATCCTTTGGTCATTTTGAGGTACATTCTGTTCTATTTCTCTACTAGACATGATGCACATGAGACAACATTCTTAAATACTGTGGGAAATAATCATATACCTAAACATATGTATCAGATAAACTGCCAAAGTTTCCCCAGGACTTAGTAAAACCCTGAAACACACATACACAATTGTTGAGGGTAGTGTACAGGAATGTATAATTTTATATGATAACAAGAGATATGGGATATACATCAGTGATTCAGCAACCGAGGGAAACAAATATTAACTGAAAGACAATTGTCAGCCATAGACAGGTGTTTATACAATATGTCAAGCACTTAATCACTCTGACTGGTAAATAAATTAAATAGACCATGTATCAAATATCTACCATCAACATTAAACTCTTAAAAAAAAATAAAAATTTGACTCAGAGTATATCATTATAAATTACCGTGTTTCAAAGTCTGGACTGCAGTAATATTTTGGCTTTTGTGGAGATTCTCTTTCACAGAGTTTAAGACACCAAGAGTGAACTGAATACACTTCCATCCATTTAAAAAATATATAATAAACATTTAAACCAGTATTAACCTTTTATATTTTTTACAAAGCTTTGGGAAGTCCTGCTAGGAGGACATATGTATATCAAATATTTATTATCAGTAATGTTATAACATAATGCATAGTTTTAAGAAATACATTACTAGAAAGATATCGTAACTTCTAGGAATTTCTACAGAAATAAAACACAAAAAAAAAAAACACCAATGGAGAAGATATGAATATCAAAGAATTAATTGCTTTAATTTTTTGTAGTTTGTGTTGAAACATGAGAAATTCAGATCACTGAGAGAAGTTCCCAACTATCCCATGGCTCTTTGTCCTTCCAATCCAGGTAATGATATATTCAGAAGTTCCAAACTATCCCATGGCTCTTTGTCCCTCTAATCCAGGTAATGATATATTTAGAAGTTCCAAACTATCCCATGGCTCTTTGTCCTTCTAATCCAGGTAATGATATATTTAGAAGTTCCAAACTATCCCATGGCTCTTTGTCCTTCCAACCCAGGTAATGATATATTTAGAAGTTGTAAACTAACGGATGTCTCTTTGTCCTTCCAATCCAGGTAATGATATATTTAGAAGTTCCAAATTATCCCATGGCTCTTTGTCCCTCTAATCCAGGTAATGATATATTTAGAAGTTCCAAACTATCCCATGGCTCTTTGTCCTTCCAACCCAGGTAATGATATATTTAGAAGTTGTAAACTAATGGATGTCTCTTTGTCCTTCCAATCCAGGTAATGATATATTTAGAAGTTCCAAATTATCCCATGGCTCTTTGTCCCTCTAATCCAGGTAATGATATATTTAGAAGTTCCAAACTAGCCCATGGCTCTTTGTCCCTCTAATCCAGGTAATGATATATAAAGAAGTTGTAACCTAACCAATGTCTCCTTATCCATGTTGTCATTTCAAACTAGGTAATAATATAAAATGATAGCAATAGCATAAAAAAATGGTCTTCATAACAGACAAGTGTGTATACAACATGTCCAATTTAAAACAGATTTCTTGATCAGGAAAACACCAAAAAGCACATAACAGACAGCGAAAATCAGTTCAGAAAAATTTGTTGATTGATTGTTGTTTAATAAACATCCAGTGACAATTATTTCATGCATATTCAGGAAGACAGTTCAGAAAAAAACACTTAACTCAATAAAAAAGGTGTAATAGACAACAAAATACAGTTGTATAAAGTAAAATAATACTACATATGCAAAAATGCTTAGTAGAACTGCTACTGAAAGGAACTCAAAAGTACCCAACCTGGTTTAGAATCATGCTGTCCTATGCTATAATATCTGCACTAAATGAATGGCATAGTGCTACAAAATATTTTATTAACTATTTGCAACTTTTTTTATATGTGCTATAATGTGGGACGACATGCTCAGAATCTTACAAGACCTTTTTCTATAACACACATTTCAAAAACAGGAAAACATTGTGTAGTACAGTTGTTATCCCAGTACTTGAGGTTTATATAATGCTAAAAAAAAGTATTTTAGAGTTTTAATATTACAAGGTATTTGAAGGATTTGTTTAATATTAAAATTATTTGAAGTAAATCAGAAAGATTCTACTTAGATAATTTGTAAACAAATACATGTAAGTTTATTGCAGGTGCCTTTAAAATCACACATGGAAACTTTTCATATGTATTTTGCCTTCAAAGCTTGTTTATCATACCCAAGTGGTATTCATGAAAAGTTCCATGTGTGATTAATATGATGTAATATCATTTCGTGAACAGTCTGAGAGAGAGAGATGTTACTTTTCTCATAATACAAGCTTTGTTTTAAAGTGGGCCAAGTGATTTAGATGTTATCAGAAAGATGGATAAAAGTTTTTTGTTTTAAGGATCATTATTAGAATTGTATTAACGAATGTATTGTTTTCTGAGCAGATTCCTTGATGGCAGTATGTATGATGATAGATCAAGTAATGGAATTACATCAAGGTCTACGGTGGTTCCATATCGGAGCTGATGAGGTCAGTTATTTATCTAACTTGCGTTATTTACAGTAGACTCTCATTATCTTGAAGTCATCCGGACAAGAAAAATATTTCAAGATACCCATTGTTCCACTCAAAAAATACCGAAAGTTTGACAAACTAAGTGATACAACAACTGCTTAGCTTGGCAAAGCTGAAATAAATCCAGATGAAAATGGGTAGAGGATTGATATTTTGGACTAAGACTCCTAAGATCGAAGTATCTGTATTTGAAGGTCTTTTATTATACCCCCACTTTTTTATACCCCTGCTTTAAAAAAGTGGGTGTATACTGTTTTACCTTTGTCTGTCCATCAGTCCGTCAGTCCGTTCGTCCCATGAATATTTTTCATCACATTTTTCTCAGGAACTACAGTACAAGGATTTCTGAAATTTAGTTTTAGGGTTTATAAGAGTCAGCTATACCGTGTGATGCGTTTTCAGATTCATCACTCAACAACTTTCTGTTTACCTTATACTTTTAGTGTTCGGGGGTATCATTAGTGAGCAGTAGCTCACAGATTCACTTGTTTTTAGAATTTCAGGAGTCGAAATACATATATTCATATGGAACAAAGTATGGGACCAAAGGAAAATTTCGACTCATCCGAAATTTCAAGTCGACCATGTTTGAGACAATGAAAGTTAACTGTATATAACTTGTCATTTGTCATGCTTATATCCTTGCATAATTAAATGTAATTGCTGTTATAATGCTAGTTATCTCCTAGTGATCACCCAGTAAAACTTAATTTTAGTCCCCTACTGAAGAAGTCGAAGGGGACTTTAGGTTTGCACTCTGTCCGTCTGTCTGTCTGTCCATCCGTCAGTCCGGCAAATCAGTTTTCCACACTTTTTTTCTTTGTGCTTGAAGATATTGATTTGACAAGTTATAGATCAAGTATAGCATTTTGTTCCAGTATAATGAAATCTTAACCGGTAGGGGACTAGTCAGCACTTCTGTGTTGACATGAATTATCATTGATATGGTCATAATTATAAATTAACTGTTTACAAAACTTTAAATTTTTGAAATACTAAGGAAGTATTCAAGAATCAGAACTTTAATTATATGAAAGTTGCTAGAAAAATAAATTACAAGCTCTTACCTCAAAGAAAGTAGGATAGTGGCCCTTTGTAAGTACCTGCTTCTTATCGAAAAATAATAAAATAATTGATATTCAATTACAGGTATACCATATTGGGATCTGTGATAAATGTAAGAAAAGAATGCACGTACAGAACCTAACACAACAACAACTGTTCTTCTCTCACTGTAAAGCTGTTCTGAACTACATCAAAGTCAAATATCAGAAAAAACACTTAACTCAATAAAAGGTGTAATAGACAACAAAATACAGTTGTATAAAGTAAAATAATACTACATATGCAAAAATGCTTAGTAGAACTGCTACTGAAAGGAACTCAAAAGTACCCAACCTGGTTTAGAATCATGCTGTCCTATGCTATAATATCTGCACTAAATGAATGGCATAGTGCTACAAAATATTTTATTAACTATTTGCAACTTTTTTTATATGTGCTATAATGTGGGACGACATGCTCAGAATCTTACAAGACCTTTTTCTATAACACACATTTCAAAAACAGGAAAACATTGTGTAGTACAGTTGTTATCCCAGTACTTGAGGTTTATATAATGCTAAAAAAAAGTATTTTAGAATTTTAATATTACAAGGTATTTGAAGGATTTGTTTAATATTAAAATTATTTGAAGTAAATCAGAAAGATTCTACTTAGATAATTTGTAAACAAATACATGTAAGTTTATTGCAGGTGCCTTTAAAATCACACATGGAAACTTTTCATATGTATTTTGCCTTCAAAGCTTGTTTATCATACCCAAGTGGTATTCATGAAAAAGTTCCATGTGTGATTAATATGATGTAATATCATTTCGTGAACAGTCTGAGAGAGAGAGAGATGTTACTTTTCTCATAATACAAGCTTTGTTTTAAAGTGGGCCAAGTGATTTAGATGTTATCAGAAAGATGGATAAAAGTTTTTTGTTTTAAGGATCATTATTAGAATTGTATTAACGAATGTATTGTTTTCTGAGCAGATTCCTTGATGGCAGTATGTATGATGATAGATCAAGTAATGGAATTACATCAAGGTCTACGGTGGTTCCATATCGGAGCTGATGAGGTCAGTTATTTATCTAACTTGCGTTATTTACAGTAGACTCTCATTATCTTGAAGTCATCCGGACAAGAAAAATATTTCAAGATACCCATTGTTCCACTCAAAAAATACCGAAAGTTTGACAAACTAAGTGATACAACAACTGCTTAGCTTGGCAAAGCTGAAATAAATCCAGATGAAAATGGGTAGAGGATTGATATTTTGGACTAAGACTCCTAAGATCGAAGTATCTGTATTTGAAGGTCTTTTATTATACCCCCACTTTTTTATACCCCTGCTTTAAAAAAGTGGGTGTATACTGTTTTACCTTTGTCTGTCCATCAGTCCGTCAGTCCGTTCGTCCCATGAATATTTTTCATCACATTTTTCTCAGGAACTACAGTACAAGGATTTCTGAAATTTAGTTTTAGGGTTTATAAGAGTCAGCTATACCGTGTGATGCGTTTTCAGATTCATCACTCAACAACTTTCTGTTTACCTTATACTTTTAGTGTTCGGGGGTATCATTAGTGAGCAGTAGCTCACAGATTCACTTGTTTTTAGAATTTCAGGAGTCGAAATACATATATTCATATGGAACAAAGTATGGGACCAAAGGAAAATTTCGACTCATCCGAAATTTCAAGTCGACCATGTTTGAGACAATGAAAGTTAACTGTATATAACTTGTCATTTGTCATGCTTATATCCTTGCATAATTAAATGTAATTGCTGTTATAATGCTAGTTATCTCCTAGTGATCACCCAGTAAAAACTTAATTTTTAGTCCCCTACTGAAGAAGTCGAAGGGGACTTTAGGTTTGCACTCTGTCCGTCTGTCTGTCTGTCCATCCGTCAGTCCGGCAAATCAGTTTTCCACACTTTTTTTCTTTGTGCTTGAAGATATTGATTTGACAAGTTATAGATCAAGTATAGCATTTTGTTCCAGTATAATGAAATCTTAACCGGTAGGGGACTAGTCAGCACTTCTGTGTTGACATGAATTATCATTGATATGGTCATAATTATAAATTAACTGTTTACAAAACTTTAAATTTTTGAAATACTAAGGAAGTATTCAAGAATCAGAACTTTAATTATATGAAAGTTGCTAGAAAAATAAATTACAAGCTCTTACCTCAAAGAAAGTAGGATAGTGGCCCTTTGTAAGTACCTGCTTCTTATCGAAAAAATAATAAAATAATTGATATTCAATTACAGGTATACCATATTGGGATCTGTGATAAATGTAAGAAAAGAATGCACGTACAGAACCTAACACAACAACAACTGTTCTTCTCTCACTGTAAAGCTGTTCTGAACTACATCAAAGTCAAATATCCATCAGTTACAGCTATAATGTGGGACGACATGCTGAGACATACAGAACTACCTGTATTACTTGGTAAGTTCACAGCTATAATGTGGGACGACATGCTGAGACATACAGAACTACCTGTATTACTTGGTAAGTTGACAGCTATAATGTGGGACGACATGCTCAGACATACAGAACTACCTGTATTACTTGGTAAGATCACAGCTATAATGTGGGACGACATGCTCAGACATACAGAACTACCTGTATTACTTGGTAAGTTCACAGCTATAATGTGGGATGACATGCTCAGACATACAGAACTACCTGTATTACTTGGTAAGTTCACAGCTATAATGTGGGATGACATGCTCAGACATACAGAACTACCTGTATTACTTGGTAAGTTCACAGCTATAATGTGGATGACATGCTCAGACATACAGAACTACCTGTATTACTTGGTAAGTTCACAGCTATAATGTGGGATGACATGCTCAGACATACAGAACTACCTGTATTACTTGGTAAGTTCACAGCTATAATGTGGGATGACATGCTCAGACATACAGAACTACCTGTATTACTTGGTAAGTTCACAGCTATAATGTGGGACGACATGCTGAGACATACAGAACTACCTGTATTACTTGGTAAGTTGACAGCTATAATGTGGGACGACATGCTCAGACATACAGAACTACCTGTATTACTTGGTAAGTTCACAGCTATAATGTGGGACGACATGCTCAGACATACAGAACTACCTGTATTACTTGGTAAGTTGACAGTTATAATGTGGGACGACATGCTCAGATATACAGAACTACCTGTATTACTTGGTAAGTTCACAGCTATAATGTGGGATGACATGCTCAGACATACAGAACTACCTGTATTACTTGATTGTCATCTTTTAATGTCTGCAGTCATGTTGGTTTCCAGAAATAAGAGATATGATATGCCAAAGGGACATTCAAATCTCATTCGTCAAAAAGAAACTGAAAATGAAAACTATATAAAGATTAACTTCAGTATATAAAACACTAAATAGAGTACTAAAAACTGAACTATACAAGTTCCACTAACATTTGGGGGATGACCTCAGTTGCTCTAGAAGTTAAGCAGATCCAAGTGATAAATACTTTGTATTGGATTGCAACCTTACTATGGTCACATATCAAGAATGGAAAATCCCTATTGATTTTGAGGTCCACTGTGTCTAAGGTCAAGGTTAAAGTTACTAAAAATTGACTGAAATATGTGGAAAAAGGGTTTCTTGATAATAACTTCAGAATCTTATATGGATATATATCAACCCTACTTAGAAATATTGTCACATAATGGAAAGAAGATCTTCATATATTTTGAGGTTACTTTGTCTGAGGTCAAAGTCTTTAGAAAGAGACTGAAATTAATACAGAAAAGTAGATTCTGTATTATAAATCTAGAACCTTACATTGGATTACAAACCATTATATGTTGTTTGGGTATTATAAGCTTGCTCACTAAGGTTATTCAATTCCAAAATAAGCAAAAAATTACATAACACTTTCTTTAACAAACAGCAGAAACATCCTGATATACTACATGAATGTAAAGGATTTTTTAATGTTTTATATTACTGAATCTGGATTGGCAGGCCTTGTAGAACCTATGATATGGCACTATTTAACAAAGTTTTTAATGTTTTATATTACAGAATCTGGATTGGCAGGCCTTGTAGAACCTATGATATGGCACTATTTGACAAAGTTTTTAATGTTTTATATTACAGAATCTGGATTGGCAGGACTTGTAGAACCTATGATATGGCACTATTTGACAAAGTTTTTAATGTTTTATATTACAGAATCTGGATTGGCAGGACTTGTAGAACCTATGATATGGCACTATTTGACAAAGTTTTTAATGTTTTATATTACAGAATCTGGATTGGCAGGACTTGTAGAACCTATGATATGGCATTATTTGACAAAGTTTTTATTGCCACCAGGTAAAACATTAAAAAGTACATCATGTACATAATGGGTGTCTATTTTAGTAATTTCAGGGGTCAACATAATGGGTGTCTATTTTAGTAATTTCAGGGGTCAACATAATGGATGTCTATTTTAGTAATTCAGGGGTCAACATAATGGGTGTCTATTTTAGTAATTCAGGGGTCAACATAATGGGTGTCTATTTTAGTAATTCAGGGGTCAACATAATGGGTGTCTATTTTAGTAATTCAGGGGTCAACATAATGGGTGTCTATTTTAGTAATTTCAGTGGTCAACATAATGGGTGACTATTTTAGTAATTTCAGGGGTCAACATAATGGGTGTCTATTTTAGTAATTTCAGGGGTCAACATAATGGGTGTCTATTTTAGTAATTCAGGGGTCAACATAATGGGTGTTTATTTTAGTAATTGAGGGGTCAACATAATGGGTGTCTATTTTAGTAATTTCAGGGGTCAACATAATGGGTGACTATTTTAGTAATTTCAGGGGTCAACATAATGGGTGTCTATTTTAGTAATTTCAGGGGTCAACATAATGGGTGTCTATTTTAGTAATTCAGGGATCAACATAATGGGTGTCTATTTTAGTAATTCAGGGGTCAACATAATGGGTGTCTATTTTAGTAATTCAGGGGTCAACATAATGGGTGTCTATTTTAGTAATTCAGGGGTCAACATAATGGGTGTCTATTTTAGTCATTTCAGGGGTCAACATAATGGGTGTCTATTTTAGTAATTCAGGGATCAACATAATGGGTGTCTATTTTAGTGATTTCAGGGGTCAACATAATGGGTGTCTATTTTAGTAATTTCAGGGGTCAACATAATGGGTGTCTATTTTAGTAATTTCAGAGGTCAACATAATGGGTGTCTATTTTAGTAAATCAGGGATCAACATAATGGGTGTCTATTTTAGTAATTCAGGGATCAACATAATGGGTGTCTATTTTAGTAATTTCAGGGGTCAACATAATGGGTGTCTATTTTAGTGATTTCAGGGGTCAACATAATGGGTGTCTATTTTAGTAATTCAGGGGTCAACATAATGGGGTCTATTTTAGTAATTCAGGGGTCAACATAATGGGTGTCTTATTTTAGTAATTCAGGGTTCAACATAATGGGTGTCTATTTTAGTGATTTTAGGGGTCAACATAATGGGTGTCTATTTTAGTGATTTCAGGGGTCAACATAATGGGTGTCTATTTTAGTAAAAAAATAATTCAAGGGTCAACATAATGGGTATCTATTTTAGTAATTTCAGGGGTCAACATAATGAGTGTCTATTTTAGTAATTCAGGGGTCATCATAATGGGTGTCTATTTTAGTGATTTCAGGGGTCAACATAATGGGTGTCTATTTTAGTAATTTCAGGGGTCAACATAATGGGTGTCTATTTTAGTAATTCAGGGGTCAAATGATGGGTCTTGTCCTACCTTATCCTTTTAACATTTTTTTGTTAATTGTTAAATAATTTTTTTTTAAGCAAATTTATTTTATCTTTTTTCATGGTTCCCACAAAACTGTAAATAATAATAGTCTTTAGAAAAAAAAATTATTGTACACATGTTCAATATATTTCATATTTATGATAACATGGAAAACACAAGGAAACACTTAGTTGTTTGTTTGACAAATGGCCTCTAAATATATTCTGGTTTGATGAACAGTTTTCTTCTACTTATATAAAAATAAGGTGATGTGGTTTGATTGCCAATGAGGCAACTATCCACCAAAGTTCAAATGAAATTGATGTAAGCAATTATAGGCAACTGTACTGCCTTCAATAATGAGAAAATCCAAAACTGTATAGTTGGCTATGAAAGGCCCCGACATGAAAAATATGAAACAATTCAATTGAGAAAACAAACGGCCTAATTTATTACAAAACTTCAATGAAAAACAAATATGACAGACGTGTACCAACGACAACCACTGAACTACACTCCTGACTTGAGACAGGCACATAAAGAATATGGCAGGCTTAAACAGGTTTGTGAGCGCTCAACCCTCCCCCAAACCTAGGACAGTAGTGTAACAGCACAACATAAGAACAAACTATAAAAATATGTTGAAAAAGGCTCAACTCATCAGATCATTACAAAGAAAAACATCAAACAAAAACACAGACAGGATGTGGCAGGGTATAAAACCATCCCTCATCCCTTACAACTAAAAAAGACACTAAGATCTGAGAGTACTCATAGTTACTGACAGCTAGTTCAGTGTCTGAATTGTAGTTAACACTGCTAGAATACAGACAAGGTTCAATTTTCACACTCACTCTGGACTCCTGACCATTAAATATTAGAAAATCTGTAAAATTGTTGGATGAAGAATGATAATTCAAATTATAGTGAAAAAATATATACCTCTTCAGGAATATGCTCATTGAAAAATTGTTTCTTTTCAATTAAAATATTTTGTTCTCTTATAAAACATATCTTTTCTGTCTGATGTACACACATGGATGGACATCGTATTTGCTATTTAGTGTAGCTACTTTTAGATACTGGTGGCCATGTAATCAAAGAAAATGAATTTTGAATTTAAATTTTTTATCATTTTATTTCAGATATTTGGGACAAATTTTCAAAGCTGTTTCCAAACATTTGGTTAGGTAGTGCTTTCAAGGGAGCAACAGGATCAAATATGTATGTCACAAATATTGGTTACCACATAGAAAATCATCTAGTCTGGCTGGCTCTACAGGAGAAAGAAAAACAGAAGTTCCAAACAATCAGAGGTTATGCTGTTACTGGCTGGTCCAGGTATATTAAGTCATTATCATGATTGTAAAATAAATACAAAAAAGATTATAAAACAAGAAAATAAAATAGGGGAAAGTGAAGTTATAAGAGCAAACACAAAATTTAGAATAATCTTCTACTTTAATGAAATTATCTAGTTAGAACATCAAATTTCAGGACTATTTGGAAATAATTTGCAGTTTTCCTGACAATTTTTTTTAATAGTCTATAGTAAAAATACTGAAACTTTATTTGATTGGATGTTAAAAGATCACTGCAGATGACCCCTTATGGGATGTCTTCAGATTTAAGACAAGTGATAAACAAATCTAACAGAGCATAGTGAAAGATCTGATTTCAGTGAGATTGTGATGACCTATGCTGTTTCTCCTTCATTCCTGACACAAGACATACAATTATTGTTTTGTAGGTATGACCATTATGCTGTTCTATGTGAGTTATTACCACAAGCCTTACCTAGTCTGGGAATCTGTCTCTCTGTGTTAAACAAGGGAACATTTAATGCTGACCTTCACAATGGTGTGTCTGAACTTCTCAAGTTTAAATCTCACCTGCCTATCAGTCCATTTCAGTGGTAAGTACTGACCAATTGGTTGATAAGGTAACCCAATCCCGAATTTTGCAAAAAAGGCATTATCCTGACGTCCAGAAAAAGGTCCTATAGAGGAGTATCATTAGTGATTGACTAGCTCTTTTATAACACTGTATATGAGCCATTCTACACTAAAGATATATGATAAGGAAATGTGATATGATTGTCAATGAGAAGACAATCTGTGTTAAAACTTATGGACTTATATTAACCAATATTGTTGCAAAAAAAATAGAAAATATCAAAGAGATAGAAATCTAGTATTATGAAGCATTGATTTTAAATCTTCCTTCTAGCCTAACATGACTGGAGTATTACAGAACATTGATTCGGACTTTTGTAAGTATTATAACAGAGTATATACGTATTAAGTGAAGTTAATTTTCTCTCCACAGTTTAGGAGCACCTCCTTGTGATTTCCCAGGACATAAAGTCTACAGAGATATGCTGGTTTCAATCACCTGGAGCTTCCTATGAAGATCTTATGCATAATGAGAGGTATATATATATTTCCATTCATGTATATAGGGCATGTATATATTTCAGTCAAGTTGACATAGGGTTTACAAATGTTACGAAAGTAGCTATGACAACATGGTCTATCAAAGCCTTAACAAAGAAAAATATTCGAACAAATCATATTTAAGAATTTGTAGATATCCAAATCATGCAGATATAGAGTTCTGTTCAGTTACTTGAAATTTGACATTGTTTGAGTGCATGTTTCTGTTGTCTTTATGAAAAGTGTTATTGATAGATGATTGATGTTAAATTTTTTACATTGCTGTTGCATCAACCTTCATTCTTTCAGTTTTAAGCACTATGCAAGGGTCTGGCAATTCAGTCATGCTTATTGACTTCTGATCATTCACATTTTTGGAAAATGGCGCTATCAGCGGCATGTTTCCGATACCATTGACCAGAACTAACGGAAGTTGATTATGCCTCCGCCTACCGCATTCGGTTTCATATTTACTATTTTACCTGCTAACCCGAATAATTCAGTCCCTCCCGTAATCGATCTCTCCTACTTCCGAGTTCTGATCCGCCAAAACAGGATTTGGGCGTCTCTAGTTTTAGGTCGTAAGTCGATAAACTCAAACTTAAAGTAAACAGTTGTTTGTGCGACGCAGTTTTATTTACTCACCATAAACAAGCTGAAACGTTCAGTATGGCATATATTTTAGGTTAAAGACGGTCCCATTCATTTGAAAGTGAGCGATGGAATTATTTCAGGTTTGGGGAGCAGTAAATTATCACAAAGTTCATTTCTTGGCGACCTCATAATTTCATCATAACGATGGTACAAATCGATTTTACTGTTTACTTTCGCTTCTCATGTTTTGTAAACGGTCTTTTATTTTAAACCCGAACCAGGCATATGCATTCTGTGATTGTGCAAATCTTCGTTCTTTGGTCAATTGGCTTATGGATAGTTGTATCAATTTCAACTCTTACATTATTTTTTAAAAATATATTTGCATTACATGCAATGGCAGTACCTTTCAATTGCTATTTATGTGTTGTGTCTAAATTAAAGTTGTAACACTTTATAGTGACTGGAAAGGGTAGAAAAATTCATCAGATGAGAAAAGGCTGAAGATACATGGAAGCGGCACCAAATCATTAGATATTGCATCTTATAAAAGAAACTGAGATTTGGATAGTTCCACTTCAAGGTAAAATGTTTTTTCTTGTGAAATGAAATAAAAAATATTGTAACACTGCAGTTAATTAATAACGATACTATTACATGTATTGGCCTTATTGTTGGTCCTCGGCCAGCAGTATTGGCTAAACCGCCTCAGACCAATACACACCGAGACATGGACCAATAACAAGGACAATACAGAAATACTTTAATAATATTATAGAATGACAGTATGGTTCAATAGGGAATCAGCCCTCAACTACTTTTACATAAATATTAACGTCTGGCTTCAACTCCTTGTTCGTCTTGTCTGGAGATCTTGTTGTAGTTCCAGTTAGGCAAGCATTTTAGAGACATATCCGTCCATCCTCTCTTGACTTGTAATTTCTGGTGATAGATTTTGCCGCTTGCGTTGTATCCTTTCAAGCTTGTTTTTTTTGTTACCGTGTAGGGGTCCCATACTATGGCTCCATATTAAATTGTAAGATCCATTCCTAAAGGTCTAGATCATTGTTCTAATCTGACACAAATTTCAATAACTGGAATGCTACCCAAGTTGAATATATGGTGACCTACTAGAACAGCATTATCACTATTGAAATTGTGTTTAATACCATGATTGTTCAATGTCATTAACTTAAATGGAGACAGACATTTGACCTGAAAGGTGGTGTAGGAGTGCAAAATCAAAAAACTAACTGACTATGATATATGGTTAAAGAATGAATATCAATTACATGGGTCAACATGGTCAAGGGCAGAGTTGTTATGAAATAACAATATGGCAGAAAGTGGTTTCAAGTTTCATATAAAGCGACCTGACTGACATGAAATAAAAATCAAAGGGTATCCCTATTTGTCTGATCTTCAAGGTGAAATAAAACTAGTAAAACAATATTATACTATTGTTCCTGACCATTAAATATTAGAAAATCTGTAAAATTGTTGGATGAAGAATGATAATTCAAATTATAGTGAAAAATATATACCTCTTCAGGAATATGCTCATTGAAAATTGTTTCTTTTCAATTAAAATATTTTGTTCTCTTATAAAACATATCTTTTCTGTCTGATGTACACACATGGATGGACATCGTATTTGCTATTTAGTGTAGCTACTTTTAGATACTGGTGGCCATGTAATCAAAGAAAATGAATTTTGAATTTAAATTTTTTATCATTTTATTTCAGATATTTGGGACAAATTTTCAAAGCTGTTTCCAAACATTTGGTTAGGTAGTGCTTTCAAGGGAGCAACAGGATCAAATATGTATGTCACAAATATTGGTTACCACATAGAAAATCATCTAGTCTGGCTGGCTCTACAGGAGAAAGAAAAACAGAAGTTCCAAACAATCAGAGGTTATGCTGTTACTGGCTGGTCCAGGTATATTAAGTCATTATCATGATTGTAAAATAAATACAAAAAAGATTATAAAACAAGAAAATAAAATAGGGGAAAGTGAAGTTATAAGAGCAAACACAAAATTTAGAATAATCTTCTACTTTAATGAAATTATCTAGTTAGAACATCAAATTTCAGGACTATTTGGAAATAATTTGCAGTTTTCCTGACAATTTTTTAATAGTCTATAGTAAAAATACTGAAACTTTATTTGATTGGATGCTAAAAGATCACTGCAGATGACCCTTATGGGATGTCTTCAGATTTAAGACAGTGATAAACAAATCTAATAGAGCATAGTGAAAGATCTGATTTCAGTGAGATTGTGATGACCTATGCTGTTTCTCCTTCATTCCTGACACAAGACATACAATTATTGTTTTGTAGGTATGACCATTATGCTGTTCTATGTGAGTTATTACCACAAGCCTTACCTAGTCTGGGAATCTGTCTCTCTGTGTTAAACAAGGGAACATTTAATGCTGACCTTCACAATGGTGTGTCTGAACTTCTCAAGTTTAAATCTCACCTGCCTATCAGTCCATTTCAGTGGTAAGTACCGACCAATTGGTTGATAAGGTAACCCAATCCCGAATTTTGCAAAAAAAAAGGCATTATCCTGACGTCCAGAAAAAGGTCCTATAGAGGGAGTATCATTAGTGATTGACTAGCTCTTTTATAACACTGTATATGAGCCATTCTACACTAAAGATATATGATAAGGAAATGTGATATGATTGTCAATGAGAAGACAATCTGTGTTAAAACTTATGGACTTATATTAACCAATATTGTTGCAAAAAAAATAGAAAATATCAAAGAGATAGAAATCTAGTATTATGAAGCATTGATTTTAAATCTTCCTTCTAGCCTAACATGACTGGAGTATTACAGAACATTGATTCGGACTTTTGTAAGTATTATAACAGAGTATATACGTATTAAGTGAAGTTAATTTTCTCTCCACAGTTTAGGAGCACCTCCTTGTGATTTCCCAGGACATAAAGTCTACAGAGATATGCTGGATTTCAATCACCTGGAGGCTTCCTATGAAGATCTTATGCATAATGAGAGGTATATATATATTTCCATTCATGTATATAGGGCATGTATATATTTCAGTCAAGTTGACATAGGGTTTACAAATGTTACGAAAGTAGCTATGACAACATGGTCTATCAAAGCCTTAACAAAAGAAAAATATTCGAACAAATCATATTTAAGAATTTGTAGATATCCAAATCATGCACGAAGTATAGAGTTCTGTTCCAGTTACTTGAAATTTGACATTGTTTGAGTGCATGTTTCTGTTGTCTTTATGAAAAGTGTTATTGATAGATGATTGATGTTAAATTTTTTACATTGCTGTTGCATCAACCTTCATTCTTTCAGTTTTAAGCACTATGCAAGGGTCTGGCAATTCAGTCATGCTTATTGACTTCTGATCATTCACATTTTTTGGAAAATGACGCTATCAGCGGCATGTTTCCGATACCATTGACCAGAACTAACGGAAGTTGATTATGCCTCCGCCTACCGCACTCGGTTTCATATTTACTATTTTACCTGCTAACCCGAATAATTCAGTCCCTCCCGTAATCGATCTCTCCTACTTCCGAGTTCTGATCCGCCAAAACAGGATTTCGAACGTCTCTAGTTTTAGGTCGTAAGTCACGATAAACTCAAACTTAAAGTAAACAGTTGTTTGTACGACGCAGTTTTTATTTACTCACCATAAACAAGCTGAAACGTTCAGTATGGCATATATTTCAGGTTAAAGACGGTCCCATTCATTTGAAAAGCATTTTGAAAGTAGACGATGGAATTATTTCAGGTTTGGGGACGAGTAAATTATCACAAAGTTCATTTCTTGACGACCTCATAATTTCATCATAACGATGGTACAAATCGATTTTTACTGTTTACTTTCGCTTCTCATGTTTTGTAAACGGTCTTTTATTTTTAAACCCGAACCAGGCATATGCATTCTGTGATTGCGCAAATCTTCGTTCTTTGGTCAATTGGCTTATGGATAGTTGTATCAATTTCAACTCTTACATTATTTTTTTAAAAATATATTTGCATTACACATGCAATGGCAGTACCTTTCCAATTGCTATTTATGTGTTGTGTCTAAATTAAAGTTGTAACACTTTATAGTGACTGGAAAGGGTAGAAAAATTCATCAGATGAGAAAAGGCTGAAGATACATGGAAACGGCACCAAATCATTAGATATTGCATCTTATAAAAAGAAACTGAGATTTGGATAGTTCCACTTCAAGGTAAAAATGTTTTTTTTCTTGTGAAATGAAATAAAAAAATATTGTAACACTGCAGTTAATTAATAACGATACTATTACATGTATTGGCCTTATTGTTGGTCCTCGGCCAGCAGTATTGGCCTTCGGCTTCGCCTCAGACCAATACACCAAGACATGGACCAATAACAAGGACAATACAGAAATACTTTCGCAATAATATTATAGAATGACAGTATGGTTCAATAGGGGGAATCAGCCCCTCAACTACTTTTTACATAAATATTAACGTCTGGCTTCAACTCCTTGTTCGTCTTGTCTGGAGATCTTGTTGTAGTTCCAGTTAGGCAAGCATTTTAGAGACATATCCCGTCCATCCTCTCTTGACTTGTAATTTCTGGTGATAGATTTTGCCGCTTGACGTTGTATCCTTTCAAGCTTGTTTTTTTTTTTGTTACCGTGTAGGGGTCCCATACTATGGCTCCATATTAAATTGTAAGATCCATTCCTAAAGGTCTAGATCATTGTTCTAATCTGACACAAATTTCAATAACTGGAATGCTACCCAAGTTGAATATATGGTGACCTACTAGAACAGCATTATCACTATTGAAATTGTGTTTAATACCATGATTGTTCAATGTCATTAACTTAAATGGAGACAGACATTTGACCTGAAAGGTGGTGTAGGAGTGCAAAATCAAAAACTAACTGACTATGATATAAGAATGAATATCAATTACAATTTACATGGGTCAACATGGTCAAGGGCAGAGTTGTTATGAAATAACAATATGGCAGAGAAGTGGTTTCAAGTTTCATATAAAGCGACCTGACTGACATGAAATAAAAAATCAAAGGAGTATCCCTATTTGTCTGATCTTCAAGGTGAAATAAAACTAGTAAAACAATATTATACTATTGTCTAAATCTACAGAAATATAATTTGCTTCAAGTAACAGAAATAACTAGGTCACTAGTAACTTATTTAATGAGTATGTGGGGTATAAGAGCTTGATAACAACAGGCTCTTCATAATCATTTGGTTTGAAAAGGATACAAGTAGCCTATATTCTTGATTTAGAAAATATAATTGCAAGACAAAAATCACATTACTGAGAATACTTTAGATCATTCAGGTCTTTATTTATATGTACAAAAGAACAGCCAGTAGTCATTGGATATTGTAGATCATTCAAATAGACTTGACCTATTTATTCGTACAAAAGAACAGCCAGTAGTCATTGGATATTGTAGATCATTCTGGTAGTCTTGACCTTTTATTTATAGAAACTAGAGGCTCTAAAGAGCCTGTGTCGCCACCTTGGTCTATGTGCATATTAAACAAAGGACACAGATGGATTCATGACAAAATTGTGTTTTGGTGATGGTGATGTGTTTGTAGATCTTACTTTACTGAACATTCTTGATGCTTCCAATTATCTCTATCTATAATGAACTTGGCCCAGTAGTTACAGTGGAAAATATTTTGTAAAATTTACAAAATTTACAAAATTTATGAAAATTGTAAAAATGACTATAAAGGGCAATAACTCCTTCAGGGGTCAATTGACAATTTTGGTCATGTTGACTTATTTGTAGATCTTACTTTGCTGTACATTATTGCTGTTTACAGTTTATCTCTATCTATAATAATATTCAAGATAATAACCAAAAGCTGCAAAATTTTCTTAAAATTACTAATTCAGGGCAGCAACCCAACAACGTGTTGCCTGATTGGTCTGAAAATTTAAGGGCAGATAGATCTTGACCTAATGAACAATTTTATCCTCGTCAGATTCGCTCTAAATGCTTTGGTTTCAGAGATATGAGCCAAAACTGCATTTTACCCTATGTACTATTTTTAACCATGTCAGCCATCTTGGTTCATGGGCGGGTCATCGGACACATTTTTAAACTAGATACCCTAATGATGATTGTGGACAAGTTTGGTTAATTTTGTCTTAGTAGTTTCAGAGGAGAAGATTTTGTAAAGATTACAAAATTTACAAAAATGGTTAAAATTGACTATAAAGGGCAATAACTCCTTAAGGGTCAACTGACCATTTTGGTCAAGTTGACTTATTTGTAGATCTTACTTTGCTGAACATTATTGCTGTTTACAGTTTATCTCTATCTATAATAATATTCAAGATAATAACCAAAAGCTTCAAAATTTTCTTAAAATTACCAATTTAGTAGCAGCAACCCAACAACAGGTTCTCCGATTCATCTGAAAATTTAAGGGCAGATAGATCTTGACCTGATTAACAATTTTACTCATGTCAGATTTGCTCTAAATGCTTTGGTTTCAGAGTTATAAGCCAAAATATACATTTTACCCCTATGTTCTATTTTTAGCCATGGCGGCCATCTTGGTTGGTTTGGCAGGTCACCGGACACAATTTTAAACTAGATACCCCAATGATGATTGTGGCCAAGTTTGGTTAAATTTGGCCCAGTAGTTTCAGAGGAGAAGATTTTGTAAAGATTACAAAATTTACAAAAATGGTTAAAATTGACTATAAAGGGCAATAACTCCTTAGGGTCAACTGACCATTTTGGTCAAGTTGACTTATTTGTAGATCTTACTTTGCTGAACATTATTGCTGTTTACAGTTTATCTCTATCTATAATAATATTCAAGATAATAACCAAAAGCTTCAAAATTTTCTTAAAATTACCAATTTAGTAGCAGCAACCCAACAACAGGTTCTCCGATTCATCTGAAAATTTAAGGGCAGATAGATCTTGACCTGATTAACAATTTTACTCATGTCAGATTTGCTCTAAATGCTTTGGTTTCAGAGTTATAAGCCAAAATATACATTTTACCCTATGTTCTATTTTTAGCCATGGCGGCCATCTTGGTTGGTTTGGCAGGTCACGGACACGATTTTAAACTAGATACCCCAATGATGATTGTGGCCAAGTTTGGTTAAATTTGGCCCAGTAGTTTCAGAGGAGAAGATTTTTGTAAAAGATTACAAAATTTACAAAAATGGTTAAAATTGACTATAAAGGGCAATAACTTTATGGGGTCAACTGACCATTTTGGTCAAGTTGACTTATTTGTAGATCTTACTTTGCTGAACATTATTGCTGTTTACAGTTTATCTCTATCTATAATAATATTCAAGATAATAACCAAAAGCTTCAAAATTTTCTTAAAATTACCAATTTAGTGGCAGCAACCCAACAACAGGTTCTCCGATTCATCTGAAAATTTCAGGGCAGATAGATCTTGACCTAATAAACAATTTTACCCCATGTCAGATTTGCTCTAAATGCTTTGGTTTCAGAGTTATAAGCCAAAATATACATTTTACCCTATGTTCTATTTTTAGCCATGGTGGCCATCTTGATTGGTTTGGCAGGTCACCGGACACAATTTTAAACTAGATACCCCAATGATGATTGTAGCCAAGTTTGGTTAAATTTGGCCCAGTAGTTTCAGAGGAGAAGATTTTGTAAAGTTAACGACGACGGACTGACGACGGACGACGGACGCCAAGTGATGAGAAAGCTCACTTGGCCCTTCGGCCAGGTGAGCTAAAAACAGCCAGTAGTCATTGGATACTGTAGATCATTCAGGTAGTCTTGACCTATACATTTGTACTAAAAAAAACAGCCAGTTGTCATCTTCACATAACACACACATATACGAATATCAATTATATGCTTACGAGACATGTTGGAATGTTAAACTAATTACGGTATGTGAAAATCAAGACTTGCATAAAAAATATCACAATATTAGAGACAGTGGCGTCATTTTTCCTCAGAGCTTTCAGCTCTTTGATTTTATATTTCTGTTAAAAAAAAATAAGGGTGATTTTATAGAAATACTTAAAATCTATGTAATTACATGATTCTTTTGATAGAAAATTTATCCCCTGTTTGAACCCAGTAACCTTATAAACAAAAATAATATCACATGTGGGAAGTCAGGATTTAAGCATCCGCATTTGTTAATGATTCAAATATAGCTGAAATACAGAAAATTGTTATTTTAATATGTCAATTAAGGACGGTCATACTGAATTGATTTAGAGAGAAAAAAACATGCATGGCGGTTGTATTTTGCACATGTGTCAATCAGTTAAGCATTATAAAATATTCACTCTTTTCTATTAATAGCATATTTACTTGGATGAATGAATATCAAATAAAGAGAAACTTTATTAATCCTGTCCATGTAGGACCATTACTGAATGCTGTAGCAAAGTAAGTTCATTATTATTGATTCTAGTTATTATAAAAGTGAGAAACTTTGTTAATCCTGTCCATGTAGGACCATTACTGAATGCTGTAGCAAAGTAAGTTTAATATTATTGATTCTAGTTATTATAAAAGTGAGAAACTTTGTTAATTCTGTCCATGTAGGACCATTACTGAATGCTGTAGCAAAGTAAGTTTAATATTATTGATTCTAGTTATTATAAAAGTCAGAAACTTTGTTAATTCTGTCCATGTAGGACCATTACTGAATGCTCTAGCAAAGTAAGTTTAATATTATTGATTCTAGTTATTATAAAAGTCAGAAACTTTGTTAATCCTGTCCATGTAGGACCATTACTGAATGCTGTAGCAAAGTAAGTTTAATATTATTGATTCTAGTTATTATAAAAGTCAGAAACTTTGTCAATCCTGTCCATGTAGGACCATTACTGAATGCTGTAGCAAAGTAAGTTTAATATTATTGATTCTAGTTATTATAAAAGTCAGAAACTTTGTTAATCCTGTCCATGTAGGACCATTGCTAAATGCTGTAGCAAAGTAAGTTTAAAATTATTGATTCTAGCTATTATAAAAGTCAGAAACTTTGTCAATCCTGTCCATGTAGGACCATTACTGAATGCTGTAGCAAAGTAAGTTTAATATTATTGATTCTAGTTATTATAAAAGTCAGAAACTTTGTTAATCCTGTCCATGTAGGACCATTGCTAAATGCTGTAGCAAAGTAAGTTTAAAATTATTGATTCTAGTTATTTTAAAAGTCAGAAACTTTGTTAATCCTGTCCATGTAGGACCATTACTGAATGTTGTAGCAAAGTGAGTTCATTATTATTGATTCTAATTATTATAAAAGTCAGAAATGTTTTAAAGCATTTATTTTTGCAATTGTTATACCATAACACAAATGTAAAATCCATTATTGTGATTTCAGGAAAAGCTGCATATGAATAATGTGTGACGCATTGAGGGGACATAGAATTATTGGGCATCCATCAGGGTCTTGTGAGCACTTTCTCATGAACAATTCATAAAATTTGTATCAAAGGTTTCCATCAGCAGTGCCAATCAAATATTTTTGAAGAGTTGTGCCCCTGGATATATTTTCATTAAGAAATAATTCTTTCATGCCAGGCTCTATGCTCATTTTAAGATGGGAAGGCATTGTATTTGTCAGTATCTTTATGCGGAGTGTTAGCATGAAATTAGAATATGGCTTTGTTTCTAAAGAGAAAGAAGAACGTCATATTAGAATTATATAGAAAATTGTATTGTAAGTGCTCTTAAATGTACAATTCTTGCTTGATTTTTATCAAATCCATATCTAAGGTTTATATCAGCAATGTCTTGGACAAATTTGTACCGATTAACTTTTTTTTATGCCCCTTGGAAATATCAATTATAAAGAAAATTGCATTGTAAGCGCTCTCAAACTTACATTTCTCTTAAGAAATTTATAAAAAGTTTTAAAGATTCAGATAAAATATGTGCAACATAGGGGACATTGGAACCCTGTTTTATTTTCGCTAAACCCATCATGTCGTAATTTTTGCAATAATGAAAACATCACAAAAATGTCAGGGACATCAAAAGACATTCACATACATAATATGGTCTTCACCATAAACAATTGTCTATATACAATGTGTCAAACTCAAAACTGTACCAATCTCTCAGGATGACTCAAAGTAAAAGGAGGGGTAGTACAGAATTTTAATATAAGCTTAAACTCTAAGAAGTTTAAGGCATATAAATGTTATAAAAAATGCAGCACAAACCTTTGTTTTGACCTTAGCAAAAAAAAAAAGAAGTGTGTATGAATTTTTCTATCTCAGGATACAATTTAAAAAAAAAAAATTAATGGAAAAGTGGCATAGTTTTAGGTGTAAAAGTAATTCCTTTGGGAAATTGCATTGCATATTTACAGAAATATAACCTATAAATATATACACACTGGTTTCAATAAACTTTAATTAATTTTTTTAGGTTATTGGAGAGTTTTCGTATCTTGAAAGCACGACTTCAGTCATCTCTGTCAGAAGTATTCTATGAGGCAGCTACTGAAGAATGGATGAATGTTTACTTTTTTCCTAAAAAGCACAAATTAAAGGACATCATTGAAAATGCCAGAAATAGTGGACTTTCATCGTTAATTGAATAGATTTGTGTAAAAATGATAGTAGAAAGTGTTCATTAAAATGAGATTTATAAATTCTGATCTTTATTACTTAAAGAAAAAATGTAACATAATCAAAGACAATTTAGAGAAAATGATCAATGGTCAAACTTGATTTAAAGTAAACTTTTCTATGTTTGGCTAATGGGTGTGGAATTTGATTTGAGCAAAATAATGCCGGTTAAGTGGAACATAAAAACAAGACATAAGTATAGATCAAATGTTCATGAGAATGTAGTGAAATGATAAGATGTTTCTTTTTGTTCTTCAAATTCTACTGGATGTAGAAATAAAGAGATGTGGTATGATTGCCAATGAGAAAACTAAAACGACTAATGTACAAAGATGTAAACAATTGTTTTTGATTCAAGATATTGTGGACGATTCAAAGCATAGAAAACTGTATATGACAAAAATGACCAGCAGGACAAGATCTACTATTAAGGCAAACATGGCTGAAACTGTCAGTTGATTCATTATAAAAGTTTTTGCCCTTTAATGAGGATTTAAAACCATTTTCTGTAATTATCATTTTACTTATATAGTAAGTGGAGCAACATTTAGGAAGTAAAATAATCAGTAGGACAAGATTTACAATCCGTCAACACGAACAAAATCGTGTGTTGAGGCCCAATAGGAATTATTGTCCCTGAAAGACACTTTTACCCTTTTTTTGCATTTTTTAGCAGAAACTTTAGTAGATTGAAAGAAACTGTATATAGCAAAATTGAACTGCAGGACAAAATCTACTGTTAAGTCAGCATGACAAATTTGTTAGTTGACTCTTTATACGAGTTACTGCCGTTGACTGATGATTTTAATCTGTATGTGTTTTTGGCATAAACTATAGTAGATGGAGGAAACTGTAAAAATCTGCCTGAAATTGTCAGTCTAATTATTATAGGAGTTATTGCCCTTGAAGGATGCTGTTACATTTTTGGCTTTTTTTCTTGAAACTATTTGAAATATCCTTATTGCATTGTATCAAATCAATTTTATGCACAATTGACAGGTGAGTGATACGGTATCTAGTCATTTCGTACCATAACCATTTCATACAATTGCCATTTCGTACCATGAATTTGCCATTTTTTACTGTCAACATAAACCATTTTGTACCATATGGATTTTTTTTTGCCATTTCGTACCATATGGCGAAAATACTTTACCATTTCATACTATATGGGAAAAATGCTGTATCATTTGTACCATATGAAAATTGAACTTTACCATATCATAATTGGTACATGAAAAATATTCAGTTTTAAATGGGAATATTAGTAGGGACCCTTATACTGACTGTGTTCGTTTTAATAATAAATATTTTATGTTTTATATATATCTGGTGTTTTTATATATGGTCTAATGACGAAATGTTTGTATTTATATAATGAAATGCATAAATATTATATATACTTGTCTATATTTTTTAAATTACGTAAAGCATACTGTTAATATAATAATTTTAAAAGTCTCTCATAATTCTATTTCGTTAGCTTATTTTGTTTTAATGTCAGTTTTATATATGTATGTAAATATTTATGCTATAAATTTGGTGAAACTCTAATAAGATATTGAATCTACATCTATATCAATTATCTTTCAAACAAAACCCACTATTTAAGATGATTAAAAAAAATAAACATCACTTATTATTTCTCATGTTCCAATCAAGAAACTTCCTGTGTGCAAATTCTATCAAGTTGTAGACAATTAGACATAAGAAAACTTCAGTACTGAATAATGAATTCATATAAAATAGCATACAATGGTACGAAATGGTAAACATTATAATCTTCCATATGCTACGAAATGGTATACCTCATAATATCCCATATGGTTATGGTACGAAATGACCATGATTCAGCGATAGAGATTCCTTGCAGCCTCACGTTTTGGGCTGAAATCTTAAAACTATAGGTATCAGGCTTATTATTTTAAGTGCAAAAACAGTCAGCAGCATAAAGAATACCTATATAGTATGTGTTTATAAAGGTCCTCATGAGCAGACTTACTATTTTTTCACTAGGTGAGAGGTACAGATACAGGTTATGTCTCTTGTTTCGTTTTTGTCTCTTTACTGTTATCTTTAAATTTGTTGTCGTACCTCACTGTGCTTATATGAACCTGTTCAGAAGCTCAGCTAATCTCGTATGACGGCTTCATGTAAGATGGTACAGAACTTATTAGCAACTTATCAATGTCTAAGTACTCAGTACAATATGAGAGTTGACATCTCAAGCTTACTTTTGTTTGGACAACCAAGTTTTAAAATGTTCAAGGGAATGAGAGGAGAAAAGACAAATAGTATGATAAAATAGAATATGGGGTTTTCTGCTTATAAAAACAGTAAAATATCAAAACATAATAGAGAGCTCAACTTGTACTGTCCTAGTCATTTAATGCCTTGCTGTGATGAGTGTATTTCCACTAAGCATTCTAAATGTACCCAAATAACCAATTTAGCCAGTATCGTGGAGAAAACCACAATTGAAAAATCAAAGGAATATGTAGAGACAGGCATAAGTTCTACCTTGTTGCTTTTGGACAAATTGGTGACCAACAAATCAAAAAACATAAAAACAGGAGAAAATCAATGCGTAAGCATAAACAAATCAATTAAAGGAATTCGAAAAGAAATAAATAAACATTTAGACCAATTGGAGAAGAAGTCATGCCAAGAAACAGATACAATATGGAACCAGGAAAAATCCAAAGCAGCTGATTTCATTTCTGAACTTGAAGGGAAAATAAAAAACTTGAACGAAATGAAAGAAAATTTACAAACAGTCACAGAAGATAATACTTCAAAACTGCATTCATTTCTAGGTGTACATCAAATTGAGCAACAAGTACACCAATATCAACGTTATGTTGAAGATCTGGAAAATGATGAGAGGACCAAAGAATTTGACATCAAAATGAAGCAAAATGATGAGATAGAAAAGATACTAAGCAAGTTAGGATCGTTAAATTCATTAGAAGTAATGGTTGTTACGACATTAGATTTGAACAAGGAAACAAGTGTGAGAAGGGATCAGCAAGTTCAATCACAAGAACAATATAACATTAACAATATGACAATGAATATTGAGACAAGAATAGATATCAATAAGGGCAGGAAAAGTGACTTGATTTGTCTGATGGATGGAAGAGTTATAATAGTTCAAGAGCATGGAAAAGTGAACCTACTTACTTCTGATGGCGAACTTCTGAAACAGTTACCTATACGGGGTGATGCCTTCAATGTGACAAAGATCAGTCAGGACGCTATTGCTATAACTTATCCGAAAGAGAAAGCCATTAAGATATTCAATATGGATAATGAAACGGTAACGAAAGTTATACCATTACACAAAGAATGCTATGGTTTATCATTCTCCAATAAATCTCTGGCTGTAGGCTTGAGTAAAGATGAAATTTGTTTTGTCGACTTAGAAGGAAATACACTGGTCAATACATGTTCAGAGTGAATCAGTCCTGGTAGACCTTGTTTTCAGTAATGACAGAGTAATCTACAATGACAGAATTGGTGGTGCAGTATACCGTGTGGATGAATCAGGTAAACAGATCTGGCTATTTAATATTTTATTTGAATGTGAGAGGAAATATGGGCAAGTGTATATATTTATGTTTAATTGTGTTGTTGTATAGCTGTCTAATATATGTTTACATCACAAATCCTGATATTCCTCAGTGGTGATATATGGTGTGAAGTTTGAATGTCAGAGGAAATGTAGACAAGTCTGTAGATGTATATTTTTATTGTGTTGTAATATAACTGTTTAATATATGTTCACATCACAAATCCTTATATTCCTATTTCATAAAATAGCATACAATGGTACGAAATGGTAAACATTATAATCTTCCATATGCTACGAAATGGTATACCTCATAATATCCCATATGGTTATGGTACGAAATGACCATGATTCAGCGATAGAGATTCCTTGCAGCCTCACGTTTTGGGCTGAAATCTAAAACTATAGGTATCAGGCTTATTATGTTAATTGCAAAAACAATCAGCAGCATAAAGAATAACTAGTATATGTTTATAAAGGTCCTCATGAGCAGACTTACTATTTTTCACTAGGTGAGCGATACAGATACAGGTTTTGTTTCTAGTTTCGTTTTTGTCTCCTTACTGTTATCTATAAATTTGTTGTCGTACCTCACTGTGCTTATATGAACCTGTTCAGAAGCTCAGCTAATCTCGTATGACGACTTCATGTAAGATGGTACAGAACTTATTAGCAACTTATCAATGTCTAAGTACTCAGTACAATATGAGAGTTGACATCTCAAGCTTACTTTTGTTTGGACAACCAAGTTTTAAAATGTTCAAGGGAATAAAAGGAAAAAAGACGAAGAAATAGTATGATAAAATAGATAATGGGGTTTTCCGCTTATAAAAAACAGTAAAATATCAAAACATAATAGAGAGCTCAACTTGTACTGTCATAGTCATTTAATACCTTGCTGTGATGAGTGTATTTCCACTAGTCATTCTAAATGCACCCAGATAACCAATTTAGCCAGTGTCGTGGAGAAAACCACAATTGAAAAATCAAAGGAATATGTAGAGATAGGCATAAGTTCTGCCTTGTGGTTTTTGGACAAATTAGTAACCAACAAATAAAAAAGTATTAAAACAGAGCAATATCAATGTGTAAGCATAAACAAATCAATTAAAGGAATTCGAAAAGAAATAAATAAACATTTAGACCAAATGGAGAAGAAGTCATGCCAAGAAACAGATACAATATGGAACCAGGAAAAATCCAAAGCAGATGATTTCATTTCTGAACTTGAAGGGAAAATAAAATACTTGAACGAAATGAAAGAAAATTTACAAACAGTCACAGAAGAAAACACTTCAAAACTGCATTCATTTCTAGGTGTACATCAAATTGAACAAACGATACACCAATATCAATGTTATGTTGAAGATCTGAAAAATGATGAGAGGACCAAAGAATTTGACATCAAAATGAAGCAAAATAATGAGATAGAAAAGATGCTAAGTAAGTTAGGATCATTAGAATCCCTAGGAGAAGTAATTGTTGTTACGACATTAGATTTGAACAGGGAAACAAGTATAAGAAGGGATCAGCAAGCTCTATCACAAGAACAATATAACATTAACAATATGACAATGAAGTTTGAGACAAGGATAGAGATCAACGAGGGTAGTAAAAGTGACTTGATTTGTCTGATGGATGGAAGAGTTATAATAGTTCAAGAGCATGGAAAAGTGAACCTACTTACTTCTGATGGCGAACTTGAAACAGTTACCTATACGGGTGATGCCTTCAATGTGACAAAGATCAGTCAGGACGCTATTGCTATAACTTATCCGAAAGAGAAAGCCATTAAGATATTCAATATGGATAATGAAACGGTAACGAAAGTTATACCATTACACAAAGAATGCTATGGTTTATCATTCTCCAATAAATCTCTGGCTGTAGGCTTGAGTAAAGATGAAATTTGTTTTGTCGACTTAGAAGGAAATACACTGGTCAATACATGTTCAGAGTGAATCAGTCCTGGTAGACCTTGTTTTCAGTAATGACAGAGTAATCTACAATGACAGAATTGGTGGTTTATATTCCTATTAAAAGGTGATATTAGGTATGAAGCTTGAATGTCAGAGAAATTGCAAGATAGTGTATTGATGTATATTTTTAAGAATTGTGTAGTTGCTTACTTAAAGTTCTCATTACATATTGATGATATTAGGTGTGAATTTTGAGTGAGATAAGAAATATAGGCAAGTATATATGGATGTTTTATTGTGTTGTTTGATTACTGTCTTATTAATGTTCACATTATATACCGTTATCGTTATAGTTCGGTGGTTTTCTTTGTGCATTCCAGCTTCCTCCGCTAATAAAATCTGACTGCCGCTAAATAGCGAATAGTGCTAAAAGTGGCTTTACACACAAATCAATCAATTAATTGTTTATACATGCATATTTTATTGTGTTATTGTGTTACTGTCTTATTTGCAGTAAAGTACATAACAATTATACTGGAAATTACTAAAAATATTACTGGTTATTACTTATAGACTTTATAAAACGTCACCAGTGCCTGAGAATCAAAGTTGATGAACCAGTGTTATGTCAGTCTTGTCCTTTTTCTAAAGACTTCATCTGAAGATACCAAGGCCTTGTTGATAAATATGCTGTATCAACTTCACAAGTAATACATGATGGTCTTGAAGTATCGATTATAGGTACTTACTTTGTTAATCATCTTAATTACGTGTTATAGTGTTCTTTTTATTTGTCTTTGTACATTTTTAAACATTACTGTTTTTGGTAATATGCTTTTGGCGTTGCTCGATATTTATACATCCCGCCATTGTGTTATTGTGCTATGGTAATTTTTTTGTATTTTTGTCTTTCATTTTTGCTTATGTGCTTTGTCAATAGAGTGTTTTAATACCATTTTGTTTTTCTTTGTTGCCATTTGTACCTATTATGTCTGTTTGTTTTGCTCACACATTGTTGTCAATATAATGGAATTTTAGGCGACTGTCATACAAGTGAGAGGTTTAGCTAGCTATTAAACCAGGTTCAATCCACCATTTTCTACACAAAAAAATGCATATGCCAAGTCCGATTTATAACAGTTGTTTTCCATTTGTTTGATGTGTTTGAGATTTTTATTTTGCCATTTGTTGAAGGACTTTCCGTTTTTAATTTTCCCTGAAGTTCGTTTTTTTTTTGTTATTTTACTTTTTGATCAATTAAGAAATTATAAAAAAAAACTATGGATCAAAGCCCTCTGGCAAAGTAAACCTAAGAATAATTTGGCTATTCTGTTTATGTCCCTTTTGTTCATACAGCTGTAAGTATTATACCATCATTGGCTATGAAATGTTTTAGTTTGAGCGTTCCTGAAATCACTACTATATCAATATAACTAGCTATAAAACCAGGTTTTATCCACCATGTTTTACATAAAGAAATGCCTGAACCAAGTCAGGAATATGACAGTTGTTTGACATTCGTTTGATGTGCTTGAGCTTTTGATTTTACCATTTGATAAGGGATTTTCTGTATTGAATTTTGCGTGGAGTTCAGTATTTTTGTTATTTTTTTTAAATCTTTATAATTTTCAAGGATTACAACAAATATACAATACATCAAACATACAAACAGCAATATTAGCAATACATTTTGAACATTTATTCATCTATAACAATAAACATTGTTGAACATTCATTTTTATTTGTTGTAATTTACTATGGATACAGTGTCGTTCATCATATTGCATGATATTTTATTGCTGATCGTATTTGATACTTAACGTTCAAGTATATCTATTATACTTTTCAAAAACTATTAGCAATATTGAATATAAAAGCTAAGATATGTCAAAATTGTCATCTAACCCTTACACAGGGGTGCCCTCATTTCATGAGTTAGGGTTTCGGCCATAAATGGTGTTCTATTGTTTCAAAAGGTTTTTGGTGGGATGATTGACTTTTTTGCACTGACATTCATAAAAGAGAGGTAGAAGATACCAGACGGACATTCAAACTCACAAGTCGAAAATAAGTTGACAACGCCAAGGCTAAAAAAGAAAAAGACCAACAGACAAACAATGGTACATAAAACACAACATAGAAAACTAAAGACTGAGCAACACCCACCATAAACAAGGGGGTGATCTCAGGTGCTCCGGAACAGTAAGCAGATCTTGCTCAATATGTGGCACCCGTCGTGGTGCTCATGTAAGTACAAACCCGGTTATAAGATATTCCATAACGGTCAACCGGCTCATGATGGCGTCTGTAAAATTGACGAAGGGATGATTTCAACTTGGAACTCTGTTTGATAGTTTCCTTGTGAGCAGCAAACCTCTAGCAAGGAAATCATGATCAGAAATACAAACCCTGGAATATTGTAACAACTGGGGGTATATACTCCGTATGCATGGGCTAGAATGTTGCATCGTAGACATGAGAAGTTCACAATTGGGAAGCTGAAATCATCTCTTTTGTCGCAAAGCTTTGTTTTCAACAGACCCTCATTGTCAATTTTTAAATGTGAATCAAGATATGAGGCAGACTTAACTATAACTATTGTATCCTTTATCTCAAGTTCAACATAGTCACCACATTTTGATTAATTTAGTGAGAAATGAAGTTAAAGGATACTGCTAACTTCTTTTCTTTCTTCCTATGATGTTCTTGTATGAAGTCAGCTTTGTATGAATAAAGAAACAAGTCGGCAAGAAGAGGAGCACATCCTTTCGATCGTAGGGTTTATAAGAAAGGCACGAAAACGGATCCCCGTTTTTTAGGTATTTATTATGCTTTTATGGAAATTTAGCACAAAAAGGTATTTATCTGCATAAAACTAAAGAACAACGCGTTCCCCCGCGTTGCACATATTATATCTGCCAAAGGTCAATAATTATGAACAAAATGTGTTGGTTTTTACTTTTCAATAAATATCTTACAAGAAATGTAGACATGAGATCGCTAACAATGTTATTTTCCATATATTTCTATTTCCAAGAATCATAATTCATATGAAAATAGTTGGTCGGCACTCAACCAAGACCTTGCTTATATAAGCCTCCTAAAGATTTCGACAATAAATTTAGGTATGAGGTATTTATAACGCAATTTTGAATGTATAATTCATTTCAAAGAGACATAACTCCTGTAAATTAATAAATCGGCACTGATTTCTGAACTCATCCAAGACATTGGTGATACAATCCTTTGATGTAAAAAGTAAAATAACACAAATACCGAACTTCAATGAAAATTCAAAACGGAAAGTGCCTTATCAAATGGCAAAACAAAAGAACAAACACATCAAACGAAGAGAAAACAACTGCCATATTTATGACTTGGTAAAGAGTAAAATAACAAAATACCGAATTCGAGGCAAATTCAAAATGGAAAGTCCGTAATCAAATGGCAAAATCAAAAGCTCAAACACATCAAACGAATGGATAACAATTGTTATATAAAGGCATATCCTTATGTAGAAAATGGTGGATCGAACCAATCTTCACAGCCAGCCAAACCTCTCACCTGTATGACTGTCATACCGCATTCCATTATATTGACAAACATGAGTGAGCAAAACAAACAGACAACATTGTATTTTAATCTTAAGCACTATAACAACAAATAGCTATTAAAAAATGGCATGTAGACACTCTATAGTCAAAGTACATAAGCAACCAAGAATACAGAACTGACATTAGCACAATAGCACAATGGCGGAATGCATAAATACCTAGCCATACCAAAATGGAATAAACAGTGAAGGTTGAAATATACAAAGACAAATAAAAGATCACTATTACACGTGATTAAGATCTATAACAATAAACATTGTTGAACATTCATTTTATATATATGTGAAAAGAGAATATAATTACGGAAAGAAAATATGATTTGAGTTAATGTTTATATTTTTGTTATTTTACTTTTTAGTGTTATTATCAATTAATTAATATGACCCTAGCTTTCTTTATTTTGTAATGCGCTAATAAACAAATGCAACTCAGGGCAATTTAACAATTTCAAATGTTGAAATGTCAGCTGTAGTACAGTCTTTGAGAGAAAGGTCAAAAATTAAAGTTATTTTTTTGGCAGTGAAAGATGTTAAAGGTACACAGATCAGATTTAGTTTTAACTTTGATACTGAAAGGATGGACATTTCGTGATAAGTTTTAAGTCTTGAAATATGTAAAGATTCAGGAGAACTAATGTTTCAAGTTGATTAAGTAGACATAGTCAGATTTTGTCAAAATTGTCTGAAGAAGGGTATATATATGAATAAACTTGTGAATACTAACCAGTATTGTTTAATGAATAAGACCAAGGGATATTTGTTGTAATTTACTATGGATACAGTGTCGTTCATCATATTGCATGATATTTTATTGCTGATCGTATTTGATACTTAACGTTCAAGTATATCTATTATACTTTTCAAAAAACTATTAGCAATATTGAATATAAAAGCTAAGATATGTCAAAATTGTCATCTAACCCTTACACAGGGGTGCCCTCATTTCATGAGTTAGGGTTTCGGCCATAAATGGTGTTCTATTGTTTTAAAAGGTTTTTTTAGTGGGATGATTGACTTTTTTGCACTGACATTCATAAAAGAGAGGTAGAAGATACCAGAGGGACATTCAAACTCACAAGTCGAAAATAAGTTGACAACGCCATGGCTAAAAAAGAAAAAGACCAACAGACAAACAATGGTACATAAAACACAACATAGAAAACTAAAGACTGAACAACACCCACCATAAACAAGGGGTGATCTCAGATGCCCCGGAACAGTAAGCAGATCTTGCTCAATATGTGGCACCCGTCGTGGTGCTCATGTAAGTACAAACCCGGTTATAAGATATTCAGTTACGGTCAACGGCTCATGATGTCGTCTGTAAAATAGACGAAGGGATGATTTCAACTTGGAACTCTTTGTTTGATAGTTTCCTTGTGAGCAGCAAACCTCTAGCAAGGAAATCATGATCAGAAATACAAACCCTGGAATATTGTAACAACTGGGGTATATACTCCGTATGCAAGGGCTGCTAGAATGTTGCATCGTAGACATGAGAAGTTCACAATTGGGAAGCTGAAATCATCTCTTTTGTCGCAAAGCTTTGTTTTCAACAGACCCTCATTGTCAATTTTTAAATGTGAATCAAGATATGAGGCAGACTTAACTATAACTATTGTATCCTTTATCTCAAGTTCAACATAGTCACCACATTTTGATTAATTTAGTGAGAAATGAAGTTAAAGGATACTGCTAACTTCTTTTCTTTCTTCCTATGATGTTCTTGTATGAAGTCAGCTTTGTATGAATAAAGAAACAAGTCGGCAAGAAGAGGAGCACATCCTTTCGATCGTAGGGTTTATAAGAAAGGCACGAAAACAGATCCCCGTTTTTAGGTATTTATTATGCTTTTATGGAAATTTAGCACAAAAGGTATTTATCTACATAAAACTAAAGAACAACGCGTTCCCCGCGTTGCACATATTATATCTGCCAAAGGTCAATAATTATGAACAAAATGTGTTGGTTTTACTTTTCAATAAATATCTTACAAGAAATGTAGACATGAGATCGCTAACAATGTTATTTTTCATATATTTCTATTTCCAAGAATCATAATTCATATAAAAATAGTTGGTCGGCACTCAACCAAGGCCTTGCTTATATAAGCCTCCTAAAGATTTCGACAATAAATTTAGGTATGAGGTATTTATAACGCAATTTTGAATGTATAATTCATTTCAAAGAGACATAACTCCTGTAAATTAATAAATCAGCACTGATTTCTGAACTCATCCAAGACATTGGTGATACAATCCTTTGATGTAAAAAGTAAAATAACACAAATACCGAATTTCAAGGAAAATTCAAAACGGAAAGTGCCTTATCAAATGGCAAAAACAAAAGAACAAACACATCAAACGAAGAGAAAACAACTGCCATATTCATGACTTGGTAAAGAGTAAAATAACAAAAATACCGAATTCCGAGGCAAATTCAAAATGGAAAGTCCGTAATCAAATGGCAAAATCAAAAGCTCAAACACATCAAACGAATGGATAACAACTGTTATATAAAGGCATATCCTTATGTAGAAAATGGTGGATCGAACCAATCTTCACAGCCAGCCAAACCTCTCACCTGTATGACTGTCATACCGCATTCCATTATATTGACAAACATGAGTGAGCAAAACAAACAGACAACATTGTATTTTAATCTTAAGCACTATAACAACAAATAGCTATTAAAAAATGGCATGTAGACACTCTATAGTCAAAGTACATAAGCAACCAAGAATACAGAACTGACATTAGCACAATAGCACAATGGCGGAATGCATAAATACCTAGCCATACCAAAAATGGAATAAACAGTGAAGGTTGAAATATACAAAGACAAATAAAAAGATCACTATTACACGTGATTAAGATGATAAACAACGACAGTACTTATAGAATCTATACTTCAAGACCATCATGTATAATTTGTAAAGATGATAAGGAATATTTATTAACAAGGTCTTGGTATCTTCCAACGATTTTTTTAGAAAAACAAAGGACGAGACGTTCTTTGACATAATCCTGGTTCATCAACTTTCTGCTCAGACATTGTTGACGTTTTATAAAGTCTGAGAAGCAGCTGCTGTAATTTCCTAAATATCTAACAAAATAAATGAAAACAACGCGTTATAAAGTATGTATGTTTGAAGGGCTTTTCTGGATAAACCTTACCAGAAACGTTCAAAGCCGAAAGTTTGAAAGCCACGGAATTAAGAACCGACACAGTCTAAGAGCTATATGACCAAAAAAAGAACACGAAAAATAATACTAGATCCATTTAAGGTCAACCTTGCCTCAGTGAGTTGAAACCTAAGTTTCTTTATAAAATCAAAATTTATGAAGGACAATTTAAGAAGGTTCGTTATTAAGCATGTCAGTACCTAAGAACTGACTACTAAGCTGATGATACCGTCGGGGATTGATAGTCTACCAGCAGAGATATCGTTGTTGTAAATCACACGTTATAAAGTTGATCCTAAGAGTTTCATTCATTTCCATTTCTTCAGATTTTTCGAATTCTATTTAGCTTTCGATGTTTTGTCTAACTAAGTCCACTAATCTTTAAGAAAATGTATAATTTCTTTCTATATATCCTAATGGTTTTACGTATTTTTTTATTTTTGTATTAATCGGTTCTATTGTAAATAGATACAAAACATTACTATAAAGAATAGAATGTAGATGCTACGGTAAACAAAGAGGTTGAATATGGTATGAATCTTAAAAATGCTCACCAAATCCTAAATTGTCAAACTGTGGTGTAAGAAGGTGAGATAAAAACTATATCTTAAACTATATTTCACTGATTTATGTTCATTAATTCCAACTTCTTTCGCAACAGTGGAGCGGAAAATAACTGTTTAGTCCCCAAATGTTTTATTGTGGTAATTATCATTTTTAACTCAACTTGTATTGCTTATATTAAGCAAAATAAATAAAATCGTTTAACAGAATTTCTACAACGTTGTGACAGAACTTTTTAATGTTCAAAGTTGGGGACACGAGGTGGGGTTCGTGTTGCTTTGTCTTTACTTTTCTATGTAGTGTTTTGTGAACTATTGTTTGTCTGTTTGTCTTTTTCATTTTTAGCCATGGTGTTGTCAGTTTATTTTCGACTTATGAGTTTGAATGTCCCTCTGGTGTCTTTCACCATTCCTTGTCAATTATAGTAATAACTATTACCTCCAACCGACGTTGTACCAACGATATCCCGCAACGTTACATACTCGTCAGTGCAAAAAAAAAAAAAAAAAACAGACAACACAATGATTAAGTGCCGTTTTCCATTTAACTCCTGAACAGTAAAAGTAAAAATCGTCAATATCAAACTTGACGTCTATTTTTCATCAGTAACAACTTATAAAATTTGAAAAGCAATGGTTAAACGGTTCATAAATTATTGTTCGGAAACTATTTGCAGTCAGCTGTCGTACTGTTCCATTTTGTTAATCGTCAAAAAAATTTAATTGCAAAATACGTCATCTAAGCTAACTTTAAGAATTCATTCAATGGTTTCAGTCATTATGGCATTTGTGTACATCATTTGTGGTGTTTATAGTTTCTAATTGATCTATTATAGTTTTCCAGATAATTGACAAACAATTTAAATCTGATTCAGATTTCCTCTTACTCTTATTGTTTTGAAGATAAAATTTATACTAGATAAGGATTTTTCTGTTAGCATTTGATTGAAAATAAAACAGTGGTTTCAGAGGAGAAGGTTTTACCAAAACTTTACGCTGACGATGAAGACGGACCTCAACTGATCGCAAAAGCCTCTGTGTCATTTCAGCTTAAATAAATAGATAAAATATTCCACTTTTATAGCAACTGATTAAATTCAACAACAAAAAACAAACAAACAATTTACCGAACCAGGTATAATCAATGCCATTTAAATGTTTATTGATTATCTGGAACGGGTATGATCTATATATACATGTAGATGTCGTTTAAATATTTATTTATTAACAGGTAAGGTATTAACATGTTTTAATTTATTTTCTAGTTCCCAACATTTTGAAAAAAGGAGAAATAAACGTATATACATACAGATAACGTGACAGTTACCTAAATGAGGAGGTATGTCATTGTAAACAAAAAACACTTATATTTTTTGCTATATTTAGTGTCGTGGTCTTTTCACTTTTTTCTGTTTATCTTTGAATATGAATAAAAATGTATGTAAGGTAAATATCAATGACCTGTATTTCATGATCCATGACATAGTGTTTAATGTTGAGGTCGAGTGATATTTTAATTATCATCCAGACATTAAATCAAACCACCGTCGGTGCTGTGATCAACCAATTGTTTAACAAGTCATACATTTTGATGGTCTCATTTGCAATATTTTTTCTTTATACCAACTCTTGTAAAATGCTGTAATACATCCATTAAAACTCGGGATAAGTGATTTTTAGCCTAAACTGAAATATGTTGGAATACATGCACAATTTCTATTTAAGGAATGAGGGAGAAAATACCAAGGGATAATCTAAATTGAAACATAGAAGGTCGTTTTCATTATTATTTTAATGAAAACTTACTAGATTTATTTTCCTGTCTAAAATCACTATTCTTCTGAAGTACTTCTGACAATCAAAGTAATCGAAATTAGTGATGGAAAGATAGGAAAGTTGTGTGTCTAATTTCAAAGTATATTCTCATGTATAATTGAGTAAAAAACCTTGATACTAGTCATTGCTATTACATTAAGTTTCGAAGTATAATCAGTTTTTATTCTGTGGATATTACAATACGTGAAATGGTTGCTTTTGGGAGTAATTCTATGTTCGAACATAGGAAAACGATTTTTCTAATTCAACTTAGGATAATTTATTGATTTTTGATTAAAAGTATATGACGCTGCAGATGAATGGTTTATAAAATAAGTTTCTATCTATAATATTACTATACTGTTTTTATTCTATTGCTCAAAGATAGAAAGTTTCTCGATATTGGGGCAAATTCGGACGATAAGTGATGACAAACGTGCTCGTGGCCTTTTGGGCCAGGTGAGCTTATAATGTATTCGATGTATTTTAAGGGTTTTCCGAACAACCCTACTGCCGAGTGCCGACCCGCATACTTTCTTCACAATGTCTTTTTTTAAAAACAGCATTTTTTAACCGCTGGTTCGTAGATACAATTTCCTTTTTTAGGTGTAGTCATGAAAAATCTTACTTTGTGTAGAACCGCACTGATTCCAATAAATAAAAACACCGAGGATAATATCATCAAAATGATTGATATTTTGATCGCGACATAAATATATATATATTCGATGAGTTGATTAAATTCATATTTCAACAGGCAATCGGTATTCCAGTGGGTACTTATTTAGCAACCCTACATGCTGGCTTGGTTTTGTACTCATATGAAGCAGGATTGATACGAAACCTTCTCAAAGACAAAACAAAACTCTTATAAAGTTCTTTTATTTCACATTTCGATAAATTGCTTATGTTTTGTTTTGTTTTTTTTCATTTTTGTCTTTTCTTTTTCTTTGTTGACATATTTGTTTTTTTTTTTTTATAGTGATTAAGCTTTAAATACAACGTTGACTGCTGTACCCCTATTTTTGACATTTTAACCTATAATGTGTGTTGGTTTTGCTCACACATTGTTGTCAATATATGGAATTTTATGCAACTGTCATTCAATTTTCACGAATGTGACCTACCGAATTAGACTATTTACCGGGTTTGTACTAACATGAGCAACACGAAGGTGCCACATGTGGAGCAGAATCCGCTTACCCTTACGGAGCACCTGAGATCATCCCCAGTTTTTGGTGGGGTTCGTGTGCTTAGTCTTTAGTTTTCTATGTTATGTCTTGTGTACTATTGTTTGTTTGTCTTTTTCTTTTTTAGCCATGGCGTTGTCAGATTATTTTCGATCTATGAGTTTGAACGTCCCTCTGGTATCTTTCATACAAGTGAGATGTTTAGCTAGCTATTAAACCAGGTTTAATCAACCATTTTCTACATAAGGAAATGCCTGTTCTTAGTCAGGAATATGACAGAAACTATTGTTTTCCATTCGTTTGATGTGTTTGAGCTTTTGATTTTTCGTATTTGATAAGGGACTTTCCGTTTTGAGTTTTTCTTGGAGTTCGGTATTTTTGTTATTTTTTTTTCTGATCATGTCCTGTCACTCATAACCCCAATTTCAATACTAAAATAGAAGGTCTGGTTCATAGTGTAAACCTTGTCATGTTCACACTTTACAGACTTCATTATCATTTGGTGTGCTCTTACACAAAAAGTTCTCTAACAAAGTTATAAAGTAGGACAACTCAAACCGTCACTACATCAATTTTACGGTCACCATCACGAACTAGTTGACTGATCCGATAAATGACTGCGTATCAACTCACTAGTGACATTTTTCGCATTCTTAGTTCTTTGGATACCAGAATAGTTGTCAAATTTGTAAGTTTACTGATTGAGTCCTATTCCTGATTGTGATATTTTGACTGAGTGTGGATTCGCATGGCAGGTGATGACTCATAACAAAAGACGCTTACCCTATCGGCACATTCTGGCTTGCTCCATTTAGAGTTCCTGCGTTTCCCTTATTTATTTGTTCCTTGAATTATCTCAATTAGACTCAAACAGCAAATTTATGTATATTACTGTATTTTGACATCGGGGCCTCAGAAATATTTGACTCATGTGGAATTTAGAGTCAACCAAGTTTGAAACAGCGAAAGGCGACTGTATATTTGTTTACCAGTTTCATTGTAAATAAATAAATCTTCATCAAAAGATAGTATTTGATGCGACTGTCATACAAGTGAGAGGTTTAGCTAGCTATAAAACAAGGTTCAATCCACCATTTTCTACATAAGAAAATGCCTGTACCAAGTCAGGAATATGACAGTTGTTATCCATTCGTTTGATGTGTTTGAACTTTTGATTTTGCCATTTGATTGGGGACTTTCCTTTTGAATTTTCCTCGGAGTTCAGTTTTTTTGTGATTTTACTTTTTAAAATCAGCCAAACAACCAGTAATTCGGTACTTTCGTGAAAATATGGATATCGCTGTATCAAAACTTAGAAGATCTTAGAACTGAAACGCTCTCATACATATCTCTGATTCACAGTTTGGCTATAACTTTGGTCCTTTTTGGTTTTATCAGCTTCTCAGCGTTTATGTGAGGTGAACCCCTACTTTTTACATTTTTACCTATTACATCTGTTTGTTTTGTTTACAATTGTTGTCAATACAATGGAATTTAATTCGACTATCATACAAGTGAGAGGTTAAGCTAGCTATAAAACCACCAACTCGATAAAAGCAGGTTTAATCCAATTTTCTACATAAGGAAATGCCTATACCAAGTCAGGATTATTGCAGTTGTTTTCCATTCGTTTGATGTGTTTCATCTTTTGATTGTGACATTAAATAAGGGAATTTTCGTTTTGAATTTTTCTTGATATTTTACGTTTTAGATTTGCAAATATTTTGGAACCGAGCATTGCTAATAAATACATAACATGTGCATCGTGTGCAGTAAAATTCGTGCAATGTGTGTTATTACTACTACTGGGTGGATACATCAACTGATGAACTGTTATTCCTGAGGGTACCAGTACCAGTGATACACATATTCTGTTTTATTGAAATTTGCTGTCATTTTTATCCTTTTTGGTTTAACATGATCTGCACTTTTTTGTACATGTTTAGGGCATGACTGAACTGTAAGGACTTTTGAATCAAGCTTCCTTTTTTGTTTCTATATGTTCAGGTCATGGCATTCAGTAAACCTATACAATGTGAACCTTGTTACAAAGGAAAGATAAACACTGAAGCTGACATCTGGTGTTATAACTGTGACGCAGGACTATGCTCAACATGTTTAAGTCATCACAAAAGATCCAATGAAACACATGATCATAACACCATTGATATTAAACGTTATAAAAAATCTACCAGAGCTATTAAAACAGAATGTGACACACATGGTCAACAACTCAACTTGTATTGCCCGAGTCATTTAATGCCTTGCTGTGATGAATGTATTTCCACTAGGCATTCAAAATGCACTGGAATAACAAGTTTGGCAAGAGTCGTAGAGACAGATAAAAATCAAATTTAACCTTATCGGAAAAACTAGTCACCAACAAATTAAATCAAAGAGCTGAAAGCTCTGAGGAAAAATGACGCCACTGTCTCTAATATTGGGATATTTTTTATGCGTCTTGATTTTCACATACCGTAATTAGTTTAACATTGCAACATGTCTCGTTAGCATATAATTGATATTCGTATATGTGTGTGTGTGTGAAGTGAAGATGACAACTGGCTGTTTTTTTTTAGTACAAATGAATAGGTCAAGACTACCTGAATGATCTACAGTTTCCAATGACTACCATGACTACTGGCTGTTTTTTATTATAAATAAATAGGTCAAGACTACTTGAATGATCTACAATATCCAATGACTACTGGCTGTTCTTTTGTACATATAAATAAAGACTACCTGAATGATCTAAAGTATTCTAAGTAATGTGATTTTTTCTTGCAATTACATTTTCTAAATCAAGAATACAGACTACTAGTATCCTTTTCAAACCAAATGATTATGAAGAGCCTGTTGTAAGCAAGCTGTTATACCCACATACTCATTAAATAAGTTACTAGTGAACTAGTTATTTCTGTTACAAATGTACTTGAAGCAAATTATATTTCTGTAGATTTAGACAATAGTATAATATTGTTTTACTAGTTTTATTTCACCTTGAAGATTAGACAAATAGGGATACTCCTTTTGATTTTTTATTTCATGTCAGTCAGGTCGCTTTATATGAAACTTGAAACCACTTCTCTGCCATATTGTCATTTTATAACAACTCTGCCCTTGACCCATATAATTGATATTCATTCTTTAACCATATATCATAGTCAGTTAGTTTTTGATTTTGCACTCCTACACCATCTTTCAGGTCAAATGTCTGTCTCCATTTAAGTTAATGACATTGAACCATCATGGTATTAAACACAATTTCAATAGTGATAATGCTGTTATCGTGGGTCACCATATATTCAACTTTGGTAGCATTCCAGTTATTGAAATTTGTGTCAGATTAGAACAATGATCTAGACCTTTAGGAATGGATCTTATAATTTAATATGGAGCCATAGTATGGGACCCCTACACGGTAACAAAATAAACAAGCTTGAAAGGATACAACGTCAAGCGGCAAAATTTATCACCAGAGATTACAAGTCAAGAGAGGACGGATGGGATACGTCTCCAAAATGCTTGCCAAACTGGAACTACAACAAGATCTCCAGACAGGACGAACAAGGCGTTGAAGCCAGAAGTTAATATTTATGTAAAAAGTAGTTGAGGGGCTGATTCCCCTATTGAATTCCTCAAAAAAGCATGTCCGAAGAAAACCATAACTGCTGAGAAATTCAAAGAATACCACGCAACAAATATTGTGGAAAAGCAAGTGAAGAATAACTCTAACTGTAAGTGTATTGACATTCCACCAAGTAAAACACCGTGCAATATTCAAACTCATGCTTTGTAAGACAGTGATCGCGTGGAATCAACTAGACGACACTGTAGTGCACGCATCAAGCGTAGAGAGCTTCAAATCTGTCCTCACGCCCCGTCAATAAATCGGCGGCGCTCTCTCAAACTGTTGTATAATAACAGTATTAAAGCCAGTATCGGTATCGACAATTTATTCACATGTCATTCTATAATATTATTACACAAGTATTTCTGTATTGGCCTTGTTATTGGTCTGAGGCTTGGTGTATTGGCCTGAGGCGAAGGCCAATACAGCTGGTCGAAGACCAATAACAAGGCCAATACAGAAATACACGTGATAGTATCTTTATTAATTAACTACAGTGTTACAATATTTTTTTAATTTCATTTCATAAGAGATAAACATTTTTACCTTGAAGTGGAACTATCCAAATCTCAGTTTCTTTATAAGATGCAATATCTAATGATCTGGTGCCGTTTCCATGTATCTTCAGTCTTTTCTCGTCTGATAAATTTTCTACCCTTTCCAGTCACTATAAAGTGTTGCAACTTAAATTTAGACGACAACACATAAATAGTAATTGAAAGGTACTGCCATTGCATGTGTAATGCAAATATATTTTAAAAATAATAATGTAAGAGTTGAAAATGATAATACTATTACAGAATGCATATGCCTGGTTCGGGTTTAAAAATAAAAGACCGTTTACAAAACATGAGAAGCGAAAGTAAACAGTAAATCGATTTGTACCATCGACATCGTGAAATTACATGTATGAGGTCGTCAAGAAATGAACTTTGTGATGATTTCCCAAACCTGAAATAATTCCATCGTCTTTTCATGCTTTTTAAATGAATGGGACCGTCTTTAGCCTAAAACATATGCCATAGTGAACGTTTGAGCTTGTTTATGGTGAGTAAATAAAAACTGCATCTTACAAACAACTGTTTACTTTCAGTTTGTGTTTATCGTGACTTACGATCTAAAAACTAGAGACGTTCCGAAATCCTGTTTTGGCCGGATCAGAACTCGGCCAATACAGAAAAAAATCTATATTGGCCGAGTTGACACCTTATATTGCATAGGCAGTTTTCATCATATTAAGTACAATAACAGTGTAGTTAATTAATAATGATACAGTTACAGACTCTGCTGATGTAACTTTGTAAACAACGATTCATACGCACCGCGTGGGTATAACGTATTACTAATTTCCGATTATTAAAATCATCGTAAATCTGGATAAAGACAAGTATCTATCCAATGGATATCAAAATGATTCCGATTATTAATTTTTAATGATTGTAAAGTTGAAATGGCAAGAAAGGCTGACATTATTTAGAACTATTTTGTCTAGCTATTGCTGATCACTGGAGTGTAAAAAAGTCCAACACCATAACAAAACGGATCTATTTATACATACCGATTGTTTTGTAAGACATGTGCATAAAAGTGAAAGCTCGAATAAATATGAAAAATATAACAAAGGGATAGTTCCAAATACCATTTGATAACAAAACATATGGACAGGTGAAGATATTTTTTTGGTAAATAAAATAAAGTATGTAAACTGGTTCCCGTCAGACTACAACACTTTGTTCGAGTGTAGCGTAATACAAGCAGATTCCAGTTAGTATGTAAAATAGTAAATATGAAACCGAGTGCGGAAGGCGGAGAAATATAATGAACTTCCGCAAGTTCTGGTCAATGGTATCGGAAACATGCCGCTGATAGCGTCATTTTCCAATAACATCAAAACTGGTGAAAACCAGTGTGTAAGCATAAAGGAATCTATAAACGAAATTCGAAGGGGAATAAATAAACATTTAAACCACCTGGAGGAGCAGTTTTGCCAAGAAACAGATAAAAAATGGAACCAGGAAAAATTAAAAGCAACTGATTTCATTTCTGAAATTAGAGGGAAAATTGAACTCTTGAACAAAATGAAAGAAGATTTACAATCAGTTACAGAATGTATTACTTCAACAAAACTCCAATCCTTTCTATGCCCCCCCTTCTATGTGTACATCAGATTGAACAAAATGTACATCAATTTCAGCAATATATTGAGGATATGGAAAATGATGAGAGAGCCAAAGAAGTTTACATCAAAATGAAGAAAAATGATGAAATAGAAAAGGTACTAAGCAAGTTAAGATCGTTAAATTCCTTAGGTGAAGTAATGGTTGTTACGACAGAAGTAGTTACGAAAAGAGAAACAAAGATGAACAGAGAAGCACAAGTAGAATCACGAGAAAAACCACATTAATATGACCATGAATATTAAGACAAAGATCAACATGGAAAATAGTATAAGTGACATTATTTGTTTGACGGATGGAAGATTTATAGTAGTGGAACTACAATGTAAAGTAAACCTACTTACTTCTGATGGCAAACTTCAGAAACAGCTATCAATACATGGTGTTGCCTGGTGTGTCACACAGATCAACCAGAACAATATTGCCATAACTTATCCTTATGAGAAAGTCATTAAGATTTTCAATATGGAGAAAGAAACAGTTACTAAAGTTATCACAATACTCAAACTATGCAACGGTTTATCATTCTCTGATAATTCTCTTGCCGTTGGTTTGTATAAAGATGAAATCCGTATTATAGACATGGACGGAAAACCACTGAAGTCAATACAAGTTCAGAGTAAATCAAACCTGTATAATCTTGTTTATTGTAATGACAGAGTAATATATTGTGACTATCTAGGTAAAGCAGTATATTGTGTGGACGTATCAGGTAAACAGATCTGGCGATATGAACAGGATTTATGGGGACCATGGGGACTTCGTACAGATACTTATGGTAACATTATTGTAGCAGACTATGAATCTACTAGAATAATAGTAATTTCAAAAGATGGACAGGATAGTCAAGTACTGATGAGTGAAGAGGATAGACTGACGGATCCTAAGTGTATTTGTTTTAATCATAATCAATATTCAGGTTTTATTTGTGATGACAATGGCAGATACTTGGCAAACTTTAATTTATCGCAGTGATAGCATACACAGTGAGGATCTTATGATGTTACATGCTTATGGTGTGCACTTTGAATGTGATAGGAAATGTATCGGTGTTTTATGTATATTGTTCTCTAGATAAGTTGGAATATTTGTGCTTCGTACCGATTTATTAAATTAAGCCATTTGAATTTGATTTTTACATTTTGTTTTTATGTTGTGCTGTAACACCACTGTCCCTAGTCATTATCAGTTTGTTTTCCACTTTGAATATTCCTAGGCATTTTTAGCCTGTGACTAGACGGGTATTACACTTCTCCGAGAGTTCGACCACACTTCAATAACTGCATATTGATAGTTCTGTCACCATAAACTGAATATAAATGTTACTTAGAACAACACCATGGCTAAAAAGAAAAAAAAGACCATAGAAAACTAGACTTGATCATCACGAATCCAACCAAAAAAAGGGGGGTAACCTCATGTGCTTCGGAAGGGTAAGCAGATCCTGCTTCACATGTGGCACCCGTCGTGTTGCTCACGTAAGTACACACCCGGTGATAAGTTATAGAGATACAAGAAAACTGGAGGCTCTTAACAGCCAGTGTCACTCACCTTCATCTATATACATTTTCATCAATGGACAACATTCATTACTAGAATATAATTGTTACTTAACTCTCATTAATGTTGGTCATGTATTGCTAGTCATATTTCTGTTTACAGGTTCTTTAATAATTTACTATTGTTTTCACAAAAATGGGTAAAATTCATCTTTTAACGGCAATAACTTCTATAAGGAGTAGACAGCCAATTTTAGCTTTGCTGACCTATTGAACATCTTTTTATCATTTTTGAAAAGAGAAGCGGAAGATAGCAAAAGGACATTCAAACTCATATGCTAAAAACGATAATGCCATGACAAAAAAAAAACGACAAAAAGAACTGACTCACCCTATTTTTTTAATGTTTATCTATCCTGACCCACTATTATTTTCTATGTTTATCCACCTTGATTCACTCTCGCATTTTTCCTACAAAGTCACATTAATTGTTTTCCATATTTATTAAGGAGAGGGACGAAAGATACCAGAGGGACAGTCAAACTCATAGATCGAAAACAAACTGACAACACCATGACCAAAAATAAAGACAAACAGACAAATAATAGTACAGATGACACAACATAGAAAACTAAAGACTAAGCAACACGAACCCTGACTCATCCTCCATCGTTTCGTATGTTTATCTACCCTGACTCATTCTCACTTTTTCAAATATTTATCTTCTCTTGTCCCACTCTCATATTTTTCATGTTGGTCTCCACTTGTTTTCAAGTTAATATGCCGCTACCCATTTTCAGTGTTTTCCATGTTTTTTTTTACCCTGAACTATTTATAATTTCCATGTTATTCTACCCTAACCCATTCTCAGTTTTTACTATGTTTTCTTTTAACCTGAACCATTTATATATTTCCATTTTGATCTACCCTAACCCATTCTCAGTTTTTACTAGGTATTCTTTTTACCCTGAACCACTTGTATTTTTCCATGTTTATCTACACTGACCCTCCCCACATTTTTCCAGGTTTATTTACCCAAATTTAAATGTTTCTAGATTACCTTTTTCTTCAGCCTTTTTTCAAAGTCAATTGCTAAAAAATTCTTCACATTATTAAACTTCCTGCTCTCGCCTTTTGCATTTTTTTAAAGTTAGTTCCTTTTTTTGTCATTATAATTCCCACTGTCATTTTTCTCTGTTAATACTTTTTCGTATTTCCTTGGCTTATATCATCTTGCTATTTCCTTCACTATTTCTAATCGCAGCATTTCCTCTTGAGAAGCTTAATTTCCTTATGACAACCAAGTGTAAAACTTTCTAAGAGAGAGACAAATCCATAAATATCACAATAAACAGATTATTAATGTTTTGCATCAAGAAATTGGTATTATATCAGCCGCTTGAAATAATGTAAATATTTTTCGTCAGAGATGTCAACATTGTATTGGCTTATATTTGGTCGAATTTAATGCAGAAAACCTGATCATCTTCACTTATCTTTCTGCTATCTGATGTTCATCTATACCGCTTTCACCTCTTTTTCCATGTTTATTCACACCATTCTAACATCTTCTTCCATGTTCATCTACACCGCTCTCAACTATTTTTCCATGTTCATCTACACCTCTCTCACCTTTTTCCAAGTTCATTTACACCTCTCTCACTTTTTTCAATGTTCATCTACACCGCTCTCACCTCTTTTTCCATGTTCATCTACACCTCTCACGTGTTTTTCCAAGTTCATTTACACCTCTCTCACTTTTTTCAATGTTCATCTACACCTCTATGACCTTTTTTCCATGTTCATCTACACACCTCTGACCATTTTCCCCATGTTCATCTACACCTCTCATCTCTTTTCCATGTTCATTCACATTGTTCTCATCTCTTTTTCCATGTTCATTCACATTGTTCTCATCTCTTTTCCATGTTCATTCACACTGTTCTCACCTCTTTTTCCATGTTCATCTACACCGATCTCACCTTTTTTTTCTATGTTCATCTACACCGCTTTCACCTTTTTCCATGTTTACCTACCCCGCTCTGACTTTTTTTTACCATGTTCATCTACTCAGTTCTCACATTTTTCCATGTTCATCTTCACCACTCTCACCTTGTCTGTGTCTCAACAAACTTGCAACATGTATACAATATATCAAGTTCATGTTTGCCAAGACTATAAAAAGTGCGATTTAAATCAACACAAACTATCAAACATATGTCACTGTATTCTTCAAGCAGCCACTAATGAGGTTCCCGACTTGAGACAGGCACATGAACCTTTTTTGATGCAAACTACTGTGAACTTTACAGCTGCGCCAACATATGAAACTACTGTTTTATCCATTTAATCTTTAATGTCGTCTTGTGTGTGAATTTTATGCAATAAGCATAAATAGTTTCTGACATACGGCATGACATGCGAAAACCCCAATATCTCTAAAATAAAATTTTGAATCAAAACCAAAAAGTATACAGATCTTTAGATTAATATAACTAAGAAGTGTGTAAAATTTAAAGCAATAATCATTAATCGTTTTTGAGATACGGCGCGACATGTGAAAACCCCCCCTTTTAACAAAAAAATATCAATATCTCAAAAATAAAATTTTGAATCGAAACCAAAAAGTATACAGATCTTTAGATTAATATAACTAAGAAGTGTGTAAAATTTTAAGCAATAATCATAAATCGTTTTTGAGATATGGCACGATATGTGAAAAACCCCTCCCCCTTTTTTTACAAAATACTCAATAACTCAAAAATACAAATTTGAATCATCACCAAAAAGTATACAGATCTTAAGGTTAATATAACTAAGAAGTGTGTAAAGTTTCAAGCAATAATCATAAACTGTTTTTGAGATACGGCGCGACATGTGAAAAAGCGCTCCCCCTTTTTTAAATCTTATTTTCACCAAAAAGTATACAGATTGTTTGACCATCATAAGAAACAACTATGTTAAGTTTCATGAAATTTGGATAAGTCATTCTCAAGTTACGGTGCGACATGTTTACGCCGGACAGATGGACGGACGGACACCGGACATTTGTATACCATAATACGTCCCGTCAAAAATTGACGGGCGTATAAGAACCTACTTTAAACCTTTTAATTCTCATAAAAAATATTTTTGATGGATGAAAGTCAGATTTCCGGTGATGATATGCTACATAAATGAAGTGTTCATTTTATCTGCTCATAATAATCATACGAAAAAAAAAAATTTCATATTGGGCTTGCTTGCCATAAGAATTAACTCTACAATTCAAAGTACAAAAATAGTATTTGTTTATGTAACAGTTTTCTTGAAGTGACATGTTTATGACCCAATTAACACCTTTGATGATTGTTAATCTGTTGATTATTCGATCTCTGGTTAGTTAGTGTCATCACTTCTGATGATCTTCTAATTACTCGTGTGCAACAATTAAAAATTTTACTTTGCAATTTCCCTCAATCGAGACAATTTGTAAGCATAGATGAATCAGCTTATGTCCGAAAGCAATTATTTTAGCTTTCAAATTTGTTGAATGTTGTCAGTTATGATGAAAGCTGAACAAGTAAGTGAAAATGAACACCTTATTTTGCAATGTAAACAATCATTATAAAACAACATATGATTATTATAAAGAATTTTCGATTTTAATAGCTTCAAATTCTTCACACGAATTTTTTTCTTCAGAAAATAAAATCCAAGAATGTAAGTACACAGGAACATGTAACTTCTGCTCAAATCATGAAATTTGATACCCATGAATAAAAGTACTTTCACAGTACATCTTTTTCAGGTTCATTAGTAAAATGAAAACAAAAGGTATGAAAATTATATTTATTTTTATTTTCAACGCAAGATAATTCCCTACAAAATCACTAATTTGGCACAAACATTTGATAATGTTTACAGAACTATCTGTTCTCTGTGGAAAAAAGGTTTATATTTAAAAATATTATCTGATTAAATTTCTTGCTGGTTATTATCTTATTTGTTTTAATTTTTTGTCAAATTTACCTTTATCTTATATTTAGTCATGTTCCTTAAAAAAACTTCTCAGATGTGAACAAAACAAGACCAATATCAGGTTTTGACCGGTATTGCTGCATGTAATTGATTGAGGTGACATGTTTACTTACTGAAGCATGGCTGATGAACATGATTTATGAGACTATAAAATTTTCTTTGTAATTATTTGCTTCCATAGAAGCTAAGTAAAGATTGACAAACATTTTATATTTAAAACATGACTGTTGTAAAATTTCAAATAATTGGTTAACAGGAAGTAGCAGATCTGTAAATAACTTACACGCTAAACTCAACAATCTAGCTGCAAACCTAATAGAGATTATTTCCGTTCATAGATGCAAAACAAAAAACCCACTTTGTGATATCATGTGTCCAGACAGAAAGACCAAAAGTGGTTAAAATTTATCAATAAATTTAAATTGGACCAATTCCATATTCTGTATCCTGCCTTGTCTCCTCTGTTACAAATTCTATAACATTCAAGGTGCTACTATCAGTATATAGAGTAATATGTAATTTTGATAAATAATTGTAATTTGGTCAAAAGGATGATTTGAAGGACCTACAGATTCTATCAAATAAAAAAGTTTTATCTTTCTACACATGTCCATTCTACATTGTATGAATTGTTTAATTGTGTGTTGAAGTTTAAAAAAATATAATAATGCATCTGACCTTATGATAACACAAAATTTCATTCCAATTTGGTTTTAACTCATTTTGGTATTGTGATTCTTTTTTACATCATTTATGTATTTTTATCAAGTAAGAAATTCTGTTTCAGTAAAATTCAATAAAATACTTTGCCGAGCAATGCCTGATGACCGCAGAGGTCGAACTCTGAACAGTTGGGTCTAATTTGGACACAATATTCAAGCTTGATACTGTCTGAATTTGGATTGTGATCAAATTTTTGACATAATATAGATTTCTGACACAAAATAAATGTTGTCAAAGATCTTAAAAATTTGAAATGGGACATTTAATTTACCTAGTATGGTCTGATATCCATAATTTAACAACATGGTTAAATTCAGCATATAAAAAATCACCAAAAATTTAATTTTCGTTGAAATCAAACAAAGTTTAATTTTGAACCCTTAAAACCTTAATATGGACTAATCTGAAAGCAGGGCTCAAAATAAAAATCCAAATGCACAATAAGATTCAGCATATCATAGAGCCGCAATAATTCAGTTTTTGATGAAATCAAACAAAGTTTAATTTTGGACCCTTTGGACCTCATTGTAGACCAATTTAAAATGGGGCCCAATACCCAAAATAGTAATACAAGGTTGGACCCCCAAAAATTAAAGACTTTAAATTAATCCCATTGAAATTGGTTAAAAGATTTGTATTTATTTTCAATTGAAGATTTCTTGCTAGTGCCCAATACTGTGCTATTATGCAATACTGTGCTGTTGCACAATACTTAAGTTATTCTGTTTTATATAATAATTTACACACCCTGTTTGGTGTGTATCTCCTGCCATATCAATATTTGTTGCTTTTATATATAAATCAGAAATAATCTATGTAAAAATGCAAATTTTTGGGAAAAATTATGAAAAAAAATCCCCCAAAAAAATTATGAAAAATCTTGAAGAAAAAGTATGACCCCCATAAAAATTGGAAAAAAAATCCTCCTCCAAAAAAGAAATTTTGAAGATTATTTTATTTTCAGGAAAAATGTACAATTTCAGAGAGATCCATACACTTAAACACAAGTTATTGTCTGAGAAAATGCTTGTTTTGGCTAATTCCTGAATGTTTGGGCAATTACCCCAAACTCAATCCCAGCCTTTCCTTTGTGATATGGAACCTTGTGGTACAATTTCAGAGATCCCACTAACACATAGGTTATTGTCTGGAAACTAGAAAAATGCTTGTTTTTGGCCCCTTTTTTGCCCTTAATTCCTGAATGTTTGGGGCAATTACCCCCAAACTCAATCCCAGCCTTTCCTTTGTGATATGGAACCTTGTGGTACAATTTCAGAGAGATCCATACACTAACACATAGGTTATTGTCTGGAAACTAGAAAAATGCTTGATTTTTGGCCCCTAATTCCTAAACTGTTGGTACCATAACCCCCAAAATCAATTCCAACCTTCCTTTTGTGGTATTGAACCTTCTGGTAAAATTTCATAGAGATCCATTCACTTAAACTTAAGTTATTGTCCGGAAACCAAATGTGTCCTCGGACGACAATGACATGATAGCAATAAACGAACGCAAATTTTGTGTGGTCGTATAAAAACAAGAAACTAGAATTTCTGAAGAAACCTTAAATTAACAATGAAAAATTCTATCCAAAACATAAATTTATACAAGCATGTGTGACAACAAAACATGTCTTTTAAAATTTGTAATACATTTAAAAGACTGATAGACTGTTTCATAATTGCATTGTCTATAAGAAAATAAGCAATAATACAGATAATCTTTCCTACAACAGAAATTAATATTTCAAACAATATTCTGCCAATGTTGATAAAATGTGTTGTATAAATTTACCAAATAAGATTTTCAATGAAAAAAGTGTTAAGTGTGATATATATTAATTTAAAACATACAACCTGTCTTTTAACCTTCAACACTCTTTAATAAAATAAAATACAACAAACATGATTATTGTAAAACTATTAGCACTAAATGGCTTTTATTTTGTTTAAGCACTAAAATATTATTTCAATTTTGCTCGGGGTCCTGTGATTCAAATCAGACAAAATACAGTTATATGACCACTACAGATAACATGGTATACATGCAGATTCTCAACTAGAAAATGATTTATCACCATCTCATCAAAATAGGATTCTCTCATATAAACTATGTCAAACAGTATTATACTACAGTAACCTGTGATCAAAACAAATCTAAAATAGTCCCTGTTGGTACTTTACCCTTGTATTTTTAACAAAAGTTCCAAATTTTCTTGCTCATTTAGAACAAAACCAACTAATTCACACCAAAGTGTTCATTTCTGATTTTATAAAATATTCAGACATTAAACAGATTGAATTCATACTTAACATTAACTTTTATTTATCATTCTCAGTTTTTATATTCCATTTTGATAAGTCATCACATTTAACCATAGCTGTACATAATATAATAAACGACAAAAATAGAGCACCTTTGGAAAAAACAGCTTCATATCCCATCCTTACCTCAACATTGTCTTGTAAGAAAAGCTGATATGACGTTTGCATGCCACAAGCAACTTTTGATAAAATTGAAAACTATAAAATGTCACACAAGTCAAACATTTTTACAAGATTTTCACCAATATTATGACTTTAAAAAATGTTTATCCAAGAAACAGCAACAATCCTCTTTGTCTCCAATTCCTCGTCCAACTCTTTCCTTTGTAACAATCAATCATTGATCATAAATGATAATGTGCTATGCATAACTTGTCCTGAGAATTTTGTACAATGGAACATCATATATTACACAACTTGAGCATGAGGGTGTCCAGGAGGCACTATTCTGGGTTTTTTACTTGGAGGTTCATCTGGAGCACCGATCAACTTCTCATTATCATATCCTAAATAAAAAACAGGTAAAATTATAGATTTTATACATTGTACTTGATAACATAGGATCAGTGGAAAACTAATTTCTAAATGTGAAATATGTTATATCTGGTTATTTTTGCAGCTTAGACATTATATTGGGCAGTTAATCTTTGCTGTGTTATTTATTCATGGTTAATTATCTAGATGGTTGCATTTAAATGAACAGCGAATATTCAGGCAATCTTTAATTTTTATTTATAATGAAAGAAAAAGTTCGAAAAAAAAACCACAAAAATTAAGACCCATGCAAAACAGCAAATTTATTGTATATAAACTTCATACAACAATGTTAGTAGTAAAATAAACTTCAAAATAAAGTGAGACTTTAGATACATACACAGTTCCTATCATTTTCTACTTAGTTCATATTTTAAGTCAATGAACTAATTAATAAAATAACTTATTCAATCATTGAACTTGGGCAGTAATTCTCTCATGCACCAATATTTTTGGATTCCTGGGATAAGTTATTCTATTATTAATCCAAAACCAAGAGAAATATTTCTCGGAATAACAAGAAAATGTCAGAATATTCCACACATTGATGGGACTTCAAAGGAAAAATTTCACTGAATAACACTGAAATGTCAGAAAACTCAACACATTAATGAATTCACTCGACTTTCAAAAAAAAAATGTCCATTTAAGTTTATAGAAAATCCGAGGAAGAGTTAAATGGAGTTTGCATTTAATCTCTCATTCTAAGTAACAACCTACCCATAGTTTTCCTGACTTCTTCAGCTTCTTTTCTTATTTCTGCTACAGCTCTTTCATCATCTTGCTGAAATAGAAAAAAAAAAAAAAAAAACTATTTCATCCACTAGAAAGAGGAACTGAGAGGAAAGCTCCCAGATTATACCTCTCACTACTTTCAAAGTACAAAGGGAGATTAATTACCATGCAACACACAAAATAAGAGATTTACAATGGTTATATATAGTGAAGATTGTAAGACAATTTGTTTAACCCATTCAAGGCGTATGATGCCTCAAGGCATCACCTGGTAGACGCCACGTGATGCCTGAATGCATCATGGAAAGTGAAAAATGCACTTCCTACTTTCAGTTTTAATATCAGATTAATTACGTAAAGCTGGAAAGCATACCTTACCATAGTATGTTAACAGGTTTCAAATTTAAATATTATGTATAAATTTTGACAATAATAATCATAGTTATGTCATTTCATCGTACTTTCGTTTTGAGTTTATATGCCACCATTTTTCAACTTTGTCTGACATGTGCAGTCAACGTGATCGCTTTAAAAATTGAAAGTTCATTACCTTACACGCGAAATCTTTAAACCATTTATATATTATATATAATAATCTGTACTTAGGAGTGTTTAATAAAAAGATAAGCCGGTAATTTCTGTCTCTATCTGTTTCATCTTTGCATGTTTTTGATTTACGCTCTGTTGACGATCGGAAGTTTATGGTTTTAGCTGACAAATAAATTTCACACGACCATGCAGGTGTTCTCCCAAATAAGGAAATCCATATTTTTGTGCAGCCAATCAAAATTTTCTAGGCTAAAAGGCGGTCCCATAGTAAAATTGTAGTAAAACATGTAGTATTGTCCAGGGCTCACACTACTTCAGAATCATAGAAGTGACTTCTCTTTTTGAAATTGAGAGGGAGAAGTGGTGAGATTTGAAAGAGAAGTGCTTGTTCGCTCGCAGCGCTACAATGTTTGGTTTTTACTATAAACCATATGTATCTTATTGTTTTTATATTGTTCAATTTGTACCTGGGTATACAATTAAAGTAACTGTTCAAATTAAAGTTGTTTAATTTTATCATATCTAGTTGCACAATCATATGAGTCCTCTTTTCAGAAAAAAAACAATTAAATATCTGGCACTAATAAAAAAGATTTTTTTTTTATATCAAAAAGGAAAGGAAAGTTATTCTATCAATTAAAAACTACTCTGTTTGCATGTTCATGAAACTGAGTATTTCTCATTAAAAGATATATAAATTTAACAGTTAAGCTTGGACATAATATAATTATATTAGTGTAATAGTCCCAGAGTTGAGCAACTTTAACTTATAAATTGAAACAATGTATATACATGGAAATATATACATAAATCAAGAAGATCTAACCAAAAGTATGTTAATGCGTGTGGAATGTGTAATTTTTCCTTTTGGGATCAATTTTCGTCTGTCAGCAGTGCCATTCAGGGGGCACGGTAGTATTCCTAGCCTATAAGGGATAATGATAGCCTTTTTAGAATTTTCATCACTTTCTAACACTGCCAAAAATTCTACTAAAACAGGTAACTGAAGTACTTTCATTATACTATTCAGAAATGAATTTGAATATGTATCATGACCGTTTACTTTTTTTGATATCTTTAAAAACCTAAGGCCACTAGTGCTTTTAGGTCTTTTATCATACAGTGAATACAAAATTCTCAAAAATTCATTTTTACCTGTATGTAAAATTATTTCATATTTTTCTACACCTGATTCATCCCTCAGTTTGGGAAAGTATGTTCAGTTGATATAACAATAAAGAATACTAGTCTTCACTTATTTCTTACCAAAAAAATTAAAAAGTATACCCCTACCCCAGCTGGCAGATTTTCACTTTTTTTCATCTGAACATTTTTACTTAAGGAGTGAACAAAACCCAAATATATGTTGTTTCAAATCAACACAGAAGTAAACCATGGTGATTCAGGAGGAATTATTGGATTGCCAACTCTATTCATAGTTAATCTGACTGAAAGAAACAGTTTAAGCACCAAATCATGAAAAATGATAGTAAAGTCCATTCCACATTTTACAGCATGCCTTACATTCCTTTAAGCATTTCCAGATTATGAAGGCAATATAACAAGACTCTTTAGATGGCAGTTAACTATTATTCAAAGATCTTTTTGACAATACATGTACTAGAATATATCTCTAAGTTGACTGTTTGTCTATTTCTCATGTATGCATTAAGTTAAATTATGTCCCCTTACATAATCAATTTAGCTTTATTGTGCTTTTCAGGGTCAGAAAATCAAAACAATTAATGACATTTGCATGGAAAATGAATAAACTATTTAATCTTGCTGATATACAATCATAATCACATTCTTTGTCCAAAAAAATGTCTTGTCAATGTAAAGAAACCCCTAATGCTATCTCTATTTCAGCTAAATATGAGGGCAAAATGAATAAGTAAGGACCCCCTAACCACTTACTGGTTCAAATGAAAGAGCTGATTGCTCTGAGGTGGAAGAAGATGCATAAAAGGAAACTTGAATTACCATAAAAGCAGCCCCCACCAACCCAGCCTGCTTTGTCCCATTATTGCTTTCAACATATTTTTTTCTTCCAAAAATAATGATACTCATAACTCAACCAAAACTCACTTTACTTAACATAAAAATCTGCAAATACTGTTGATTCAAATTAAATTTTATACAAATAAATTCCCGCATACATTCGTCTCAGCATGGTCAACTTGATGAAATGCAACTTTGCCAAGCAATTATAACAGTAATTGATGTGGTTTCACTTGAAAGTTTTCTGTCAAAGGTAGATAGTTAACTTTTAAAAGAAAAACTGGCTCCCAAGATTTTAGTCAAATTGCTTAAACTAGGGTTTTCATTATAAACATATATAAAAAAATTCTAAATATATCCAATGCAGATATGTGTCAGGCCAAGGGTTGGGTTTTGGGCACTTAGCATTTCAAACCCGTTCATTTTCTGTGAGTGCCCGACCCATATCATATTTGTTTTTCAACTAATATTTTTACACAAAATTATGAGGGTAGGAATGCCTTTTCTGAAATTTTTCATGAAAATAAAACTATTGACAGCAATGAATTACTGGTTCCGTACTCGAGCCTCAATAATGGGTGTACCTTAATGACGAATAACGATAAATAGCTGGACTATTTAGTTGTTAAATCCAGTTTTTGATCAGTTATAAAACTTTGAAACGTTAGGCAATAACGGCAATCATCGGGGATATTCCGACAATGACCGACATGAAACTACGTACTTTCGAAATGTAATCCGTCAACTGACATTCTTCTTCTTCCTAGAAGACATTAGTTTTCAACTTTGTTCATTGGTATTTCTGTCAACTGACGGTGCATCGTTTGATGTGTAATACACCAGCAGATTCACGTGTGCGCTTGACTCTTTATTATCGTAATAACATACAAAAATATTCTAACTTTCGTTTTAAAAAACACATGTTGTCTAAAACCATGAAAACTGGAATATGACTTGATTGCATTAAAGATCTGAACTCAGACGGAACAACTAAATCCGTGTATTTTTTCAAGCATCATTGATTTATGGATTGTATGAATATATGACAATTCTGTTTGTCATTATTTTGAAACTTTCGGATGCACAATTAAATTTCCCATTTGTTGCACATGCGCAGATACGTAACCAACATGGTTTAGATTAACCCGAATAATCCAGTTGTTTCATTCCGATAATTCCAATTATTTATCTACCAAAGACAATTACAGTAGAGTCCCGCTGTCCGCTGCGGCCGGTGATATCGCGCATTACCTGATTTCGTCATATCAGCAATATTACACAAATAGAATCGTTCTTGTAATTATATTAGTCTTCCAAAGGGACAGAAAAGATTAAAATTGATAAGTTCAAGATTAAATTTAAAACTGCAATCCAATGATTAATCATATTTAGCAAATTTCCATTAAAAAAAATTACATCATCTGATAAAATTTGTTCCATGTCAAATTTTATCAGAATGAAATAAATTTTGCTCGGCATCCTCTGGGACTATTAAAATAGTTCCATGCATCCTTGGCAGTCTTTTTGGTTCAAATTTAACAATATTTCGTAGCATAAAATCTTTCCTTTATTTAAAATATGCTATTTTGAGAAGGCATGCGCGAAATCACCGGACATTAAGAACAATAATCAATGAAAATTATTATCATGACCTATTAATGCTCTAAAACAAGCCATTAACTTTTAATTATTTTTTTTCATATGTTTTCATGAATTTCGAGAATTAATACCATATAAATATCTGAATAAGTTTATAAAACAATAATACCCATAATATTAGTATTTAAATAAATGCAAGGACGTATAAAACGTCCTTGATAAAAGTAAGGAGAAGGAACCAAGGGCGAACGGACCAAGGGCGAACATGTAATCAGGCCGAACCGACCCGATACGAAAACCACGCATGCATACTACAAAACCTACATTAAAAACATCCGGTTACAAGTGAACAAATAACGTTCATGTAAGATTAGATGAAATGTAATCATATACATAGATAACAGGGAAGATATTAATACATTAAAACATGAGAAATTATAACACTAACGATAGTGATTGTTTTTCACGCCTAACTAATAAATTAAATGATGCAGATGCTTAGATCATGTGTAAACATCGGTGTCAAGAAATGGCACGGAAGTTGTTATGAAATTGTAAAGCACAGAAAGGGATACTGCATACAACCTGGTAACGGTTCAATGATTTTACAGCCGGCAGTAAAGGCTTTCAGAAGACTTCAAGTCTTCTTCCACCAAAAATGCTCATACTGGTGTCATGTTACCACAGAACTACAAATCAAACCTGAAGAAAACTAGTATAGCTGTACTTGTGTGGAAAAAAATATGAAATTATGGACTTTATTCATTTCGGCGAAAATAATAGGAAGTACAGGCAACTAAAATATGTCGCGTCTCAAATTCCAGTTGTTGCACATGTGTCAGACACTGCGAAAAGTTAAAGCGAACATTTATGATTAAAAATGTATTGCAAGTTACATAAAAATAAAGAAGATCTACTTTCTAGGTAAATTTTTACATTATTACCCACAGATCAGGCAAAATTTGCTGAATCAGCAATTTCCACTCCCAGGGGTGGAATTTAAGGTCTGTTTTTATTCTAGTTGCACTTAAACAGCTTTTTATTGATAAACTTACAAATTGAATAGGTAAAAAAAATACCTTTATTGATTTAGTGTAAACATATATATCCCAGTTAAGGGGGCACGGTAGTATTTCCTAGCCCATAAGGGATAATGATAGCCTTTTTAGAATTTTCACCACTTTCTAACACTGCCAAAAATTCTACTTATACAGTTAACTGAAGTACTTTCATTATACTATTCAGAAATGAATTCGAATATGTATCATGACCGTTTACTTTTTTTGATATCTTTAAAAACCTCAGGCCACTAGTGCTTTTAGGTCTTTTATCATACAGTGAATACAAAATTCTCAAAAATTCATTTTTACCTGTATGTAAAATTATTTCATATTTTTCTACACCTGATTCATCCCTCAGTTTGGGAAAGTATGTTCAGTTGATATAACAATAAAGAATACTAGTCTTCACTTATTTCTTACCAAAAAAATTAAAAGTATACCCCTACCCCAGCTGGCAGATTTTCACTTTTTTTTCATCTGAACATTTTACTTAAGGAGTGAACAAAACCCAAATATATGTTGTTTCAAATCAACACAGAAGTAAACCATGGTGATTCAGGAGGAATTATTGGATTGCCAACTCTATTCATAGTTAATCTGACTGAAAGAAACAGTTTAAGCACCAAATCATAAAAAATGATAGTAAAGTCCATTCCACATTTTACAGCATGCCTTACATTCCTTTAAGCATTTCCAGATTATGAAGGCAATATAACAAGACTTTTTAGAATTTGAATATGTATCATGACCGTTTACTTTTTTTGATATCTTTAAAAACCTTAGGCCACTAGTGCTTTTAGGTCTTTTATCATGCAGTGAATACAAAATTCTCAAAAATTCATTTTTACCTGTATGTAAAATTATTTCATATTTTTCTACACCTGATTCATCCCTCAGTTTGGGAAAGTATGTTCAGTTGATACTGTATTTTTTGTCCAATCACACTGTTCAGATACATTGACCTAAGTAGGGTACACAAAAGAGCAACCAAAATTCTGGAATGCAAATACTACCGTGCTACCTTCATGCGTCCGTAGTCATTATCGTAAAAATCCGGATTTCAGTCATAGCAGGTCAGTTTCTGATGAAATCCCAACTCCGATCTGTAGTTGTACAATAATATGCCCAAAAATTTAAATGTCGGACGAAGAAAAATTTACAAAAAAAAAAAAAAGATGTTTGATACGCTATTTGGAAAGGAATATGACGTTTTTAATGCAATACAAGGATAACAAATTTACTTCAGGCAAATTTCATCAAGCTCTAATGAAGTAACAACTTATTTTGCCGAAAGTTGGAATGATTTGATGTACAATCTTGAGTAACAAGTACCGGAAGTGATAAAAAATTGTTTTTATGAAATAACATGCCACCAACTTTGAAATCAATGCTTTAACCTCTTTTCCGAAGAAAATAAATTGTTTATGCCTTGAATTTCTTTACCTTTAAATGAAAAATTGCTGTTTCATCGTCTTGGTAAAAATTGAATATTGCCGATGACGAAAGCGACTGAAAGCGAGTATCGTAAACCACAGGGCGACTTGTTTTCGCTTTTGAGGGTCGGGCAAAGCGAAGTGACAGACGGGAAAGTGACTTTTTCGCCCTAGTCGCCTGGTAGCGTGAGCCCTGATTGTCGTCTGGGTGAAAATTAAAAAAAATGTCTGAATCTTCGGATGAAGAGTTTGAAGGATTTTCTCAAAATAAAGTTGATGCTGCTGCACAGCGTTACAATCAGAGGCTGCAACAAATTGGAATAGGTGAATTAGATGCAATTGAAAGTGAAAATGAATTTTCTGATGAAATGAACCCCTTGTTGATGAGGCTGGTGACCGTCCTGCTGAAGCTGATGGGTGGCATGATCATTTTAACTATTGTGAAAGGGGTTTACCACATTTATTTTTATCACGTGGGAATACAGGTCCTACAACAGTATTAGAGCCAAATAAAGAGCCTGTTGATTTTTTCTCATTGTTGTTTACCAATGCAATTTTGTAATACATCATACAGGAGACAGACAGGTATGTTAATAAACAAATTCGTGAGTATCCTGATGAAAATAAATCCCCATGGGTTACGCCAACTGCTGAGGAAATGAAGGCATTTCTTGGTTTATGTTTCCTGATGGGTATCAATGTAAAACCAGATATAAAATCCTACTGGACCACAGATGTTATGCTTGAGACCCCGTACTTTGGTAAAGTCATGAAAAGGGATCGCTTCAGGCAAATCATGAGGTACATTCATTTTTCAAACAGCGAGCAAGCCCCACAGCCAGGTGATCCCAATTATTCAGCTTTAAACAAAACTGAATCGTTAATGAATATGTTAACAGACTCCATGGTTAATCCGTACATTCCTAAAAAGCAATTATCAGTTGATGAGGAAATGGTTCCCTTCAAAGGACGACTGTCTTTTAAGCAGTATATGCCAGCCAAGCCTACCAAATGGGCATTAAAATGTGGGCAATAGCTGAAGCTGACACAGTGTACGTTTCATTCTGTCAGGTGTACAGTGGGAGGATAAATGGGACAGCTAATGGTCTAGCAAACCGTGTAGTTAAAACTTGCATAGAAAGGGCAAATGTCATAGGGCAAGGGTACCATATTTATATGGACAATTACTTCACTTCTCCCACATTATTTACAGACTTGTTTCAACATTATAACACTGCTGCATGTGGTACTGTAAGACTAAATAGGAGAGAGCTTCCTAAAGATATCATGAAGAAAAACCCAGAAGGTGTAACTATTCGTGGGGACATGCAGTTTAGACAGAAGGATGCAGTAGCTGCTGTTGTATGGAAGGACAAAAAAAATGTTAACTTAATTTCTAGTATACATGATTTCTCAGTTGGTGCAGTGCAGAGAAATGTGCAGCAAGCAGATGGTACTTTTCAACAACAAGAGATACCATGTCCACAAATGATTTGTGATTACACACAGTACATGAGTGGGGTTGATAGGGCTGACCAGTACATCCAGTACTATGTTTTCCAACATAAAACATTGAAATGGCCTAAAAGGATTTTCTTTACAATGATAGAAATGTTGAAATTTAATACCTTTAGGCTTTTTTTGCTCTCTCCTCATCATCAACCAGGACCTTGTAAGAGACCGACAACCTTTTTGGAGTTTTCTAAGGCAGTAGCAGTGGGACTGATAGGTGGATATGCAGGGGGGTCAGTTCGTAAGGGCCGTCCATCGCTTGTCCCGGTTGACGACCATCTTACACAGAGACACTTGCCAGGTTCCTTTGGGAATAAAAGTTGGTGCCATGTCTGCCACATGAGGGTGAAAAATAATCATCAAGACACACGTAGACAAACAAGATATGGCTGCCTAGAATGTGGAAAACACCTCTGTCTCCCAGATTGTTTCACCGTGTTCCATTCCATTAAAAATTACTGTTAGTGTTATATCTATGTTGTTAGTTTGAGACAATTTTGAATTTATTAACTTTACCGTTTCAATTTGTGAATTTATTTATTTAAAAACTATGAACAAAACTAAAGAATAACTGATGAAGGATATTTGTAAAAGGATAGTATCAAGAGACATTGTAAAAATAAAGAAGGAATTTTATAGAGTGATCAGGACAACAAAATTTAAGGTCAGTGTGGGATGCAGTGCTATATCATTTGTTATAGTTTTCTAGATACCGAATATCAGGTCAGTGTGGTTTTTCCGCGCTATACCATTAAGCTCACCTGGAAAAAAATTTAGATCAATGTCCTGAAATCTATGATCAATAATTCAACAACCAACGGATCCAAAATATGTATATATTGTTGTATAGCTAGAGTTTGAAATATTCCAGGAAGATATTGTACAATAAGATGGCTTTTATATGGGTGATGGTGCTACTAACACTAACAGTAAATTAAAACTAAGTCTGCAAATATTCATATACCATCAAATAATTTATAAACATATCCTTCGGCAGTGCTCCTTAGATAGGAGAAAACTACCAGAAAACAGATGAAAAGACAAAGTAGTATTCAAACCAAAATGTAGTAAAATGGAACACTGAAAAAAAATCAAAAGACTAAGAAAGAGGCAAGTAACAAAAATTTAAATTTGTTATTTTTGTTTGTTAAATAACCTTATAGCAATTTAAAAGAAAATCAAAATAATCATTACCTTTAGGTGAATTTTGTTTTTCGATTATCTAATTATTCATTTGATTTTTAATTTTTTGAATGCATATTTTTATCGGCTTCATATTTTTATCATCCTAAATTGCTATTAGGTTGCATGCCTGTTACTTAGTTTGAAATGTCCCTCTATTTGCCAGGAAGGTAATTTACTATGACAAATAGACATATTATTTGTTTAATCATTGAACAAATACACATTTTTATTGGTCATAGAACCGTAACAAGAATTTCTGAAATACCCCAAGTGACTTTGAAAACATAACGGCAACGTATTAAAGAGTTGTCGTCAGCCAAATTACAGTTGAGTTATCTCTCTTTAATTGTTGTTGACATGAACGACGCTTTGCAAATGGCGGATTTCAATCGCTGGTACTTCTCATGTTGTCAGTCGTTTATCGGCTTCCCAATCAGTTATGGTGTTGTCATAGACATTCAATGTTATTCTTTGTAACGAAAAGAAACATCGAACGTAAGTTAATAGCACGGAAAGGGAACGGTCAGAAGAAACTCGTCCCTTCACAGTCATTTATTTGTAAACATTCAGTCATAAAAAAAACCTCGTTCGTCACAGAGCTTAACTGTTAAGATTGCTTCCTTTTCATATCGCTCTAACCACACCACAACTCATAACAAGTAGGGTACAACTTAACCTCAAAATATTTTCACGAAAATTGATCCCAAATAGCGGTAATTGTTGTTTGAAGTTACAAGACGATTTTTTACGAGCACATGTCAAATTAATCCCGGCCACGCAACGGTTCGTGCTAATAAATCTCCGGCTATACGAAAGCGCAAAAAAAAACAATTCCGTACTGAAAGTGTTAAAGGAGTTAGGGAGAAGAGCCAACACAAATGTGTACTACAGTTTGCAGATACCATAAAGTCCACTGCATGCCAAATTAATCCTCAAATATCATTGGAATGAAGAGATAAAATAGGAGGTATATGAGTTCATTATGTGAGTAGAATCTGTAAACACTTCACTAAATCATGTCAGGCTGTTCAGAAGCAAAAGCAGATACAAAAGTGGGACAAAAAATAATTGAACCAAATCCACGCTTTTTCTTGGATTGAATTAATCATCCCAAGATGAAAATTCTGTACATTGATTTATTTCAAAGTTTGACCTCAGCGAACATGCTGTACATTAACTTATCTAGCCTAGGGAACCTGCTGTCCTTGACTTACCTCATAATTTGACTATAGGGAACATGCTGTACATGGACTTCCATCAGGGTTTGACCAAAGAGAACATGCTGTACATTGACTCACCTCAGGGTTTGACCACAGAGAACATGCTGTACATTGACCTACCTCAGGGTTTGACCAAAGAGAACATGCTGTACATTGACTCACCTCAGGGTTTGACCACAGGGAACATGCTGTATAATGACTCAGCTCAGGGTTTGACCATAGAGAACATGCTGTACATTGACTCACCTCAGGGTTTGACCACAGAGAACATGCTGTACATTGACTCACCTCAGGGTTTGACCACAGGGAGCATGCTGTACATTGATTTATGTCAGGGTTTGACCACAGGGAGCATGCTGTACATTGATTTGTCAGGGTTTGACCATAGAGAACAGGCTATACACTGACCTACATGTTGTACATTGATTCACCTCAGGGTTTGACCATAGAGAACATGCTGTACATTGACTCACCTCAGGGTTTGACCATAGAGAACATGCTGTACATTGACTCACCTCAGGGTTTGACCACAGAGAACATGCTGTACATTGACTCACCTCAGGGTTTGACCACAGGGAGCATGCTGTACATTGATTTATGTCAGGGTTTGACCACAGGGAGCATGCTGTACATTGATTTATGTCAGGGTTTGACCATAGAGAACAGGCTATACATTGACCTACCTCAGGGTTTGACCACAGGAACATGCTGTACATTGACTTACCTCAGGGTTTGACCACAGAGAACATGCTGTACATTGACTTACCTCAGGGTTTGACCACAGAGAACAGGCTGTACATTCAGTGCAATGTTTGCCTTTGTTTGGGTCTCTAAAGTGACGACAGAAATGATCATAATCAATCTGAAAGAAAATATCCACATGATATATAAATATAACAAAAGTCTATTAATATGGTGCACATAATGTATATATCAAAGTTTATAATTTGCAAAGACTAAAACAGGAGTGTCGTCAAGGAGTCAAGGACATTGTTAAATTTACCCACCTGAAGATTGCCAAAAGACAGGAAAGCGCTAGTGACATTATTTTAATGACATTTAATTATTTGATGTATAATGTAGTCTTTGAGAATCATACATTTTGATATAAATATATCCCACAAAGTCTATTTCCCAAACAGCAATCAGAAGCCAGTAAACATAAAGAGAATTATAAATTCTTCATCAACAGATTTAAATTAAGGCATCATCTTTTAATTTATCATAAGTTGTGGAGAACATTAGCATTTTGTGAACCTCAAACCATAATTGGATCAAACAAACAAAGTTGTCTTTGATTTAGGAACATTGTCATACTTCAATGCAATATGTTTACGTGCTACTACACAATATATATAGTTGCCTATAATTGCTTACATCCACTTAATTTGAACTTGTGGATAGTTGTCTCATTGGTAGTCATACCACATCTCCTCATTTTTATATCATACTTCTCTGGTGGATAGTTGTCTTATTGGCAATCATACCACATGTCCTTATTTTTATATCATACTTCTCTGGTGGATAGTTGTCTCATTGGCAGCCATACCACATCTCCTCATTTTTATATCATACTTCTCTGATGGATAGTTGTCTCATTGGCAATCAATCATACCACATCTCCTTATTTTTATATCATACTTCTCTGGTGGATAGTTGTCTCATTGGCAGTAATAATTCATCTCCTTATTTTTATATCATACGTCTCTGGTGGATAGTTGTCTCATTGGCAATCATATCACATCTCCTCATTTTTATATCATACTTCTCTGGTGGATAGTTGTCTCATTGGCAATCATACAATATCTCCTTATTTTTATATCATACTTCTCTGGTAGATAGTTGTCTCATTGGCAATCATACCACATCTCCTTATTTTTATATCATACTTCTCAGGTGGATAGTTGTCTCATTGGCAGTCATACCTCATCTCCTTATTTTTATATCATACTTCTCTGGTGGATAGTTGTCTCATTGGCAATCATACAATATCTCCTTATTTTCTCATATCATACTTCTCTGGTGGATAGTTGTCTCATTGGCAGTCATACCACATCTCCTTATTTTCTCATTGGCATATCATACTCCTTATTTTTATACTGGTGGATAGTTGTCTCATTGGCAGTCATACCACATCTCCTTATTTTTATACTGGTGGATAGTTGTCTCATTGGCAATCATACCACATCTCCTTATTTTTATACTGGTGGATAGTTGTCTCTTTGGCAATCATACCACATCTCCTTATATAACATACTACTACACAATTATCACACCATATGCACTATTCCTAATGTCTGTTTCAACAACTTATTCTAATTAACTGTAATTAGTAACTGTTCCTATGCTATCTTATGTACGTATAAAGATTTATTATAGCATGATGTCATAGTTAATTACAGGTAAGATTAATTATCGTTTACATCAGGAAGTAAATCTTAAGGTGACAATAAGACAGATACTGAAGCCAGAATGTTTACTCACATTTCAATAAAATTGATTCACTAGGAGAAAATGCAGTACACAGTACAAATGGACAGATTAACAGACTGACAAAACTTTGATGAGTTTACACATACTCAAAACAACGATTTCATTATGAGCAAGGTCTATTGAATTTTCCATTCCAATTTGGAAAGAGATAGTGCTAAAGTAGTTGGAAATCTAATGTCTTATCATTAATCTAATCAGAACACTTACATATAAAGATGTGAATATTTTAATGATTGCCCACCCAACCTATCACCTGAAGAAACAATGTTTTATCTCTTATAAACTTGGTAATAAATCCCGTAGGAATCAATTTTTTTTCTCTCTCTTAGACCTGTTATTTTCAAGCAATTTTCCAAGGCCAGTAACATCCACCAGAATCAAACTCCTGTAACTTCTTAAGATAGGACTTAAAGACAAATCCTTCCATTCAGATCCACCAATAATATCTTCTTTAAATTTTATTTTCAGTTTAGGCTAGGTAAAAGCTTAAAAATTAGCCAATAATAAAATGGGATCACCGACCTCGTTTTAGATTTAAAGCGCCATCTTTTTTATGGAATTTGGAAATCGGGACTTTTAGATATTAGCAGTGAAACATTTTATAAAAAGTGTGTATCCCATAAAAATTGTTTATGTCAACCTTGATGTTAGCAGAAATTATATTAATGATACTATCATCTTCCGAGGGACAAATGATAACGATAAGTTGATAATAAAATTTTCCCGCCTTTCTTATGGTGAAACATCTGTAAAAAAATCAAGTTTAAAAAAAATTGACCAATGTTTCCTCGATGAAAATTTAATAGAATATGCATTGCTTGTTTTTTAACAAAATGAGGAAATAAAAATGTAGGGTCACCGTACGGAAAAGAGATATTCTTTAAAAGACGTTAAACATTTGAATTGGCGGGAATACATTGCGCCAATTCTAAAAGCAAAGTAGAAAGACGTTAGCCCGAATTGACGATGTTTTCACAGGTTATGGACAATTCAAAACCTATTTATTTGCTGTTTTGCTAGTTGTTTGCTTTAAATGAATATTTATATACACATGATGATAGTTAGGTTTTTTTTTTTTTAAACGTAGACAAGTAATTTAAAAGTGGTAAGTCGAAAACAATGCTTTGTGCAAATATCTACAATGAAAATTTCTATTTAGTTAATAAGAATGTTTATGTTTTGAAAGAAATTCAATTTTAAACAACGAAGATTTTTTATATATATGTAATTATGTGAACAGCGAAGTCAAAGTACAAATTTTACAAATATTGACTTATATAGATGGTAAAAGGAGATCAAGTGTCTCATACAGTTTGTTTTACAAGATTGGCTCTAGTTAATTTGCATACGTTGTATCTAAAACGAATATGTATTTTCAAATCCTCAGCAATTATGCTAGTCTTTTCTTTAAAATGTGTCAGGCAAATGACAAATATACTATAAGAATATAATTCTTCAAAATATGTTATAAGTATGCCCTTTCCTCGATCTTGATATCCATATCATTAACGGAAAGCTTAATACAAAAATTTATGATAAAAGAGATGATTTTTCATTTCCTATCGTTAATTATCCATTTTTAGATGGTGACGTTCCCTTGTCACCATCTTACGGTGTTTATATATCTCAACTTGTACGATTCGCTCGTGTATGTAACAACATTTCAGATTTTAACGAAAGAAATTTATGTATTACTGAAAAATTATTACACCAGGGTTTTCGATATCACAAACTAGTCAAAACATTTACTAAATTTTATCATCGGTACAAGGACATCATTCAGTAAATATAGCTCAACATGCAGATTTCTTATACGTTCAGGTATTTCACATCCAATCTTTTATGGTAATATTCTTTATAAAGCACTAAAATGTCAGTATTCACCTCAGAAGCTAACAAAACCTTTAAATAGACTTATTAAGAAGGGATATAGTTACGATACTGTTGTCAGGTCATTAAAGATTGCATATTTTGGCTTTAATATTGATTCACTTATAGGGTCTTTGCATCGGAACTAAACACATTTATTTAAAACCAGTTGTTGGCATGACACGGGTTATGCTCTTCTCATATATTTTATGATGTTATGATACTAAACCCCTAACGGAGGGATTGTGCCTGATATTCATATGATGAAGACATAATCTTTCAATCAGTTTAATTGAGGTCTGGAGCTGGCATGTCAGTTAACTGCTAGTAGTCTGTTGTTATTTATGTATTATTGTCATTTTGTTTATTTTCTTTTGTTACATCTTCTGACATCGGACTCGGACTTCTCTTTAACTGACTTTTAATGTGCGTATTGTTATGCTTACTTTTCTACATTGGCTAGAGGTATAGGGGAGGTTGAGATCTCATAAACATGTTTAACCCGCGCATTTTTGCGCCTGTCCCAAGTCAGGAGCCTCTGGCCTTTGTTAGTCTTGTATTATTTTTACTTTTAGTTTCTTGTGTATAATTTGAGTTTAGTATGACGTCCATTATCACTGAACTAGTATATATATTTGTTTAGGGGCCAGCTTAAGGACGCCTCCGGTGCGGAATTTCTCGCTGCATTGAAGACCTATTGGTGACCTTCTGTTGTTGTCTGTTCTGTGGTCGGGTTGTTGTCTCTTTGACACATTCCCAATTTCCATTCTCAATTTTATTTTATGATCAATATTGCAAATTTAACATGTTTTCATAAAATTGTGCATCAAAAGAATATAATTCAGATAAAGTATATGTATCTTAAAGACAAAACAGAACATTGCTTTCCATATGATTTCAATTTTGGTTGAGAATGTCTCCTTTTCATTTGGACGATAATTAATTAAAATTAACCGAATTCTAACATAATCTCCTTTATTATATTATCACATGTTTAGAAATACTCTGCAATGTTGCTAGATTCTCAGTCAAATACACACACACACATGCAGCTGTTATACTGTGATTTAACGACCCTAGCCTGAAATAGATTGCCTAAGAACCTAGTCCGACCTCTTTTCATTCATGTAAATTCTTGTTAAATGATTTGGTTTTTTTTATTGATATGCATTCTTCCATCTTCTTTCCGACAAATTCTGAACAAAGACGAATTTATGCTTTAAAAACAAAACTGTGCACATGGTACTTGTAAATGTTGATGCACCATTTCACAAGTATTTAAACTCAGCAGATCAGAACAAAATGGTTACATAATCAAAAATAAAACCGCAGCGTTATAAGACCATATGTTTATTCTATAGATGTTCTTCATGTTACATGTACGCATAGTTGGGTTTCTGTATTGTTGGTGTTAATCCTAAATCTATCATAAGAATGTGCATCAAAAAATGCAAACGCCATACACATTCAAAATACTACCCTGCAATTTTGAATATCCATACATACCGACTGCTATAGATACCTTGAATTTAGATCACAGGATTGATGATTTACTTTCTTTTTTATTTGTGGAGATTTAATTAAGAGGCTGTGCCAATAAGCATAGAGCTTCAGGTGGAAAGTGAATAAAATAAAAAATCATAAAACCTCGGTTAAAATGAATATCTTAGGCTTATCAGACTATATGACAAGCAATAAAGATAAATTGAAAGAAATAGAGCTTTATTGGCAGTCAAATAATGGTTACCATAGAAACTAGTCAATCTGAGACACTATTTTTGGTAAAAAACAGGATATTTCCACATAAAATATAATATTAGAATTAAGAATATTGGTCACTGCAAGTAACTATTTTAATTATATAACCTTAAAATGATAAGCTAAAAAAATCATATTTAAAAAAAAGCTTTATTTATGGTTGCTATGGTAACAGGAAAATCAAATGTTTCAAGTTTATAAGTTTTACACAAAAATAAGCAGTTTTTGGGTCAAAATTGTAAAAAATCCAGATGTCTGTAACATAAAATATGGCACTGACAAAAATAAGTGACTATCATATAATTCAAAGAAAAAATAAAATTGGGTAGACATTTGTATATATATTGGTGGCAGCTAACCAACATTATGCTGTTTCGGAATTGTCACCTTATAGGGGTTAATATTATAAAAATTTTTACACGATTTAATTTGTACTGCAAAACAAATGTCACACAAAAGCGTTTTCAACTGAGTAGGAAAATATGCATAAAATCTCCATGGCAACCATCGGTTTTGCATAGCAACCAACTGAGGTTGAAAATATACAATGTTGATTTTTAACAAAATGCACAAAAATAGACACTTGAAGCCTGATGGGAAATAAAAAACCCAAAGCAGTCCAATTGTGCTTAAAGATATGCAAAATCTCCTTAGTGACACTACATTCATGACATAAATGCCTAGTAACCAACTGATATTTGAAAATACCCAAGCTCAATTCATGGATAACAAGCACAATTTAAAAAAAAATAAATGCCTGATAAAAAACAAAAAATAACAAAAGATAATCAATTATGCATAATGATATTTAAAAATCTCTATAGCAATACCGCTTATTGCATTGCAACCAACATATGTGGTGTAAATTATATGCAAAGACTATGTGTAATATAGTCTTTTGAGAGCCTGAATTACTCACCTGTATTTTTTTGGAAAAATCTTGCATCATTAATTATTTTTGATATTTTATGCTTATTAATTAAATTGTGTATTGATAAATTCAGTTTTTTTGGGGTTTTTTTTTTTTTTGTCAATCATTTAATTAATGCAACATGAAGTTAATGAGAAATTATGGTTTCCAAATGTTAATCTCTGAACCATTTGCTTATTTTTTTAATGCATTTGGTGTGACAATGCCCTATGGAGTGAAGGAAACCTCTACTGATTTTCAATGTGCTATGTTTAAAGTCACAACACAGCAATTGCTAGACTGAAATCGGGACAAACATTTAGTAACTGGGTTATATTTTTTGACATGATATATTCATTGAACTTAGCTTGAGAATTTTTGAAAGAATATGCTGGTTTTGTGCATTATATTCCTTAAACATATTCTTTATGACATAACAAAATTTTTGCACATTCAAGGTTTGTACAGTACAAAGCTCAATGCTTATTGACATGGCCTCTTAAACGCTTACTGTAAGGATTGACACTTAAGAATATATTAGTGCATACAAGTATGAACAGAAGTAAAGGAAATTATTATTATATTATAATTTGAATGGCCCATCTTGCTGATGAATTTCAGTTTTGGTGTTATGTCTTAACAATACATTTGTTGTTGTTGGATTGCTGTATAGTTGACGTATACCACTCATCTCCTTGTATTCATATAAAAAGGCATACTGCATCAACATAGAACATAACTCTCTCCTGTAGGGTATTTATTTGTTTACTTTTATGTAAAATACTTCCTTTTTTGTCAGTCTATTTATTTCTTGGTATACTTCTTTTTTAACTATATACATATTTTGGTGTTTCCTATGCTGTTCCTCAAAAACAAACAAAGCATTTTTTTTCCAATTTAGGAACACGTCAAAAATCTGAGAACAATTTCCTTTTCTTCTCGGCAAATGGACGATGCTAAACGATTGCCATTCTCTTCATCGGATCAAAGAGGAATAACTCTCATAAACATAACCAGTTCGCGAAAAATGCGACGTCACAAACCATTGACGGAATAACACTGCTGCGATGGTATATGCGCATAAACAATAGAGGGATTTGTCTTTAACAACACAATAACACATGTTTATGGTACTGTAAACTTACGTTCGGCTTCCTACAAATATAACACATTTTTGCTCCACATCTACAGGTCATTTTATTACAGCCATCTGATTTAGTGAACTTTGCTTTACATTTATGACATGTTCTTATCTTGGCTTCAGTCATCTTCTCTTCACTACAAAACAGAGAAGAATTTTTACAAAATAAGAAAAAGCCTTACCTAAATGCTTTTAAAACATTTATAAAATCTTCGGTGTAAAAAAGTTTACAGACTTATCTAAATATTAAAAATATTTTCTTAAGTCTATATTGAATACCATTAGTTTACATACAAAACAGAGTGAATTTGAAAAAATTTTTCACAAAAAATGTTATTAAATAAATTGTAATGCTGTGAAAAATTTACATTCAAATAATTTTGCAGAACTTTGGTAGAATACAAATATTAAAAAAAAGAAAAAAAAGTGTTAGAATAAAATCTTGTAAATTAGTTGTGCAAACAGAACACCATGCTGTATATACAAAAATTCATAAAATTGACAAATGTCAATAACTGGTGCAATTGTGAAAAATAACTTAAAACTTACAACTGCAATCTGAGCTTAACTTCATCTTTCTTCTCAATTTCATCACATCTTTTACCAAAATGTTCTGTCCAATCTTCTTTACAATAACGACATGTTTCCTATAACAGATATAATCAAAATAATAACTAGTTGAAATAAATACAAGTGTAGAGAAACTCCAACAAATTTGCAAAATAATACCCCTTGCACAGATAAATCCCAAAAATATTCAGAAGAATGAATGTTTATATATATATTAAAATTTGTTATTCACAAAGGCTACATTTTACAACAAATTATTACATTTCGTTTAAATTATATGTGAATCCGTGATCACATACAACATATACATGATTCAACCATACGAATGCAATATGTGAGCAAACATTTAGAAACGTGCATTTCCTTTCTATAAAATGAACGAATCTAATAAATATAAAAGACTAGCAAAGGAAGCACATTTTATGAAGATCTTTAAGCAAAAATGAAATGGATCTATGCAAACACGTTAGATTTATTTTCCCTTACTATTATTATAACGTAATAATGAACATTACCAACAGTAGTGTCGTCAAGGACATTATAAAATCATGGCAGCCTGAAGATTGCCAGAGGGCATGAAAGTGCTAGTGACATTATTTCAATGAACTGTTATTATATGATTTTAAATGTAATCTTTGCGAATTACAAATTTTAATATATATACATTCTGTACACAGTATTTAATTAATTTTGCTTTATATATAGTTCAGAGTACCAAAGTTCCACAAATTTCTGTCAAGCTACTTTGAAATCAGCATTTCTACAGAGAAAGGTGAGAAAAACTAAAAGACAGTCAAGACTACCCAATCCCTAAAATATCTACTGCTTTTGAAAGGGAAACACCTATATATACAGATATATCCATTGCCAAGTTCATGATTTGCTAAAAGAAACCTTAAAAAATTGGACCAAAAACCAATACAGGCAGTGCAAAATGGCATTTAAGGATAAAGATACAGAAAAAGTGTCATCAAATTATGACAGAATTTGTTATATCAGTTCAGGAGCAGTTGCAAAATATACAACAGATGAACAAAAAAAAAATGAAAGAACGGATAGATGAAGGACTCGCCATTCATTTGCATTAGAACATTTGGGTATAATGATATCAACAATATGTTAAAAAAGAGAATTAGAGAGATTTACATGTAATCAGGGTCATACAAAATGAGTCTTTATATGTCTCCTAGATTTCCTCCTGTATGTCAAAGTTACAAAGGACAACAACTCCAAATACTATTGTTCAGTATCTTTTATATTTTATTTTTTTTCTATTCTTATATATACAGAATCAGAAATGAAAATGGAAATATTTGGTAAAATAAAAGAAGAGTATGCCCATGGGACACAGACGCACCCGCTTGTATAAATGCAAGAGTCATAACTCAGGAATGGTGAAAGTGACGTAGCCCAAATTTTCAACCTTGATCTGTGTTTTGTGGGTATAAGCATTGAGTATAAGTTTGATATCATTGAGTGTGGAAACTGCAAATTCAGCAATTTTGCTATTTATACCGGGACATAACTAGAGAACAGTAAAACTAAATCTGTGTTTATGGTAATTTGCATAGTGCACAAGTTTCACAACATTTTGTTCAGGCAAATTAAAGCGAGAGTGAAACAGCAAATTCAGCAATGTTTCCATTTGTAAAGGGAAACAACTCAAGAAAGATAAAAGTGACGCCACCCTAATTTGAATTTGATCTGATCATAACATTTGGTAGAGGCAAACTAAAGTTAGAGAATGGAAACCAAGTTTGGGATGTACATACAGACAAGTGTAAACCTTTATGCCCCCTTTGATTAGCAACATGGGGCATAAAAAGTCTAAAAGCTTATGATTAAAATTTTCTGAATATCTCCAACCTCTATCTAAACAGTTCTTCAACCAGATCTTGTTAATACTAAACTGATGTCCAATTTTTGACTATTTATGAAATTGTGCAAGGACTTTGAATTATGAAAGATCATAACATAAACTGAACTTTAAATTTTACTAGCCACTGGACATTGAGGGACGACATCAAAAGTTCAATGTAGGATAAAAAACTTAATTCACATAGTTTTTTCACTAACCCCCCCACCCCCCCTCTTAACTTAATTTGGGAAAAATTGATTGACCAATATGGATATATGTAAAATCGATTTTGGATAAACAAAACTTGCAGCAATTTTAACCCCCCCACCCCCAAACTATTTGATTTAAGTTTTTTATCCTACATTGATCTTTTGATGTCGTCCCTAAGCAACCAACAATCAATCAACTAAATTAAACTGAACAAAACATGACTGTTAGATTTCCTACACGTAAAATGACTTTGCATAACAAAAGGCTGACAAAAAGAACTTTAAATCATTAATTCTAGATATGATAAGTGACATCAACATGGAGTTGTGATGATATAAACAGACATCAAACAGGAGAATTGAAATTATAAACTTAAAGAAAAATATTCATTTATCAACTTTATTTTAGTTTTCCAACATATGGCCTTAAGATAGGCAAAGAGGAAGGATTGTGTACAAGTAAAACTGGTATAACCCCACCACAAGTTGTATCAGCATATTTTGAGCTCCAGAGGAGTCACAGGATGGTGATTGATGTGGTTTTTGGACGGTGTGGTATTCCTATCATTTAGTCTATTTATGTATCAAAACTAGATGTATCAGAACGACACGAATGGCTCCGTCTCAAAAAGTTGAAAAATCTGCAATTTCAACAACACATGTGGACACAAATATGCATGAATAGGATCCAGCTCTCAAGACCAATATTAGTTTGAGATCTAACAATATGTGTTGAAATGACATGAAAATCAGCATAGCTGAACTAAACATAAACTTGATCTGTAACTCATCATGGTAGACATTGTCATTTTGCTTAGTTTCTTTTGTTACTTATTCTGACATCGTACTCAAGATTTCTTTTAATCTGATTTTTACTGTATGTATTGCTGTGTGTTTGTTTATTCTACATTGGCTAGAGGTATAGGGTTGAGATCTCACAAATAGATATACAGTTAATAAAAAATTACAAGGGATAAATAATTAAAATCAAGAGTAAATAAACAGGTTTAAACAAAGTTAAAGTATGATATCACTGTGAAATGTCAAACAATTTTTAGAAAATCATCACTTTTGAAGAAACCTGTGTCATATTATACACAGGTAAATGAAAATAATTTTGTTGTTAGGAATACTTCTTCTTCTGTGTGTATAAAATCTTCTGTTTAGGAATACCAAGAAATTTCTTTAATATCAATAAAACTAATCTAACACTTGGTACATATGGGGTGAATATCAACAATAAAACTATACAATTAGTGCTAGATAAAACTTCCTGTACAGGTCCATGAACAGCATCTAAGGAAAAATGAAATAATTTTGATGTTCATAGTACGAAGAAGTGAAAATTTGTAGTAATACCAAATAATCAAAGCTGGTATATAGACAAGATCCATGTTAACATTAAATAACAAAAAAGCATTACAAATTGTATCAACAGGTCAAATTAAAAAGAAAGTACGATTTGAGAGTACTCGCAGTTACTGACAGCTAGTTAAAAGCCAAAACAATTAATAATAAAAAATCATGCATCTGAGACTAAAATCAACTAAAATACATCCCAGGGATTTAGTATTTTAACGTCATGAACAGTTAAAGAAGACATGACTTGTGCAATGCCAAAAATAAATGTATCGACAGGTAGTAGGATAGTTAGGAGTGACTTCTTTATAGATAAAAATGAACGTGTGTGCGTCTCTATACATCCCGTTTGAAAAGAAAATACAAATTTAGTTATGTTTTAATTTGCTTATCACAAAATCGATATAAGTGCCAATGTAAACTATACTCAGAGATCTAATTACAACATTGGTACGATAACCCTTACTAATAAATTTATTTAAAGGTTCGATGAGTTTACACGGATCACATAATGATTTCCGCGCTTTAAGTACAATATTACCATAAAATTTAGGATGTGAAATACCATTTTTAATAAGTTTTCTACAGGTACAGCCAAATTTACAAATCAAATCTTTGTATCTATGAAAGAATTTAGTAAAAGTTTTAAGTAATTTATGGTAACGAAATCCCTGACTTAATAATTTACCAGTGATGCATTGATTATGTTCGTTAAAATCTATGACATCACTACACACACTGGCATACCGAACAAGTTGGGATATATAAACACCGTCTGATGGAGCCAAAGGCACATCGCCGTCTAAAAAAGGAAAATTAATAGGGAATGAAAAATTGTCTCTTTTGTCGTAAATTTTAGAATGTCTGAATCTAGAAAAGGACAACTGCTGCTGTTTATGTTAGATTTAGTTAAAGTAAGTTCTTTTGGGTAAATTTCGGTAGTATATTTAGAGAACTCTGGATTATTAAATGAAAAAATATCATCCTGATAACGGTAGGTATTGTTGAATGTATCAACCAAATGTAACAATGATGTGTCTTTACTGAGTTTGGTCATAAACTGAGATTCATAGCAATACAGGAATAAATCTGCTATTAAAGGGACGCAGTTAGTGCCCATAGGAATACCTACTACCTGACGATACACTTTATCGCCGAAACGTACATATATGTTATCTAGGAGAAAATTTAAAGCTTCAATCATATCCTCACATTTCCAGTAAGTGTATCTAGCATATTTTCCTTTTTCGTTACAGAAAAAGGCTTTAAACGAGTTACAGCAAATATAATTTAATTTACAATGAGATTTTTGGAAAGACCCATGATTTTATTAAATATGAAAATTTTTTCGTTATTAGATTGTGTGGAAGTGTAGTGTAAAGAGTAGAAAAATCATAACTGTCAACAGAATTAAAAGGACCATCAAAAGCATGTATTTTATCTAAAACCTCTAAAGAATTTTTAACACCCCAAAAATAATTAATACCATTATTTTCATAAGCTTTATTACAAAAGTTAATAACCAGTTCTTTGATAGTAGTAAGGGAGGTAGTAAGAAGCACTGATAGATTAGTAGTAGAACACCTCCTAGATGCGGAGATGAAATGGAATTTAAATGGTTTTTTGTGTAATTTCGGTAACCAGTACATGGTAGGGACTTTCAAATGTTCGGAAGAGGCTTTAAGCTGGGTAGTGGCAGTGATATGCTTGTTAACGATTTGACTCTCAGTGGTGCGTACGGACCTAAATGTAGAGGAATTGATAATTTCGTTTTGAAAAACTTCAGTGTAGTATATGCATCATACCACCACTACATTATTGGCTGTCTTGTCTGTCGGTACGAACACAAACCGCTCTGCGAGTACTTGGAGTTTATTTTTTATTCTAGAAATGGGAATATCATGGACCCTATTATTAATTTCAGAATTGTTTTCAAAATGAGATATTCGAATATTAAAGTATTCATAATTCTATTCAAATAACTGTCTAGAGATTTTTTATCAGATTTTTCACGTTTGCAGACAGAGCGTCTTTAATGACCTGACGACACTGTTTCCAATCTATTATAGATGTAGGACAGTATTTTGGTCCTTTCTTTAATGACCTGACGACACTGTTTCCAATCTATTATAGATGTAGGACGGTATTTTGGTCCTTTCTTTAGAAAAGTTTTGACCTCACAGTCTTCGACGATGTTGAGGTCTCCTGTAATAAAATGACCATAGGGAACATATCTAAAAAAAACTGTTATCACAGAGATATGTCTCGCCTTTTTGTAATTTTGATTATGCAAATGTCGAAAATAAATTAGCAATACTTTAACATAAGTTTTGCAAATATTCAAAGTCAATGAACCATGACTGAGGTACATGGCTGAACAATCTCCATGTAAATGAGATGTGCCAATGCTAATAAAACTGCATACCAAATACCATTGACTTATTATAAGTTGTTATCTTTAAACAAACCTAAACACAAACATTAACTTGTAAACTATGTAAAAGTTTTAAAGTCAATGAACCATGAAGAGGGGTGGGGCAATATAATGTCCATGGAAACGATACTTGCAAATGCAATTATCATTGACTTAACATTAGCAGTTCATCTTAAACTGATCTAATCACAAACTATTACATGTAAACTAAGCAAAAGTTTCAAAGTCAATAGACCATGACTGCATACCAAATATCATTGACCTACCACTAGTGGTTCACCATGAACTAGACCTAATCACAAAATAATACATAGTTGACGCACCATAGACGTGAGCTGGAAACAGCATACCTATGTCTTGCTTTCATTGACCTACCACTCCGTGGTTCAAGGCGAGACAACTAGATGTTTCACAGTCTCAAGTGGAAGGAACATTTTTCATCTATATTATAAGAATACATAAATAATGGGTGGTTCTATATTATCAAAATATGGAGGTATTTGGCTATAGACGGAAGCGTCATTGAATATGCTAGATAAGTTAATAAAATCAATACCTCTATTTATATATTTTAATTTAAGAAAATGTCGTTTATGATTTTCAGGTTTATCGATACTAGGAAACAGCCTGTTATGACAAAAGGCTGTAATAATACAGGTGTAATCATAAAACGGGGCTAAAAAATGAAATTTTATCACACCCCAGAAAAATAGCATATAATTTACTTATTGGTATCTGACCCAGTTTGCATAATACTTGATGTCTGCCATTATTTTTTATTATCGATAACATATCAGCAAGTGTATAATTTATACGATTTTTAATACGTTGATTACGGTTTTTGCATATACCATGAGACCTATTATTTCTAAGTTGTTTATCAACAATATTAATGACATCGATAGAAGTTTTAGATATGTTCCCCTGTCCTAATATTTTGTCATTCAGACGAAGAGGATAAGTTGTTTGAAGTCTTTTTATCCAAAATAATTCACGAACTTCACATGATTTTTCTAATTGCTTGTGTGATTCTCCTGGTTGTTTCTGAACGGTTTCGAGGGGTTGGAATTTTATAAATTTAAGATTGTGATTATGCTTATCTAAATGTTGATATATCAAACTTTTGAATTTTTAGGTCTACGAAAGCAGTAAAGATGTTCTTGATTTCTTTTGTAATACTCTCGTCCCGTCTGTCCCACATATTGAATACCACATTTAGGTTGGGTTCAAGTTACCACATATATCAGGTTTTGAGTTTTTCAGGTAATATCACAGGAAAAGGAGAGCAAAAAAGTTCTCCCGTTGACTATTGACCTTACAGTATTTTGAGAAGTTAATCTAAAACAGGTTAGTCATTTTTTGGCATTGCACGGAAAAATTTGTGGATATCCACGTGCATTTTTGTTAAACAATCTGGATGTAGTGGCATTACAAATACGTTTATTTAAGCACGTGGATAATCTAGAAGTTGTGTTGTTAATAATTTTCTTTCCATTCCGTAAAATCATGATTATTAAATAGGGGTATAGGAACAATAAAAAGACCGGAGGTTGCAACATTGAATGAGGGTCACACTTACGGAATAGGAAATAATAGGCAAAGCAGTAAAAGAATTCTTACAAAAACTGTTATAAAAGGCCCGAAGTAAAGACTTAAGTATTACAAAACTGACATATATAACAAAAACAGGGCAAAAACAGAGATTGTAAGAAATCTTAGTAAAACCATAGCAGGGGGCAATAATAAAAAATAGCAGGCGTGGATGAGTATTTATACATCCAAACGCCGTAATATTTAATAAACAATTAAGATTTAATACAAAGATAAAATAAACATGTGAAAGCTCTCTCACAGGCAAACAACCCATAATTGAAAAATATAAGGGCATACACCACAAGCACGGGGACACATTCTACTGCATCCACACAGCACGAGCAACAAACCCTGCAGTAAATAGATATAGACAAACATATAGACAAAACATGTTTAACCCCACTGCATTTTTGCACCTGTCTGGAGCCTCTGGCCTTTGTAAGTCTTGTATTTTTTTTTAAAATTTTAGTTCATTTATATGTCTTGGAGTTTAGTATAACGTCTATTTTCACTGAACTAGTACACATTTTTATTTAGGGGCCAGCTGAATCCCGCCTCCGGGTGCGGGATTTTCTCACTGTGTTAAAGACCAATTGGTGGTCCTTAGCTGTTTTCTACTCTTTGGTTAGGTTGTTGTCTCTTTGACACATTCCCCATTTTCATTCTCAATTTTATAACATATCAAAAATCAGCCCAAAATTTGAAGGCGTTTAGATAAAAGTCTGTATAACTGTGATTTTGAACAATTTATCAAAGTCCAAAACCCGTAATTTCAGCAAAAATCAGCAGAGCTGAAAGAAACTTAAACTAGATCTGTAACACATCATGGTTAACTCACATACCAAAAATTAGCCCAATATCTGAAGGTGTTTAGAAAAAAGTTCGTATAACTGTGATTTTCAACAATTTATCAAAGTCCAAAGCCCGTTATTTCGACAAAAATTAGCAGAGCGGAACGAAACTTAACCTTGATCTGTAACTCATCATAGTTAACTCACATACCAAAAATCAGCCCAATATCTGAAGGCGTTTAGCAAAAAAGTCTGTATAACTGTTTGTTGCGGAATGACGGAATGACAGAATGAAGGACATTATCAACTAGACATCATTGAGATGGGAGACATCTCTGTGGGCCCCGCTGTAAATAACGTGTGGTAAAAAATTTGTATGAATAAGCTGATACAAAGCACTTTTTTAAGTTATTACATAGTCTCGTTATGTGCTGAGAGTGATTTTATTCTATGTTTTTTTTAGTTAAAGTGTTAAATTTGGCCTTGGAAGTTGTACAGACATTACATGACACACCCTCTAGTGTTGGTTAATATACATGTCAAGTATAAACTTTGAAATCATAAAGGTTCTCAAGATATAGATTGGACATGATCTGTACCCAGTCAAGGGTGTAACTTCAATACTGTAAACCAACTTATTTTCGCAGATACTTTATTTTGCGTTTAGCCTTTTCTATCTCAATTCGGGGAGATTTAATTTTGTGATTTTCCAATTTACTCGATGTTGTTAGACAAGGAAAGATCCAGGTTTTTATATTTTCACGACTATTTATATTCGCGTTATTTTTCTTCTTTCGAAAGTCGCGAAAAAAAAAATCGCTCGCAAAAATTAATTGGTTTACAGTAAGTTATTAGAGAAAAATAACATACATGTGTTATTACGGATACTTTCTCTTAATCTGTAGTAACATATGTTTGTTATCAGTTAATGTACCATAAATTTTTTATTTTCAGTGGGCACTTGGGAATTCTTGAAACTTGCGCAGTAATTTAATACATAACCTTGAAAACTAATTTTCCAATTCAATTAATACATTTTTGATCAACCATGGTAAATCAATGAGACAAGGCTTTTAAGTGATAACTTAGCTGTAATAACAAGGCTTAGTTATTATAGGCATTTAACTTAATACATGAGACACTTGGGAATGACTAGGAAGCTTGCGCAGAACCTCATTACATGCTCTTATCATTATTTATTATAATAAATTCAAATACATTGTGATATATGTAGGAGAAAAGGCTTTGAAGAGATGTAGAGAAGCTTTAATAACACCTTTTACTTATTACAGGCATATTTTTTCTGTAATAACATGGGTGTGTTATGCATGATTGGCAAACTATGGGCTGTTATATCTTTCTAAAGTTTAATATACATAAAGACAATTATAATATCTATAGAACTAGTACACAAGTTAACAAAATAAAGGATGCATAATGCCCCTTTGAAACATGTAACATACATATGTTATCACAGATTTTTGATTTTTTAGCCCTCAATAACAAATGTATGTTATTTTTCTCTAATAACTTATTTAAGTTAGACCCTTGACTGGTACCATAGGACATGGGGTTGTCAACTGAAACCAAAGTTTTTTATCTTGATCTTTGACCTAGGAAGTTGTACATACATCATGACACACCCTCTGGTGTTGGTTAATATACATGTCAAGTATAAAGTATGAAATTATAACGGTTCTCTAGATATAGAGTGGACACAATTTGTTTTTTGTCTGAGTTTTGTGGTAATTTAAGTCTTGTGTATAAGTTTCATAACATATGGTTTAGGCAAACTAATTTAGAGAACAGAAACTCAGCAATTTTTCCATTTGTAAAGGGGCATAACTCTAGAACAGTTAAAGTGACACTACCAAAATTCAAACTTGATCTGTATTTTGTGGTAATAAGCATTGTGTACAAGTTTCATAACATTTGGTTAAGGCAAACTTAAGTTAGTGAACGGAAAGAAAAATTCAGCAATTTTTCCGTTTGTAAAGCGGCATAACTTTAGAACGGTAAAAGGTTGCATTTCTGTAAATATAGACGAAGCAATTTCCCATAGGAACTCCTTTTACAGCTAAAACTGTACCACTTTTACTATGAAGTTTCGAAAAAAATTATATCCTAGAATGGAAAGCTCATATGCACTACTATTTTTTCAAAGGTCAAAATATAGGGCTGTGTGGCATATTTTCAACATTAATATGCCCAAACTTGTTAAAGAGTTTAAACTTGTTCTTTAATTTTGTATCAACCCTACCTTCACTTCTGGGCTCCCTCAGAATTCAAGGCTGCTGCAATATTTTTTAATTTGTACTGGTAACATTCCCAAGTTATGTCTCTATGAGATGAAACATAGAGATCATATCTGGGAACCAGTACGCAAACAAAACAATTTATTTATGAATATCACATATCTCCCCAAAAGAGGAGTGGTTTGTGAAACAGCTGTATTTACAAAGTGCAACCTATAGGGACACCACCAAAATGTAAACTTGATCTGTATTTTGTGGTAATAAGCATTATATAAGTTTCATAACATTTGGTTGAGGCAAACTTAAGTTAGAGAACGGAAACGAAAAAATTAAGCAATTTTTCCATTTGTATAGGGGCATAACTCTAGAACAGTTAAAGTGACGCCACCAAAATTCAAACTCGATCTGTGATTTGTGGTAATAAGCATTGTGTATAAATTTCACAATATTTGGTTGAGGCAAACTAAAATTACAGAACAGAAAACAACATTAGGACGTATGTGTGTATGGACGGACGAAGGTAAAACTTAATGCCCCCTCTGCTATGGCGGGTACATAAAAAACCTTAGCTCAATTTATATAAGAAATATAGTTTACCTATCAAATAAAGTAATCAGAGTTAATAAAATCAATAAAGTTTAATATATCATACCAAATTTTCCCCCTAAAAATTACCTAAAAATATCTGTAATAATATTTTCTATTCCACAAGTTTTCATCAAGTAAACCAAATTTTGCAAAGCAATTCTGCAATGAATTATGGTAGTTATTTAACCCTAGCTTTAATAATTTTTAGTTAAAACAGAACAAAATTCAACAGAAATGTTACAGCCAACTTGTACAAACCAAACAAGTTCAAAATATACACTAAAAATGGTAAAGAAACAGCTCCATCTCTAGCAACATCAAATGTTTTGTTCTCAATGGACTTTAGTGTCAATAATAGATCTGTATTCTCTCAGTCTCTTGATTATTATAACTTGTCTTGGCTCCCAGCTTGCATATCGGATAGATATCTGTGAATTGCAGAAGACTGTACATTGACCTCTAGATATATTTGTTGCTGGGTTGCTGTCTCACTGAAATCATACCCTACATCGTCTTTCTTTTAGAATTAACATAGGTTAGGCAATAAGTCTAAATGGTTTTAAAAAAAAAAGAATAAAGATTTAGCATTAAGACATTTGTAACAGAATTTCTATATCTAAAATTTAAAAGCAAAACAATTAAAATCTTAAAAACTATGATTAAACAAAAATTTCTCAACCAAAGTTTTTAAATTTAACTTTAGAGGTAAGATAATTGTATCATATTATTATATTCACAATTGTGTCATTTAAATGTTACTAGTTAACTGAAATAGGTATTATCTATTTATAGAAGACCATCAAATATTTACTGATTACATGAATCATGTACACACATGTCCTAATTTACTTCCTTGTAACCGACATTTTAGAAAAAGAAGAGATAGAAACCTACATACAGATGATGTGACAATTGCCTAAATTAAGAGGTATATATCATTTTAAAAAACACTTGATCATTTTATTTTGACAAAGTCAAAGGCTATGTAGTAATAAGGCTTGTATTTGGTGTCATGTATTTTTTCAAATTTTGTTTATTTTTGAAATAGAAAAGAAACCATATGTGGGGTAAACCTTAAGGAGACAGCAAACCAGAAAAAAAAAATTTCAAATGACATCCAGAGGGCCACAACAGACATATGTTTTCACTTCTATGTTATCGTTAAAGACATACATATATATAAAGTTTAAAGGCTAAAATATAAATCTTGTTAAAGATTGAAAATAAATTCATGGGTAAAATCAACAAACATTTGACCAAAAAGTTGAACTTTGAGCAATAGCTTACAAATGAAACCCCTGCTACAAGTATTCATTCAGGGAGTTGAAAAGCAGTTGATGTGGAGACATCACACAGTATAGCATGCCAATTTATCATAAAGCTTGATTTAAAATTTCAGAAAGCTTTGATTTATAGTTCCTCATAACAATGTGACAAAAATTTCAGAAAACCCCATTATGTGTATGAATATATAAGTATTATGTAACAGGAAGTGGATGAGCAATTATGAAAAGTAGAGAAAGCACGGACATCCATACCAGATATGCCTAAGGGGTCAGAAAGGGGCTGATTACCACCTGTTATTAAATATAGAGCTATTTATATAATTTGTATACAAGGTTTTTATCCAATTTATGAAGTGTTTATAAAAACCAAGATATTCTAAAGTATGATACATAAAATTCCATTCTAATGTGTCGAAAGCTTTCGAAAAATCAATAATAAGATTGCCTTCTATATTAAGGGTGCCACATGTGGAGCAGGATCTGCTTACCCTTCCGGAGCATCTGAGATCACCCCAGGTTTTGGTGGGGTTCGTGTTGCTTAGTCTTTAGTTTTCTATGTTGTGTTTTGTGTACTATTGTTTGTCTTTTTTCTTTTTTAGCCATCAGGCGTTGTCAGTTTATTTTCAACTTATGAGTTTGAATGTCTCTGGTATCTTTCGCTCCTCTTTTTTTTAAAACTTAAAACTTATCTGATGTATCCTGTTTGATCGGCATTAATGATTAGATTTAGATTTTTTTTATATAAGGTTTTTGTTTAGTGTCAAATAAATTAGCATAAAAATCTCTTTCAAGTTTTAATATTTCATCTTGATCTGTTGCTAGTTCACCGTTATTATTTTTCAATTGTAGTAATGTCTTTTATCGTTTTAGGTTTTTCAAGACCTGGGTATTATGCATTGTTTTGTCCCCTTTTTCTACCCACCATTTAATCTTATTTGTGCTCCTTTAGCTTTGTATTCATATTGGCTCTTTAGATCTTTTCTAATGTGGATATTTTTCTTTAATAAAGTTATTGTTTGATTTTTCATATTATGTTTTTAGTTGTGATTCTAGATCATGTGTTGCATTTTTTCTATTTTTTTCTTCAATTTTACTATACTTAATACTATATTCCTTTATTTCTAATTTGAGAGAGTCCCACACAAGTCTTGAATCTATTTCATTTTTTCTATCTTTTTACTATGTTTTTGTATTATTTTGCTTTTATTGCATTCATACTCTTACTCTTCAAGAATACAGTTATTAATTTTCCAGTATCCTGGGCCTCTAGTTTCAGTTGAGACAGATTGTAATTGTATGCAAACTGCTTGATGGTCCGTGCTTTTAATAAGAATGGGTGAAATGTCACATGACTGAACGTTTAAAACAAAATCTTTTGTTTTAGAAAGAACATGTCAATTCAACTAGACTGGACTGGATTTTTTTTTATCTCCATATATATTGTATCTTTTGGGGATTAAGTGTCTACATACATCTATTAAGTTATTTGATTTTATTAATTTGTTTAGGCTATTGGCTGGTTTGCTTACTTTTTTTTTTACAAATAGTGGATTTTTTTCTATCTACATTTTTAAGGGCAATATTCAAGTCTCCATCTGAAATAATTGTACCTCACGGTACTTTTGTTTATAAAATCATTTAGTTTTTGAAAAGATATTTCATTCAGATTCTATATTCGAGCATAAATGTTTATAAAAGAATAGATTATATTCTCAAATTCTATATTTATCATGATTATTTGACCATCTGAAATAATTGTACCTTTCTAAAGATGTATTGACAAAGATATTTCTTTACATAAGGTACTTTTGTTTATAAAATCATTTAGTTTTTGAAAAATTAAACTAGATATTTCATTCAGATTCTATATTCGAATCATAAATGTTTATAAAAGAATAGATTATATTCTCAAATTCTATATTTATCATGATTATTTGACCTTAGTTTCAGAGATATAAATCAAAACTGCATTTTACCCTATGTTCTATTTTTAACCATGTAGGCCATGATGGTTGGAAGGCGGGGTCATTGGACAAACTTTTTAAACTAGATACCCTAATAATGATTATGGCCAAGTATGGTTAAATTTGTCTCAGTAGTTTCAGAGAAGAAGATTTTTGTAAAAGATTACAAAAATTTACGAAAAATTGTTAAAAATTGACTATAAAGGGCAATAACTCCTAAAGGGGTCAACTGACAATTTTGGTCATGACAACATATTTGTAGATCTTACTTTGCTGAACATTATTGCTGTTTACAGTTTATCTCTATCTATAATAATATTCACGATAATAACCAAAAACTGCAAAATTTCCTTAAAATTACCAATTCAGGGGCAGCAACCCAACAACGGGTTGTCAGATTTGTCTGAAAATATCAGTGCAGATAGATCTTGACCTAAAAATCAGTTTTACCCTATGTCAGATTTACTCTAAATGCTTTGGTTTCAGAGATATAAGCCAAAATCTACATTTTACCCCTATGTTCTATTTTTAGCCATGGTGGCCATCTTGGTTGGTGTGCGGGGTCATCGGACATATTTTTTAAACTAGATACCCTAATGCTGATTGTGGCCAAGTTTGGTTAATTTGGCCCAGTGGTTTCAGAGGAGAAGATTTTTGTAAACGCTAATGACGACGGACGACGACGGACGCCAAGTGATGAGAAAAGCTCACTTGGCCCTTTGGGCCAGGTGAGCTAAAAAAAAAACAGCTATAATTTGTTCATAAAAATTGGTACAAATAATCTTCATACATAATCAAACCAAATGTCATTTTTTAGAAAGTGGTGTCCATGCACTCGTTTTCAAGCATAAGGTTAAACTCAGTTGAAAATAGCATCTTTTTCCAATATACCACAGTTTGACATCGAAAAATATAACAGTTACATTTCAAAATTCAGCAACATCATCTCCTCCCCTGTAACTGTATCTTATGCCCTTGAGCATAGCTATGATTCCTTGTCTGGATTTGGTCATACTTTTCAACCTTTTCGATTTTATCGGGTTTTAACATGTTTAGGTTACAACAGAACTATAAGAAATTTGTAAAGCAAGTTAAATAACATTTTTATTTGTTCATGTTTAGGTCATGGCATCCAATAAACCTATACTATGTGGACCTTGTCACAAAGGAGAAATAAACACTAAAGCTGACATCTGGTGTTTGAACTGTGATGAAGGATTATGCTCAACATGTTTAAGTCATCACAAAAGATCCAAAGGAACCTGTGATCATAAGACCATTGATATCAAAAGTTATAATCCCTCCATCCAAGCCATCAAAACAGAATGTGACAAACATGGTCAACAGCTGAACTTGTACTGTCCCAGTCATTTAATGCCTTGCTGTGATGAATGTATTTCCACAAGTCATTCAAAATGTACCGGCATTAAAAGTCTAGTAAATGTCATAGAGAAAACCAAAATTGAAAAATCAAAGGAATCTATAGAGACAGACATAAATTCTATCTTAAATTTATTGGTAACATTAATCAACAACAAATCCAAAAACATTGAAACGGGAGAAAATCAGTGTTTAAGCATAAAGAAATCAATTAAAGGAATTAGACAGGAAATAAATAAACATTTAGATCACCTCGAGAAAAAGTTGTCCCATGAAATAGATACCATTTGGAATCAGGAAAAATCAAAAGCAACTGATTTCATTTCTGAAATTGAAGGAAAAAAGGAACACTTGAAGGAAATGAAAAGAAATTTACAAACAGTCACATCAAATACTATTAAACTACAATCATTTATTGGTGTACATCAGATTGAACAAAATGTACATCAATGTCTATGTTATGTTGAAGATCTGGATGAGAGGACCAAAGAAGTCAACATCAAAATGAAGCAAAATGATGAAATGGAAAAGATACTGAACAAGTTAGAAACATTAGAATCCTTAGGAGAAGTCATTGTTGTAAAGACAGAAGTAGCCATGAATATAGACACTAGTGTGAAGAGGAAAGCACAAGTAGAATCACAAGAACAATCCAACATAAACAACATGACCATGAATATTGAGACAAAGATAAAGATCAACATAAATAAGATTATTAGTGACATGATTTGTCTGATGGATGGAAGAGTTATAGTTGTGGAACTGTATGGTAAAGTTTACCTACTTACTTCTGATGGTGAACTACAGAAAGAGTTACCTATACCTGGTGGACCCTACAGTGTTACACAGATCAATCAGGACACTATAGCCATAACTTATCCTGATGAGGAAGCCATTAAGATCATCAATATGGAGAATGAGACAGTAACCAAAGTTATCAAATTAGACAAACTATGCTTTGGTTTATCATTCTACAATAATTCTCTGGCTGTAGGTTTGAACAATGATGAAATCCGTATTATAGACTTGGAAGGAAATACACTGAAGTCAATACAAGTTGAGAGTGAATCACACCTGTATAACCTTGTTTACTGTAATGACAGAGTAATCTATAGTGACCGGAATGGTAAAGCAGTATACTGTTATGATGGATCAGGTAAACAGATCTGGCAATATACACAGGATTTATCAAAACCTAGAGGACTTTGTACAGATACTTATGGTAACATTATTGTAGCAGACTGTCGCTCTGGCAGAATAATAGTAATATCAAAAGATGGACAGGAAAGTAAAGTATTGATTAGTAAAGAGGATGGACTGACTCTACCTAGGTGTATTTGTTTTAAACATAATGAGTCTTCAGGTTTTATTTGTGATAACAGAGGCACTTACTTGGCAAAATTTTATTTATCTATATAAATATGAAAGTAATATACAAATATGTATAATACAAGTGTTGAAATTTGGTGTGAAGTTTGAATGTCAAAGGAAAGATAGGCAGGTGTACATATGTTAAAGTGTAATGTTGTTGTTGGGTTAATAACTAATTAATGATCACATCACATACCTGCATATTCCTAAGTTGTGATATGTGGTTTGAATGTGGGAGGAAATGTTTGTTGTCTGTGTTTATTGTGTTGTTGGTTTACTGTCTAATTAATGTTCACATCACATATCCTTATATTCCTATATTTTAAATTTTAACTTATGTTAAGTGGTGATTGTGAGAGGAAATGTGGGCAATTGTATAAGTGTATGTTTTTATTGTGTTGTTGGGTTACTGTCTAATCAATGTTCACATCACATATCAGATTTAACAGGAACCAAAGAACAAACATTATTATACCAGTCTGTGCCCAAAACTTATTGGGAGTACTGGCCCACAGTGATGTTTACTAGACCTGAAATAATTTGTGTCACCGGTGAGGATCACAAAGTAATCCAAACCTGCTAGGAGGGTTTGGGGGCATGCCCCCCCAAGAAAATTTGGAAAATTAGACGTAAAATCCTGCATTTTGAGGTTACATTTTTGTATTGGAAGTGAATATAACTTTTAAAAAAAATATTGTTTTTTCTCCAGGTCAGATGAAAAATTCTCCTTTCCTCCAATAAAAAATTAATATAGTTCTTTTAACAAAAAAAATTGCTTTTCTATAAACTTGTACCATTTCAAGTAAAAAGACTCAGCTAAAAAAATCCACATTTTTAGCACTAGTAAACTATTACTCACTTGAGGGATTGTTAATTTTTTGGAGAAAAATTCCCTAATTGGTGGGTGTCCCCAACCTGTTTATTCCTCATCAGGAACATAGATATACCGTTCCCAGTTCCTCATATTCTTTGACATTTTTTTTAGTCTTAAATATCAATTCTCTAGCTGGCACTTTATTAGGGTCTGGTTGGGGGTCCCTCATTTCTGTATTCTTAAATTTTTTATGCCATTTTTCACAATTCTATTTATTTTAGAACCTCATTTTTCTCTATTCTTTATTTTTTGGTCCATTTTTCTCTAAAAAATATTTTTGATGTTTTTTGCCATTAATGACATTATTCTCAATTTTTAAACTCCCCATCCACACCCTCCTTCATTGCCACTTTCGTTAATGTTGTTTAAAAAATATGCCTAGATCGTTTTTCTGCATAGCTTTTTTCAACTCGATACTTCTCAGGGTATTCGTGTAGGCATTTTAAACTTTTCAATGTTTTACCTGGGATAAGACCCTTGTTTCCATTTCAGCATCGAATGAGATCGAATCCTTGATTGTTTGTTTACATTGAGAAGTATTTATAGATTGTGTTTATTGCAAGCACATGGTCGAGCCTCATTCTCAATTTCGTTGGTAATTAGGTATATCGTTCACGACTGGTTCCAATATAGTAAAATAGGGATACCTGTAAATGGATGAAAACAAGGTCGGTGACAAATTTGTAACTTGTTCTCATAGATTCAATAAAATACCGGCTACAAGTTCGCAAACGATTGCAGATGTTCACTAGACCGATCAAGCAATCTTATTTTCTTAAGTTTTCAAATAAATTTTTATCTAAAAAAAAATAATCTTTATAATTATTAATTGGACATTTTTGTTCCAATTTGTACATTCAATTGACAATAATCATTCTTATTTTTGAAGTTAAAGTTTTCACATAATGAGACAATGTTTTTTAATAAAGAACCATTATGTAACAGAGCTGTTGAAAACTGCATTAATTCTAAAATTTTATGAAACCTGGTACACTGAAGTTACTGTTGTTTTATTTCCTTACATCTAAAATTACCACTTTTGTTGGTCAGGTCATTAAAAAACATGCCAGTGAGTTATTGTATTTGTTGATTGTGTTGAGCCATTCTTGACTTTATAGATACAGAATTTTCTTCTTGAAAAATAATTTTGTAAATACTGTAATTGTAAAAATGAAAAAAGACTTCAATATAAATTCAAGTACAAAAATATACCTGACTTATGATTAATCTGAAAATGTAGATTCCACAAAAATTCAATTGTTATACATGTATGTGAACCAAATCAAAATAAAACTTTCCTATTCATATTCGTAAACCTTTGCAGGTTTTGTTAAAATTGTCTAAAGTAGTGTAGATTGGTTAATAAACTTGTAAATACTTAATGAGTAACTTGTTTTATGAACATAACCAAAGAATATATGAGGTAATATATTATTGATATGTCTGTTCTTGGTCATGTTGCATGGGTTTTTTTTATTGGTGATCATATTTGTTTTTAAAAAGTTTTTGTCTATTTATCCTAATTTTCAAAATAAAATATCAGATGAAACCTGCCAAACATACATGAACATCTTGTAAGCATTCCTGAAACCAAATACAGCTGATTTATTGCTTATAGTATCTGAGAAACAGACCAACAACACATGTGGACACAAACATGCATGGATAGTATCCAGCTCTCCAGAACCAATACTGGTTTGATGAAAAATTTCCTTGATCAATGAGTAGTTAAATTTCAATTTCGGCAAAAATAAGCAGAGCGGAACAAAACTTAAACTTGATCTGTAACACATCATGGTTAACTCACATACAAAAAATTCAGCCCAATATCTGAAGGTGTATAGAAAAAAAAAATCTGTATAAATGTGATTTTCAACAATATTTTAAAGTCCAAAGCCCTTAATTTCGTAAAAAAAATTAGCAGAGCGGAACGAAACTTAAACTTGATCTGTAACTCATCGTGGTTAACTCACATACAAAAAATCAGCCCAATATCTGAAGGTGTTTAGAAAAAAAGTCTGTATAACTGTGATTTTCAACAATTTATCAAAGTCCAAAGCCTGTAATTTTGGCAAAAATTAGCAGAGCGGAAAGAAACTTAAACTTGATGTGTAACTCATCATGGTTCTCATATACCAACAAGAATGTGTCCATAGTACACGGATGCCCCACACACACTATCATTTTCTATGTTCAGTGGACGTTAAATTGGGGTCAAAACTCTAATTTGGCATTAAAGTTAGAAAGATCATATCATAGGGAACATGTGTACTAAGTTTCAAGTTGATTGGACTTCAACTTCACCATAACTTTAACCTGAAGCTGGACAGACGGACAGATGGACGGACGAACGAACAAACGGACGCACAGACCTAAAAAAAAAAAAAAATAATGCCTCTTAGTGGGGCATAAAAATCAGCCCAATATCTGAAGGTGTTTAGAAAAAAATTGCGTATAATGGTTTGTTGCGGAATGACGGACAAGGGTAAAACAATATGGCCCCGACAACTTTGGCCGTAACAAAAACTGAACATTGACCGATGAACCATGAAAATGATATAAAGGTCATGAAACTTGCCAGTCGGACATGTACACCTTACAATCATTACATACACTAAACACAGTTGACCTATTGTTTATAGTTTATGAGAAACAGACATAACCATGAAAACTTAACATTGACAAATGAACCATGAAAATGAGGTCAAGGTTACACGAACCCTGCCAGACAGATATGTTCACCTAACAATCATTCCATACACCAAATAAAGTTGACCTATTACTTATAGTATCCCATAGCCAAAACCATGAAGCTCAACATTGACCAATGAACCCTCAAAATTAGGTCACGGTCAGATTAAATCTGCCCCCAAGATGTGTACACCTTACAATCATTCCATTCAGAAAATGTAGTGGCTGTTTTGCTGATAGAATCTGAGAAATATACCAAACCAGAAAAAAATCAACATTATTCAATGAACCATGAAAAATAGGTCAAGGTCAGATGAAACCTGCCAGAAAGACATGTACAGCTTACAAGTATTCCTTAAACCAAATACAGTTGCCAGGTTGCCTATAGTATCTGAGAAATAGACCAAACAACAAAAACTTAACACTGACCAATAAATCATTAAAATAACGTTGACACAGGCGATACAAAAATTAAAGATAGTCATTTCAGAGCAAAAGTTGCTTAAAATAGTCATCTGATAGTTTTGAAAGAAGTGAAAGTTGGTAGATCTATACAATCTGCACTCTTTTTTTTCAGGTACTTTCCCTTAGTATTAGGGATCATAGATTTATTCTTACGAGGAAGCTCTGAGCATGCTCAGAGGATGCTCGGAGCTTTTTAAGTAGGCTCTTCTCTGCAGTTTATGTGACAATAATTATCATGATCCATTAAGATGTCAATCAAATCTACACCACTTCTATAATAAGGAAAGTAAAGCATTATAGAGGAAGCTCAATTAACACCTGTGTAAACATCTGGTCTATTCAAATACATTTTGCATGAAATTTTACAAAACTATAAAATAGATTAGAAATTCTTCCAACAGTACTGTGTAATGCTTGGAAAGAAATCTCAAGTCTCCACAAAAAGTAAAAGTCATTTAAATATGTTCTTATTATATTTATTAATCATTCCTTTTTTAAAAATAGTTTATATTACATAATATGCTACATAAAAGTTATCAAGACACAAACAGCAGTCATGTGTCGATACTAAACAAGTTATTTTTTTAGTCACTTATATAAGTATATATTTTTTTTCAACTATTTAATAACTCAATAGTTATTTTAATGTCAAATGAAGCATGGACTAAATGTAGTTTATAAGAGTTTTTTTTCTGTGAAGACTTGATACCAAGCATTGTTCAGTAATATTGAAAAATTTCTGATCTATTTTATAGTTTTGAAAAATTAATGCAAGATTTGTTTGAATAGACCAGATGTTTACAAAGGTGTTAATTGAGCTTCCTCTATAATGCTCTACTTTCCTTATTAAAGAAGTGCAGTAGATTTTAAAAAAGTAATATTTTTGTCATAATTTTTTAAAATAACCTCTCTATACTCATCTCAAATTGGGTAAATAATTAATTTTATTTAATGAAATGATATAAAATTCTTATTAACTACAATTAGTCCATGTTTGATTTGACATTTGAAATAACTATTGAGTTATTAAATAGTTTTAAAAAAATATACTTATATAAGTGACTAAAAAATAACTTGTTTAGTATCGACACATGACTGCTGTTTGTGTCTTGATAACTTTATGTAGCATATTATATAATATAAACTATTTTAAATCGTATCATCTAATTATAAAATTAGATGATACGATTTAAAAATAGTTTATATTATATAATTTTTTATTATAAAAAAGGAATGATTAATAAATATAATAAGAACATATTTAAATGACTTTTACTTTTTGTGGAGACTTGAGATTTCTTTCCAAGCATTACACAGTACTGTTGAAGAATTTCTAATCTATTTTATAGTTTTGTAAAATTTCATGCAAAATGTATTTGAATAGACCAGATGTTTACACAGGTGTTAATTGAGCTTCCTCTATAATGCTTTACTTTCCTTATTATAGAAGTGGTGTAGATTTGATTGACATCTTAATGGATCATGATAATTATTGTCACATAAACTGCAGAGAAGAGCCTACTTAAAAAGCTCCGAGCATCCTCCGAGCATGCTCAGAGCATCCTCATAAGAATAAATCTATGATCCCTTATGGTTTCAAAAAAATTAGACAATTATTTGATTTTTACCTTTTGTGCTCTATTTCTAACCACAATAACCATGCTGGTTTATTAGGGGTGCACCCATTTTGGTTTTGCAACTCCTCCTTATTACAATTAATTGAAATTTGGCTTTGGTCAAGGTCATACTTTTCTCAGATTATCACGTCTTAACACTAAATCTGTTTGATGTGTACCATTTGATACTTTGGTCTGGGGGAACGTGATTTTTTATACCCCTGCTTTCTGAAGTGGCAGTTTATAGCGAGGGAGGAATCCGCTTGTCCTGTTTTCTGAAAATCGCACCTTGCACATTTGGCCATTTGATTTAAACTTTTTTCTATCAGTAAACAGTAATTTGACCTTGACATTTAGGTCACCTATAGAGGGGAGGTATGGCAGAAGAAATTCTGAGACCAAAAGGTCTCTGTATGAAAAGATATGGATAAACCAAGCTCCTTCCCGTTTTTAATTGTGAATTTCCAGCATGATTGTTATGACATTATAAAGTGACCTTGAAAAGGTGAATTGGTATGACATTAGAAAGAGACTTTGAAGAATGAATTGTTATGATATTATAAACAGACCTTGAACATGTTGGAGCATGCATTGTTATGACAATATAAACTGACCTGATAGTATAAATTGTTATGACATTACAGACCTTGAGGCAAAAATTGGAATGACATTATAAACTGACCTTGAAATATAAATTGTTATTACATTATACTGTCCTTTAGAAACATGAACTGGTATGACATTATAAACTGACCTTCAAACCTGTTTGGTGATAACAATTTAAACTGACCTCCAAGCATGAATTGTAATAAAATTATAAACTGACCTTCAAACATGTATGGTTATGACATTTAAATACTTTATCTTCAGGGTCCATAAGGGCAGCAAAATCACAACTAGGACATCTGTAAAAGAATAATAAGTTTCAAAATAAGACTTTGATAGTGATATTCTGGTAAAATCAAAATCAAAAAGTTTGCATAATGTATCCAAGATTCACAATTATTTTTGGAACCTCGACAATCATTTGTTAATTTGTTATCATTGTTTCAAATTAGCAATGGAAGTAAATCCCTGCAAATATCAGAGGGCTTCAGGTAGTGGCTCTTGAAGTTATTTATTTTTCGATAGACGACGTTGACAGAAATATTTTTTGTTACCAATGTAAACAAGATGGCGGCGATAATAACAAAACTGGCTCAACGTTAAAAATATTTATTTTCACTTCGTGTTCATTATTAAATTGAATACTATACACAAAACATTCATTTGGATGATAATAATATATTTTTGTAGTTTTTTTTCTTTTTCCAGATAGCAATTTTCATGGAGTACATTTGTTTGTGTTTACCAAAAATATATTCATGCGCCAGGACATTTCAATGACTAAAATATAAATTGTACGTTTGATAGAGGTTATGATTGGGGAAATTTAATTTCTTATCTCCAATCAGGGCTTCAGAATTCCCATTTCCCTTTTCCCGGGGAAAGTAAAATCAAAGAGCTGAAAGCTCTGAGGAAAAATGACACCATTGTCTCTAATATTGGGATATTTTTGATGCGTCTTGATTTTCACATAATTTACCAACTGAATCTGAAGAGACTTTTCAGTTCATGGTAGGTAGGCTGACTGACAATAGAATAGAAATGAATTGTTTACAATGTCTATGGCTTTTTATTTGTTTGTCAAGGTATATATATATATGTGAAGTGAATATAAAAAAGAAGGTGTGGTATGATTGCCAATGAGACAACTCTCCACAAGAGACCAAAAGACACAGAAATTAACAACTAAAGGTCACCGTACGGTCTTTAACAATGAGCAAAGCCCATACCGCAAAGTCAGCTATAAAAGGCCCGGAAATCACAAATGTAAAACAATTCAAACAAGAAAACTAACGGCCTAATTTATGTACAAAAAATGAACGAAAAACAAATATGTAAAACATCAAAAATCGACAACCACTGAATTACAGGCTCCTGACTTGGGACAGGCACATACATACAGAATGTGGCGGGGTTAAACATGTTAGCGGGATCCCAACCCTCCCCCTAACCTGGGACAGTGGTGTAACATGACTATATATATTTACTGGTTGCTTCTTTTGTATAAAGAAATAGCTCAAGACTACCTGTACGATCTACAATATTCAAAGTAATATGTGAATTTGTTTCTTGCAATTTCATTATTCTTAGTCAAGGATACATTAACAGACTATCCCCTTCTTTGTAGAATTATTTAACAAAATTATAAAGGGGCATAACTCTAGAACGGTTAAAGTGACGCTACCAAAATCCAAACTTGATCTGTGTTTTGTGGTAATTAGCATTGTGTATAAGTTTCATAACATTTGGTTGAGGCAAACTCAAGTTAGAGAACGGAAACCAATTTTGGGACGTAAGTACTTATGTACGTACAGACGGACAAGGGTAAAACTTAATGCCCCCTCCACTACGGCAGGGGCATAATGATGATGAAGAGCGGCCTGCAGTAAGCAAGCTCTTAAAGCCCACATAGTCCTTATTTAAGAGATAACTTACAAGTGACTTTAGTGACATTGTTATTTCCGTTACTTAAAGGATGATCAAATTCTGTAGATTTAAACAATAGTATTGTTATACTAGTTTGACAATTACAAATTATGGTGACACCATTTACACAACTAAATTTCATTGTTGATATTTATATATATCTATATATAAATTGAAATCTTTAAATGACAACATAAATTATTGCAGAATTATCTTTTTTTTTCAAATGTTTTAATGTTTGTGAGTCATTTATTTCAAATAATTAACCCGTACTAAAATAAGGAGATGTGGTTACATGATTGCCAATGAGATAACAGTCTGATAACTATCATCCAGAGTCTAAATAATGTGGTTGTTGGCAGTTATAAGTCACTTTACATCACTAGAGCCTCATTTTTTATAAGGACCTAGCTAGACCTTTTTCTTAGGCAAGGTGTATTATATAACTCTGAAAACAATACAATCCAGTGTTCTCCCCAGGATTTTTTTATAGCGCTGTGGTATTAGCGCCCGATTTAAGATTGATTCACCTTAAATTTCATGTTTGTGACTTGATGTTACATTTATTTATAACTACCATGTTAGTTTTATTATATTGAATAGACAAAGACCTGGAGTTTTTATACATGTGCCATGTGCATTAACTGAAATGCAAATAAGTGGCATTTCAATTATTAATTAAACTTTAAAAATTAAAATGCCTAGATAACTTAAATAATTTGACTTTATTACCACCCGTCCCCAAATGTAGCACAGTAGGTATATCTTTTTTTCTCACTTTTAGTTGTTTGACTTATAAACTAGTTATATATTCTTTACTGCTTCATAATTTACTTACACATATTTAAGAAGGTTTACAATGACAAAATTGGAATTTCTTCATTAATTTTTATTTACATTTATCTAATTACAATTTTGCAATTAAAATTGGAATATCCTTTAATATCAAAGGAAGAAATGGAATAACTCTTTCCATAAGTACTGAAATGTTATTAAAGGCATGTTTAAAATAGGCTAACATATTTGATCATATTCCAAGATGAATATGATAGAAATCTTTTTTTTTTAAGAAGTTTTTTTTTTATTATTAAAGGTGGATTATCAATAAATAGATGTTTGCCAATTGAAACATTACAACCACCTTTAAAAGTTGTGTTTGGTTATTTAATGAATATGTGAATTATTGCCACCAGAAATATTTTACAAGATTTGACAATACTTGTTTTAGCACTTTTGCCCAATGAAATTGTCTCCCTTCACAACTTCCTATTTACACATTTTGCTGTATCTCTAGGAATCATTAAATGCCATTCCTCATCAAAGTCATCCACAGTTAACATTGATTTTAAATTAATATCTAATTAATAGTTATTGAAAAGTCGATGGCAAATCTCAATATTTTTTATCTATTTTCAAGAAATTTTCGTATCCGATTTTGAAAGTAGCGATGCAAGTAAATGTAAGGGATCATAGATTTATTCTTACGAGGAAGCTCCGAGCATGCTCAGAGGATGCTCGGAGCTTTTTAAGAAGGCTCTTCTCAGCAGTTTATGTGACAATAATTATCATGATCCATTAGATGTCAATCAAATCTATAGCACTTCTATAATAAGGAAAGTAGAGCATTATAGAGGAAGCTCAATTAACACCTGTGTAAACATCTGGTTTATTCAAATACATTTTGCATGAAATTTTACAAAACTATAAAATAGATTAGAAATTCTTCAACAGTAATGCTTGGAAAGAAATCTCAAGTCTCCACAAAAAGTAAAAGTCATTTAAATATTTTCTTATTATATTTATTAATCATTCCTTTTTTATAATAAAAAATTATATAATATAAACTATTTTAAATCATATCATCTAATTATTATAAAATTAGATGATACGATTTAAAATAGTTTATATTACATAATATGCTACATAAAAGTTATCAAGACACAAACAGCAGTCATGTGTCGATACTAAACAAGTTATTTTTTTAGTCACTTATATAAGTATATATTTTTTTCTACCTTATATACCACGTTGCCTCATAATCTTATTAAGAAAAAATTCACACCCCTGATTAAATGGGCATTTAAAAAGTCAGAATGTGAATATATATGTTCAAACTCTTTTAGGTCATTTTTCAGTAACAACAAACAAAAGAACTTTGTCAATTGGGCCTGCTTTGATACTATAACTGCCCTTGAATTTTTATAGATAACATTTTTGTTCACTATGGAGATTCCGTATATCATCAGGTTATCGGAATTCCCATGGGGACTAACTGTGCACCACTTATTGCGGATCTGTTTCTGTATTGTTATGAGTTACAATCCATGACTAAAATCAGCAAAGACCCATCGAAACAACATCTGATTCAAAAATTTAATAACACTTTTAGATATTTAGATGATATATTGGCTCTCAATAATGACAACTTCAGTATGTACGCTAAAGAGATTTATCCTGCCGAACAAACTTTAAATAAAGCTAATACTAACAATGAACACTGCCCTTACCTGGATCTTGATATATTTATCTTCAACGGTAAGCTTAATACCAAAATTTATGATGAAAGAGATGATTTTTCATTTTCTATTGTTAATTATCCATTTTTAGATGGTGACATTCCCTTGTCGCCATCTTATGGTGTTTATATATCTCAACTTGTTCGATTTGCTCGAGTATGTAACAACGTATTTGATTTCAACGAAAGAAATCTCTGTATTACTGAAAAATTATTACACCAGGGTTTTCGATATCACAAACTGGTCAAAACATTTACTAAATTTTATCATCAGTACAAGGACATCATTCGTAAATATAAATCAACATGCAGACTTCTTATATGTTCAGGTATTTCACATCCAATATTTTACGTTAATATTCTTTACAAAGCACAAAAATGTCGGCATTCACCTCAAAAGCTAACCAAACCTTTAAACAGACTTATCCTGCAATCAGCTAACTATTGTACAAATAACAGGTACACAAATAAATTTTTGCTTTATTTGTACTTGTACAAATAAAGTCTCCTGTTACCCGGCTTCCATGTTGAGCAAGCGGTAATGTGGATATTTCTTTTTGCGTACCAGTTCATTTTGGGGTCCTCTTCGCGGTCCGCGTTTAAACTATGTTGATTTCTTTGAAAAATTACAGACAATGATTTAGATTTTAACAACTAAAGTTTCAAGTGTTGGGTGTAAATTTCAGGATAAAAACAATATATGTACATTGTCGGAAAATATAAAATTTATTTGTACTCGCTACCAAACAGGAGAAAAGCTCGGCAAGCCTCGCTTTTCGTCCTGTTTGTAAAGCTCATACAAATAAATTTTATATTTTCCGACAATGTACATATATTGTATATTTATTGGAAAGGATATAGTTACGATACTGTTGTCAAGTCATTAAGGATTGCATATTTTGGTATTAATATTGATTCACTCATAGGGTCTTTGCATCGGAAATAAACACATTTATTCTAAAACCAGTTGCTGGCATGTTACGGGTTATGTTCTTCTCATATATTTTATGATGGTATGATACGAAACCCCTAACGGGAGGGATTGTACTTGATTTTCATATGATGGTTATAATCTTTCAATCAGTTTAATTGAGGTCTGGAGCTGGCGTATCATTGTCATTCTGCTTAGTTTCTTTTGTTACCTATTCTGACATCGGACTCGGACTTCTTTTAAATTGAGTTTTACTGTGCGTATTGCTATGTGTTTCTTTATTCTACATTTGCTAGAGGTATAGGGGGAGGGTTGAGATCTCACAAAACATGTTTAACCCCGCCGCATTTTTGCGCCTGTCCCAAGTCAGGAGCCTCTGGCCTTTGTTAGTCTTGTATGTTTTTAAATTTTAGTTCATTTATATGTTTTGGAGTTTAGGGTGACGTCCATTTTCACTGAACTAGTACACAATTTTATTTAGGGGCCAGCTGAGGACCACCTCCCGGTGCAGGATTTTCTTACTGCGTTGAAGACCCATTGGTGGCCTTCTGCTGTTTTTTGCTCTTTGGTCGGGTTGTTGTCTCTTTTACAAAATCCCCATTCCCATTCTCAATTTTATGTCATTAACAGCCCTGCTTGTATATTTTTATGCGAGGAAAAGAGACTGATGTATACAATTAAATGTTCATAGGTAGTAAATTTTCATAAATTTTGACACCAGCAATTAATTCAGGATCTCTTCCTGATTAATATGTTTTGTTAAAATCCAAGCATTATGTTTTTCGGTGGGCATTTTCATAAATGGTAAGCAACCAATAATTTAACACAAAGAGTCATATTGTAATAGCAAATGATACCTTTTCCATTTAAATCCTGGTAAAGATATGATTCTCAGAATTTATCATTTTTTTTAACCAAAATTTTGGAAAGCATGCATAAGGAAAAATTTTTGAAATTTTATAAACCACCTTCCATACATTATTCTTGCAAAATTTGGTCAATATTGTTCATCTGCTATAAGAGAAGATGATAAAATTGTTTTTTCCCAATAGGCTTCAACAGAAACTGATCTTCCATTGTAGCCACCAAGATAAGCACAAAATAAGATTTTTTTGTTGTAAGTATACACCCCCCACCCCTTTCCAACTCATCAATGCTAAACACTTTGAAAAGATTTGGTATTGTGGAATCAGAGGAGAAGAAATATAAACATTTGACCAATCAGAATCAAGAATTTTATATGTTACCTCACTACACTTGATATTTTCTATTTTACCTGACTAGATCTGCTAAATCTGCTAAGTTGATATTTTCTTCCTGGACTCTATCTTCATACTTGGACAAAATATTACTGGACAGAGCTTTCTGTAATTGACCTACATATATACAATAACTACATGTTCATACATTTATCTGTTCAATAAATTTCAGAAAAAAATTGACATTGTTACAAAAACATTAATCTATTTACCTGCTATCGTCATATATTTTGTCTATCGTAGATTTATCATTAAACCATAAGGTCTAAATAATATTTTTTTTGAAACTAAGAGGAGAAGAATTACAATTGGCCATTTGAATATCCTTTGTCAAATTACACCCTTATTGTGCATATTGAAATTGCTGCAAAAATAAAATGGGATATCTAGATTTGGTGTTTATCCAGAAGCAAATAAAATGGCTCTGTAGACATCCCCTTAGGCATAAATATAAGTATTGTGTCAATTGTAACTGTTAAAAGTCCCATAACTCTGGAATGACAAACCATAAAATGTTCAAAATAAAAATGAGTACCTACACCAATCCCAACATCAATGTTAAGTACCACTCTGGAATCACAGAGCAAAAATTTTCAAAATCAAAAGGAAGCTTTCTTCTGTAAATCCTGAATCATCTATTGATGCTGTGTTCAATGACATGAGAAAGCAAATTTGAGTTATTGTACAAGTGTTGAAGAAAGGAAGGACGGAAGGACATTCAAATGACATTGGTATACCACAATGTATATATATGTCACATCTTTCCATGGGCGTATAAAGTCATAGCTTCAATACTATATTTTCACTGGACCAACAAACCCCTTAAAGTTTTGATGCAGTACAGGTCTATGAGCTTTGAGAAATATGAAAAGAAGACAAAGGATGTGCTTGTGATGATTCAAAAGTCACAGACAAATGTAAACTCTACCTATTGTTGAGTTGTATGTCAAATACTATATTGTGATAATTAATCAGTTACTAAGTAATGTAAACTTACTCATGGGGTAGGAAGCATCACACCCATCTGTCATACACAATAAGTCTGCCTGTAAACACAAATTACGTCAATTAAATATACACCTTCATAAACTGTTGACACGAGGATATATCTCACCTGTGTGTAATTTGGAACAGTATAATGCAAATGTTGAAATTTAAATGGCACTTTAAACAGGTAAACTACTCAAATATTTCATGAACTGTAACTTAGGGGTCAAGGCCAAAATATCTCCATGGAAATTAAATGTGTCAATGATAAAACTAATCCATACCAAAGATCAATGACCTACTATCAGCGGTTCCTCTTTAACTGACCTAATTACAAACTAAATTATTGATGCTGCTGACTCGAGTATCATCATGCCTTAGTCTTACTTCCCTGATTTTGTTAAGGCAAGACAAACAACTGTCAAGTTTTGTACGGTATTCTGGGATTTTCGTCTTCACCTTGTATCACAACTAATTGGTCCAGTTTGTTTTTTTAATGAAGACAGAAAATCTTAATGCAGAAAGGTAATTTACTTGAGACCTCTTATTTAAATGAAGAGATATATTTGTCAGATTTTGTTCTATAGGTAATATCTCTATCATGTCTATACAAAATAGAAAAATAAACAATTAATTCAAAAACATTAACACTGAAATGTCACTACTGTTTTAGTGACCATGATTCAATTTATGTTGAAAGTCATAAAGAAAAAGGTTATACAAGTATTATATAAAAAAAATTTGTAAGGGTTCCGCGGAACCCAGTGTCTCGCCTACTTTTGCTGTTAGTCGCAGGCTCAACAAAAATGGGGAAATAATTATTAAAAATTTTCCTCTAGATACTATCTTTTGAATGTAAGAAGCTTCTGTTCAAGTTTGGTAAGAATCCAGGATGGTTTATGAATCTAATAAATGTTTTAAAAACTTTAATTGCAGACTGTATGTAATGTTAACTGGAAGAAAAACTAAGTCCATTTATAAGTAATATACGGAAAAACAGGGAAATTTTATTTACAAAATTTCCTTCTAGATACTAGCTTTTGATCATAAACAAGCTTCTGTCCAAGTTTGGTACAAATCCAGGATAGTTTAAGAAAGTTATTAAAATTTTGAAAACTTTAACCACAGAGTGAATGTAATGTTAACTGGCAGAAAAACTAAGTCCATTTATGAGTAAAATACGGATAAACAGGATTTTTTTTTACAAAATTTACTTCTGGATACTATCTTATGATCATAAACAAGCTTCTGTCCAAGTTTGGTAGAAATCCAGGATAGTTTAAGAAAGTTATTAAAATTTGAAAAACTTTAACCACAGAGTGAATATTTGGACTTTGCCGACGACGACGCCGACGGAATGTAGGATCGCTATGTCTCGCTTTTGCGACAAAAGTCGCAGGCTCGACAATAACATTATCAATGATACACTTAAATGAGGTCAATTTCAAATGAACCCTGTCGGACAAACATGTACACCTTTCAAGCTTAATGTTACATACCTTCCCATGTCCAAATACAGACTCCTTGGCATATCTTTCAAGACACTCCTGGCAAAACAGGTGCCCTCGTAACACTGAATCATCATCTCAAATGCCACTTCACCATAGCAACAACCACACTCTATCAACTGACCACTTTCCTCATACTCATGTTCGTTAACACTGACTGCCATTATATGGTCCTGTTCCTATAAATAACAATAACATTTTACATGTATGAAGCAGACTTTTGATCTCAGAAATGTTAATTTTATAATATTTCTAATTATAACAATAAATTAAACAATACTGATATTTTGAAACTTATTTTCAATCATATTTCATTTCAAATTGTAAGACTTTTGATAATGGATTCTTTCTTTTTTTCTAAACAGTAAAAACATGTACTTTTTCATATCTGTTTAATAAATGACTTTAGATTTAAAAAGTTTAATTCTTACCGGTCTCAAGTCTGAGATGGAATTTGAATGATCAACTACAGAGTCATTCTAATTTTCTATTCAGTTGTACTTGAGAAAAGTGTGACAGAATGGATGAATGGGGGAACAGATGGAAGGGCAAGAAGTATGCAATATAACCACACTCTCAGAAGTTTGAGCAAGACCAGGAAATAATAATGTCTTTTCATCAAAACTGTGCAGAAGCTGTTTCATATTGAAGGACCAGTTAATTGTGGCAAAAATTTGACCTTTGACCTAGGAAGTTGTACATACATTATGACAAACCCTCTGGTGGTTGTTAATATACATGTCAAGTATAAACTTTGAAATCATAACAGTTCTCAAGATATAGAGCAGACACGATCTTTACCATAGGACATGGGGTTGTCAACTAAAACCAAAGTTTTCTACCTTGACCTTTGACCTAGGAAGTTGTACATACATTATGACACACCCTCTGGTAGTCGTTAATATACATGTCAAGTATAAACTTTGAAATCATAACAGTTCTCAAGATATAGAGCAGACACGATCTTTACCATAGGACATGGGGTTGTCAACTAAAACCAAAGTTTTTGACCTTGAACTTTGACCTAGGAGTTGTACAAACATTATGACACACCCTCTTGTGTTGGTTAATATACATGTCAAGGATAAAGTATGAAATTATAACAGTTCTCTAGATATAGAGCAGACACAATTTGTTACGGATTGACTGACAGACTGATCACTATAGGGCGACCTGCCACTAGGCGGGGCCCTAATTATTACTTAAAAACAAATCAAAGGAAAAATACACAAAATAGCGATAATTGCAAATTCCATGTACCTTTGTTTCTTCCTCAGTTTTAATTCTGATAAATTCTTTCTCCTGAACTAGCTCTGGACAGACAGGAACTTCACTTCTCAAAGGTCGACCACACTTCAGAAACTGCATGCTGATAGTTCTTTCACCATAAACTGAAGATAAATTATACTTTAAAATAGCACTGGTAGACCTATTTGGAAAATTCCCATGATTTTTGGCTAATCTCCATGAAACGGATAATAATTAGAGGTTCATCGTAAATTTGCTGTATTACAGAATATTATGCATGTTATCCGGAGATTTTCCGTGTCGGCGGAATTAGCCGTTGTCCGATAAAGCGGTGTGTATTGAGTCAGTGATAGAACCAGTGATGCGTGAGCGACGGTTATTAATAGATCGTTGTACATAGATGATTATAGAATCCGTTATGCGTGAGCGACGGTTATTAATAGATCGTTGTGATATATACAATGTTTACAGTCAGATTAAAAACTATCTTATTTCCTTTTCGGTCGAGATAAAGCGGTGTTTTGATAATAAAGTTACTTACGATTTAAATATCAAATGTTGTCATTGTTCATTAAAGAAAATCTATTTTAATGTGACCAATGAACAAGATGAATACACGTGTTATCTTTGCTATAGACAACTACAATTCTTTAGTATATGAATGGAAATCGTATTTACGTTAAAAACGTAAACTAATCTACTATACATGATAGATTCATAATGTGAATCAATAGTTCGGTCAGAAACTTTGTTCTCACTTCATAAAATTCTTCACAATTGTCATGTTTAGAAAAAAAAAAACAGTCCTTGTATTAATAGAGTCTCCGGAAGATACCGTAATCGGGCAGGATGTCAAACTGATCTGACACTTGTCCTAGTGTATTTAACACCTGCTGTGATATTGCTTGTGCAATACCAGTGGAAGGTCGTAAATCAATCTGTACCCGATTGATCAGAATTTAATTTTACCTGTACATATATTTAGTCGTTATGGAGGTTATCATAGATACATGTTATATATTGCATTGTAATTAATGAAGATAATTTAAATATATTATATAATAAAGACATATTTGCATATAAATCGAACATATTCATTCCAACCAAGAAGGTTTGAAATTGAAAGTTTTCAACAAACATTTGATAAAATCAGTCCGTAAATTACATACGAGTCATTCGTTTATAGTTACACAATTGTTACCCTTCTTACGTCTTATTTCTTTGTGCTATTAAAAGAACTCAAAATTTTCCATATCAGATCACATTTAAATACGAGTCTTAAAAATTATAATTGAATAATCTTCTATTTTCCTTTCGACACCACGTTCCCCATTGGAGCCTCGAGATCTAATCATACCTGTCAATCATTAGCCACAAGTTGGTCCGCCAGATAGATCACTCGTGCTTTCTATTATGACATCGTTGAGAAGTTTTTGTAAATTGATTTGTGATATAAATAAAGTGATGTGAAGTTTATTTTACGGCCGATCAAAATTTGATGTGATTCGATTTTTCTTTTACACAAAGATGTTTTTTAATATGTCATAATATACATGGAAATAAAACATTTGAGTTCTTTTTTCCCCGTATCTATATTCAATAAACCAAAATTTATTTCAAAAGGTAAACATTTATAATCATTACAAAGTTATAATTTGATTTTTATTTAAGTCGGTTAATGGAAACAATAAAATGACAACGTCTTTGCAGAAATATTAATCCAGACATTAACGTACTTAGACTGTCCATTTGTTCCACTGTGAGGACAATTTATTCACGAACTACATCATTAATAATTACTAATATAACAGTTGCTGAAATGTAAGTTGTATATTATATATTTTTTTACAAACATGCGTTTTGGTTCCGTTCAGATTTGCTATTACAGCATGTGTAGATTCCTTGATTTTCATCTAGTTTCAGTTATATATATACTAGTTACAGTCAGTACATAGGGCTTTGCCTTTCAACAAAGTCATTAATTTAGCATCGGACGTATCGTGACTGCGTGTTTATACATCTCTATATGTTATATCTGATGTAATGGACTCCTAGTATGTTGTCCTTTAATAGTTGGCTATACAATATTGGCTGTGCTCATTGTTGAAGGCCGTACAGTGACCTATAGTTGTTAATTTCTGTGTCATTTTCTCTTGTGGAGAGTTGTCTTATTGGCAATCATACCACGTCTTCTTTTTTTTTATAATGTACCCATTTTAATAGCAATGTTATATTCAAACGGATGAGAAAACCCCATGGATGACAATTATCTATATCCATGTCAAGTGGGGTTAGGTAATAGGAGCGGAACTTATTGATTATGTATGTTTGTGAGGGTCTGGATAGGATTTATAGAAGAATAGAGAACACAAATGGACAAAATTGCACAACAAAGGACCAGAAAAGTAAAGAAAAATAGACGCCAAGAAAATAAAGAATATAGAATAATGAGAAAAAATATGAAGAATAGAGAAAACAGATGACTAACAAATTAAAAGACAACTAGGATTGAAAGACTGCATACGTTATAGTTCCTTGCTATAAAGTTACGTTCTCAAAGGCTTTTAAGGATTATGTACCCTTGTGTTGATTAAATGCTAAGCATATGGATATTTTTAGAAAATCCACAGCTTTTCCTTGTACTGTCATATTTGGCGATTTGATGCTTTATTGATGAAGGATTATTGCATTCAGTGCTAGCAATGATTTTTTAATTGAGTCAATATGTTTAAAATATTATAACAAAATAAAATGCTTGGCGCTGAGCGCAGCCTGATATGACCGCAGAAGTTGAACCATGAACAGTTGGGGCAAATTTTGACACAATATTCAAGCTTGATACTGTCTGAATTTGGATTGTGATCAAATTTTTGACATAATATAGGTTTCTGACACAAAACAAATGTCAAGGTCTTTCAAATCTATTGGGCAATACTGTGCAATTAAAGGTTTCTTCTTGAAACTTTTGAAATATTTTAAAATTTGAAAAATTTTGAAAAAAAAATTGGAAACCTGCAAACTTTTTGAACTCACCCCCCGCCCTTTGGAGCAATAACCTCAACACTTGATCCCAGTTTTCCTTTGTAGTATGGAAACTTGTAGTACAATTTCAGAAAGATCCATACAGTGACTTAAACACAAGTTATTGTCTGAAAAACTCGAATAACTAAAAAAATGTTTTTTGGCCCTTTTATGGCCCTGAATTCCTTCATGAATGGGGCAATAACCCCCAAATTCAATACCAGCTTTCCTTTTGTGATATGGAACGTTGTGGTACAATGTCAGAGAGATCCATACACTTACACACAAGTTATAGTCCAGAAACTACAAATGTGTCTTCGGACGACGTGAGCGACAACAACCACATCATACCATTATCGACCCCCACAAAAAAAAAATCTGTGGATTTTCTAAAAAATCTTGGTTTTATTTTCACCAAATTTTCTTTTCTACTAAATTCAATTAAACTATAAATAATAATGCTTTGCACGAAGTTTCCTTGGTATATGAACAAAATGGTCCATCTCTTTTATAAATCTGGATAATTTCAGAAAAGGTATCAAAATTCATAGGAACTCCTGGAGACGGACAATTTTTTCAAGCCCTCTCCTTTTCTCCAAAGTGCGTTATTTTTTTGTTTTCTGTTAAATACCATTAATTTCGCGTTTCTGTATACTATGAACATACATTTATTATCAATAAAGTATATTTGATATAAACTATCAATTCCAAGTTTCTTCTACATGGCGATCACTGCTAAATTGATTTCTCCTAAAATAACCCAAACAGTAGAATCATAAGAATAGATGACAAATGCAACTATGCATGAACCTATAGAACACAGAGTCATGATGATTAATTTATTGTGGAAGGAAGAGAAGCGACTAACAAAATGAGGTCTTCTCGTTTAAGTAGTATAGATAGATAGATACTATAAGTCGGAGAAGCTTTTGTAAAGAAACATAACAAGCTAAACACAAATTCATAAACATCACATAAGTACATCCTTAACCAGGCTATATATCAAGTCGACAAACATTGGAAATGAATGAAAAAAAAGGATGAGATGTGAACCAAAAAAAAACATAAATTCCCTGCTACATACATAGATTGCTTTAATGCATACTTATGGTCGTGCCTTTTTTTCTCTCGATTTTATGTACGTATATTTTGGTATCACACAAGTTCATGATTTTTCTCTGACTGTTTATAACTGCTTTACACTAGATCCGTTGATTCTTATTGATTTTAACTTTAATTTTCACAATTTGTGCATGTTATTACCTCACCGTCCAGGTTGGGGGAGGCCCAGTCCTATCCTATAAAGCAAAGGATATGGATTTTCTCAGTCTTACATTCCAGGATTGGTGACCGCATGAGGGTTGAGCTATCTCAAATAGGTTTAAACCCTCCTCATTCTATGACTGTCCTGGCAAGTCAGGAGCTTGTAATTTTTAAAGGTGTTGTCTTTTTAATTTTTCCAAATTATGTCATGTCGGGGCATTTTATAAATTCTATATGGTATGAGTTTTGCTCACTGTCTGAGAAGGGCCGTACGGTGTCATACAGATCCTAATTTCGAGTTCTTTGTTTTCTTTTTAATTTTTAAATTGATGTCCAGTGACAAATATTTCTCGAGTCATGTCATTCAGGCAGTATATAAAAAAAATGAAAATTGTTCATGCGAGTCGGTAGGAAATAGACTCCTACACTCTTGTTTTAAAGAATATTTATTTTATTCATTTATCTTGAAAGACAATATCTACTGCAGTTAAATGAAGTTGTGATACTGAGAATTTGACTGATTAGATTTTATTTTCAATTGCCAAAGTGTGAAGTGGTAGAGCCCATTGCTGTAACCTTTATTTGTTGCATTCTGTGTGATAAAATTTAGTAGTTTTGAACCTACTGAGATTTTAATAACTTATTTTCGAATGATGGAACCTTATCAAAATGTTTGTCAATTAAGATAAATTGAACATGGTGTTAAAAGTCAGCAAACTGTCACACAAGAAATATATTTAATGTCCGAGAACATGTAAAATAAACTACCTTTGTGAGGACATTGAATACAATGTGTCGCATATATCTCAACTCCTCTTCGTGCCATGTCAACAGAATTTTAATTTATACCGTCTTAGATGACAATTTATCAGACAGAGGCTGCTTCAATGGTATATATGCATAATATAAACTTTATAAATAAATCTCATTTCGAATGTTGTCTTCGTCCTCCAACATTCTTTGTCAAAATCCGGGATTCGCACTCGACTGTTTTGGAGTCAGAGATACATCTTACCATAGATGTAAAATTACATCTATAACCTTACACAGGTACACTGGCTAGTAAAGGGACAATAAACGGAAGTATAAATTGCCCCAGGTATTTTAAGTCGTATATTGAGTGTAATGTACACCGCCACGTGTGAGTGATTTCAAAGACAATCAAACTGATGTCATTCATGTAGTAACTTCCATGCAGCTACGCATCATCGCACGTAATATTGGACATCGCAAAAAACTAGAATTTTTTATGTGCCTTGTTAGATATTTAAAATGATATAACATCCAATTAAAAAAGAAATGTTTAAGATGGACATTTCTGATTTACTGGTGAATTAAAATTCCATAGAACATCTGAAATGATTTTAAGGAGCATGCATCTCGTTTATCTGATACTAAGTGAGTATAAATAAGTCAAAGTGTTAGTCGAACTATAAGTGTGTTTTGTCTTGAAATGTGTAGCCGTGTTATTTTGTTCACAGAACGAAGGGCAAATTGAAATTGAAACAAAAGGAAAATAAAAAAAATAAAAGTTATTACCGTACCATAAGTTGATAAATAATAAAAATAAAATATATTAATTACCTATTCCGCACACATGAGTTCAATTTATTAATCCCACAAGGGATACCAGCTACCAAGGAGACATTTCATATTTCGTACTCAAATCACTTCAATATTTTATTTCTCCGCGTGTATACCTGATGAAGTCTCGATTATTTCACAAAGACGGAGTAAGGATTAAAAAAAATAAAGGTAGTAAAAAATATATCATTTATTAGCTAGCACACCAGTGGCGGATCCAGAAATTTTCATATGCAATGACTGCCTAAGAGGGGGTCGCTTCAGTCATGCTTCAGTGATTCCCAATACATGTATAATCAACCAAATTTTTTTTCAAGAAAAGGAGTACCTTGCCCCCTCTAAATCCGCTTCTGTCACACTATTCCATTAGTACTTTAAAACTTCTTGCACGGTGAACTACTATTAAAATTAATTCGTAACCAGTCACTTATGCCCACCCCTTTTCACTTATTTTCATGCTCATCTTTTCCGTTTGTAGGAAGGGTCTAAAATGCCTTTAATTTTATGTTTTATTATTTATGAATTAAAGAACAGTTTCATTAAGAGTTAAAACTATGTCCGACACTCCTTTATCTGAAAAAGCTTTCATTATTTAATAAAAAGTTTTACCTTATCTTATCCGTTAGTCTAGAAAGTCCCTTTAGTCTAGAATTTTAGTTTATTGAAGGACCTTTTGTCTGATTTTAAAATATACCTTAAATTGTAAAAATATTGGAATAAGCTCTTGCCGCGATATAGCATTTTTGTGCTAATGCAGCGTAAAGCAAACAACAATCAATAGAAAGTCCCTGGATTAACTTAAAATGGTCATTCATTCTCTCTCATTGATTATCCAAGTTTATCTAATCACTTGACTATGCACCAATATCCTAAAATTTCATTACACAAGGACACCTGTGGTACAGCAAGGATTCGTATATATAAAATTTAGTTCGTTGTACGTTCATGGATATTCATGACATGTGACCATTTGTGTGCACTTAGAACTTGTCCGGTCATCTTTCTGACCATCGATCAGATCGTGCAAGGGCTGTGTAGTCAGTCAAGGTCCTTTCAAAATTCCATATATATATCTGACATCTACTCGCGCTTTAGCCTAAAGAAAAGACACGTGTATTCTCGGATGACGTACTGAGAATTAGTATTTGTAATTATGATATTGTTATTATATATAAAAAAAGAAGATGTGGTATGATTGTCAATGAGACAACCCTCCACAAGAGACCAAAAATGACACAGAAATTAACAACTATAGGTCGCCGTACGGCCTTCAACAATGAGCAAAGCCCATACCGCATTGTCAGCTCTAAAAGACCCCGACATGTTCATATTAATGATCCACTCTTTGAAACCTAACCTAAGTATGACGAAAGTGCTATATATAACGAAAACAGCGGAGAAATGGATTAAATAGACTTGCTTTATTGTATAAACTAAAAAAAGGTCTCTCTCCGTAATCAAACTCTTCTATATACTTCTTAATGAAATAATCGTAGATCAGCGGAATATAACGACTGAATTATTCGGGTAAGTGAAACAAGTAAATAAAAGTCAAAATTAACCATATGTAGTTCCATAAGGAGGGATCTGGAAAGCCTGCCCTAAATCAGCCTCCGAGTTGAGTCATACGTATTGACCTTTCTTGGCGCACACGGTTTTCATTGCCTATGTGTTTTTGTACAAATAAATAATTTGATAATTAATATGCCTTCAATCCATTTTCTTGAGACATATTACACGTACATGAATCATGAATTTTCTACGTTTTATAATTTTGAACACATAGTATGCCCTGGGATCTGACCTGAAATATACATGAAACATTGAAAATTCATGATAGTAAGGTATATAGGAGCAACATTTAAATTAGAAGGGTTAGGGTTTGTTCTGAGTCGAAATAATTCAGAACACAACGTTATTCCCCACTGCCATGCACCAAACATTTTTTCTCGAAATAAGCGGTATGGGGAATTCTGGAATTCCATTTTTTTGTCAACTGTCAGACCACAATATTTTTTCTCTCATCAAATTGGGGATCAGAATATGATCAGAATAGGCCTCAGATTTTTTTTGGAAAATTTGGTGTTCACCCCAAGAACCGGGTTGGCCACAACATAACAATTTCAATTTTATATACAATTTACACGGTGTGCATATGTTTAAGTATGTTTAAATGAAGATATTTTCATATAGTATTATAGGTTGAAAAATACAGGCAAAGTTCAGATGTTTATGAAGTGTTATATATTTTGACTTTTGTGAAACCTTAACAGAATAGACAATTGGGGCAAATCTGATGAAAAAAAAAAACGAAATTCCTAGTAACAAAAAATTAACCCACATAACAGGAATTGAAATCTCCTCCCCAAGAAATTGTACCTCAGGACCTGTATAATGCTGGAAGTATTTTAATATGCCTTTGGAACACCCTTTTAAAAAATTTGGTATGGTTCTCCAGGCCACGGCTTAGGTAGCATTTCACAGTTAGAAAATAAAATTAAAATTGAGCTACAGAATGTTTGATAATCTTCCAATTCTGGCCTTCAAATACATTAGGCCAACTGTACTAGCACCCCTTTTTCTGAGAAACCCTGGCTAGCACACGTTCCTTTTTCACAGTGTCTGGATCCGCCCTGACCGATCGTAGTACTCAACTATGATCTACTGTAGGTCATAATAAAGGACGAAATACGTAACGTAAATTAATTCAAGCGTAAGGGGCCCCATATATCACGGCTAAAATTGTACTTAGTTTGTCCTTTTATACAACCTTTTGGCAAGTACCACCATCCCAGAAATCAGTTACCACGATCTTTCAAAATTAACATGAACAGTAACCATCACCAACGTCCTTTTTTCACTCTCTCTAATTTCTAAGTAATGTACAACTGTTTACGCTTGTCAACAGTGTTTATTATTGTTTTCATTAGTTTACAAGTTGTGACCTTGAAATTGTTTTATTCAATGTTTCTATAGATTTTATGGTAACTCCTGTGCCCCTAAAAACAAACAAAATAAAGTTTCCTCCACATAATTTTACACTTAAACGTTGATTTGAAAAAAAACTTGATTTAATAATTTTGGTTATCAATTGAAATGAACCTTCTAGAGCCTCAAACTAACGCGCACAATAATGTCAATCATTTCACATCAAATTTAACCCTAAATTGACATTCCACAATCGGTCAGTAACATCACCTGTGTTTACAGCTACATGATATTTCCCGCCGTTGGAAAATCTCGTGCAGTGACACTTGTGAGCGAAGTTAAATTAAGATCAAGATGATTACAGATATTTTTGACGTGCATTATTTCATTATTAAAAATGTTCGATCTACATTTGTTGCAGTCTAATTTTTAATTAAAAGAAACGTAATATCATTTTTTTTTTTTTTTTTGGCAATTATAGTAAATTAATCTCATCCCGGAATGTATATTCACTTTACCATTAGACCTGAAAGTGATTTCTAATAAATGAAGAAACTGTTTCACATTAAAAAATTTAAGAATATTATCGCTCAGGCATATTTATTTTATTTTAAGATGATTGATTGTTGGTTGCTTAACTTCCAGTGGCAAATATTCCATGCAAGTCCGGACAAACATAGTTTTAAGATCGCACTTTCAAAAATCATTTTAAAACAAAAATGATCAGAATAACTTTTATTCATGTGAAATAACCGTCCAATCTTTTAAATAGAACTTATTTACATTTCAAAGTGTAACAGATTAGTTTACAAGACAGGCATTGACGTATACATGTACGCAACTTTCATATCTTTTAAATTGAACTTTTTGTCTAAAAGACAACCCACTAGAAGCAATTAAATGATCTGCGGCCTCGGACATATAATTAAAAAGTAACCATCTAATCCCCAGATATATATAATCTGTTTCTAAATTTACAGAAACATTATATGATATATTTTGAAAATTCCTTATATATCAAACGATTATAGTTACTTTGTTTTTATTCTGTAAACATATATATCATAATTTGTACCAGACTACAAGGATCTATTAATAACCGTCGCTCACGCATAACGGATTATACAACGACCTATTAATAACCGTCGCTCACGCATCAGTGGTTCTATCAATGACTCAATACACACCAGTTTTATCGGACAAACGGCTAATTCCGCCGACACGGAAAATCTCCGGATAACATGCAAAATATCCTGTAATACAGCAAATTTACGATGAACCTCTAATTCTTATCCGTTTCGCGGAGATTAGCCAAAAACACCGGAGTTTTACAAAATCGCGGTGATTTTCCAAATAGGTCTGCCAGTGTAGTATCAAATCAATTTTCAAAACATGCCTTAGATGAAAAAACATCATCTAAATGTTGCAATATTAGAGATATCAGATATAAGAAAATACATCAAATAGACAGAAACCAGATTATGCAGATCAACTGTTGACACAGATTTGTCTTGCCTGTGTGTAATTTCTATTGTATCATCCATATATTGAAATATAAATGACAACATTACCGATGCCAGATAAAACAAGCCTAAGCCCCGCCTCCACCACTTCATCTTTATATTGGCTCCTAGATCTATAACAATATCTACATATTACACTTACCTCCATCCACTTTAATTTCTGCCTTGGCTTGAGAATAAGGGTGCAGTAACGGGTTACTTTCTGAAAATATACAGATTAACAGTCACCAGAAATAACATGCTGTGGTTCTATAACTGTTGGTGCTTAAACTAAGATTCATCTCTTTCAATCAGCCACTTGTCTCTGATGAATGAAAAGAAATTTAGTGAACAAGCTTACAAACCACATGACTCTCGCATACAAAATATTGCCCCCTCTATGGAAGTCCTACCCCATTTCAGACTGTTCTTATTTATGAAGGTTTTGGTGAGTGAAAACTGCTCACTACTAAACTAATTCTAGTCTTAAACAGTCATTTAGATCTTAACATCATCTGAAAAGTCTGAACAGTAAATAATTCAGTCATGTTCAGTCTTTCAGTCAATTTCAAGACTTATCCACTGTGGTAAATTCAGTCCTGTCTAAAAAAATTTACTTGCAATCAATTTAATACTAGTACTGTTCAGAAGCTTTTTCAGACAATTCAGTATGATCTTGATGTGTACAGGTAAATTACAATTGCTGAACAGTCTGAACAGATCTAACTGACTGCAAGCAAATTGACTGAACAGTACTGAATTTGCTGCAATGGATAAGTCTGAAAATTGACAGAAAGACTGAAAACTATTAATTTATTGTTCAAATCAAAAACTGTTTGTTGGTGGCTGTACTTTTAATCATGGGTCAACAGCATTATACCCGCCACAACTTTGTTGCATGGAGTATGATTAAGTGTACAACATCGGAGTATGGCACAGATGGGCGGATAAATCCATTTTTCTTTAGAGCTGTAAATGATACTCTAAACTTCGATAAAAGCTAATTCTTCATTAAAAATATAACATTGATGAAATCATCCCCTTAAAATTCAGGCTATTGGTAATAAGGAACAAACAATGATCTTTTTAAATAGGATACAAAATGATTCTTTTTCATGTATTTCGCTAAATTGACTGAAAACTTGTTTAAATCAATGATTCAATTCAGATATAACTTCATTTTTGATTTATATTTTCATCTTGGGTAAGAGATGATCATGTGACAAATAAAAGTTGACAATTAGGACAATACTTTTTCCAAAATCTGATTCTGATAACTCAACTTTTATCTTATCAAATCCATTAATAGCCCTGTTTTTTCTGTATTTCTAAAAAATCAGCTTTTATCTATGCATATCATTAGCCCTGTTTTTTTTGTGTTTCTAATAACTCACCTTTCATCTTAGTGAACTCCTGGGCCCTGTCATTCAAGTTTCTAATAACTCACCTTTCATCTTAGTGAACTCCTGGGCCGTGTTATTCATGTTTCTAATAACTCACCTTTTATCTTAGCGAACTCCTGGGCCCTGTCATTCATGTTTCTAATAACTCACCTTTCATCTTAGTGAACTCCTTAGCCCTGTTATTTATGTTTCTAATAACCCACCTTTTATCTTAGTGAATTCCTGAGCCCTGCTATTCATGTTTCTAATAACCCATGCCACCCAGTGTTCTCCCCAGGCCGATATGACGCTGCAGTCCAGCATCGCCTTCAAAATATTTTCGTTGATCCTGCAGCGCCTTAATTGGCCGTTGTCCCTTAATACTTGATCCTGCAGCGTGTTTATTTTCACATTTTAATTATAAATGTTGGTTAAAATTGTCAAGTTGCTGATTACCGCTGAGAGGTCGGTCAATGTTGCGCAATAACTGATATCTGATTTACCTGTTCCATCCTTATCAGACCATGTAATCATGTTATAGCGTAAATGATCATTAAGAAGATAGATATTTTTAGTAGAAAATAAGTTTTTAAAAACTTCAGTGCAAAAATTGAAGAAATAGATCGCAAATACAAAATTGTATTTACGCATCGTCTGTGTGCAATACTTGGCCATTTTTAAAAGTAACAATGTTTTTCATTGATCGAGAAAAAGAATCTATTTAAACATGACCAATGAACATGATGAATACACATGATAAATTTGAATACACATTACTAAAGAAATTTACGATGAAATTTATGAATGAGAGTATTTGTACGTCAAAAAAGTAAAATAAACTTTTATTAAAGATAACGAGGAGTGATTTATTTTATTAGAAAGTGAAAAATTGTTGCTTGCAAGTAAAATTCGTCTGTCAACTGTCACTTTTTAGAAATAAAATAATTTTTTAACATCGATCGTTAATTCGTCCATCGGGAAATATATGTACGGAATGGCTGCAGCATTTGTATAATGCCACTAGAATTTCACTGGTTTTAGCTTTGAAGAATTTGTCAAGTTTCGTTTATATCTACCTGCCAAAGGAAAGTTTTGACAATTATACATACGGAAGTGTAATGTCAAACTACGGACACTGGTCAGCTGGTTCATTGCAATTTTTTTGTTTTAAAAAGTTGTATATCAAACATCTTAAACATTTTTTTCTTGGGAGGGAGGAGGGGTTAAAGTTTAATAAAATCATTTAAAAATGTATTGCTGTTAAAGGAAATATTAAAACAAGAGGCTCTCAAGAGCCTGAATCGCTCACCTGTATTTCAGAGGAGAAGATTTTTAAATGTTAGCAAACTTGATGAACAAATTGTGTAAAATTGTCTTTAAAGGGCAACAACTCCTTAAAGGGTCAATTGACAATTATGGTCATATTAACTTTTTTGTAGATCTTACTTTGCTGAACATTATTGCTGCTTACAGTTTATATATATCTATAATAATATTCAAAATAATAACAAAAAACTGCAAAATTTTGTTAAAACTACCAATTCGGTGGCAGCAACCCAACAATGGGTTGTTCGATTCGTCTGAAAATTTCAGAGCTGATAGATCTTGACCAATTGAACAATTTAACCCAGATTTGCTCTAAAAGCTTTAGTTTTTGAGATATAAGCCAAAAACTGCATTTGACCCCTATGTTCTATTTTTAGTCATGGCGGCCATGTTTGTCGATGGATCAAAACTTCAGATATAATTTATAAACTAGATACCCTAAGGAGCATTTAGTTAAAGTTTGAAGGTATTTGGCCCAGTAGTTTCAGAGGAGAAGATTTTTCAAATAGTTTACGACAACAGACGACGACGACGGACGCCAAGTGATGGCATAAGCTCACATGGTGAGCTAAAAGGGAGGAAGAGAGAAGAAAAAGAGAAAAGAAATGAAATTACTCATGACTTATAATTTCTGTTTGATTCCTTAAAATCCAAAACTAAATAATATCACATTTTTGAAGAATTGTTTATTTTTTGTTTGTTATATTAGACATTTATGTTGAACCATCTTATGTGTTAGCATTTAACTTACATATTTTTATACTGGTATATTATATATATATTTAATGAATATTACTAACAACCACTAACTCCTGTATATATAAATATCATTACTAATGTTAACGAGGCTGGGATAAGGTACCGGTAATCGATGTTTTAAACTAACAAATGTAAAGATTTCAATAAATACATGAAATATATATAACTGAAAAAAAAAAACAAAAAAAAAACATCTTAAACAAAATCAATTTTAATGCTGAATCAACATGTTCTTTGCAAAGAAAAAATGAGTTAAGCCAAAGGCAGATGATGTTTTCAACCCTAAAGAGGATAAAGACTGAGGAACAGGCTGTCCAACAAAATTACAAACTGTCTTGTTACTATATCTCTAGAAGGAACAGAGATGAAGAAATAAATACTTCTGAAGCTGTTCAGCATTGGAAGGCCCAGAAGAACATGAGGATTTTTCTTGAACTATATACACATTTTGACTTATTTAATTGACTGTGATATAAATGCTTTTTGTGTTTAAAATGAATTTATTTCATATATATATTCTTATTCTTTATCATGTTTATTAATACTGTGCATTATTGCATGTAATGATTTATGACCAATTGCTTCAGGCCACAATAGTTCACTCTAAAATAGAGTTACATGCCCTTGAAATTTTGCGCCTTAAAAAATTTCTGGGGAGAACACTGCCACCTTTTATCTAAGTGAACTCCTGAGCCCTGTTATTCATGTTTCTAATAACTCACCTTTCATCTTAGTGAACTCCTGGGCCCTGTCATTTATGTTTCTAAAAACTCACCTTTCATCTTAGTGAACTCCTGAGCCCTGTTATTTATGTTTCTAAAAACTCACCTTTTATCTTATTGAACTCCTGGACCCCGTTAGCCCTGTCATTCATGTTTCTAATAACTCACCTTTCATCTTAGTGAACTCCTGAGCCCTGTTATTCATGTTTCTAATAACTCAACTTTTATCTTAGTGAACTCCTGAGCCCTGTTATTCATGTTTATCTTAGTGAACTCCTGAGCCCTGTTATTCATGTTTATCTTAGTGAACTCCTGAGCCCTGTTATTCATGTTTCTAATAACTCACCTTTCATCTTAGTGAACTCCTGGACCCCGTTATTCATGTTTCAAATAACTCATCTTTTATCTTAGTGAACTCCTGCGCCCTGTTATTCATGTTTCTAATAACTCACCTTTCATCTTAGTGAACTCCTGGGCCCTGTTATTTATGACTCTAATAACTCACCTTTTATCTTAGTGAACTCCTGAGCCCTGTTATTCATGTTTCTAATAACTCACCTTTCATCTTAGTGAACTCCTGAGTCCTGTTATTCATGTTTTTAATAACTCACCTTTGATCTTAGTGAACTCCTGAGCCGTGTTATTCTAATAACTCACCTTTTATCTTAGTGAACTCCTGAGCCCTGTTATTCATGTTTCTAATAACCCACCTTTTATCTTAGTTAACTCCTGAGCCCTGTTATTCATGTTTCTAATAACTCACCTTTTATCTTAGTGAACTCCTGAGCCCTGTTATTCATGTTTCTAATAACCCACCTTTTATCTTAGTTAACTCCTGAGCCCTGTTATTCATGTTTCTAATAACCCACCTTTTATCTTAGTGAACTCCTGGACCCCGTTATTCATGTTTCTAATAACTCACCTTTTATCTTAGTGAACTCCTGAGCCCTGTTATTCATGTTTCTAATAACCCACCTTTTATCTTAGTTAACTCCTGAGCCCTGTTATTCATGTTTCTAATAACCCACCTTTTATCTTAGTGAACTCCTGAGCCCTGTTATTCATGTTTCTAATAACTCACCTTTATTCTTAGTGAACTCCTGAGCCCTGTTATTCATGTTTCTAATAACTCACCTTTTATCTTAGTGAACTCCTGAGCCCTGTTATTCATGTTTCTAATAACCCACCTTTTATCTTAGTTAACTCCTGAGCCCTGTTATTCATGTTTCTAATAACCCACCTTTTATCTTAGTGAACTCCTGGACCCCGTTATTCATGTTTCTAATAACTCACCTTTATTCTTAGTGAACTCCTGAGCCCTGTTATTCATGTTTCTAATAACCCACCTTTTATCTTAGTGAACTCCTGGACCCCGTTATTCATGTTTCTAATAACTCACCTTTCATCTTAGTTAACTCCTGAGCACTGTTATTCATGTTTCTAATAACCCACCTTTTATCTTAGTGAACTCCTGGGCCCTGTTTTTCATTATAGTTGTCATTACTTTATGAGAAGGAGCATAGTGCCCATTAAAACATTTCATAATGTTTCTTATATCTTTAAGAGAGATCTGAAAAGACAAAATATTGGTTTTTTTGTGTGTTTCATTAGAAATTTGCATTTTTCAAATGAAGAGTAAGATATCTAAGACATTATATAGCATCACTGCGCAGAGTTCTCAGATGTAATTAATTTAATGTTAGTTGTAAGATATTAAATTGCACAGTACCAAAGTTGAGATAGCACTATCTAATCAAAGTGATTGTAAGCACCGTAGGGTAAAAATTGCTTTAATTTATAGGTGGGATGTAAAATTAGTTAATTTATAGGTGGGAAGTAAAATTAGACATTGCATTGTACAGAGCATTAGGTGTAGTTGGTTCAACTATAATTATGGATAAAGGAAGATAACTCCAATTTTAAAGATAACTTTAAAAATGACATCATTGATATTTTTAGAACAGATATTAGATTCCTGCACCTTGCACACGTTATGTGATTTTCTTGACAAGTATAACATCATTTTGTAACTTGAAAATCTAAGCATATATTTCATTGATAAATTTCTGGAAATGTTCATGTATACATGTAGGATGTTTAGAACGTTATGAGAAATGCACTATATTTTGTGTATCTAAAAGTAGGGATAAACCTTGGAAGATTTAGATATCAAGTCAGTCCCATAGGGTTTTGATTGCATTTCCTGCAGTAACCTGAATATAGCATGTCCTGTTTGGCACTGTTTGATCTCAAATTCGGCTGGAAATGTTCCATCATTTTGTTTGTAATGAAATTCATACATATGTCATATATAACAATTGTAAACATTCAAGCTCATAACATACAATTAAACCTCTCAAAAGTCATTTGGAAAAATTCCATTGCTGGTAAAAATTATTTTATAAACAAAATCTATTTTTATAGAAAAGTTTGATCTGTTTCTAACCAAATAAAAACATGATTGTGTGACCATATGACACATTGTGCTGTTCACACTATCACATTTCCATGTTCACACTATCCCATTTCCATGTTCACACTATCACATTTCCATGTTCACACTATCACATTTCCATGTTCATTGAACCATTATTTGGCATAATGTTTAAAAAATTCACATCATAATGACCATATGGACTGAAGTACTAGAACTACATGGTAAACCAAACTTTGAATTTTGTATGGGACAGACTGAAATGCCTATAAACATATGTCCGGCCTACCATCTGAGCAGATGAGTCTTCGCTCTTTCTTCTAAATACAATGAGCTAACAGGAAAAGATATACATGATATAAGATATATTGCCCAATTGGCCAAACAGGCGAGTTCCCTCCTAAATTAACTTGCCTTTTAAATAATGTACATGAATAATATTTACTGACTAAGTTAAAATTAGGTTCAGTTTGTTCTTGACCAGCAGGCAGCCTCTTATTCATACCCCTTTGTTCAATGAAGAAGCAATAAATACCAATTATCAAGTCTTTGGTTTGACCTGTGCAAAGATTGAAACCTCTTTGGTGAGGTCAGCACTCTACCATGAGACCACAGACATGGTCAACCATAGATTTTAAATCAATAACAAATCACAACAAGAATGTGTCCATAGTAAACAGATGCCCCACTCCCACTATCATTTTCTATGTTCAGTGGACCGTGAAATTGGGGTCAAAACCCTAATTTGGCATTAAAATTAGAACAATCATATCATAGGGAACATGTGTACTAAGTTTCAAGTTGATTGGACTTCAACTTCATCAAAAACTACCTTGACCAAAAATTTTAACCTGAAGCAGGACAGACAGACAGACACAGAGACCGAAAAACATAATGCCCCTCTACTATCGTAGGTGGGGCATAAAAATGTAGAAACAAAACATAACAAGTAAAAACAACACAAAATTCCTACATTTGCAACAGGTACTGCTACATTTGGTCAGTATCATTCAATTTAATGATTCCTCAATTATTATTTCCTGTATGTACTGTTCTGGATTCAATGTACCTTTAAGTTTGTTTTTAATCACCTACCCATTTGAATTCTGATTGTAGTAGCATCTCACACTGGTTTCTGTAGGAACCAGTAACATGGCTGCTGTATTCTTTGTAATAATCAATCTTAGGTAATGTCTGTAAGTAAAATCACTAGCTTTTAATGTTTAAACAATATATTTTCACTGTGCATATTTAAGATTTTTACTAATAAGCTGTTTTCAATTGAGAAAAAGTAACAAGTTAGACAATGGGACTTTTTAAGGGACATTGTGGATTTTTAAAATCAAAATTTTGCTACACGAGACTGATGTTTAATTTCGAGAGCATTGTGACATTTCCAGAACTTATCTCTGTTACATGAGGCTGAGATTTATTTTTTTTAGGAAAATGTAGATTTTCTAGAACCTATCTTTGTGATCAGAGGATGAGATTTATGTTTAAAATTGTACTTGTGGATTTTCCAGAACCTTCTTTTGTAACTGTAGGTTGAGGTTTATTCTCAAAATTTGTAGGACATTGTTTATTTTCTAGAACTTACCTTTGGTACCCGAGGTTGAGGTTTTTTTTTTCAGGTAGCACTCCACAGTTAGAAAATAAAAATAAAAATTGAACACCAAAAAATTAAATCATCTTCTATTCCTTGCTTTCTAATACATTAAGCCAACTGTTTGTGTCATACATGTGCATATGATTCACTTTTTGTGTATCCATGGCAACTACCATAAAATATTGCAAAAAGGGGGATGAAAATGTCAATATTCCCCAAACTTTGGTTCAAACTAGAATTTCAATCCTTTGAATGATACAGTTTCGGAATCTATTGACATTAATCTACCAAATGAGCACATGAAAATTAGGTGCCTTTTGCCTCATTTTTCGTAAAATTTAATCACAAACTTTGTGCGACAAATAAACATTACAATAATTTCCAGACCAATGTCTGGTATGGATACGAAAATTACGGACTGTGAAACAGAAAACAGCCTATAATACATACATTACACAATCTTGATGTTCCTATAAACCAACTATGAAGGCTATATTAATTTTCAGCCATCCCAAAAAGAATTCTATTGCACACTAGCTTTCATATTTGAAAAATCCACAGGGGCCAAAATGAGAAACTACACACCTAACTGTGGAGTGCTACCTCAGACTTTTAAGGAAATTGTAGATTTTCCAGAACTCATGTTGAGATTGAGGTTAATTTTCAGACTTTTTAGGACATTGTTGTTTTTCTAGAACTTACCTGAGGTTGAGGTTTATTTTCAGACTTTTTAGGAAATTGTTGTCTTTCTAGAACTTACCTGAGGTTGAGGTTTATTTTCAGACTTTTTAGAACATTGAAGATTTTCTAGAACTTACATTCTTTACCAGAGGTTGTGGTTTGTTTTCAGACTTTTTAGAACATTGGAGATTTTCTAGAACTTACCTTTGGTACTTGAGGTTGAGGCTTATTTTCAGACTTTTTAGGATATTGTGAATTTTCCAGTATTAACATACAGGCATTGTTGATAATCATCTGCCAGTTATGATCTTGTAATCTGTCATACAACTGGTCAACATAAGTTGGGTCAATATCTGGAAACATGTTGGTCTACAAAAATATTCTGTTTTATAATCTGGACTAAAATGTCAAAGTCATAATGTATATAATGTTTGTTGGTGTTAAGGTGACTTTAAGCAACCTTTTCCCATATCATGGCAGTCAGTTTTTATCAGTTGAGGAAATTGGAGTAGCTGGAGAGAATAGGAAAACTGACAATCCTCGTTAATTAAAATAGAAGTGGAACACACCATGCAAAGGAAAAGTGGGGTAGGGGTTCATTCTCAATTCTATTGTAATCACTGTACGTGAACTTCAAGACCAGTGGGCAACTGATACTCATTTTTTGCTATTTGTATTGTTGAAACGCTGTGTCAATGTATATATGAGTCATATATACATTGACATATATACCATGTATACCCCACGTCTCCTTTCAATTCATATTCATTTCCTCATTAGTTGTTAAAGTATGAAATAATTAAGCAAATGGATTATTCTCAGTGGTCAATGTGACCAAGAAACGTACTTGATTTATTGTTATCTACCTAGGTCCAGTGGCAAATATTTCAAGAACATTTAGGACAACATAGAAATGTCATATCTCATAAATAATGCAATGAACTAGTTATTCTTTTTAAAAATTCACACTTTATCTTGGAATCTTGTTATTTAACATGTTTAGGGTGTTTGTCTATATGTCTTTTTGATCGCCTTATTTTTCAATTGATATCTTATAGTGTCTTTGTTGTAATGTTACGCTACTGTTTCAGGTTAGGGTGAAGGTTGGCGCCTGTTAAAACCTTCAAACAGTTGCATTTGTTTGCACCTGTCCTAAGTCAGGAGCCTGTTGTTCAGTGGTTGTCGTTTGTTGATGTGGGTCATAAGTGTTTCTAGTATTTTATACAGATAATTAGCTATACTAACAATGTAAATTATAGGTGCAAAAAAAATCACTATCTGCTTGACAGCATATCTATCAAATTACATATCTGTTAAATGCATTACAAGTTAAGACATCACTTACTAAGTATACTTAGGCTTTTCCATTAAAACATTCACTGGACCCAGGGAAGGCACTTTGAAAACTCATCAATGGATGGGTGTCAAGTACAATGAAAATGTAAGTGAAATTCTGACTTTGTCTCTATAGGTGGTTACACCATTTTAAAAGTGCCTTCTCTGGCTTCTATATATGTATGTTTAAATTTAACTGCTCTAGTTCTGTTTTGAGAATAGATATATCGTTTTAACTTTGGTAAATATATTTTTTCTTTTATTATTTGATATGCATGTGCCTGACACCATGTACACATGTTCAAACTAGATACAATGCAGATGTTTATCAAATGCTGCTCTTATTTTTTCTTACCATTTCCTGCCTTAACTTCTGTTTTGCTTCTTTCCTCTTCATTTCAGGTGTGGGTTCTTCGTCAGGAATAACAACTGGAGGACTGAAATAATTGTTTCCATGTGAATAAAAGGAATTAAGGTCACATGTTTAATTTTGTTAACAATGTCAGTATAGACTCAATCTGATGTATAATCTGAAACCAGAGTCCAATTAATGCTAACATGCCAGAAAAAGGTCACAGTTAGTGTTCAATCATCAAATTCTTACTAGAAGTTTGCACAGTTTAATAACACAATTTGCAACATACAATAAGTTCCAGGTATTTATAAAATGAGTTGAAGTATAATTGGTGGGTCATTTGTATAGCCAGAGACATAGCATGTTTTCTTTATCAATTGCAAAGACAAACATGACTTCAGAATCATCTTACTAAAAAGTAAAATCACAAAATTTCCAATTAATTGCAATTTATGGTTTCTGAATGCAGTCTACATAAATTATAAATTGACAGACATCAATACATATTTGGAAGAGATTACGCTTTACCATTGTTTTGTGTAGTGCTTTATTAGCTTTTTTTTAAGCAACCAACACATTCATGTACAACACATCAAAAACATTTAATCGGAACAATAATCGAAAAGATTGAAGACTTAACAATTGGCATTTACAGATTAAAGCAATTTCAAAATAGAACTTTTAATGACTTTCATTCAAGACATTTGATTTGAGATCCATCTTTATTTCTTGAACCTGGTGACCTATTTACAGAAATCTCTGCTTTGTACATTGTAATTCTATTTCAATATTCATTATTACTTACTTTTGATTTTGGACAATGGCAGGATCATGAAATTCATCTCTGTTAACAGTAACAGATTTATTGGTCGGTTTGTTGTTGGATGGAACGGAGTTATGGTCGGCAAGTACTGGCACAATAAACTGATGTCCATTATTAGTTTGCCCTGGAACCAAGTTGGGTTGCCTTATGTTGTTCACTGAAGGAACTTGATGAGGCCTATTTGGCACAGTATTTGGTCCTGATGTAGCAACTGAAGGTCTATTTTGACTTACTGAAGCTGATGCATTAGCAGGTCTAATCAGAAAACTTCCATCTGGAACTTGACTAGGATCAGGTCTGTTGGGATTTGCTGTTGATGGATTTTGACCGACTGCAGGCCTGATTGGAATGTCAATTGTTGGAACCTGACCAGCTACAGGTCTTGTTGGATTGGTCATGTTAGGAAATTGACCTCCTGCTCGTCTCTTTAGGTTAGCTGTTGTTTGACCAGGTATATTCTGAGTTGTTGACGTCACTGTAGCTTCATTGGGTACTTGTTGTTTTAGTGCAATACCTGGTTTTGATGTGTGATGCTCATATCCAGCAGTTTGCGGTCCAGTAATGGTACTTGATGGCCTTTGAACCCCCATGAGCAGTGGATTAAATGGAGGTCTGTTCATGTTTGTCATTTGGTGTACAGCTGATTGAGGCCTCTGTACACCAGCTGTTGGATTAAACATTGGATTAAGTTGAGGTCTATTTATGTTTGTCATTTGGTGTACACTTGATTGAGGCCTCTGTACACCTGCTGTTGGATTGAACAATGGATTAAATGGAGGTCTGTTCATGTTTGTCATTTCGTGTACACTTGATTGAGGCCTCTGTACACCTGCTGTTGGATTGAACAATGGATTAAATGGAGGTCTGTTCATGTTTGTCATTTCGTGTACACTTGATTGAGGCCTCTGTTCACCTGCTGTTGGATTGAACAATGGATTAAATGGAGGTCTGTTCATGTTTGTCATTTGGTGTACACTAGTTTGAGGCCTATGTACACCAGCGGTTGGATTATACAATGCATTAAACAAAGGATTGGGCAGTAGCCCTTTATTTGACCGACTTACGACTGTATGTGATACGTTGGTTGAAACATTACTACTTAACTGTGGTCTGTTCATACTAATGTTTGATGAATCAGCTGTTATAGTAGACTGATTTCCTATTCTCATGTTCAGAGGGTTTGAAGGATCAGGATAAGATACTGCTAACTTTTGATTGGGCATGGGTATTGGTACATTTGCAGATGTCATTAGTAATGGCAGATTTCCTAATGGTAGTTGTTGAATCATTTGACCAGCACGCTGACCAGGAAGTAATATGTCTTGTCCTATTGTCTCGACCTGGTAAGATGGGCCAGCTTGTGGAATGTTTGTTGAAGGCTTCTGACTTACAGACTGAGATTTCACTTGTTGTTTTTGTGTGATGTTATTATTTCCTGCATAAGATTTCACATGGTGATTTTGTGTCGTGTTATTCCTGTCTGTAGTCTGAGCACTTACATTAACTGTTATATTGACGTTCATATCAGATGCATGACTTACATTTACAGTGGCTGTCACACCTCTTTTTGGACTTACCGAAGGATTGGTAAGGATGCTGTTCTTAGTTCCTGTCACACTGGACGGAGTGGTAGTTAGTATATTTGGTACTGTATTAGACCGTACTAGTAAGTCATTACGACCTTGTATTATAGTTTTATCACTTGCTACGACAGAACTAGGAAACGATGACTTGTTTGCTTTGTCCCTCCAGTTAGAGAAGTCTGGACTACTCATAACCTTTTCTAGTTTACCATTGAATTGAGAAGGTTTTAGAGGTGAGTTTTTGATTGGACTGTTTAGCATTGGCAAGTCGTCTTCACTGTCAGATTGGTCAAATATTTGATGTATTAAATCGCTAGAATTAGAATCTGAACTAAACTCTATTTCTCTGTACATATCATCACTTGTTGATTTAAAACTGTCTACCTTTGTCTCTAAAGTCAATGTACTTTTCTCAGCACTGCTCACATCTTTCACACCAGTACAAGATGCTTTGAATTTGCCATCTTTTAAAATGGGTTTGTCTTTCTTTACATGCTTTCTCCCAGGTTTTTCTGATACAATGAGACAATCTTTTGATGGAGTGTGTCCAGTTATTTGGACATCATTGTCATTGTTATGACCTGTTATAGTTGCATCAGATAGACTAATATTTGATGGACTTATTATGTTACTTTTGGTTGGTCTGATATCATTCATGGTCTTGTCTTCTTTAGAAGTATCTCTCTCACTGTCAGTAGAATCTGTAATATAAACAACAAAGTATGTCGAGTACTCTCAAATTGTACTTTCTTGTTTATTTGAACTGTTGATACTAATTGTAATGCTTTTTTGTTATTTAATGTTATTCAGAGTTATATCTGGTCTATATACCAGCTTTGATAAGTGTTTGGTATTACTATAAATTTTCACTTCTTCGTTCTATGAACATCAAAATTATTTATTTTGTAAACCTAACAACAAAATTATTTTCATTTACCTGTGTTTAAAGTAATTGGAAATGGCTGATATTTTTGTTCAAGCATATTGTTTTTCTTAAATTGTTTAACATTTCACAGCCGTATAACATGTTACTTTTATTGTATTCTCCCCTTAGTTTATTTATTTTGTATTTGCATTGTATCATAGATCAAATTTATTTGTTCAGTGTATGTTCACTGGTGTTAATATGTCTTTTGATTGATTGAGTTAAGCCATTTCAATTGATATTTTATAGTGTGTCTTTCTATGTTGTGATGTTACACTATTGTTTCAGATAAGGGTGAAGGTTTGGTACGATTAAAACATTTAAACCCGCTGCAATTGTTTGCACATGTCCTAAGTCAGGAATCTGACGTTCAGTAGTTGTCGTTTGTTGATGTGGTTCATAAGTGTTTCTCGTTTCTCGTTTTTTATATAGATAAGACCGTTGGTTTTCCCGTTTGAATGGTTTTACACTAGTAATTTTTGGGGCCCTTTATAGCTTGCTGTTTGGTGTGAGCCAAGGCTCCGTGTTGAAGACTGTACTTTGACCTATAATGGTTTACTTTTATAAATTTTGACTTGGATGAAGAGTTGTCTCATTGGCACTCATACCATATCTTCTTATATCTATATACAAAGAAAAGAGTATCTTCTATAACTTAATATAACAGTCAAGTGTATAATGTTTAACTTAAATAAGTTATTAGAGAAAAATAATATACATTTGTTATTGTGGGTTAAAAAATCAAAAAACTGTGATAACATATGTATGTTACACGTTTCAAAGGGGCAATATACATCCTTTATTTTGTCAAATTGTATACAAGCTCTATTGATATAATTATTGTCTTTGTATATATACTAAACTTTAGAAAGATATAACAGTTCATAGTTTGCCAATCATGCATAGTAAACCTATGTTATTACAGAAAATATATGCCTGTAATAACTAAAGGGTGTTATAACAGCTTCGATTCTCTACATCTCTTTAAAGCCTTTGCTCAGACACATATCACAATGTATTTTAATTTATTGTAAGAAATAATGATCAGAGCATGTAATGAGGTTCTGCACAAGATTCCAAGTAATTCCCAAGTGTCTCATATGATAAGTTACATGCCTGTAATAACTAAGCCTTCTTATTACAGCCAAGTTTATCACTTTAAAGCCTTGTCTCATTGATTTACCATGGTTGATCAAAAATGTATTAATTGAATTGGAAGATTCGTTTTCAAGGTTATGTCATGTATGTATTAAGTTACTGCACAAAGTACAAGAATTCCCAAGTGGCCACTGAAAATAAAAATATTTATGATATATTTAACTGATAACAAACATATGTTACTACAGATTAAGAAATAAATGGGGAATGTGTCCATGGGACACAGATGCATGGACACAGATGATGCCCCGCTTGCATGTGACGTTATAAAGGGAAATAACTCAAGAACTGTGAAAGTGACGCTACCCAAATTTGTACTTGATCTGAGTTTTGTGGTAGTAAGCATTGTTTATAAGTTTCATAACATTTGGTTGAGGCAAACTTAAGTTAGAGAACGGAAACGAAAAATTCAGCAATTTTTCCATTTATAAATGGCATAACTCTAGAATGGTAAAAGTGACGCCACCATAATTCAAACTTGATTTGTGTTTTGTGGTAATAAGCATTGTGTTTAAGTTTCATAACATTTGGTTGAGGCAAACTAAAGTTAGAGAAAGGAAACGAAAAATTCAGCAATTTTTCCATTTGTAAAGGGGCATAACTCTAGAACGGTAAAAATGACGCCACTGAAATTCAAACTTGATCTGTGTTTTGTGGTAATAAGCATTGTGTATGAATTTCATAACATTTGGTTGAGGAAAACTTAAGTTAGAGAATGGAAACCAATTTTGGGACGTACGTACATATGTACGTACAGACGGACAAGGGTAAAACTTAATGCCCCCTCAGCTACGGCGGGGGCATAAAAAAAAGTAGACAACTCATGAAAGTATCCGTAATAATAACTGTATGTTATTTTTCTCCAATAATTTATCTAAGTTACACCCTTGACTGTATAAGGCCCAAATATTGACCCTTTTTCTAGCTCAATTTTCAAATTACGATTTAATGGCCGTTATCACAATGTATCATAGCTTTATTTTTCGACTAAGCATGGAATAGGTTTTTTGGTTTGAAAATTTGCATATCAGCATACTTTATGTGATGTCATAATTAGCACTTATTTTTCTTTTTTAACAAATTCAATGAAAGAGTATAAAAATAAGAAGATGTGATATGCACATTAAATTATGACCTCAGTTAGGTTTTTTTGGACAGGAAACACATAGCCCACAAAAAAGATTTTTAACATTCGTTTTTTTTTTTGTAAATTAAATGAAATATATGTGACTTGAATTTTGAGTCTGTTGAACCCTGTGCTCTATGTTTCCTCCGGCTAAATGTGGTGGAAATCTAGAAGAAAAACTCAACAATAATCATCTCATATAAAAAGATGATTGCCAATGAGACAACTCTTCACAAGAGACCAAATGACACAGAAATTAACAACTATAGGTCACCGCACGGCCTTCAACAATGAGCAAAGTCCATACTGCATAGTCAGCTATAAAAGGCCCTGAAATGACAAATGTAAAACAATTCAAACGAGAAAACTAATGGCCTAATTTATGTACAAAACAATGAACGAAAAACAAATCTGTTACACAGTAACAAACGACAACCACTGAATTACATACAGGCTCCTGACTTGGGAAAGGCACATACAGAATGTGGCGGGGTTAAAGTTGTTTGAAGTCGCCAACCCTCCCTTAACTTGGGACAGTGGTGTAACAGTACAACATAAGAACAAACTATAATAAACTGCTTCACATAGCGCAGCTGGATACGACCGCAGAGGTCCAACCCTTTGGGGCAAAATGGACACAATATTCAAGATTGATACAGGTCTGAATTTGGATTGTAATTAAATATTTGACACATTATAGGTTTCTGACACAGAATAAATGTAGTCAAAGAACTTGAAATTGGTTATATGATTTGAATTTATATTCAGTTAAAGATTTCTTGCTGTTGTGCAATTCACTGTGCTGTTGCGCAATACTTAGTAAATCTGTTATACAAAGAATTAGCAAAATAAATTGTGACCCCGATTTTTCTTTGGAAAATTTATCATTTCTTAAATCTTGATGGAAAAAAATTTTTTGCGTCAGATAAAAATCAGTTGAAATAGGCTTCACCGTTGTCTGTATGGAGGAGTTTAGTCCATTGAGACTTTCCATCAGACTCTACATGTATTGACCAAATGGTTGCCTGTATGGAGGAAGATACATGTATTGTAAATTGGGAAATTTTGGCGTCAGGATATTTTGGCGGTTTTCTCACGAAGGGCATGTGTTTTATTTTGGTGTGTGTCCAATTGATATGTCTAATTTTGTTTAACAGTAGTGAGCAAGCTCATTCATATTTACTTTTATTTACCCATTTATTGAACATATATCAGTGAATTTCTCAAACTAGAAATACATGTACGACAAAGTTAACCTAATAAAGGAATCGGATACGGATGCAATTGCAAAAGATTCTGTATATTGTGGATCAAAGCTGAAAGAAAATATGAACTAAAATCTTTAACATTAAAATCACTTTTTAAATAGATTATTTTTTACAAACATCATATGAAATAAATTTTAATCATCTCTATTGCAGAACATGTTAATCTACTGATGATCAAGGATTTAAATTTTAAACCTTATGCCTCTGGCAGTACATGTTAATTAATTGGAGATAAAGGATTACAGGCAGTTTTGAAATTCTAATTACCAATAACGATGTCTAATAAGCAATAGCCTGGCATATTTATGACGTGTGAATAAACATTCATGTTGTGTTTTCTTAACAATTTCAGAAAATTGATAATTAAGTAAAAATCGTAAAGTGTTGTTGTCAAATTATATCAAGTATTTACTTGCAGATTTGTCTATGTATAGAATTGTAGAAAATATAAGGAAGATATGATAACAAAAAATATTTTCCCCATAATTAATATAAGGATATTGTCATACCGGTACCCAATTTTGTCGTTTTAATTTTTAGTGTTTGCTTTATTTTCGTGTGTTTAATTTTGGCACTTTCATTGGAGGCACCAAATAAACCAAAATAAAACTACAACCAAAATAACCCAAATTACGGTAGTCCTTTGAGACTTACCATCAGAATCTATAGAGGTTGGCTGTCTGTAAGGAGAAGCAACCAATGTCTTTTCAGTGAATGTCCTCAATTCTAACAAGTCATCAATACATCTCTGAAGGAGTGTCTCTGATGTCAGTGGTTCTCCATGGTTACTAGGATGTTGCACACTTGCTCTTAATATTTCCTGTGTCAAGTTTGGGAAGATTGGAACTAACATTTCCAAGACGGATTTTTCAATATCAGCCATCCTAAAAGAAGAAAAGCATTACATGTACATGTATTTTGATAGAAATTTTTTTTTTTTTTGATGATAAAGCCATTGAACAGACAAAAAAAATCAAGGGAAAAATAGACTTTTCAAATTTGATACTCATCATTTTTGAACACACGTTAGTTATCATGAAAAAAAAAAAAAACAAATAGCGTTTGACTAATTGCTAATTCAAGTAAAACCACTCACAAGTATTAATTTTTATCCAGTTTAACACTTGTAATATCTTAAATAAATTAAAATTGTTTACGGGGCTTACGCTAGCAGGCGACTGGGGTGACAAAGTCGCTTTCCCTTCCATCACTTCGCTTTGCCCGACCGTCAAAAGCGAAATCTAGTCGCCCTGTTGTTCACGATACTCGCTTTCAGTCGCTTTCGTCATCGGCAATATTCAACATTTACCAAGTCGATGAAACAGCAATTTTTCATTTGAAAGTAAAGAAATTCAAAGACGATTTATTTTCTTTAGAAAAGAGGTTAACGCATTGATTTTAAAGTTGGTTGCATGTTATTTTCATAAAGACAATTTTTTTATTTCTTCCGGTACTTGTTACTCGAGAGCGTACAGCAAATCATTCTAACTTTCGGCAAAATAAGCTTGTTACTTCATTAGAACGTGATGAAATTTGCCTTAAGTAAATTGGGTTATCCTTATATTGCATTAAAAAACGTCATATATTCCCTTCCAAATAGCGTGTCAAACATCGTTTATTTTTGTAAATTTCCTTGTCCGCCATTTAAATTTTTGGGCATATTATTGTTCAACTACTGATCGGAGTCGGGATTTCATCGGAAACGGACCAGCTATGACCGAAATCCGGATTCTTGCGATAATGACTACGGACGCATGAATGGCACAGCTGACAGAAGAAAATTGATCCCAAAAGGAAAAATTATGCATTCCACAAGCATTAACATACTTTTGGTTAGATCTTCTTGATTAATGTATATATTTCCATGTATATGCATTGTTTCAATTTATAAATTAAAGTTGCTAAACTCTGGGACTATTACACTAATATAATTATATTATGTCCAAGCTTAATATAATTAACTGTGTTAAATAAAACTGTTAAATTTAAATATCTTTTAATGAGAAATACTTAATTTCATAAACATGATAACAGATTTTTAATTGAATTTTAATTGATATAACTACTTTCTTTGCCTTTTTGATATAAAAAAAAATCTTTTTTATTATTGCCAGATATTTAATTGTTTTTTTCTGACAAGAGGACTAATATGATTGTGCAACTAGATATGATAAAATTAAACAACATTGAATTTGAACTGTTACCCAGGTACAAATTGAACAATATAAAAAAAAAAAAAAGATACATATGGCCTTTTGTATTATAGTAAAAACCAAACATTGTCATGATTGTAGCGCCGCGAGCGAACGAGCACTTCTCTTTCAAATCTCACCACTTCTCCCTCTCAGTTTCAAAAAGAGAAGTCACTTCTTCCTATGATTCTGAAGTAGTGTGAGCCCTGGTTTAGTGAATTTCTGTCTTTTTGTACTGTTTACATGGTTTAAGATGATAATGAAAGAAAACTTCTATAATATACAGAACATTAAAGTAAAGGACAACATAATATCTGCAGGTTTAGAACTTAATTTAAGAAACTGTGAACATTGCTATAATACTTTAATTACTATTCTTTTTGTACTATATGAATTTGTGTTTTTGTTATCTATTATATACTATTATGTTTTTCCTGAACTGATTTTAATTGTATTTTATTGAGTGTACCTCAATCATTTTAATCCACTAAAGAAGATTTAAAGGGGAAGATATGAGATTTAAAAAAAAAATACTTCATACATGTACCATGTGTGTCCTAAGAAAAGAACGATACAACAGATGCAGTTAAGTCAGCCTCATATCTTGGCTTCCATCTTGAAATTGACAACAATGGTCATGATGGTCAGTTGAAAACAAATCTTTATGACAAAAGAGATGATTTTAGCTTCCCAATTGTGAACTTTCCATTTCTATGTTATGTAGCACCATTCCCGAAGTGCCTGCATATGGAGTATATATCTCCAAGTTCAGATGAGATTCCAGAGCTTGCATTTCCTATCATGATTTCCTTAATAGATGGTTGCTGCTCACAAAGAAGCTATTGAACCAAAAGTTCCAAGTTGAAATCATTCCTTCGAAAAATTTTAGACACCATCACAAGTTGGTTGACTATTATGGAATATATGTTTCACAGATGAAGATGGATATGTTCAAATTGTAATAACCACAATCCCATCCTATTTTCCTCAAAGCTAACCTACCTAATTGGACTTATCACTGGGTTTGTACTTGCATGAGATACATGACCAGTGCCACATGTGGAGCAGGATCTGATTACCCTTCCTGAGTACCAGAGATCATCCCCGGTTTTTTGTTGGGTTCTTATTGCTTAGTCTTTAGTTTTCTATGTAGTGTTTTGTATCATTGTGTATATTGTTGTTTGTGTTTTGGTCTTTTTTTTCTTTTTTTTTGCCATGGCGTTGTCACATTATTTTCGACTTATGAGTTTGAATATATATTTCAGTTAATACCAAAAAAAAAGTTTACTTGCTTTGTTTTTCAATATTTGAAATGTCATAAGGCCAAAAAAAATATATGTCTGTTTAAGGTTACATACTTTAGAAAAAATAGGGTAGGTAGGTCGGTATTTCCATTTTATTTTTTGTGACATGATTTTGAGTCATGCTGTTTCGTCTTGTCGTGGTCTGAGTTGATCATGGGCCGAGTTTACCCGTATTTTTAATGATTGGATTATTTCCGTTTGTAATTGGTTGGAAAAAATGACTGAAGTGTGTATTTCATCACACGAGTTGCGAATTTCCTTAAGACAGCTGTCATATTCACGATTGTGAACATTGGGATGTATCAGGCAATTGATTTATATTATTTGCAACACTAACTTCGCTTTTGACACGAGTTCAGTTTATTTTTCACTTTACGACGAAATAAAATGACTTAGGGTTGGCGCTCAAAAGTAGGGTCGGTCGGGTAACCGTACACAGACATACATGTATATTTTTTTTTGGCCTAAATCAGGCGGTATCGCGTTTTGTTATATTAAGTCTTCTATAGCTGACTATACAGTACAGGATTTACTCATTGTGGAAGGTATATAGTCTGTGACCCATAGTTCCTTATATCCTGATCTTGATACTAGTCATTTGGACTTTGGTTGATAGCTGTCTCATTTAGTCATTGGCAATCATACACAGGTGCGTAGCTACATTTATGTCAAAACACCCAGGGTACACATGAATTTTGGAGAAGAAAACAATTTTATTTAAATAAATGAAAAGAATTTGATAAAAACACATGAGCCTTGTAGTTATTTCTCCAATTACTAAAGATAAAAGTTACTAAATTTACATTTTAATCAGATGGTATCATATTAAATATTTGTTAATTTTCTTCGAAGTCTGAATCTACTGTGAATTTTACTCAGTTTTCGATTGTTTAAAGGAATTCATTACATGTATCTGCTGATATACAATGTGTGGTTTGCATTTTTATATTACATGAAAATAAATTATTTCATGTGTCCATTAACTAAATTTGTGCATAAAATGGGGAGAAAATTAGATGTAGTCAACATAATAAATAGAACGACAACATTGAAATGGAGACTTACTTTTTAACTGTAGTGTATCTCTAAAGTTTTGAATTTTTTGTCGATAGATTGTTTTACCCTCGGGGGGCTACTTCAATACTTAATTGATAGGGGTGCCGCTGGGGTTCTGTTACCCCACCCTTTTCATATAATTTAGATTTTAAAAATGTATACCTTTTCATATATTGCGTAGGTAATAATGTAACCTTTTCCTATATTGTTTGGGTTTCATGTGGTGTGTTATGTAAGAGTGGAATACCAAAGCGCCAAAAGAGAAAAATTGGTTGATAAAAACAGCCGGGAACACCAAGAAAGATGACAGATGAAGAAGTTATGGGAACTTTATTGACCTAATCATATATGTCTGATAGTTTTCGTGACCTATTCACATATTTTCAAGCTTGAAAAGGTGACCTATTCCAGCGGCACGTCCTATCACCTTGTATATAGGAAGTGCCCCCGGAGGTTTTACCCCACATTTCCTTTTAACATTTTACAGTAACTGGTTTGGACATTTTTCTTTAAAACCATGAAAATGAGATTCCAAATCAACAATTCGTTGTAATTGGCTTTGAACTAGCTTTCAGTAACTGCGAGTACTCTTATTTTGTTGCGTTTATAGTTTTATCGTTTTTTTGTGCCTCATACAGATTGATCTTTTGATTTAATCCTGGTTTTTACAGTTTGTTCTTATGTTGTGCTGTTATACCACTGTTCCGGGGTATGGGGAGGGTTGATCGCTCACATTTTTAACTCCCGTCACATTCTTTATGTACCTGTCGAACAGTGGTTGGCAAAGTCCGTCAAATTTGGTTTTCCTTTTGTTATGATATAAATTAGGCCGTTATTTTTCTTGTTTTAAACATTTTACATTTTTCTTGTCAGGGTCTTTAACAGCGAACTATAAGGTATGGGTTTTTCTCATTGTTGAAGGCTGTACGGTACACGTGGGCTGCCTATTACTGCATACTACAGCTTCATTTTAACTCTGGTGAATAGTTGTCTCACTAGTAATCATACCACATCTCAATTTTATAAGTATGAATAAATTAAACATAAAAAATAAACAAATAAGGCTCTTAATATAAAAATTAGGAGATGTGGTATGATTGCCAATGAAACAACAATCCATCAAAGTTCAAACATGTCAAATCAAGCGGATGTAAATCTTAAGTATGTTTCTTTCTCAATAATGTGGGAAAAATTTGGTTGATTATATAGGGAATCACTGAAGCTTGACTGGAGCAGGCCCCCTCTTAGGCAGTCTGTGGGCGTCCCTTATGAAAATTTCTGGATCTGACACTGAGGAGGTCTCTGTCCTGAACTCACTGGGGCAGTGGGGGCCCTCAAACCCTTCGACAAGGTTCGGGTGTACACTTAAAAATGGCCTAGCTACGCCACTGTTCCAGTTTCCCTGATCCCGTTAAAGGACTCTGCCCTATGCTCTTCATCCTTTGTGGCCTTAAAGCAGACCCTACATAGGAGGGACTTCATCATCAAAGTACAGGGGTGTGACAACGCAGACAACCTTACAAAACTCTTGAGCGACCTGTCATTTTCTTTTTCTGGTTGTGGTATTCGGCTTTAAGCGTAGTATTAAATATTTTAAATTATTTACCTGGACGACATAACCCTTAATTAGATAATAAAGTTACACAGGAATTCTGTTGAAATTCTGCATCATCAACTTCGACTTCAAAATATCATCTCGCGCGCTGCCTCGTTTTAACTACTTGACTTACTCCCCCTTGAAGTACTACTTTCACTTTCGTTTTATATTCGCGCCAAATTACAAAATTCTAAAAGTAGATTCAGATTTCAGATTCTTTATTAAGATAACTAATATTACATTAGTGTTCTCCATTACAAATCATATGATTAAATACAAAACAACATTTCAAAGTTTCAAATGTAATATATATATATATCAGGATTTAAGAACATTTGTTGTTCGACCTGTTAGTCAAATGCGTTTTGTTAAAATATACTTTTTCACTTTTTTGGTCTTTTGGAAAATGTTGTTTGTGCTGTATTTAGACCCCTTTAACAAGAAATTTGTTTTGCATGCACACGCATAAAAATTGCGGTTTTTATCCAACGCAATCATAGGTTTGAACGTTGTTTTCAATTTAGACTTCTGTCTAAACATTAGCCCAACAATGTTAGATCTGTAAATTTGCTTTCGCAAATTTTTTGTTCTTCCCTCGCCGGGATTCGAACTCATGCTACTGAGATATCGTGACACCAAATCGCCTGCACTGTATCCGACGCGCTAGACCACACGACCACCTAGGGTTCACAAAAATAAACGGCTTTCGGTGGCCGGGTGTTACCTTTCCTCGTCTGTTTTAATCTAGCGTCGTAATACAGTACATGATATATAAGGCATGAAGATGGAATTGTTACAGATCAGCTGAAATACCTATTGTAAAGAATCCTACAAATTAATGCAAGATACAGTCACAAAAATAATTATATTTATAAGTAGGTCTGAACCAGTGACAACTCTACAACAGATTTCTCCATCGGATCACCAGCAGTGATGGCGATATATATATATATATATATATATATATATATATATATATATATATATATATATATATATATAAAAATATATAATTGTAACCATATTTTTAAGAATTGTTTCTTATTTCTAACGCATCTCTAATAAATTTGTATAAATAATTACATTCAGTAATATTTTGTGGATTTAAAAGTTTAGAAACTAAAAATAATCATTACACAAATCTTTTAAATCTAAACCATAAGATTGGAAAAAAGTTTGCCTTATATCTTTATATTTATCACAAGATATCAAAAAATGTTCTTCAGTCTCTACTTCAGTGCAAAACTTGCAAGTATGTGTTCTGGAATAATAATATCAATGATATGTCAAATGAAGATAAAGAATTTTATCATTATCATTATCATCTTCTTCTTCCGAATACGGGAGTAGACCTAGGTAGGAGTGTAAAACTTCCCAGAACTTGCGTGCTATGAACATATGGACTTAGGGAACGACCATTTAACTTCAAGGGGTGGGGGGAATATGTTTTTTTTTCCTAAAAAAAAATATTCTAATCCCCAATTTGATGAAAAAAAATATTGTGGTCAAGCAGATGACAAAAAAAAAATATTCTGAATCCAGATTTTCCCCATACATTATAGTGTTAAATTTAAAAAAAAAATAATTTGATTGATAGCGTTGAAAAACTAAAAAAAAATTCTGACTCAGACAAAAAACCATACCCCCCTTTTGAAGTTAAATGGTTGCTCCCTTAATAAATTTACTATAAATGCTATAAACAATACAAATAGATAGTCTATTGAATAGAATATACACATTATGTACAGTGGCTTTGGTGGCTTAATAAGTTGGTGTGGGTCCTTCAAATGTTAGAGTGGATATGCCACTTTTGAAGGATTCCAGGGTTTCAGACATACCTATTGTTTCAGGTAGTGATCATTATCATTGTCATTATCATTTATTATTATCATTATCATAAAAATATTTCAAACATTAAAAGCAAACGGGCATACATGATTTCAAAAGGAATGGATCAACTTGATGAGCTGTTAAGCTCAGTAAAATTAATACCGATAAGAAGTGTTGTTTGCAGTCAAATTTCAATATGTAATAGTCTCTGGTATAACTGAAATGTTCCCTTCTACAGTCGGAGTATATTAATTCCATGATTTTCTCTATATACAAACTGGGAAATAACATATTGATTAGTATAATAGTCCCAGATACAAATGACTTTTAAACCTCCCGTTTTGATAACACCCGCCGCTGTGATCAAGTGATATATCATTGTCCGAATCCTGTTGATATATGGTAAGACAAAGTCACTTATTATTCAAAGAACAACAAAACACTTGAATCATATTTATACATGTCAATGAAATTAACACAAATTTCAAATCAAATTTGCAATATTGTACTTGAAGTTAAGGCTGCGTGGACTAATATATATATACGAGTTAAGTCCCAATTGATTCAAGGGCGGATAATAAAGCTCTAGAAGCTAAGGAGCTGAATTTGTAATGTGCCTAATCTCAAAAGAGCCTTTATTACATGATGTTTTTAAAGACAAGCAGCAGTTATGAGAATGATTGGCATACAGTATTACTACACTTCAAAATTGAATTATTCTCATGTTTGCAAAGAACTTTTTCTAAAACCGCGAAAATTATTCTAATTAAAACAAAATAGGAATTGGACGATGACATTATTTGGTTCAAATTGTGAAATATTTTCAATAAATTGTATAAAAAAGGAGTTTAAAAGGAATTGCGGACATAAATTCGGTAACCCCCTCCCGTCCCTAAATAAAGCAATGGTAATGTCCATGCTTTGGAAAGGGAAATTCCATATATGATGATTCTGAGACAATATCTATATATGGTTAAGATTGTGAGAATGTTTCAATAAATTGTAATACGGGATTTAGGAGGAGTTTAGGATACAAAATGAGTAACCCCTACATAAAGCAATGGCAAAGTATATTCTTTGGAAAGCGAAACACAAAACTTATTCAGACCAAATAACTAAAATAGAAGTTGCACAGTAGCATTAAATGGTAAATTCTGAGAGAGTTTCATTAAATTATGATTAAGGTGTCAAAGGAGAAGCGGATACAAATATATACTATTATGATCTATTACAGTCAGATAGTGTTCAGATATGACGTAGACCATGCATGTTATCCCAAAGTAAACCCCAAAATCATTTAGACGAAGAAATGAAATAGAAGATGCAAAAGTACATCATGTGAGTGAGATTCTGTGAAAGTGTCATTAAATTCTGTCCGGCGGTTCAGGAGCAGTTGCGGACACAAAAGAGGGACTGAATAACGAACGGACGGACGAACTCCTCCATGACTATAAAAAGTTCGCTTTAGAAAGCCGAGTAAATAATTACGATAACACTTCATTTTTTAAATTGAATTTAGATAAGAATAATATTTAAAAAACATTGAAAACGGCATAAGAATAAGCAACAGTGCGCTCGCTAGCTATTGAACGTTGTCGATATTATAAAAAAAAAAACTTTTGGAAAAAGAATGTCCCCCTATGTAAATACAGAGTTGGAAGATGTATTCCATTTTGTAATAATGTGTACACAACTAAATAACTCTAGAATCAAAATGATTAATGCAATTTCTGATATTGTTGGTTGTTTTAATTCAATGAGTAATGAAAACAGATTTTATTTTAGATTTTCTTGTGAAGAAAGTGACATGTTGAAGATAACTGTGACTGGCATAAAATAGATGTTTAATGAAAGAAACAACAATAATATTTGTGCAAGAATTGTCTATTTTACATCTATGTCTTATCTGTACAGATATCAATAAAAGAAATTTCTTTCTTCGCATTATAACTTAATGTATAAATAAATATATAACAGAGATAGGCAGCAATTCCTTATTTATATCTGTTCTAAAATAAGTCTTATGCTAATTATATAAGGAGGAGGCATTTGTTGTCACCCATTAAAAAATGTATTTTTAACAGTCTTGCATGCACCCTGTATTGTTTGTAATGGCACACATGCAAATATTTTTACAGCTGTACCCAAATTGAACTGTTTTTCATCTAATGTAAATCGGCTATTTATAAAATTCAATGAATGACGGAGCTCATTCATTGAATTAGAGATAGTAGGCCAAATATCATTAAAAGTCAAGCCAAAGGCAACTATATAAACCTGCACCAGTGGAAGACTTGGAATAATGTCTCCGACTGTCCTTTTGAGACAATATGATAAATGTATCATTGTATCCGAAATATAAAACTGAGCAATACATTCATGTGAGAAATGTTTTTATAATTCGTCGATGACAATAAATGCAAGCAAGCTAAGCTAATAATATGTGAGAAATGCTTTTTTGTTATTTCGAGTATAAATGAAGGATTTGACTGATCAAATTCATACAATGAACAAATTAAAGAATTCTTATTTCAGAGATCCCAAACATCAACAAATTATATATCCTTGTGTCCCGAAAACCATATTAGTCGTTGGATATTAAGGTCCTTCGCAAAATGCGCAGGTGTCATGAATTTTCTTTTGTGTGTGGACATATTCAAACATTCTCAATCAATCAATCCTGTTGAATCATATATTCGACTTTTTTCCCTTATCATTAATCAGTACAATGTACGATCCATATGAACTTGTAACAGCTTCAATCTCACGGAGACATTTTCTTATATACGGTCTGAACAAAGCTATGAATCGAATTATAAATTTATATCAACAAAAACAAGTGGTAAATGTGCAATCTAAAATGATATGTAATCAATGATGATAGCTGACGAATGTCTTCACCAAGACTGAGTCCATCTTCTGCAGAATCAACATCACCATACCTTTTAAGGAGATTCAGGTAGGGCATGACATTTTTATACATTATGATCAGTTTCAGCCTCTGATTTATTGTGTAACTGTTGGATTTTTAGTAATAACTTATATTCTATAACCTGACGTTTCTGTCAGTCCATTTAGGTGAATGAAAGACAAACATTTTTTTTAATAAAGACAACGCGACTTTTTAGATAAATTTCATTTATAAGTTAATATGGTAAATTAAATTTGCTTTCAAATGAAGAATTACAGATATTACAGATGTGCAATAATGAGAAAACCTCTCAGATAAGACTGTTCCAGGAAAGAACTGAAATAAAATGAAAATTTTTAATCTATTAAAATATAAACATAGTTTTCTCGTTTGAATTGCTTTATATTTGTCATTTCGGGGCCTTTTATAGCTTACTATGCGCTATTGGTTTTGCTCATTGTTGAAGGTCGTACAATGCACCATAATTGATAACTTCTACCTCATGTGGTCTCTTGTGGAGAGTTGTCTCTCGCAATTATACCACATCTTTTTTTTATATAAGTTTGCTACCAAACACTGACGATATAGCTTTAATTTAGTTTCGATCTTATAGTTTGATTACTACATATTTATCTTGTGTTTTTTTTTTTTATGGATAGATGTCTCTGAAGGCAAACTTTTCTTAAGAGATTTAAATTTACAGCTCAAGTTGAGATTTATTCCGGACGGACGGATTTTTCTAAATGTCCTACGATTGGATAGCTTAACTTATAAGGAGATGAGGTATGATTGAAAATGAGACAACTATCTACCAAAGTTAAATGTAAGCAATTATGGGCAACGTACGGCCTTCAACAATGAGAAAAACTCATACCGTATAGTCATGAAAAATATGAAACAATTCAATTGAGAAAACTAACGGCCTAATTTATAACAAAACAATTAACGAAAAACAAATATGACAGATATGAACCATTGACAACCACTGAACTACAGGCTTCTGACTTGGGACAGGCACATAAAAATGTGGCGGGGTTAAACATGTTTGTGAGCGCTCAACCCTCCCCTAACCTGGGACAGTGGTGTAACAGCACAAGTAATGTGATTTTAAGCATATCAACCCTGGTGAAAATTCCAGATGGTTCAGCTAATGTTCTTAACAATTAGAATTCTATGCAATGCTAAACTTATCCATTATTAAAGATAAAAGTGTCTTTCAACTAATGCCCTCTTTCCTATAGGTATTCAATAATTTAGTTTTATCTCATCTCTCTTTGATATATAATACAATTGCATTAAGTATATAAATTAGAGAACCATTCTGTACAGAATGATAAAGGACTAAAACATTAAAACATTATAGCAAATTCGTTTATATATGTGCACTCAAAACAAACGTCACATATTCAATTGAACAATTTGATTTTAATACATTTGTAGACTGAAATTGATTGATTTAGGGACAGAGATATTTCTGAATTACTTTAATGAAATTGAAAACCGTTTTATTTTTCTCTCAATCAGGCAAAGCATGGACAGACTGGATACATGATTCTTTTATTAGTAGTTATTGGCTTTGCTTTCAGTAGCTGCGAGTACTCTCAGAGCAGTACTTTTTGTCTTTAACTAGTCATTTGTTTTAGTATACCTATCTGACAAATAAAGCCGATTTCAACTGATTCTTGCAGTTTGTTTTTATGTTGTGCTGTTACACCACTTTCCTATGTTAGGGGATGTTTGGATGTCCGCAAGTTTTACACCGCCACATTGTGTATGTCAAGAAAAAAAATTGCCTCTTTCCCTGATAAAATTGCCGTAATGGCTTTGAGTGAGATCCCGTTGTTCGTGGGGATGATGTAGATGCTTGGGAAACTAGCTTCTGTATCTGTAGTCGGCTGTTATTGTACTACAAGATACGAACTTGTAACATCAGGTTTCGGTACCAATATATCAGATATTGGGTTTTAGTTAATGGATTGGGAATCTAGATCATAGTTCATTTTGACTGTCCCTCTGGTATCTTTCGTCCCTCTTTTTCATTCACATCCAAGTCGGCAGTCCAAATATAAAATGAAACAGTATTGCAAATCAGTAATTTTACACCAAAAGAAAATACATCTGCTTAAGTTGGAAAATCCGAACGCAATTCATGTGCTCTCGATAGCACAAACGGAGTCCTGAATTATAATTTCACTTTCTTTAAATACTAAATAACGCTGCTAACAACAAAGTTTGTAATGGTCATTTTGTCAACAGAAATTGGATAACGAATATCAAAGAGAATTATTTACAGTGTATTTATTAAACATAAAGATAATTGATCAAATAGAAATATTGAATAACCGTAAGATTTAAGTTCTATCTTGACCATAAGTATTATAATCTAACATGTTTCAAGTGCATGTAAACAGATATTTCGGACATTTTTAAAATATATATTGTTAATTTCGAGATCATTACTATGAAATAATTAAACATGCCTGGTTCATACGAAATGTACACGTTAATAAACGGTGATAGAAATCAACAAACGTACATAGATAGTTTTGAATATAATAATGTATCATATATGCGCCTGTCCCTAGCCAAGAGCCTTTAATTAACAGGTTGTCTTTTGCTGTTGTATAACACATTTGTTTTTTCGTTTTTGTTAACTGCATTGTTTCAGAGCACATAGTCTGATCTTCAAGTTCTTAATATTCTTTTAGATGCCATTTGAGCCTGTTGCATTTTCGAATCATATTTTTGGTTATTTTGACGAAAGTTATAACAGATAAAGAAAAAATTCTTTAGTCTGGGAAAACATGATATTTGTATTACTTGTAAGTGGCTTTCAACTAGCTTTCAGTAATTGCGAGTACTTTTATATCGGTGCTTTGTGTTTATTATTTTATATTTGTTCGTGTATTAGCTTCGTATCGATTTATTGAGTTCAGTCAGTTTCAACTGATTTTTACAGTTTGTTCTGATGTTGTGATTTAACACAATTGTCATAGTTTGGTGAGCACTCACAAAAATGTTTAACCCCGCCACATTCTGTACGTGCCTGTTCCAAAAATGTTTAACCCCGCCACATTCTGTACGTGCCTGTTCCAAAAATGTTTAACCCCGCCACATTCTGTACGTGCCTGTTCCAAAAATGTTTAACCCCGCCACATTCTGTACGTGCCTGTTCCAAAAATGTTTAACCCCGCCACATTCTGTACGTGCCTGTTCCAAAAATGTTTAACCCCGCCACATTCTGTACGTGCCTGTTCCAATTCAGGTGCCTGTAATTCAGTGGTATCGTTGGTTCATGTCTGTCATATTGTGTTTTATAAATTTAGTCGTGAGTTTTCTCGCTTAAATTGTTCCCATTTACATATCGGGACCTTTTATAGCGGACTATACGGTATGAGTTTTTCTCATTGTCGAATGCCGTACGGTACCTATAATTGCTTTCATCTTCGTCCTTTGAACACTGGTGGATAGTTGTCTCGTCTCATTGGCAAATATACCACATCTCCTTATTTTCATTTAAAGTCTAAGGTCAAATGAAATGAGTTTCTTGTATAATGTTATAGAAATGATTAAAACCAATGCATGCACATACTTATACTAAACTATAAGTCCTGTATGCACGTTTTTAACATTTATTACGAATTTAAAACGTATTATCAACAATTCTTATATGACGTCCTTATTTCGCTTTGTAAACAAGGTCCGTTTTCTAATCTGCACAAAATATGTTTGACACATGCGGACAAACTTACTGTTTGCATTCTCTTTATTTTCATTTGTATCCTAATAAAATATATATATTTTAACTGCTTACATAAAATTTTATTATATATTGTTATCAAAACATCATATATTTACTCTGCTATTAGTTTTTTAAACATATCAAATATGAAACTGTAATTTACATAATTCACGAGGAGGAAACAGGAATTGTAGCCAAACATTCCAGAGGAAATCTAGTACGCTTCGACCTATAAAAAAACCATTACATTTATGAAGAATTTGATATTCTAAAGGATTTTCTTTTAATTGTTTTAAAGTAAAACTTGTCCATTTAAGCATATAAAATATATTCAACTTTGATTTTAAATTTGAATTTTCATATGACTTTAAATGGCCGGATCTTGTGTTGTATCTATGGTGTTGTTCATTGACTTTACACTTGATATTTGTGACTTGATCTATGATCTATTTTCTAATGTATCTTTGTTTTCTATGATTCCTTATATAGGTATTTGTCCTGAAATGACATGATATACTCACTTTAGGGTCTTCATATATTATCTTGAACAATATTAAACACATTTGTTTCGAAGTTGAATTAGTCAAGAAAATTTTCAAATTGTATGCACTACTAGTAATTGTTTGTTTGTATTTATATCTGGTACTTGTGGCAAATTTTTAGCTTAGAAGAACATTTGTAACTTAGATCAATCAATAAAAATCGTAAAAATGAATGACAGACGTGCTGTTACCTTTAAAAATAGAGAAACACCTGTCGCGCTTACTGATAGATGACGTTACAAATGAGTAAATTACAAAAAAAAGTAGTTTGACGTTAGTGCATATATTTGTAAGTTGTTTGTTGTGACATCGATGATAAAAGAATTAATCCTTGTCACAATTCTTTTTAAATCAGTTATTGTGACGTTATCAAACATAGTGATGGACCCTTTTCAATGCATATTCTTACATCCTGTGAACAGTTGCTTACGTAATTTCAATATAAATAAAGTGTTTATTGCTTTATCTTGCATTTGTCGTTTGTTGATGTGGTTCATAAGTGTTTCTCGTTTCTCGTTTTTTATATAGATTAGACCGTTGGTTTTCCTGTTTGAATGGTTTTACACTAGTCATTTTTGGGGCCCTTTATAGCTTGCTGTTCGGTGTGAGCAAATGCTCCGTGTTGAAGGCCGTACTTTGACCTATAATGGTTTACTTTTACAAATTGTGACTTGGATGGAGAGTTGTCTCATTGGCACTTATACCACATCTTCTTATATCTATTATCTTGCGTTTTGGTCATTTTCGGACCCGAAAAGGTAAAATAATATATAAATTTGTATTTTCAATCTGAGACTCTAGAAGTCTCGGGTTCGATCAATTCAATAATGATCTAAACTTATTGAAATTACAAGATTAAAATGCTATTTACGCAAGTTTTGAAACGACTTACGTAGTTTCTTTTTCAATTTTAATCAAAAGATGACATTTAATGACAAGAATAAAAACTCCTTCACAATATTACGTAAGTAGATTTTTAGTTTAGTTTTGTAATTACAATTTTTATGATTTATAGATGAACAAGTTCTGATTATTTTTCGGAATCAAATCAATTTTTCAATTTTGTGCATTTTATCCATTTGGATAAGTTGACAATGTAATCTATTTATGAGTGCTTTAATAAACCATATGAATGTTGTAATATCAAATTGCAAAATCAATTTGTTAACCTGCTGAAAGAACAGACAGTTCACGATTTATTGTTTGCCATATGAATTATTGACAAAAATAGGAAATGAACAGTAATTAAAATATGTTTTGTGAAAACCGCGGGTAACTCATGTAAACACATTTATGTGAAGAAATATTGACACATATTAAGTACACTATTATACAGTTATTGACTTTTGATAAGGTGGGTACAAATACACAATTAATCCAAGAATATAATTTTGATTGAGGTCGTATGCCGAGCTTGATATATATGTTTAACACATTTAGTCAAGTAGATTAAATATAACGAGTCCTGCAACAGAGTCGAATACGATTTAATGTAAAGTATGACGGTCTTGATGGGGGTCCTTCATTTCTATATTCCTTAATTTTTTTAGGCCATTTTTCTCTTTTTCTTTATACTTTTTGCCCATTATTCTCTATTCTTTTTAGTTTATTCTTTATTTTTTTTGTCCACTTATCTCTATTCTTTATATTTTTTGCCCATTAATCTCTATTCTGTAAACCTCCATCCACACCTTCTATGACTGTATTTTTTCCTATATTTTCCGAGTGCGTTAATTTTGTTGTTTTCAGACGGGTGCCTTAACAGGAATGTTTGTTAAACGTTTTGCTTTATCCACTCCCCCTGTTGACCGCTTGCCATAGGAAAAGCAAAGAAATGGGCGGAGTTTAAACTAGCGACAATAGTGCTTTAAATTCTACCTCAGAAGTTGCTATTGTACTGTTTTGTGGTGGGCCTGACCCAAATAGGGCTCTAAACCTCAAACTTAAACAAACCATTTCCTAACACATCCCTAACTTGAACAATAAACGTAACTCGAAAAATTATGGTTCCCTAAAGTTAATGAATGCCCGAGGGGAGCGACAAAAATTAACACCTCGGTCTATAAAGGAAGATGCAATGTTGTTATGTTTTTTAAATGCAGGTAGAGAAACTTTTAATGTAAACACACGTTATTCGACTAAATGGAATTCGTCTACTGAAGGGGAAACGGTACTATTTATTCTGCCATAGGCGACAATACTAACATTTTCTAAATTTACCACTTTTCATAATAAAAACCTGGATAAAACAGTTATGTATGGTGTTAGTACTTTATTACTCTGTTTTAAAAATTGAAGCCAAATAGTATCATGACCAACTTCCAACGGAGCTTGTTTATGTTATCCATGCCCATCGTAATTTTACATTAAATTTATGAAATTTTGGAAGTCTTTTCGAATAATTCTCTAGAAAATATTTCAATCGGTTTCAAAATTTGTATTGTAAATATACACACTGCAGTTACTCATAGATAAATAAAAAAAAAGATATTGTACCCTTACATCCAATCACAGCGCTCCTAAGTTGACTTCCTTCACCTGCCTTGGGTACACAAAAGGCCAACCTAATGCTGGGAAAATGTAATAGTACCGTTTTCCCTGAACTATGTATGTGATATTGTCTACAGTGTCTACTGGAACTATGTATGTGATATTGTCTACAGTGTCTACTGGAACTATGCATGTGCTATTGTATACAGTGTTTAGTATTTTTTCTAATCTATTTTTCTTTTGATCTTGTATTCTGGTCATTTAAAAATTGTGTTATGTAGACGGCCACTGGGAGGATACACTGTTTTCTTAACTGTGTTATCTTCTGTAATAAAGAATGTATTGTTATTGTCGTCAACTGGCTTATGTTAAGAATGTCGAATGTGAAATTATTCGCTTTAAGCTCTAAACTGCTGCGAGTGCTAAAAAAATGAGGATTTGTTTCCTTCTTAAAGTAATGCAAAAATACCAGCTCCTAAAGTTAAGGGGGTCTAGATGAGTCTCCATAATTTCATTTTAGGCAATTTTACTGTATTTTTTTTACCATTATTTTGTATTCTTAATATATTAGAACACTTCCTTCTCTCTTCTTTATTTTTTTTTTTTTGCACCAATTTGCTTCTTTTTTTATTTACACCAATATGTCTTGAAATGTAAAATGGATATCATTTTTACCTTTTTCCAAATAAGGTGAAATTGCTAGCGGCCTCCTGGGTGTATCTTTGACTTGGTTTGCTCATTGTTTTGTATTCTGTAAGCCCCATCCAGACCATCAGTTACGATGCAGCGTGGTTTGCTCATTGTTTTTTATTCGGTAAACCCCATCTAGACCATCAGTTACGATGCAGCATATGATATATAAATTAACTCAGTCATAAAGAACATAGACAGATAATATAAAATGTAAAAAGAAATATAGTGCCAAAATTACAACATAAAGATCGATCATTGATTTCTCACAATAATGAACCGTTCTGTCATGTGAATGTATAATAACTAAGTATGGTTCATTAACAAAGAAATCCCAAACAAGGATCGTGTATTTACTGCAGATGAGTTTTTGTGAAACATGCAGTATCACCTTTCTGTTTTTGAAAGAAGTACCAGATATATGTATTTTACTTTACGCAATAGGAAGTCTAACTTTTAATAACAGATAAACAACAGTATGCTTAGTCTGGACTACCAACGTTCTGTAATAAGAAACAAGAATCAAAAGTCATTATAAGGAAGAAATTTCAATTTTCTCCTGACGAGGAACGTTGACATATATTGTCAGCGAAGTAAGATGGAGTTAACGAAGACATATATTAGATTGCTATATTGTCTGTGATTTCAATACCAATAAATGATTTCTGTTCGTGATTTCCATAAACTTTGTATCTGTTTTTTGTCTTTTTCTTTGTTTATGGCTGTCTGGTGTATTGAATGAGGAAAGAAATAAACGACATGAAATTATTTACGAATGTTTTGTATTTGCAAAAGATGTTTAGTAAAAATAACCACTTTATTTCAATGTCTATCTAAAACATGCAATAGCGTATGATATCGTGTTTGCTATTATCTTTACCAAGTGTTATTAACGCTCTGTGCAATCTGCTAGACCGAGATTATATGAACATTTACATATAAGTGTTATCATTTATCACCAACAAGTTTAGATTTTGGCAATTAAACCAGACAAAAGACCAGATAATACAGCCCGCCTCCGGGTGCGGGATTTTCTCGCTGCGTTGAAGACCCATTGGTGGCCTTTGGCTGTTTTCTGCTCTTTGATCTTTGATCGGGTTGTTGTCTCTTTGACACATCCCCCGATTCCATTCTCAATTCTATATTGCCATACAAAAGCAGTGATAAGATATCAATTTGGTCACAGAAAAATAGACGCAATTAAGATTTCATTCAAAATCCATAACTACAAAACATATTCTGAAAGTGTTGATGCATCAGGAAACTTTCAGATAATGACACTTTTCCTGTTTGATCAAAAATACTTGCTCTTTTTAGAACAAGAGAAAAGTTAATATATTTATTTTTTACTTCTATGTAAATCAAATGTAGTCGTCTCATATATTTGGAGCTGACGCCAATTAGATAAGAAAAGGCTACATCTAATACTTGTTTGACTTGTATTGTGTATTAAAAAAATATATACAGTAACAGGAGTACTCTCCCTCTTATACTGTATCTACTAACGATTTCGGCAAAAGTTACATATTTGTAGATCTTGTCTTGGTGATTATATTTGTTATTCAATGTGTCTTTCTATCTTTTATAAGATACTAACAAAACAAAAACAAAAAAGACACAAGAGCAATAACTTCAACAAGGATTCGACTGACAATTTCGACCATGTTGTCTTATTTTAGGTCTTATTTTGCGGATCATTTTTGCTATCTAAAGTGTCTATCTATCTATTACAGTTTTCTATCTAAAGTGTCTATCTATCTATTACAGTTTTCTATCTAAAGTGTCTATCTATCTATTACAGTTTGCTATCTAAAGTGTCTATCTATCTATTACAGTTTGCTATCTAAAGTGTCTAATCTATTACAGTCTATCTATGTCTATTACAGTTTGCTATCTAAAGTGTCTATCTATCTATTACAGTTTTCTATCTAAAGTGTCTATCTATCTATTACAGTTTTCTATCTAAAGTGTCTATCTATCTATTACAGTTTTCTATCTAAAGTGTCTATCTATCTATTACAGTTTTCTATCTATAGTGTCTATCTATCTATTACAGTTTTCAAAACAATAGGCAAAACACTAGATATATATTAAAGACCAATAACTCCAATAAGGAGTCGATAGACGATTTGGCTATTAGACTAATTTGTAAATCTTGTCTTGCTGATCATGTTTGCTATTCAAGTTTGTAAGGCAAAAAAAGCAAAAATTGGGTAAAAATCGTCATTAAAGGGCAATAACTCCAATAAGAAATCGTTTGACAGTTTTGATGTAAATGGACAATAGGTAGATCTTAACATTTTGGAGATTTCTGCCACATCAGATTTTCTCTATTTATAGCAGTTTTCAAGATAATAGACAACAAAATCATTTTACCCAGGGCTATATTCTTTTTTTTAGCCAGGTTTGTAATTTTTGGCACTGAGGCGGACTCATTTTTAAACTAGATACCCCAATTGTGACTGTGGCCAAGTTTGCTTGAATTTGGCTTTTTGTAGTTTCAAAAGAGACGAATTTGGTAAAAGTTAACGGACAACGGAGGCCAAGTGCTGAGGATGAGGAAAGCTTACTAGGCCATATTGGCCAGGAGAGCTAAACATGCCATCAGACGTCAGAGTGATTTCGGACTAGTCCCAGTTATCCCTATTTAACATTTTAAAGATATTGTCTGGGGTTTTCTATTATTGTAGTTGGCAGAATGTTGTCTCAGCTGTAGGACATTAGTCATGAACACGATTAGTTTTTAGTCTCTTAGAACAATAAGCAGTTCACTCAACTTGCACAAACGCTACAGTTAGTTTCTATAGAGAGTTCCGAAGGGTTTTGAGTTTTACCATCTTTTGAGTAAAAGGATGCAAAGTTTTCTACAACGGAAAAAGCATCAGTTGAAAGCCAGTTTTTTGGGTATTTTCTACACATACAGACGATGTAAGAAAAAGAGAAATGTTATCCCTTTACACAGTTTTTACAGTCTTACCTTTTTGTTCCTTCCTTCCCCTAATAACAGAATTGTCAGTAAAATATTTTGAGATGCTAAACTCCTACATTTTCGTAAATTCTGTAGCAAGTTCCTGACCCGCTGTTGTCAACGTTGAGCGCCTTGTAAATAGGAAGAGAGAATTAAATCAGATTTAAACGGTTAAGAGAGGCATAACAAATAAATATTAAACTCAAACTACTCCGGAACTGTAAGTACTGCGTATCTCATATAACAAACACAGTCGGCCATTTTCTTAACTGTTATTAACATTTACAGCTTAAGAATCCTGATTTTTTTGTCAGAATTTACTTGCTAGTCTTTATTTTTGTGTTCTTTGCTTGTCATGGAAATATCCAATTTTCGTATGTTAATTTCATAATTTGATGCCCTACTCGCCTGTTAACTATTTGTGCTAATTTAACGCTTTCCGAGGTTTTGGAATTTTTATTGATAAGAATCTAGGAAGATGTTTTGATGGGTATAGGTGGATGGGGACCGATGACGAGAGGTCGTGTTAGAGGTGGCGATAGCCTGGAGCCAAACAGATAAAAGTGACCGGAGACGATAATAGAGTTGTCTCCTGTCTTTTTATCTGTTTGGCTCCAAGCTATCGCCACCTCGTACACAACCTCTCGTCATCTGTTTGGCTCCAAGCTATCGCCACCTCGTACACAACCTCCCGTCATCTGTTTGGCTCCAAGCTATCGCCACCTCGTACACAACCTCCCGTCATCTGTTTGGCTCCAAGCTATCGTCACCTCGTACACAACCTCCCGTCATCTGTTTGGCTCCAAGCTATCGCCACCTCTTACACAACCTCTCGCCATCTGTTTGGCTCCAAGCTATCGCCACCTCGTACATAACCTCTCGTCATCTGTTTGGCTCCAAGTTATCGCCACCTGTACATAACCTCTCGTCATCTGTTTGGCTCCAAGCTATCGCCACCTCGTACACAACCTCTTGTCATCGGTTTGAATACACTTATAATAATTGTACATTCATTTGGACCAAGTCATTATACATGTATTAGGAAATTACATTCATTTTGAACACGTCAACTTTGTTATTCCCTAAAGATTTCTCTCATTAGTAGTAATAAACCAAAAACAGGAAAATACTGGTCATTTGACAAAATAGCTAGAGAATAACAATAAGAAATGATTTTCTGAGGTCAAACTTCAATGGAAATCAATATTACCTAATTACCAGGAGTCTTTCATAGAAGATTAAAGGTGAGATATCGGTATTTTGAAGGATACAAAAAATAAATGGAATTCAGACACTTTGACAATAAACGCAGATAAACATTAAACAAACATTGATTTTCCTCAGCTCAATAATCAGTCACTTTGTAACTTTACATCTCTGTAATTTGTTTTAACCCACGGATTTAAGCTCTTTGAACTGACTATAAGATGTACTTGATACAAAACACTCAGTCAGCAAGGCAAACAGGTTTGTTTCACAAAACAATATATCTTTATAACAAACCAAAAAACTACTTTATTAGAAGAGATGTGAAAATATTCACTATTAGTAAAGTATATTGTTTCTCTATCATCAATTCTGAGTTCGGTCTCGAAAAAGAGACACGCAATTATGTTCATATGCTGTTTCAGTAAAGTTTGAATGGCTTATTTACTTAATATTTATTCAAAAATGGAATAAGTTTAAAAAGTTACTTTTGAATTCTTAATTATGCCTTTTCACTATTACATGAATACATGTTACAGTCTTGTATAAATAATGGATACAAATTTTTATATCAAGGACATTATAAGATATTTTGGAAACTTAGCATCGGAAAGAAGCGATAAAAATATTTTTAGAATTAAATGCTATCTGGCTTCCTCATCTGCAGTTTTATGCCAAAGAAGACAGTGCCTACTGTAAGGTTGAAGTATACCAATTTGTGAGTAAAACATGACGATGGTTTTAAATTATCAAAGATATGCATTACCTGGTGAAAGATTGTGGGTGTCAACATATTGCAAACTTGTACAAAAATCCTGCACAATTTATAAATTGTACAATATTACAACTTGTGCAAAACCTATGTTTGTATATTATCGTTATAGTTGACATCTGAGGTGTTTAGTGCTTTTCACTGGACGTTAAGCAACCCAACAATCAATCAATTTTAGTGCTTGTAATGATTAATGTTAGTATTACTAAATACTGCCCCTTGATATCTTTTCTCCTTTTTCCAAATTGTTACAAAACGTTATCTACAGGCACTTTTTACATCTTTGTATTTTGTATTTTGTCTTTTGTCTTCTTTCTTCATTTGCAACTTAACACTAATATTATATGACTGAATAAAAATACTAATAAAACAAAAATGATTACACACAAATATATAATAAAATCTAAAAAAGATCTTAAAACGTGTCTAACTTCACAAATACTCTCTCACCATTCTAAACAATATAATCTTATTCTATACTAGCATGGATTAAGGAAGTACATGAAACTATAAATAAAGGAAGTTTCTAATACATTGAAATATTACAAAAGAGAGTAAAATCAATTAGGATTTTATTTGAAATGTCACTTTTTAATACAATTTGTGGAGTGGTATCATCTATACAATCTACTTAATCCTGCCAATCCGATTTCAATGAATCCATGAAAAATTCAGTATTGATTCGTGCTTAAAAAGTGAGCTATCAGAAGTTGTAAATGATAAAGAGGAGAAACGCACTAGGAATTTCTTACATTGCGAAGTCAAGTCCACAATACCTTCAAGAGGGAATGAGAGGGGGGAGGGGAGGGGACAGAGAGAGAAAGGGTTATTTCCATTACAATGCATACTATGTCACAATATGTCTGATATTTTCAATGGTAGAGCAAAAAAGTGCGTCATGAATCAACGAATTTGAACTATACGTCATATTTTGTCAAATACTGCAAGAAAAATTCAAATGTTACAATCATTGACAGGAATAAATATCTTTTTTAATTTAAACGCATCTACGGAATTGAAATAAGACATGTAGATATTGACATTTTTACGCCTGTCCCGAGTCACGAACACTAAGCCTTTGTTAGTCTTGTTTTGTTTTGTTTTTGTTTTTTTTTTTATTTTGGTTCATGCATTTGTATGTTTCGGAGTTAAGTGTGGCGCCCTTACGCTTTCGTAAACATTATTGTTTAGGGTCCAGCTACAGCCCACCTCCGGTTGCGGGATTTTTTTAGCTGCGTTGAAGACCCATAGGTGGCCTTGGGCTGTTTTCTTCTCTCTGGTGGGGTTGTTGTCTCTTTGACACATTCCCTATTATCTGTTCTATTTAAAATTAGTGCGGTTCCTCTAACTATATACATCGTATTGTTTTGTGTGAAGTTATTTGTTATTTTTTGGTTTATTTTAAAATGTTTGGAACCAGATTCTTTTCTCTATATTTCTTTTAATATACAAACTGCAATACGTTGTTAGATCCAGGGTAAAATTATTTCAAAACAAAATTTTAAAGAGGTGGCAATCGGCAGAACCATAGCAAAAAATGTATAGACACAAGGATACAAAAAAAAAAAAAAAAAGCGCGAAAATACACAAGTCAGGTTATGTAATGAGCTAGTTAGAATTGATGAAATCATTTGTTTTACAAAGAATGTGAAATCGTTGCAAATAAACTCATCCGAGCTCAGCCATGAGCGAAAATGTTCGGTCCGGTGTTACTGTCGTGTTTTTGGAAAACCCCAGATACCGGCTTGATCAGTGGTGGACTAAATAAGTTATATATTGGCTTGTTTCTTTGGGGTTATTGTTTCGTTTTGTATGTTATATTGGACCAAACACCGGTTTACAATATACAACTTAATAAGTCGACCACCGATGAAGTCGCCGTCGGGGATTTTCCCCAAACTTGGCAGAAATACCGACGGAACTGTTACGCACATCGGTGAGATCGGATGCGTTTATTTGCAATATCAATATATATAGATATCCACGTGATACTTGTAAAACGAGAATAAAAATAGTGGCTCCAATGTTTTATCGCCCATGTGATGAGTGATGCAGATCAGATAGGGTCAATGGGTGAAGCATTTTGATTTGGCGTGAGGAAAGAAAATGAGAAAGGTTTGTCTTGCGTATTTTAATTATATATCGTATATGGTCTGAATATTTGACCTTTGAGATTTAAAAAGAGAAGACATGCGAAATGACCAATTATGATCAAGAATAGCTCCTCTAGTCATATTGTTTTCATAGAAACAAACTAAAGATTGTTTTTACGTGAAATTGGAAGTGTATTTAACATTAATGGCATACAAACAGTGACACAGAGAAATATCATACTTTGTTCAGGAACAAACTAATTTAAATAACGAATACAATACTTGAAGTACTGTAGATTAATACAAATTATTATTTGATCAACAACAAATCTGTTGCAGTTGGTACTTTTTATGTCCGACCCTTTTCCCCTCGTTAGCCTATTTGATCTTGTATCACTTTAAAGGAGCATGTCTATTAAAGAAGAAAATACAACAATTCACTCAAAAATCCTGATAATAGTGGATACTAACATACAATGAATGTTTAAGACCGGTCCAGAAACACAACTTTGATTTGTTACTATATTATATGAAATGCAAGTACATCTTTTGATTAGATTTGATTTTTTATATATATTTCCTGTCTTTTTTATTGAAATATAAACGTTGGTACCAGCATTTCTTTACTTTCAGCATTGTCCAGAATACTATTCATGTCCATATGTTGAAGGAAAAAAACCACTTACGGACCGACCATTTAGCTTCAAAAGGGGTATCTTCTTTTCTGAGTAAGAACATTATTTATTTTTCAACGCTATCACCCAACTATTTTCATTTTTTCGAAATTAGACGATTATATACGGTATACGGAAAATCGGGAATCAGAACATTATTTTCTCATCTGCTTGACCACAATGTATTTTTTCTCATAAAATTGTGTATCAAAATATTTTTAGAAAAAGACATACCTCCCTTTTTAAGTTAAATGGTCAATCCCTTAGTGTACTGATATGAATAGTAATTTACTGGAATTGTTTGAAATATAGTTATTGATGCTAACGTAAATATTTTAATCAAAAGACAGGAAATATGTCGGTGAAACAAATGCTTTCACGTCAGATATACGAATAGATCATCGTTTCTTCGCAAAGTCGTTGATATTATATAAATAGATCATCGTTTCATATCTGAGAGGGTGGTAGAACAGATTGTTACCCGAGAAAATATTGTCAACTGAGGCGAAGCCAAGGTTGACAATGTCTTTCGGGGGATAACAATCTGCTATATCACCCTCTCAGATATGTGTTATTTAATTTATTATAATAAATGTTCTGTTATTACTGTCTGTTAAATTTTAAATTCAAAGAAATAAACTGTGACGTCTTGTACATAGCAATCATCCGTATTTATTAATACGATACAGTTTGATCCCGTATTTACATTTTGATAAACATTTCCATATAGACTATTTTTACCTGATTAAATCAAATATGTTATAAAATATACCTTCATGTGCTACTTTTGAGTAAAATGAGGTCAAAATTTTGTATATTTTTCTTAAAATTCGGATTTGTGGTCGTATTTTCCTTTCGAAAGAAAGACATAACTTTTTGTTTTAAAGATAAACACAAATGTTTTTGTTAAATAATTTGTAATTTCTGTATTTTACAAGTATCCTAAAATTTATACATTTTTATTCAGAAATAACTCATATTTATCAAATGTTCATGAATGTGAAAAAACATCATTTTTTGCTGTATATTTATCAAATTTAAAAATTGCACTATTTACGTTTTCATGATAATTGGCACATATAATCTTCTCGCGTAAACAAAACAAATGGCATTTTAAAGAGGGTCCATGAACTCGTTTTCGTTAAATCAGTTTGAATGATAAAAATCAGTCGAAAACTGAATCTTTTCCCGATAAGTCACAGTTTGACGTCGCGAAAATAACAATTTACGTTGGCAACGTCATTACCTCCCTGTAACTGTATCGTATGCCCTTAAGGCATACGTCATTACCTCCTGTAACTGTATCGTATGCCCTTGGGGCATACGATACAGTTACAGGAGGTAATGACGCTGCTAACGTAAATTGTTATTTTCGCGACGTCAAACTATGACTTATCGGGAAAAGATTCAGTTTTCGACTGATTTTATCATTCAAACTTATTTAACTTGAAAACGAGTTCATGGACCCCTCTTTAAAATGCCATTTGGTTTGATTACGCGAGAAGATTATGTGTGCCAATTTTCATGAAAACGTAAATAGTGCAATTTTTTAATTTGATAAATATACAGCAAAAGTGATGTTTTTTCACATTCATGAACATTTGATAAATATGAGTTATTTCTGAATAAAATATGTATAAATTTTAGGATACTTATAAAATACAGAAATTACCAATTATTTAACAAAAACAATTTGTGTTTATCTTTAAAACAAAAGTTATGTCTTTCTTTCGAAAGGGAAAATACGGCCAGAAATCTGAATTTTGAGCAAATATACCAAATTTCGACCTCATTTTACTCAAAAAGTAGCACATGAAGGTATATTTTCATTACATATTTGATTTAATCAGGTAAAAATAGTCTATATTGAAATTTTATCAAAATGTAAATACGGATCAAACTGTATCGTATGCCCTTAAAGCGTCTCCGTGAAGAGTAATAGAGTGTTTGCCATGAGATAGAGTAAATTGTCTCCCTCCTATCAACCAATCAAAATCAGGCATTTTGACATGAAGTATAATAACATAAAATATCTGCCATGAGCTCCAATGTGAATCTTTTTTGGCGAGTAAGCGGATTGAACGAGTAAAATAAACTGCACATTGTGTCGATCGGCTGATACTTATACATATAAAACCCGATAATCTGTTTTATGCTATTTTGGTATTTCCCTTCCCCTTAATTAGACAGTTTTACGCTATACAAAAGGAGGCTTGATATGTTCTTCTCTCATTTTGTGGCGTCGCTGATTTCATCTTCTCACGTAAAATTAGCTTAGGTGATGTCATGATGCCAATTGTATGCTGATTAAAGCATTTAACTTCAAACTATTTAGTGCTCATCTGTAAACCTTTATTTTTTTAATTCTTTTTGAAGACTGTTAACCCTGACGTGACAATTTAAATCAGACTTTGTGGGATAATGATTATGTAACAATTCACAATTCATATTACGATTGTGATTATGTCTGTATTTTTCATATTTATCTGCGAATTATAAAACTATTTGTGTTAACTCGGAATGTTTTTGTCATCAAACCGTTTACATGTTTAATGGAAAAGATCAGAACAAATTAATTGCTTATGATTTTAGCTCAGTTTATGAATATAATGAAAGCAATTTAAAACATTTGACTATTTTAATGTATCAAACCTTGACTTTACTCTACTTACATTTTGTTTATAATAAAATGAATCAAATTATAATTCGATCTAAAGTCAATTAACTAGCTCCGAGATTTAGTAGGTTAATAAGATCACATGAAGATATTCAACAAGGATAAATTAAGCAATCAATAGCTATACCTGAAACTTCAAAGACATTATTGCTCATTAGCCTTTAAAAGCACGTGACAAATAGTCGTCTGCTGCTGTGAACAATAACATTCATCAACGTGTTTTCAATAACAGCACACGAATGTCATCGATGTACATTCTTGGAAGCATTTAATGGAATATGACAAAAATACATTTTCATTTAATTGAGTGATGGAAAGAAGAACATAACTGCTTATTGGATAGAACATTCTAATAATCATGGTAACGCTTTGTCAATCGACAGAGTCTATCTTGTCGCGACTTAGTCCTACATCTGTAGACAAACCAGAATCCCCGTATCTTCTACGCAAAGCAAGGTAAGAACGATTTATTTGATTCGTCAGATTTAAGTGATCAATCTACACATATAAAAGTTTTTTAATGTTAACATGATTGAGTAATATCTACCACATGTTTTAAGTTGCGAACGAAATGAGAATGAATCGGCATTGCATATATAAATTTCCCTTAAAACAAAATAATTCTTCTACGTGTCAGTGGATACATAAAACGGGAAAAACTTGAAGGAAAATAACTGCTGAATATACTACTTCCCTTTTTAAATAAATGAAATGGTAACAATAACAGTACCAATTTTATTTTACCAGATGCCCACTTAGACCATTAATGTATCGTCAGTGATGCTCGAGCACAAAATATTTGAAATCCAAAACCTTATACAAACGTTATAAATCTGATAAGCCAAAGACCAACAGACAAAACCCAGACGAGGAATACCTACAGCTTGTAACTGCATAAAGCTTACCAACAAATGACATTAGAGATGTCAAGACAATGAATACCTACAGCTTGTAACTGCATAAAGCTGACCAACAAATGACATTGGAGATGTTGGATATAAATCATTGAGTCAGCAACCATACAATGCAAAACAATCTCAAGGTATTCAATTATTCTAAATTCATGTTTGCCACCAGCACTACATTCTTTCCAATATTGGAAGCAACATTAGATATGTAACTTTTAAAGAACATGAACAGAATTATAGACATGAAGCTTACCAACAAGGAATACATTAATGCATCATTAACATATTTTTATCCAATATTTCCCATCGTAGATTCCAATTTTGCCCACTGATCTTTTGCTATCCAGATCGATCTATGGATGTTTGAAGTGGCTTCTTTCATGGAACATCTCGACCATTGTCTTTCTTTTTTATTTTATCTGTTGATATGGTAAATCTAACTGTTGCACATATTCCCTGATCTTATACAAATCAAACAGACCGTTCCAGTTTGCATTCTTTCATCTAAAGTTTACTGTTTTGTGTTTTTTGGACTTGTTTGTCTTGTCATATTTTTTTTACCACTGTGTCTATCTTCGACTTACGTTGTTTGTATTGCCTCCTACTGCATCTTCTTTTTTTACCTAAAAAGACTTCAACATCTGTTACCTATCAATACCTGAATCATAATCTGGTTATCCTGGTAGACCCTTCCTGCCCATTCTACAAAAACATCTCGACTGAGTTTTTATCTTTGTCTTTTGGGTTGTTAAACAATTGAACAATTCCATGAATATTATAATCTTGATTATCTGCTTGATCAGATGACGAATGATCATTCCATGTAAAATAAGATCTTTCCCTTGGTAATCTGTTGGACCAATCAACGACTGATCATTACATGGAATTTAAAGATCTTACCTTTGGATATCTGCTTGGTCATTTGGCCTATTATCATTTCATGTAATAAAAGATCTCACTTTGGTAATCTGTTGCATCAATTGACGACTGACCACTCCATGGAATCCTAAGGTTTTATCTTTATTTACCTGTAGTATCAATTGACGTCTGATCACTCCATGGAATCCTGAGGTTTTATCTTTATTTACCTGTAGTATCAATTGACGTCTGATCACTCCATGGAAATTTAAGGTTTTATCTTTATCTACCTGTAGTATCAATTGACGTCTAGTCACTCCATGGAATCTTAAGATCTTACCATTGGTTATCTGTTGGATCTACTGACGACTGATCATTCCATGGAATATTAAATCCATATTTGGTTATTAGTTGGATCAATTGTCGACTGAGCGTTCCATACAACCTTAAGATCTTACCTTTGGTTATCTGACAACAGCTGAGGCATAATCATTCCAAGGAATCATAAGATCTTATCTTTGTTTATCTGTTGGATCAAATGACGAGTAATCATTTCATGAAATCTTACGATCTGATTTTTTGGTGTTCTGTGTGATCGTTTTGCATCTGGCCATTTATTTAGGGGTAAATTTATGATTCCCAGCCAGATATTTTAATTGGTCGGTCATTGCAGATATTCAGATCTTAACCAACCAACTACAAGCAATAGACTACAGGCGTATTTTTCCATAGTCACACGACATGTATGCTTATGTGCCTGTCACAAGTCAGAAAATCAAGTAAAAAGTTAGTTTCAACAATAAATAGCTATAATAGAACAACACAGTAAAAACCATCTAGATCATTATCGAAGTAATAGCTTTAACCTTCTTTTGAATTTTTGTACCCTAAGTGTCTACACGTTTTCTCGCAAAAAAGCTATTATTCTGTTCGTTCCCTTTCTGCCTACCTACATTTTAAGAAATGAGAGTTTAGGTTACCCTATTTGTTCTTCAGGCAGCCAGAAAACATGTTTATAGGTATTTTTGGCCTATTAATTATACGATTTCCATTTTTGTCTGATCATAGTTTATTATAACCATGTTTAATAACATATAATAACTACATAAATATATCGGCGCCAGTTCTTCGTGTTATAAAGTAATCGAATGAATCATGAATAAATTGTCTTGAATGCAGTTACAAAACAAGAGGAAACTGCACATTATAATCAATATCTACATGGCAGGAATAATGTTATAGATGAGATAAAGTGTTAGTAACACAAAATCAATCTTTCTGGTCATTGCTTTATCAAAAGTCTCTTTGCCAATTATACTATCAACAAGCAAGTAGAGATTTATTCTGGTGAGTGGCCATCCGATACTAATTGTGTTTGGAAGAGCATTTAAGTTTATATTCTACAACTACATCTGCAGTAAGAAGAAGTTAGCACTATGTTTATCTATATCATTATCTAAAAAGTTTATTGATTTTCCCGTGGTTTTTTATTAATATAAATGTATCGTTTTGAATCTTAAAACGATATTATTCTTTCTTCAAAGGTTGTATTATAAAGCTTAAGGTTTAATCGATGAAAATAACTGTGAAGCTGATTTATAAATATGAATTATTATAGAAGATAAAACCTTAAATACTTTAAAAACCCTTCTGTACATTTGAATAACATATTGTGAATGCAAGTAGATGTAAAAATATGCAGTCCGGGTGCGGGATTTCTCGCTGTATTGAAGACCCATTGGTGGCCTTGGGCTGTTTTCTGCTCTTTGGTCGGGTTGTTGTCTCTTTGACAAGTTCCCCGTTCCATTCTCATTTTTAGTGAATATAAAATGAAAGCTAACTTTATGTTGTGAAGGAACATTCCAAATGCAAGAATTGCAAATTTTAACATCTCAGTGTTATCCATTATCAGATTAGTTTTATGACGTTTCTTTCTTGATTGGTAAAAATATTTTAGTTCATTCGTCTGATTTGCAGTTTTTAATATTGACTTTCAAATTCACTTTGAAGTTCGAATCTGGCACAAATATTGAATGTTTAGTTCTAGAATTTCAAGCTACACATATTAAAACAATCATTTCGTATGAGTATCGAACACACTTCTATGCATTCGTTAAAATGGGATATTTTGTCGGATGTGCTGAATTGTTTAGCTGAACTAAAACATGACATATGTAAAAGAGACAACAACCCCATAAAAGAGCAGAAAACAGCCCAAGGCCAACAATGGGTCTTCAACGCAGCGATAAAATCTCGCACCCGGAGGTGGGCTTCAACTGGCCCCTAAACAATATTGTAAACCAGTGCAGGAAATTGACGCCACACTAAACTCCGAAACATATAAATTAACCAATATATATGTCGTCTGCTGTCAAGACATTGAACGAATAAAGAAGGCGTGTGCAGTTTATACTCTTATCTACAATATCCAAATTTTGACAACTGGAAAAATAATTAAAAAAACTTTTCCTTATAGGAGAGTTAAGCAACTGCTTATAATATGAAAAAGATAGAAAGGCAATTAGGAGGAAAACTCAAGTAAAATCATAAGTCTTCGGAAAATAGATAAAACCATGGCCGTAAAGAAATACAACTATAAGTCTTTAAAAAATAGACAAAACATAAGTCTTGGGGAAAACAGACAACTCTATAGTAAAAATAGAAAGAAAACCATAAATCTTGGGAAAACCCCAAAACATGCCCTTGGGAAAACAGACAACGCTATAGTAAAAAAAAACATAAGTCTTGGGGAAAACAGACAACACCACAATAAAAAAAATGCCAAAAACATAAATTTGTGAAAAACAGACAACACCATAGTAAAAAAAAAAAACCATAAGTCCTGGAGAAAACAGACAACACCATAGTAAAAATAACACATAATTCTTGGGAAAACAGACAATACCACAATAAAAAAAAGCCAAAAACATAAATTTGGGAAAAAAAGACAACACCTTAGTTAAAAAAAAAAAAAAAACATAAGTCCTGGAGAAAACAGACAACACCATAGTAAAAATAACACATAAGTCTTGGGGAGAACAGACAACACCATAGAAAAAAAAACAACATAAATCTTGGTGAAACAGACAACACCATAGTTAAAAAAAACAAAACATAAGTCTTAAGAAAAACAGACAACACCATAGTCAAAATAAAAAAAAACCCAACATAAGTCTTGGGGAAAACAGACAACACCACAGTAAAAAAGCCAAAAACATAAGTCTTGGGAAAAACAAACAACACCATAGTCAAATAGAAAAAAAACCAACACAAGTCTTGGGGAAAATAGGCAACACCATAGTAAAAAATACAAAAAAAACATAAGTTTTGGGGAAAACAGACAACACCATATTAAAAAAAAACACGAAAAAACATAACTCTTGGAGAAAACAGTCAATACCATAGTAAAATAAAACATAAGTCTTGGGAAAACCAGGGTTCAAATTAACATTTGGTACTGGAAGGTCCAGGACCTTTGACCCTGCAAACCGAAAGGTCCACAACCTAAATTCCAAGTCCTACTTTTACTTGAAATATTTCCTAACATAGTAAGATACAATTAACAAAATTAATGTGCTGTTGGTGTTAGGTCAACTTGTTTCATTGTCAAAGTCACTGTTGTATAAAATATTTAATAACAATTGTAATTGTCTTGTATATTATAAATTCAGATAATCTTTTTTTTTTATTGAGGAGCGTGTCACCATGAGTGGGTGTGTTGTCTCAACTATTGGTAATTTATTACTACTTATACCATTTTATAAAACAGTTCAAATTCAAAGCTGTTTTAGCAGAGACGTATATACATGTGTATATATGTCTCTGGTTTTAGTGTATCATATCTAGATGCACTATTATAATGCATTAGTTCCTCTGTGAAAATAAGATAAGAAACTTCCAGATTTGTACTGGTTCTTTAAAATTGAGAAGACATTACCTCTTGAATTGTAGTAATACGTTTACACTATACAAAAATCTACATGTAATATCAATATTTATTAATGATAAAGAAAATTACTGTCACATTTTTTTGGATTTTGAGATGAAAATTTATGAACTAAAAGTAATTTTGAGTTTCTGTAAAAAAATATTTCCTACTTTTTCTTTCTTTTCAATTATTATATATCTTTTGGTTTTCAATTCTAGTGTTTATATTTTATCATCATAGATGTATTTTGTCAACTGCCTGGAATTATTATTTTTTCATTGTATTTGATCGGCAAACCTGGAATTACCCTTATCCGCTCCGGAATCGGATCCGTTTTTTGTTATTTTCTTCATTTCCGGTTTATGGCATCCAATATTTTTCAATGTTGTTCTGTCAGTCAGATACAATTTTACTCGGATTTACACATTACTAGTTGGCAATTTTTGGTATAAAGCTAGCGGTTGAACAAAATGAACATCGCTGTCATTAATAATAATGATGAAAATAAATTTTGAGATTGTTTGGAAATTTTTGTTTAAAAAGGTCGGCAAAGTGTATTTTTATTTTCTTTCAAACCGAAGGTCCGTCGGGCGTAGCTTGTAACCAAAACGAGAGTCCGACTGCAAAAATGGAAGGTCGCGGACCTCGGACCACCGCTAATTTGAACCCCTGAAAACAGACAACACCATGCCATAGTAAAAAAAAACAACATGTCTTGGAGAAAACAGACAACACCATAGTCAAAATAAAACAAAAAACATAAATTTTGGGGAAAACAAACAACACTATTGTAAAAAAAAAAAATCTTGAGGAAAACAGACAATACCGAAAATCTTGGGGAAAACAAACAACACCATAGTCAAAAAGTAAAGACCTGAATAAAAGACAAACAACAGTCGACAAAACAATGATCAAAGACCAAAGATTGAACACTTCCAGGTGATGCTAAATTAGTCTCTGTGTGTGACCTGACTACCATAGCAGACACGTTAATTAATAAAAGCTTAAGTTTCGACTATGCTTAGAAATTACAACACTAAGAATACAATTCTTAGAAGATCGAGTTTTATCTAATTCTTCTTGCATTGTTATCAGTGATAATTAACTAAAATATAATGTTATCAATGTGTCGCCGAAGTTGGACTACAAATTAAATCTTTCATCGAAGTATGTTCTAAAAGATAATGAATAGGTTTAAAAATATTCTGAAATTCTGAAAGCGTACAAGAAAATATTGAACCCGACGTTAACCTTCAAAATCCAATTATAATATATCGTTCTTTTTACGACAGCAGAATAACTTTTGATTTTTTAATAGTTTTGCTTTTTTTTCTTATTCGTTTTACGTGTTGCCTCGTTGATTTCCGTGTTATAATAAAAAAGAGACGACAATAACAGTGTTTCAACTCTACAACTCTACTAATACTGCTAGTATGTGATCGCCATGAATTATCTTACACATCATCTTCTAGACTGGACTTGAAATTGTGGACATTATAGGAACAATTTGCGAAACCAATTACGTTAAGGGACTTTGGGGAGAAAAGTAGTCGGAGAGGAACGTAAACAACAAAACTGCAATCTGATTGACAAAACTAATGCATGGTCAAACTAGGACGCAATGGAAAACTGCAATCTGATTGACAAAACTAATGCATGGTCAAACTAGGACGCAATGGAAAACTGCAATCTGATTGACAAAACTAATGCATGGTCAAACTAGGACGCAATGGAAAACTGCAATCTGATTGACAAAACTAATGCATGGTCAAACTAGGACGCAATGGAAACTGAAATTAAAGACTGAACAAACCTATTCTCTCACCCCCTAATAACCCATGTACAAGATTTACTCCATACAGGCAAAGGAATTAATCCACAGGAGCGACACACAATGGAATGGATTATGGAAGTCGTTTGTTTGCAAACTCTTCTCTTGAATCACGTATATCAGTTTAAAAACCACTATACCTGGGACAGTATTTTCATACTTGACAGTCCAAGACATTTTGAAAATTTAGGAATTCTATGCGACTGACATACAAATGAAAGGTTTAGCTAACCATAAAACCAGGTTTCATCCACCATTTTCTACATAAGGAAATGCCTGTACCAAGTCAGGAATTTTCCATTCGTTTGATGTGTTTGAGCCTTTGATTTTGCCATTTGATAAGGGACTTTCCGTTTTAAATTTTCCTTCGAGTTCGGTATTTTTGTTATTTTACTTTTTACAATGAAATGACCTAGTGTAAATCGTTTTTTTAATTTATAATGACTAGGACTTTTAGTGGCGATTTTGTTATTATATTTTTGTATTAAGTAGACTAATACTTACGTCACATTGCCTTTTGAATTAGGACAAAATAACAACAGTTTTGTTTTATGAGCATACAATCACTTTGGATTTCGGAACAAGGCATATACTGCTTAAGTAGTATCAACATCGTACTAGCCCAAACAACTTTGACATTAATGGTTCATTTATATGCAATTGTAGGTATAGTAGAACTTGTTTTTTTTGTTTGAAAATATTTTAACAATTTGGCTTTATTTATAGCAGTACAATATTTTTTAAACTGGTAAATCAACATCTGGTGCTGTAAAAATCTGGACTACATCCTTACCAATTGATTTTAGCGAAATTTTAAGATAACTGCAGAGAGCACTTGATTTATATACATAGAAGTTAAGGCTTAACAAAATGTTATCAATCCAAGGAAACGTGGGTACACTGTTTTGTAATAAAGTTTGCACTCAACCCTGCACTGATCTGTTAGACTGTCATGGTACACCTCTGAGGAACCAAAAGTTCTAGAATTAAACTTGTTTTCTTAACCTGATTTTTGGGACTATATTTGAAAAAAATAATTAGTGAAGAAAAAATCACAGGGTGGTGCACTTCTTTTTTTGCTACAGCCATTTGAAAGTACCTAGTTTTGATGATTTTCCCATTTTTTATCAATTTTTTCCCATTTTTGGGCTATTATAATGAAAAAAATCACAGTTTCACAATTAAACTTTTTTTCATACGTTCACTAAATATGAAGCGGACCAATCTGAATAATTTAATTAAAAAAAAAAAAAACACAATAGGTTGGTGTTAATATAAGAAAGTTTTATAACATTTTGTTGCTTTTTCGTGTCAAATTTACCATGTTGTCAATTTTGTAAATTTGGGATTTTTCTCTTTTTTTTAGAACAAAAGGCATATATTATTTCAACTTCTTTGTTATAAATGATTGAAAAAATACATATCTAAGAAATTTGAAAAGAAAAAAATGATATGGGATGTACATGTATCTGGTAAAACCATTTCTTGCACCCCTCACCCATTTTCTCAACATTTTTGCTAATAAGACTGACTTGATTGGTTATAAAATTTGAAAATTTTATTACTCAAAAACTACTTATGGTAAATACATAATTTTTTCACACAGTTAAGTTCGATTATAATATTTATTTTAAATTCAGTGATATTTTCCACTTGTATCACATGTTTTGGAAATAATTCCAGAACGAGATTTCAACGAGACTGAAACGTCAGAAGAATACATCCTTAACACGCCATTACAAGTCACAAAACCAAGGAATGTCAGACATCATCCAATTGTTTAAATTGTTGCTATTTTGTAATTCAATTTTTTGCTAAGGAATTTTGACCTTCAAGTTTTAAAATTTTGAATTGATTATATTCTTCTGCATAGAACATTTCTGCAACCATTTTTTACTTTATCTTTATTATTAAATACACGCTGCAATGCCAATAAAACTCGAAGGCTGCTGAGATAACGATTAGTCATGTATATTGTGAATCACTGACTTTGTATAAAAATCCAATCAGTCGCACCTTTCATGAATAACTAATATAAAATGTTTTTTTTTAATGTTTGTGATTGTGCTCGAAGATCGAACATTTCTACATTTGTCTACAGATTTAATTATGGGACAGTAAAACAGTTGGCAATGATCTAGCAATAATTGTCTGAAACTGATACCACTTTGTTTTATGACTATTAACTGATTGATGGGTGGTTAACGGTCTGCAGCTTTATTACATATATGCTCAAGAAGACAATATATTCTAGTTATATGAATATATCCTTCTTTATAAACATAGAAGTATTATCATTTATCAGCGAAAAGTTCAGGTTTTTGCTATAAAACAAGAAAAGACAAGATATATAGAACAGCAATTCATAATAATGCAATTTCCATACAAATGCAGTGATACGGTATCAATTTGATGACAGAAAAATAGAGGCAAATAAGATTTCATTACAAATCCATTACTTTTAAACTTCTTCTGAAAGTGTTACTGCATCTGGAAATTTGAGATAATGACACTATTCCTGTTATATCAAAACTAATTTCTCTTTTAGAACAAGAGAAAAGATAAAATAATTATTAAATACTTCTATGTAAATCAGATGTAGTTTTCGGATCTTTGTGGCTGACGCCACTCAGAAATGAGAAGACTACATCTAATTATATACTTGTAGTATAGACCGACACATCGATATACAATATTAGGTCAATGTCAGGAAAATATAAACTTTTTTGTATGAGGCTGAGAAACTGGGGAAGGGCGAGGTTCTACCGAGCCCTTCCCAAGTTTTGCGCCGAGTACAAAAAAGTTTATATTTTTATGATATTGACCTAATATTGTTTTTATACTGCAACTTAAATTATTACATTGATAGGTTTTTAAATCGTAACACAAATGTCAAACTTATTTTCATCCCTTAATGGACCCCTGATTGTGGAGAATGTGTTCCATGATGAAATTGACATTATACAAAATATAGCTGTGTTACTATATTTAGGAAATAAACACAGCTAGTTGCAGTATAAAATCTGATATCAAATGTACTAGCTTGCAGGGTAAGGAGACCCAGTCGGGTATCGAACCCACGATCTCCCGTTCTCCAGGCGACATCGCTTCAGTGAACCGACAGAACCGACCTAAGTGGTCGGCTATGCTTTAGTTTACATTATTTGGTTGATTTTATACATTCGGCTGTCGGTTCAAACAAAAGACTTGAAAATTGATGGTAGCGGTTTTACCGCTGAGTTGGTGGTATTTAGGAATGAAAGCAAAGACTGGTCTATGGAAAGCCGTTTTACTATTTATACTAATTTCAAGATATCTAATAAAGTTTATAAGATATCTCATATAATTTATAAGATATCTCATATAATTTATGAGATATCTAATATAATTTATAAGATATCTCATATCGGAGTCAGAATAATGTGTCCGGGTCAGGTGACATGCGGACTATTGATTGGTTTAGTTGTAGTACAAAACAATTCCACAACTTTGAAACAAAACAAAAACAAAAACCCACCTGATTGAAAAAAAAAAAACATTGTGTTTACATATCCCGTGTCCACGCATCACCTACAAGAATCTGTTTTACTTCCTGTTCTAATCATCAGATTCTTGTAAGGGAAGCGGAAGCAAAAGATCTGTATTGCAATCAGGCAGTGGCGGATCCAAAGGGGGATCCGGGGGTTAGAACCCCCCTTTTTTGACGATCAATGCTTTTGAATGGGGTCATATGGTTGGAACCCCCCTCCCTTTATCCTGGGTTGGAACCCCCTTTTAAAAATGGCTGGATCCGCCCCTGCATCAGTATATTTCAAACAAAACTCCAGCGGTACTGAATTATACTATTCATACGACAAACGTCATGTAATTCATCTGTCTGATGTCTTGTGTACTGTTTGTTTGACATTTCAGACAATTAGCCTTCTTCTTAAACAATAACTAATTTGAGATCTGAACAAAAACATAAATAAAAGTACGAATTGTTTTCAAATTGAATGACTTGTATATAGTTCCCATGCCAGGAAACCATTCAGTCTACGTAATGATTTGTGTAAGGTCGTGGCAGTGCATTCATTTTTCACCTTTAACTAATTTATTTAACTGAAACTCCCGTAATGCCAAAATCGAATTATCATAACCCACTATTTCTTAAGTTCTTAATATGTTTTTCACTGGTATATTTTCACTGGTTCACAGATTTTACATTGTATAATTCACTTTTGTCGAACTTTAAAAAATAAAATCCTATTAAACGTAATGGCATCAGTTTCTTTGAAAAATTGAAAATCAATAATGGAAATAAGACATGGATATTATAAGTCATTAAAACGACCACGATATTTTTTAATACAACAACAAAATAATAATACTGTCTGACGGTTAAGATAACCCCCGGATTTTGGTGGGGTTCGTGTTTTTTAGTCTTCTATGTTGTGTTTTATGTACTGTTTTTTTATCTTTTCGTTGTTTTTCGTTTTTTTGCCATTGCATTGTCAGTTTGTTTTCGACTTGTGAGTATCACTTTGGTATCTGTCTCCTCTCATTTCCAGATAACGTTCTTATCAAACCATTGCAAGATTTACGTCATAATGTTGAAAAATTACCATCAAATACTCTTTGATAGTTGGAAAAAAAAATGTTGCAATTGATATTCTTTCCTGTTTTGAAAAGAACAATGCAAAACTCTAGATCATTTTTTGTAATTTGTCATACGAAACTCTTTTATGTTTTGAGAATTGATGATTTATGATTAGATAAAATGTGTCATGAGATGTTCTTTTATGGCTTAAAAATGTGTCATGCAATGATACATCATGTTGGTCTGATAACAATAGGTAAGAAATTAATATTACACCCCAGTTCTATTGTTATACTTCATAGTTTCTATTTCTGAAACAAGTGTAAATTGAATAGATCTATTGTTACGAATAACAATGGATTTTGATCACAGGGTGTGACGAGCGGGGTTTCTGGAAACCCTGCTTCTACATCCCGAAAACACAGTCCATTGTTTTCATAACAATAGAAATTGATTATTTAAATTTTTAAATAGCATGAACATAAAAATTACTAATAGCGTTCACTACAAGTTGTTTCAAGATATTAAAAACACATTTTAGGAAATTCCAATAGCGAAAAAATATTGAGCATCTATTTTAAATAAAAATAAATCCTTTAAATACTCTTTTGCTTGAAGGTAAAACTTTTGAACCCCAGAGGCGGATTGAGCCATTTTAATTGGGGTTCCCAACCCAGGATAAAGGGGTGGGCGATTCCAACCATATGTCCCCATTCAAATGCATTGATCGTTCCAACCCCGGACCCCCTGGATCCTCCACTGATCCCAGTCATATGTCTCTATTCTAAAGTATTGATCTTTAAAAAAACGGGGATTCTAACTCCCGGACCTCCCACCCCTGGATTGCCCCCAAAAAGGGAGTTCCTAAATATTCAATCTGTATTTTTGTATGTTGAGCGTGTCCGGTCGTCAGGTTTCTAATCCAGACACAACTATAATCAGGCTCAGAATGTCCGAATATGATTGTTTGTTTATACTTGAGAAAAAGGGGGAAGGGGGTATAAAACCGTAACATATGAAATACATTTATGATTACCTTCATTAAACTGATACAGGTAAGTACTTTGGGTTATAATATTGCCTTTATCTTTAGTCTCTTTTACCAAATCCAACGCTTGACTCAAAATGTCGTCCGTCTTATACCCGTCCATATTGACAACTGCATACAAGGAGCATGATGTATTTTTTTTAAATAAGAATGCACGAAACGGTCAACCTTGACCTGCTGATCCATATTAGCACATGGATTTAACGGGAATATTATTAAAACAGCAACTTTGACATCTGTTAAAATCTACTCACTTGTCAAAGTTTGAACGAAGATAGCAAAAGTAAGGTTACTAGTGGGGTTTCGTGTAAAAATCTTATAAATTATGGTTTGATATTGTAAATAAATATGCTGTTCATTTAGTAATTAATGTTAAGAAATATAGGGTTTAGCATGGGTGTAAGTTAGTTATACACCTCGGGATACGGCGTGTCTGGATAAGAAACCCCGACGGCCGGAGGGTTTCTTATCCAGACACACCTATTCCTCGGTGTATAACTATTACTAAAACCTGTTTTATCTTAGATCGACACGCTGAGTCGGATATTCAACAGTCGGATATTCAACATGCTTGTTCACAAGGTAACAAACCGTCCAAAAGATTTGATTTTGATTTTTGGTGTTTTAACGCCACTTTTAAGCACCGCTTTTGGGCTATTTCGTGGCGGCCAGTTTTTATTGGTGGAGGAAGCCGGAGTGCCGGAGAAAACCACCGACCTTCGATGGGAAAACTGACAATCCTAGTCAATTAAGATTGGAGTCGAGTGCACCCGCACGAGCGGGGTTCGAACTCACAACCTCAGTGTTGACTGGCTAGTGATTACAGTTACTAGTAACTACTTAGACCAATGGGCCAAGTGAGCTTTTCTCATTACTTGGCGTCCGTCGTCCGTCGTCCGTTAACTTTAACAAAAACTTTCTCCTCTGAAACTACTGGGCCAAATTTAACCAAACTTGACCACAATCATCATTAGGGTATCTAGTTTAAAAAATGTGTCCAATGACCCCGCATGCCAACCAACATGGCCGACATGGCTAAAAATAGAACATAGGGGTAAAATGCAGTTTTTATACGTCCGTTTACGGGACGTATTATGGTATACCGTTGTCCGTCTGTCCGTCTATAAATTCAAGATTTTAAGTTTCCGAGTTTTGGGGGTTTTTTTTCATTAAAAAGGGTGATTTTCCAGTTTTCGGACAAAAACTCAAAAACACTTTCACCAATTTACAAGAAACTTTGGTGAATTGTTTATATCTATTGCCATGAGCTCCCTTTCGATTTTTATAAACTTTAGATTTTACGTTACCGAGTTATGGGGTTTTATTCATTAAAAAAAGTTTTGTTTTCCAGTTTTCGGCAATAACTCAAAATGCTTTCAGCAGTTTTCATGAAACTTTGGTGAATTGTTTATATCAATTGACGTAAGCTCCCTTTCGATTTTTATAAATTTTAGATTTTACGTTTCGGAATTATGTGATTGTATTCATAAAAAAGGGGGTATTTTTCAGTTTTCGGTCAATGCTTTGAGCAGTTATCATGAAACTTTGGTGACTGGTTTATATCTATGAAGATAACCTCCCTTTAGTTTTCATGAATTTCTGATATGATATTGAGAAGTTATTGAACTTTATTCTTTGAAAAAGCGACGGGCGTATCATGCGCTCATGGCGCAGCTGTTTATTGGATTATATCTCTAAAACTAAAGCATTTAGAGCAAATCTGACACAGGTAAAAATGTTCATCAGGTTAAGATCTACCTGTTCTGAAATTTTTAGACGAATCAGACAACCCGTTGTTTGGTTGCTGCCCTGAATTGGTAATTTTAAGGAAATTTTGCAGTTTTGGTTATTATCTTAAATATTATTATAGATAGAGATAAACTGCAAACAGCAATAATGTTCAGCAAAGAAAGATCTACAAATAAGTCAACATGACCAAAATTGTCAATTGACCTTTAAGGAGTTATTGCCCTTTATAGTCAATTTTTAACAATTTTTCGTAAATTTTTGTAATCTTTTACAAAAATCTTCTCTGAAACTACTGAGACAAATTTAACCAAACTTGGCCACAATCATCAATAAGGTATCTAGTTTAAGAAATATGTCCGATGACCCCGCCTGCCAACCAATATGGCCAGCATGGCTAAAAATAGAACATAGGGGTAAAATGCAGTTTTTGGCTTATATCTCTGAAACTAAAGCATTTAGAGCAAATCTGACATGAGTAAAAATGTTCATCAGGTTTATATCTATCTGCCCTGAAATTTTCAGACGAATCAGACAACCCGTTGTTGGGTTGCTGCTCCTGAATTAGTAAATTTAAGGAAATTTTGCAGTTTTTGGTTATTATCTTAAATATTATTATAGATAGAGATAAACTGTAAACAGCAATAATGTTCAGCAAAGTACGATCTACAAATAAGTCAATAATGACCAAAATTGTCAATTGACCCCTTAAGGAGTTATTGCCCTTTATAGTAAATTTTTAACAATTTTTCGTAAAATTTTTCAATCTTTTACAAAAAATCTTCGCCACTTAATCTACTGGGCCAAATAGAATTAAACTTAGCCACAATTTTCAATAGGGTATCTTGATTGAAAAATGTATCCGATGACCCTGCCATCCAACCAACATGGCCGCCATGGCTAAAAATAGAACATAGGGATTTACTATAGAAGTCTAAGGGAAAATTGTAAAAAAAACAATTTCAAATGGTCACAACTTGAAAACTAATTTAAGTAATGATCAGGGGTCTTCAGTAACTATTGTAAGACTTGTTACTAGTGGGATGACCTGCTTTTAATTCTACTACTGGGCCAAATTAAACCAAACTTGGCCTCAATCATTATTAGGGTATCTAATACTATTTATTATGATTTAAACCTTATTTTACATGATTTCCAAAACCACATTAGATACAGGTGAGCGACACAGGCTCTTGAGAGCCTCTAGTTTGTGTTTAATGTTTTATTGGAGTGTGGAAAATAAGAATAAATGGGCAGCATATATAAAATACTATCAATTTAATGTTGAATGGATAAGAGCAAAAACACATACAATCAGTAAAAATAAGTTAAAATGTTTAAGAATTTTTACTTAGATAAATTAAACACAAAGAAGGAAAAGTTAAAAGTAAAAATGGGAGTCCATGCCTATAGCGTGTGTTACAACGAGACGATTCAAATGAAAACGACGTATCTTTCATGTCATATTGGTGTGTGACTTTTAGATATCTATATATATTAACAGAAAGTGATCTGAAAGAATAGCCCAAACCGTCTATGGTATCTTAACTTTTGTGAACATCAACTTTTGTTTTTGTAAAGTTCAGATTTAAGACCTCCAGATTCATATACTTTATTACCATTTGTTTAACAGGAAAACATACACAGTTTAGTTAATGGATTGTTTTGCCTATTTTTTTCAAGACCTATCAATCAGTCACGAAAGAAAAATACACATCAAAATAAAAACACATTAATTTAGCATGCTTTAAAGGCTTTGATTTTTTTAAAATCATTCTTCTGTAATAAACTTATCTATTAAATAAACACATCAGTTATTCTATTATTGCAATATCAGTGATGACAGCTTTTTATACGCCCGTCAAATTTTTGACGGGACTTATTGTGGTTTACAAATGTCCGGTGTCTGTCCGTCTGTCTGTCCGGCGTAAACATGTCGCACCGTAACTTGAGAACGACTTATCCAAATTTCATGAAACTTAACATAGGTGTTTCTTATGATGGTCAAACGATCTGTATACTTTTTGGTGAAAATAAGATTAAAACTTTTTGAGTTACGGGACAGTGTGTGTGTTTTTTCACATGTCGCGCCGTATCTCAAAAACAATTTATGATTATTGCTTAAAACTTGACACACTTCTTAGTTATATTAATCTTAAGATCTGTATACTTTTTGGTGATGATTCAAAATTTTATTTTAGAGATATTGAGTATTTTGTTAAAAAAGGGGGGAGGGGTTTTTCACATGTCGCGCCGTATCTCAAAAACGATTTATGATTATTGCTTAAAATTTTACACACTTCTTAGTTATATTAATTGAAAGATCTGTATACTTTTTGGTTTTGATTCAAAATTTTATTTTAGAGATATTGAGTTTTTTGTAAAAAAAAAAGGGGGTCTCTTTGCATGTCAGGCCGTATGTCAGAAACTATTTATGATTATTGCATAAAAATTCACACACAAGACGACGGGCGTATCATGCGCTCATGGCGCAGCTGTTTATTAAAAAATTTGAACCAAATATTAAATGATTATAAGGACATTCATACCACTAAAATTCAAATAGATATAGGAAGATGTGGTGTGAGTGCCAATGAGACAACTCTCCATCCAAATAACAATTTATAAAAGTAAACCATTATAGGTCAATGTACGGCCTTCAACACGGAGCCTTGGCTCACACCGAACAACAAGCTATAAAGGGCCCCAAAAGTACTAGTGTAAAACCATTCAAACGGTAAAACCAACGGTCTAGTCCTTTTAATAAAATTCAAAAATCTTATGATTTTCAGAAGATTTTCTAAAATATATTTGTTTTCGATTATGATCTCAGACCATAAAAAACTACCTTCAAGCTGACGCAAAAAGTAAAATAATTTGGACTACATCGTCCTGAACGTGCATGAAATATTTGCCGTTGGACGTTAAGCAAACAAAGAATTAATCAATCTTTGGGCTAAAGCATCAGATTTACAGCCAGAACATATTCAAAAGTTCTATCATAAGAAATGATCAGGGTGAATTTTCAGGTCGTTCCACTATTGATAATTTAATAATGAACGCGTTCAGGATATTACAGTGCCAACAGCTCCTAATTGACACGTTTCACAAGAAAAGCCACTTAAACTTTCTTAATGATATCTTGTTTTTAAGAGAGTACTTGGTACCAAGAATCACGACGTAGTACTTTAGCTTTCTTTATAATATCTTGTTGTTAGAGAGTACTTTGTTCCAAGAATCACGACGTAGTACTTTAGCTTTCTTAATAATATCTTGTTGTTAGAGAGTACTTGGTACCAAGAATCACGACGTAGTACTTTAGCTTTCTTAATAATATCTTGTTGTTAGAGAGTACTTTGTTCCAAGAATCACGACGTAGTACTTTAGCTTTCTTAATAATATCTTGTTGTTAGAGAGTACTTTGTTCCAAGAATCACGACGTAGTACTTTAGCTTTCTTAATAATATCTTGTTGTTAGAGTACTTTGTTCCAAGAATCACGACGTAGTACTTTAGCTTTCTTAATAATATCTTGTTGTTAGAGAGTACTTGGTTCCAAGAATCACGACGTAGTACTTTAGCTTTCTTAATATTATCTTGTTGTTAGAGAGTACTTTGTTCCAAGAATCACGACGTAGTACTTTAGCTTTCTTAATAATATCTTGTTGTTAGAGAGTACTTTGTTCCAAGAATCACGACGTAGTACTTTAGCTTTCTTAATAATATCTTGTTGTTAGAGAGTACTTGGTACCAAGAATCACGTAGTACTTTAGCTTTCTTAATAATATCTTGTTGTTAGGGAGTACTTGGTACCAAGAATCACGACGTAGCACTTTAGCTTTCTTTATTATATCTTGTTGTAAGAGAGTACTTAGTACCAAGAACCACGATGTAGTTTTGCATGTTGAAATCCAACAACTTTAACTTCATGTGGAAAACATTAGAAGAATTTATTTGTGATTGCATCCAACATTTTAACTACAAAACTAGGTTTAACCCACCATTTTCTTCCGACAAATGCCTGTTCCAAAAATATTACAGTTGTTTTTTCACTCGTTCCGTTGATTGATAACTTTTGATTTTGTAATTTTTTATGGACTTTTGAATTTAACTATTTGTGTTACACGTTTTTAATATTCAGAGTATTTATTGTAAAACAATATACATTTTTTTGTACTAAAACGGATGTTGCTTATTGTAAATGGTTGCTCAGTCATAATTAATAATAAAAGGGGGTCTAGGGGTTTTGGGCGGCAGCCCACCAGAAGATGAACGATTATAGTAAACTTCTTATTGAAAATAAAAGGTTTTATAAAATTGTTTGTGAGCACATGCTTACAATGCTACACTGGTGCTACGCCACTGTATAATCTGACGATTTGAATCAAACAGTAGCTATAAAATAATAATTATGACGCTAATTTCGTTTGACAATAAAAGTTGTCAATTGTGTATAGGGTAAGCAGCGACCAAGCATAAACAAAGGAGCGAGTGCGGTGATTTAACTTTAATTATATTGATCTGGGAACAGTATATCTAACAATATATATGTTCCTGGATTTATGATATCTTTTGTTTGTTCCACTCTGGGAGGAAATGATTTTAAACCTTGTAATCGGTTCTTTCTCTCTGTTTTCTTATGTTGATTTAAACTATTCAGACATGATATTCTCTGACTTATATGAAGTATGGTTACGTATGGGGAGGAGTGTTCAGAAGATTTTCTTGCGAATTGAATATTCATTTCAGTACGGGCTTAATTATTCGCGAAAATATATTTTCAGTTTTGTACACTGCTATTTTCCTGGGTTTTTTTGTTGGGCAAAATATTTTTTTACAGCCTGTCTTGTTCCTTTCCAGACCACAATATTCATTTCAAAATGTACCTCCCAGTATATCAAACGATCGTTAACTTCCAATACTTTATCACTGCATAGTTTGAGTCATCCTTTTTGCACTGTTCACATTTTATTAGATTATTGTTTGATTTCCAACATGCACTTCAGATTTGACATCCTTATAACCAAGTCATTAATTTTAATCAAATATTTACTGCAGAGTTCTGACATTTCGTAACCTAATAACATTTGATTGATAGAAACAGTACAACTAACGTAACTACTTTCAGTATAACACATCTGTATTTGGTCATGCAGATCTTTCAGCCGAACGTAGAATCCATTATATTAGGTATTGTTACGTTGATTATATGCAATAATATCTAGATCGTACTAAATTTGAGCAAGGTGTTGTTATATGATACTTCAGTAACGCGAGGTCAGTATATCGATTTAAATAATTAATCTGTAGACTTTTAGTGTATCTTGATGACTGATGTACTGAGTTGACTCAGTCACAACATCTTCCGGTCGTCTAACAGAGAGAAAAGGCTGGATATTTATCAATGACAGACTTTAATCCGATTATTGTACCACTGAAGTCAAAATAATTTATTACTGGTAAATTATCCATAATGAAATTGTAATTTCGAAGATATGGTGTATAGACGTCTGGAGTCGGAACGGTTTGAATCAGATAGCTCGACAGCATGTTTTTCTGCATTGGTTTTGACAGATGAGTTTCCTATTGAATTGGAGGCTAACCTCTAAAGAAGTGGTTAACTTTTTCTCCACTGACTGTAGAATGGCCTCTCACATAAGTGGTACCTATACAACATACGTTGTTTTCACTGACAGAAATGATGTACTTTTACTTTGTGTTCCCGAATGAGTGAAGTGGTGTCATTAAAACTCTTTAAATACCATCAATTATAGTACCTGGAACATTTTGGTACTAACCCCTTATCACGTTTTCCTTCCAACATTTACACTCTAAATACCATCAATTGTAGTTCATGTCATAATATCAATAGAGGGAGATGTGGGGTAAATCAGTAACTTCCAGGGGCGTAGCTACCTTCTAAATGAAGTGGAATCACAAACTAATGGGCAAGGGGTCTGGCATATATAGCGTTTCAAAACAATCACAACCGTAATAAAACTTGGACATTTTTGTTGTGTTTTTGTGGTCAACTATTTGTTTAACTTCGAGTCGAATGAAGACTAAACATTGTCGTTTGCGTTTTTTGTACGCCGTGAAAGCTTTTAAAATCACGGAGATTAATTGTTCCATATGCTAGTATTTGTATTGATATACGGCCATTCAATGAAATTTACAATACAACAGACACGAACAAAGACAAACTAACAATTTATATCCAAATGTTTGGTTGAAATGTTTCACCCAACAAGGGAAGTGAGGGGTTCCAAATCAACCAAAGGCTGCAAATGAGTCTAAAATGACAACGAAGTTGTGAATGACGGTCGACAAATGGAGACACCAAGGCCACACCGAGCAGGCAGGTTAAAGTCGGGCCTTGAAAAAAGTATTCAGCATATCAGTTCGGCGAAACAGACATTCCGGTCAGATATGGGATTTACAACATGCAAACCCCCGGCCCCAAAAAAATTACGCCCGTTTTTCATTCATCATGTTCATTTAATGCTCAATAATTCTAATGAAAATTTTTGTTTCTAATAGCAAAAAAGTGGACAAGATTACCGGTATTGTTTTCAATCCAGATACGGCCAAAATTTTTGTTTAAGGAAAAAATCAGGGTCAGAATTTTTTTCTCTGAAATATCTCAGACTGCCCCCTCAAATCAAATGGTCCGTACCTTAGATTTTAAATCTATCTAGAGCTTACTGATTGGGAATTATTATTCAGCAATGTTATTAATGGGCTGGGACGTGTGGGGTTAAACATGTTTTCGTAGGTAAATACTATTGCTGTGGAACAATTTTTCTTCATGAGAGTGTAATAGAGTATTACTTTCTGTTTGGTGGAATTGTGAAATAGAAGTTAATGCGTTCTTGCTCGATCCTTACTCGCTTTGAAGGTGTCATGCTTGTCATCCTCAGCCTAAGCAATGTGTTACTGTAATTTGAATTTCAAAATGACTGAGTGACGTTTTTTCGACGCACTGGTCAACTCCACCGTAGCGAATCACATGACTTTGACATAATCAGTAATATATTACAGTAAATACGAGAGAAAAGTATCTTTATAAGTAAAGAATTGTCGCATAAAAATTAAATACACGGGAAATGGCAAAGTTCACGAAGTCAAGTCTGATTAATCATTTTACAAAAAAAAAAAAAAAGTATTGAGCAAAGAAGTATAAAAAACAAACAATAAACATAAACGCAATACTATATGTGGAGTTTCTGTTAGCATAAATATCATTGGATACCAAATACTTGGTGGACACATTCTCCAATATTTTGCTTAACATATGTATTTAGATGTTTAAAAATTTTGTGGGTAAACTCTACAAGAGAGAGATATGAATTTCTAATTTTACGCAGTTAGGAATTGTCGAAGTTGAAATTAATGAACTTTGTCAGAGGGAATGGTACTTTGATCACGATCTTTTTCATGATCTTCGTTTGTTTATTATCCAGCCAATTAACAAATACATATGCATTCGACCAGTTGTATGGCAATATCTAGATGATAACAGTGAAGATACGTGTATTAAAAGTTTGGTGTATCTTTCGAACAAGAATCAGCAGTTTAGTGTCCGACTCGGACAGAAAATTCATTATAAAATTGAATGACCAAATATATATATAGTCCAGTAAAACGAGTTAGAATTAACAATTTATTTAAATGCTTTAACAATCAACCATTCGAATAGCCGGCCCATATAGAAACGACTTCAAATTATCGAATCTATATAAAAGATGTTTTTGGTAAAATAGATGAAAACGTAATACATGTACTGGAAAATATGTACTTTTTTTATAAAATCAAAAAGTTTACACCAGTTGTATGTATTTATGGTACATATTCATGTCTTACATGATTAAAAATTTCGCTGCATGTGTATTCCTCTTGCTTTTATTCTTTGTGTTGATTTTAAAATGCATACATAGAAAGACCAATTCCTATATGTTAACTTTATCCCCCCCTTCTCTCTCTCTCTCTCTGTCTGTTTTTTTTTTTTTTTTTTTTTTTGTGTGAAAACGACGTGGATGCACGTGCTGCCGTGCCTCCGGGTAGCTACGCCCCTGACTTCACACTCAAGAGATAGTATACATTGTTGCTTAGAACTAGACAAACACGCAATATCATAGTTAATGCCTCTGGTATTGAACAAAAAATAGTGAGGCGAATATATGCCACAAGAGAATGAGATTATACTTGGTTTATTTATTAGTTGAAAAAAGACTTTGAACTGCCTAGATTTCAGTACCTGGACGTACACATATATCGGTACTTGGTGTCTTCTGTCGTTTTGGTATTTGAATTATTTTGGTGTTTAGTACTAATCTGAAGTGTCTACCCCTTACCGACTGATTTTCGAGGATTTTCTAATGGTGTGCTTTTGAACATCCGTTTCAGGTTAGGGGAGGGTTAGGCGGTTTCAAACATGTTTAACCCTGCTACAGTCTGTATGTACCTGTCCCAAGTTAGGAGCTTGTAATACAGTGGTTGTAGTTGGATCCTGTCTGTATGTGCCTGTCCCAAGTCAGGTGCTTGTAATACAGTGGTTGTAGTTGGTGCCTGTCAAAGTCGGGAGCTTGTAATACAGTGGTTGTAGTTGGATACTGTCTGTATGTGCCTGTCCCAAGTCAGGAGCCTGTAATACAGTGCCTGTCCCAAGTTGTAGTTGGATACTGTCTGTATGTGTTATACAGTGGTTGTAGTTGGATCTGTCCCAAGTCAGGAGCTTGTAATACAGTGATTGTAGTTGGATACAGTCTGTCTGTATGTATGTTGTAATACTGTCCTGTATGTGCCTGTCCCAAGTCAGGAGCTTGTAATACAGTGGTTGTAGTTGGATCCTGTCTGTAAGTCAGTGCAGTGGTTGTAGTTAGATGCTGTCCCAAGTCAGGAGCTTGTAATACAGTGGTTGTAGTTGTATGTGCCTGTCCCATACTGTCTGTATGTGTACTGTCTGTATGTGTCTGTCCATGTTAGGAACTTGTAGTACAGTGGTTGTAGTTGGATCCTGTCTGTATGTGCCTGTCCGAAGTCAGGAGCTTGTAATACAGTGGTTGTAGTCAGGCATGGGGCGAATTACATTGCAATGTAATGCATTACATTACAATTACTTGGACAAAACCAGCATTATACTAGTATTACAATTACAATTACATGTATTTTGGAAAGTAATGCATTAAATTACAATCACTTTACCTAAGTAATGCATTACATTACACATTACATTTTATAAATTTTATTATCAAAAGAAACATATATACTACATTTTATACTGCAATCTTGGTAACTATTAAATAGGTATTATAAAAATCCTTTCATTGCCTTATTAGACCAAATGTCAACAGTCAAACAAATGTGATTAGCTTCCTGAAGGTTATCATACAATTTTTGACATACATCCTTGGCCTTAGTCTGTATCAATTTAGATGAGAGATGTTTCCGGCTTGGAATTTGAAATTTTGGGTTAAGATTTTCTATAAAGTTCTTAAACTTTCGACTTTCAATTGTTGAAAATGGGAGTAAATCACTCCTAGCAATATACTCGAAAAGTTAATCTATATCTTTGTTTTGCTTTTGGTCATTTAATTGATATTTCTGAATACCAGATGGGTTTACAAAGTTTGCCAAGGTTGGTTGTTATTCTGGGTCAGGCTTTTATATTTCGAAGTATACATCTCTGTGTTTTCTCAAAAAAAGAAATAACAGAAATGTTGTAAGGAATTTATTCTAACATTATGTTTTTTTATTATATTGTTAACTTAATCTCAATGTTAATTAATTACTTTAAAATCACAAATTCACTTGTCAAAAGCAAGGAATTGATTGCTATACAAACTAATTAGTGTTTTTGTCAGGTGTCAATTATCAATCATTCAACTTATTTCTTTCATCTTTAAATATGTATAGGTTTTCAATGACTATAATAGTATATGAAAATGACTGCAAATAAAAACAATATTATTTTTGTATGTTTATGTAAATCTATTCTAATTATTAGTATAAATGTTCTAGTATTAAGGTAAGATGAAGAAAATCATTAGTTTTACAACAGTTCAAATTTACACTAGACATTGATTTGTGTTTCATTTTCCTATTTTCTTAAAGGAAAGAATAAAACAGTACTACTTATTATCCCTGAAATTTGTAGAAATATATAGCACTATCAGACAAGAAGTAATGCTATGTAATGCCATGTAATGCATAAATTACATGCATTTTTGCCAATGTAATGCATTACATTACAATTACATGTAATGCAACAAATTTGGGCATTACACATTACATGCATTACTTGGGGAAATGTAATGCATTACAGGGCATTACAATTACAAATTAGCATTACCCCATCTCTGGTTGTAGTTGGATGCTGTCTGTATGTGTCTGTCCCAAGTCAGGAGCTTGTAATACAGTGGTTGTAGTTGGATGCTGTCTGTATGTGCCTGTCTCAAGTCAGGAGCTTGTAATACAGTGGTTGTAGTTGGATACTGTCTGTATGTGCCTGTCCCAAGTCAGGAGCTTGTAATACAGTGGTTGTACTTGGATACGGTCTGTATGTGTCTGTCCCAAGTCAGGAGCTTGTAATATAGTGGTTGTAGTTGTATACTGTCTGTATGTGCCTGTCCCAAGTCAGGAGCCTGTAATACAGTGGTTGTAGTTGGAAACTGTCTGTATGTGCCTGTCCGAAGTCAGGAGCTTGTAATACAGTGGTTGTAGTTGGATGCTGTCTGTATGTGAATGTCCCAAATCAGGAGATTGTAATACAGTGGTTGTAGTTGGATACTGTCTGTGAGTGTCTGTCCCAAGTCAGGAGCTTGTAAAACAGTGATTGTAGTTGGATACATTCTGTATGTGCCTATCCCAAGTCAGGAGCTTGTAATACAGTGGTTGTAGCTGGATACTGTCTGTATGTGCCTGTCCCAAGTCAGGAGCTTGTTATACAGTGGTTGTAGTTGGATGCTGTTAGTACGTGCCTGTCCCAAGTCAGGAGCTTGTAATACAGTGGTTGTAGTTGGATACTGTCTATATGTGCCTATCCCAAGTCAGGAGCTTGTAATACAGTGGTTGTAGTTGGATGCTGTCTGTATGTGCCTGTCCCAAGTCAGGAGCTTTTAATACAGTGGTTGTAGTTGGATACGGTCTGTATGTGTCTGTCCATGTTAGGAACTTGTAATATAGTGGTTGTAGTTGGATGCTGTCGGTATGTGTCTGTCCCAAGTCAGGAGCTTGTAATACAGTGGTTGTAGTTGGATACTGTCTGTATGTGCCTGTCCAAAGTCAGGAACTTGTAATACAGTGGTTGTAGTTGGATGCTGTCTGTTTGTGCATGTCCCAAATCAGGAGATTGTAATACAGTGCTTGTAGTTGGATGCTGTCTGTGAGTGTCTGTCCCAAGTCAGGAGCTTGTAAAACAGTGATTGTAGTTGGATACATTCTATATGTGCCTATCCCAAGTCAGGAGCTTGTTATACAGTGGTTGTAGTTGGATGCTGTCTGTATGTGTCTGGCGAAGTCAGGAGCTTGTAATACAGTGGTTGTAGTTGGATGCTGCCTGTATGTGCCTGTCCCAAGTCAGAAGCTTGTTATACAGTGGTTGTAGTTGGATGCTGTCTGTATGTGTCTGGCGAAGTCAGGAGCTTGTAATACAGTGGTTGTAGTTGGATGCTGTCTGTATGTGCCTGTCCCAAGTCAGGAGCTTGTAATACAGTGGTTGTAGTTGGATACTGTCTGTATGTGCCTGTCCCAAGTCAGGAGCTTGTAATACAGTGGTTGAAGTTGGATACTGTCTGTATGTGCCTGTCCCAAGTCAGGAGCTTGTAATACAGTGGTTGTAATTGGATACTGTCTGTATGTGCCTGATCCAAGTCAGGAGCTTCTAATACAGTGGTTGTAATTGGATACTGTCTGTATGTGCCTGTCCCAAGTCAAGAGTCTGTAATACAGTGGTTGTAGTTTGATACTGTCTGTATGTGCCTGTCCCAAGTCAGGAGCTTGTAATACAGTGGTTGAAGTTAAATACTGTCTGTATGTGCCTGATCCAAGTCAGGAGCTTCTAATACAGTGGTTGTAATTGGATACTGTCTGTATGTGCCTGTCCCAAGTCAGGAGCTTGTAATACAGTGGTTGTATTTGGATACTGTCTGTATGTGCCTGTCCCAAGTCAGGAGCTTGTAATACAGTGGTTGTAGTTGGATGCTGTCTGTATGTGCCTGTCCCAAGTCAGGAGCTTGTAATACAGTGGTTGTAGTTGGATACTACTAGTATCTGTATGTGCCTGTCCCAATTCAGGAGCTTGTAATACAGTGGTTGTAGTTGGATGCTGTCTGTATGTGCCTGTCCCAAGTCAGGAGCTTGTTATACAGTGGTTGTAGTTGGATGCTGACTGTATGTGCCTGTCCCAAGTCATGAGCTTGTAATACAGTGGTTGTAGTTGGAAACTGTCTATATGTGCCTGTCCGAAGTCAGGAGCTTGTAATACAGTGGTTGTAGTTGGACAAGGTCTGTATATGTCTGTCCCAAGTCAGGAGCTTGTAATACAGTGGTTGTAGTTGGATGCTGTCTGTATGTGCCTGTCCCAAGTCAGGAGCTTGTAATACAGTGGTTGTAGTTGGATACGGTCTGTATGTGCCTGTCCCAAGTCAGGAGCTTGTAATACAGTGGTTGAAGTTGAATACTGTCTGTATGTGCCTGATCCAAGTCATGAGCTTCTAATACAGTGGTTGTAGTTGGATACTGTCTGTATGTGCCTGTCCCAAGTCAGGAGCTTGTAATACAGTGGTTGTAGTTGGATACTGTCTGTATGTGTCTGTCCCAAGTCAGGAGCTTGTTATACAGTGGTTGTAGTTGGATGCTGTCTGTATGTGCCTGTCCCAAGTCAGGAGCTTGTAATACAGTTGTTGTAGTTGGATACTGTCTGTATGTGCCTGTCCCAAGTCAGGAGCTTGTAATACAGTGGTTGTAGTTGGATACTGTCTGTATGTGCCTGTCCCAAGTCAGGAGCCTGTAATACAGTGGTTGTAGTTGGATACTGTCTGTATGTGCCTGTCCCAAGTCAGGAGCTTGTAATACAGTGGTTGTACTTGGATACGGTCTGTATGTGTCTGTCCCAAGTCAGGAGCTTGTAATACAGTGATTGTAGTTGGATACTGTCTGTATGAGCCTGTTCCAAGTCAGGAAATGTAATACAGTGGTTGTAGTTGGATCCTGTCTGTATGTGCCTGTCCCAAGTCAGGAGCTTGTAATACAGTGGTTGTAGTTGGATCCTGTCTGTATGTGCCTGTCCCAAGTCAGGAGTTTGTAATACAGTGGTTGTTGTTGGATGCTGTGTGTATGTGCCTGTCTTAAGTCAGAGGCTTGTAATACAGTGGTTGTAGTTGGATACTGTCTGTATGTGTCTGTCCCAAGTCAGGAGCTTGTAATACAGTGATTGTAGTTGGATACAGTCTTTATGTGCCTATCCCAAGTCAGGAGCTTGTAATACAGTGGTTGTAGTTGGATGCTGTCTGTATGTGCCTGTCCCAAGTCAGGAGCTTGTAATACAGTGGTTGTAGTTAGATGCTGTCTGTATGTGCCTGTCCCAAATCAGGAGATTGTAATACAGTGGTTGTAGTTGGATGCTGTCTGTATGTGCCTGTCCCAAGTCAGGAGCTTGTTATACAGTGGTTGTAGTTGGATACGGTCTGTATGTGTCTGTCCATGTTAGGAACTCGTAATACAGTGGTTGTAGTTGGATGCTGTCTGTATGTGTCTGTCCCAAGTCAGGAGCTTGTAATACAGTGGTTGTAGTTGGATACTGTCTGTATGTGCCTGTCCCAAGTCAGGAACTTGTAATACAGTGGTTGTAGTTGGATGCTGCCTGTATGTGCATGTCCCAAATCAGGAGATTGTAATACAGTGCTTGTAGTTGGATGCTGTCTGTGAGTGTCTGTCCCAAGTCAGGAGCTTGTAAAACAGTGATTGTAGTTGGATACATTCTATATGTGCCTATCCCAAGTCAGGAGCTTGTAATACAGTGGTTGTAGTTGGATCCTGTCTGTATGTGCCTGTCCCAAGTCAGGAGCTTGTAATACAGTGGTTGTAGTTGGATGCTGCCTGTATGTGCCTGTCCCAAGTCAGGAGCTTGTTATACAGTGGTTGTAGTTGGATGCTGTCTGTATGTGTCTGGCGAAGTCAGGAGCTTGTATTACAGTGGTTGTAGTTGGATGCTATCTGTATGTGCCTGTCCCAAGTCAGGAGCTTGTAATACAGTGGTTGTAGTTGGATACTGTCTGTATGTGCCTGTCCCAAGTCAGGAGCTTGTAATACAGTGGTTGTAGTTGGATACTGTCTGTATGTGCCTGTCCCAAGTCAGGAGCTTGTAATACAGTGGTTGAAGTTGAATACTGTCTGTATGTGCCTGATCCAAGTCAGGAGCTTCTAATACAGTGGTTGTAGTTGGATACTGTCTGTATGTGCCTGTCCCAAGTCAAGAGTCTGTAATACAGTGGTTGTAGTTTGATACTGTCTGTATGTGCCTGTCCCAAGTCAGGAGCTTGTAATACAGTGGTTGAAGTTAAATACTGTCTGTATGTGCCTGATCCAAGTCAGGAGCTTCTAATACAGTGGTTGTAATTGGATACTGTCTGTATGTGCCTGTCCCAAGTCAGGAGCTTGTAATACAGTGGTTGTATTTGGATACTGTCTGTATGTGCCTGTCCCAAGTCAGGAGCTTGTAATACAGTGGTTGTAGTTGGATGCTGTCTGTATGTGTCTGTCCCAAGTCAGGAGCTTGTAATACAGTGGTTGTAGTTGGATACTACTAGTATCTGTATGTGCCTGTCCCAATTCAGGAGCTTGTAATACAGTGGTTGTAGTTGGATGCTGTCTGTATGTGCCTGTCCCAAGTCAGGAGCTTGTTATACAGTGGTTGTAGTTGGATGCTGACTGTATGTGCCTGTCCCAAGTCAGGAGCTTGTAATACAGTGGTTGTAGTTGGATACTGTCTATATGTGGCTGTCCGCAGTCAGGAGCTTGTAATACAGTGGTTGTAGTTGGATAAGGTCTGTATATGTCTGTCCTAAGTCAGGAGCTTGTAATACAGTGGTTGTAGTTGGATGCTGTCTGTATGTGCCTGTCCCAAGTCAGGAGCTTGTAATACAGTGGTTGTAGTTGGATACGGTCTGTATGTGCCTGTCTCAAGTCAGGAGCTTGTAATACAGTGGTTGAAGTTGAATACTGTCTGTATGTGCCTGATCCAAGTCATGATCTTTTAATACAGTGGTTGTAGTTGGATACCGTCTGTATGTGCCTGTCCCAAGTCAGGAGCTTGTAATACAGTGGTTGTAGTTGGATACTGTCTGTATGTGTCTGTCCCAAGTCAGGAGCTTGTTATACAGTGGTTGTAGTTGGATACTGTCTGTATGTGCCTGTCCCAAGTCAGGAGCTTGTAATACAGTGGTTGAAGTTGAATACTGTCTGTATGTGCCTGATCCAAGTCAGGAGCTTCTAATACAGTGGTTGTAATTGGATACTGTCTGTATGTGCCTGTCCCAAGTCAGGAGCCTGTAATACAGTGGTTGTAGTTGGATACTGTCTGTATGTGCCTATCCCAAGTCAGGAGCTTGTAATACAGTGGTTGTACTTGGATACGGTCTGTTTGTGTCTGTCCCAAGTCAGGAGCTTGTAATACAGTGATTGTAGTTGGATACTGTCTGTATGAGCCTGTTCCAAGTCAGGAAATGTAATATAGTGGTTGTAGTTGGATCCTGTCTCTATGTGCCTGTCCCAAGTCAGGAGCTTGTAATACAGTGGTTGTAGTTGGATCCTGTCTGTATGTGCCTGTCCCAAGTCAGGGTTTGTAATACAGTGGTCGTTGTTGGATGCTGTCTGTATGTGTCTGTTTCAAGTCAGGAGCTTGTAATACAGTGATTGTAGTTGGATACAGTCTGTATGTGCCTATCCCAAGTCAGGAGCTTGTAATACAGTGGTTGTAGTTTGATGCTGTCTGTATGTGCCTGTCCCAAGTCAGGAGCTTGTAATATAGTGGTTGTAGTTGGATCCTGTCTCTATGTGCCTGTCCCAAGTCAGGAGCTTGTAATACAGTGGTTGTAGTTGGATCCTGTCTGTATGTGCCTGTCTTAAGTCAGAGGCTTGTAATACAGTGGTTGTAGTTGGATACTGTCTGTATGTGTCTGTTTCAAGTCAGGAGCTTGTAATACAGTGATTGTAGTTGGATACAGTCTGTATGTGCCTATCCCAAGTCAGGAGCTTGTAATACAGTGGTTGTAGTTTGATGCTGTCTGTATGTGCCTGTCCCAAGTCAGGAGCTTGTAATACAGTGGTTGTAGTTGGATGCTGTCTGTATGTGCCTGTCCCAAATCATGAGATTGTAATACAGTGGTTGTAGTTGGATGCTGTCTGTATGTGCCTGTCCCAAGTGAGGAGCTTGTTATACAGTGGTTGTAGTTGGATGCTGTCTGTATGTGTCTGTCCATGTTAGGAACTTGTAATACAGTGGTTGTAGTTGGATGCTGTCTGTATGTGTCTGTCCCAAGTCAGGAGCTTGTAATACAGTGGTTGTAGTTGGATACTGTCTGTATGTGCCTGTCCCAAGTCAGGAGCTTGTAATACAGTGGTTGTAGTTGGATACTGTCTGTATGTGTCTGTCCCAAGTCAGGAGCTTGTTATACAGTGGTTGTAGTTGGATACTGTCTGTATGTGCCTGTCCCAAGTCAGGAGCTTGTAATACAGTGGTTGAAGTTGAATACTGTCTGTATGTGCCTGATCCAAGTCAGGAGCTTCTAATACAGTGGTTGTAATTGGATACTGTCTGTATGTGCCTGTCCCAAGTCAGGAGCATGTAATACAGTGGTTGTAGTTGGATACCGTCTATATGTGCCTGTCCCAAGTCAGGAGCTTGTAATACAGTGGTTGTACTTGGATACGGTCTGTATGTGTCTGTCCCAAGTCAGGAGCTTGTAATACAGTGATTGTAGTTGGATACTGTCTGTATGAGCCTGTCCCAAGTCAGGAAATGTAATATAGTGGTTGTAGTTGGATCCTGTCTGTATGTGCCTGTCCCAAGTCAGGAGCTTGTAATACAGTGGTTGTAGTTGGATCCTGTCTGTATGTGCCTGTCCCAAGTCAGGGGTTTGTAATACAGTGGTTGTTGTTGGATGCTGTCTGTATGTGCCTATCCCAAGTCAGGAGCTTGTAATACAGTGGTTGTAGTTTGATGCTGTCTGTATGTGCCTGTCCCAAGTCAGGAGCTTGTAATACAGTGGTTGTAGTTGGATGCTGTCTGTATGTGCCTGTCCCAAATCAGGAGATTGTAATACAGTGGTTGTAGTTGGATGCTGTCTGTGTGTGTCTGTCCCAAGTCAGGAGCTTGTAAAACAGTGATTGTAGTTGGATACATTCTGTATGTGCCTATCCCAAGTCAGGAGCTTGTAATACAGTGGTTGTAGTTGGATGCTGTCTGTATGTGCCTGTCCCAAGTGAGGAGCTTGTTATACAGTGGTTGTAGTTGGATGCTGTCTGTATGTGTCTGTCCATGTTAGGAACTTGTAATACAGTGGTTGTAGTTGGATGCTGTCTGTATGTGTCTGTCCCAAGTCAGGAGCTTGTAATACAGTGGTTGTAGTTGGATACTGTCTGTATGTGCCTGTCCCAAGTCAGGAGCTTGTATACAGTGGTTGTAGTTGGATACTGTCTGTATGTGCCTGTCCCAAGTCAAGAGCCTGTAATACAGTGGTTGTAGTTGGATACTGTCTGTATGTGCCTGTCCCAAGTCAGGAGCTTGTAATACAGTGGTTGAAGTTGAATACTGTCTGTATGTGCCTGATCCAAGTCAGGAGCTTCTAATACAGTGGTTGTAATTGGATACTGTCTGTATGTGCCTGTCCCAAGTCAGGAGCTTGTAATACAGTGGTTGTAGTTGGATACTGTCTGTATGTGCCTGTCCCAAGTCAGGAGCTTGTAATACAGTGGTTGTAGTTGGATGCTGTCTGTATGTGCCTGTCCCAAGTCAGGAGATTGTAATACAGTGGTTGTAGTTGGATACTGTCTGTATGTGCCTGTCCGAAGTCAGGAGCTTGTAATACAGTGGTTGTAGTTGGATGCTGTCTGTATGTGCCTGTCCCAAATCAGGAGATTGTAATACAGTGGTTGTAGTTGGATGCTGTCTGTATGTGTCTGTCCCAAGTCAGGAGCTTGTAAAACATTGATTGTAGTTGGATACATTCTGTATGTGCCTATCCAAATTCAGGAGCTTGTAATACAGTGGTTGTAGTTGGATGCTGTCTGTATGTGCCTGTCCCAAGTCAGGAGCTTGTTATACAGTGGTTGTAATTGGATGCTGTCTGTACGTGCCTGTCCCAAGTCAGGAGCTTATAATACAGTGGTTGTAGTTGGATAAGGTCTGTATATGTCTGTCCCAAGTCAGGAGCTTGTAATACAGTGATTGTAGTTGGATACTGTCTGTATGAGCCTGTCCCAAGTCAGGAAATGTAATATAGTGGTTGTAGTTGGATCCTGTCTGTATGTGCCTGTCCCAAGTCAGGAGTTTGTAATACAGTGGTTGTAGTTGGATCCTGTCTGTATGTGCCTGTCCCAAGTCAGGAGTTTGTAATACAGTGGTTGTTGTTGGATGCTGTCTGTATGTGCCTGTCTTAAGTCAGAGGCTTGTAATACAGTGGTTGTAGTTGGATACTGTCTGTATGTGCCTGTCCCAAGTCAGGAGCTTGTAATACAGTGGTTGTACTTGGATACGGTCTGTATGTGTCTGTCCCAAGTCAGGAGCTTGTAATACAGTGATTGTAGTTGGATCCTGTCTGTATGTGCCTGTCCCAAGTCAGGAAATGTAATATAGTGGTTGTAGTTGGATCCTGTCTGTATGTACTAGTACCTGTCCCAAGTCAGAAGCTTGTAATACAGTGGTTGTAGTTGGATCCTGTCTGTATGTGCCTGTCCCAAGTCAGGGGTTTGTAATACAGTGGTTGTAGTTGGATACTGCCTGTACATGCCTGTCCCAAGTCAGGAGCTTATTATACAGTGGTTGAAGTTGAATACTGTCTGTATGTGCCTGATCCAAGTCATGAGCTTCTAATACAGTGGTTTCAGTTGGATACCGTCTGTATGTGCCTGTCCCAAGTCAGGAGCTTATTATACAGTGGTTGTAGTTGGATACTGTCTATATTTGCCTGTCCGCAGTCAGGAGCTTGTAATACATTGGTTGTAGTTGGATAAGGTCTGTATATGTCTGTCCCAAGTCAGGAACTTGTAATACAGTGGTTGTAGTTGGATGCTGTCTTTATGTGCCTGTCGCAAGTCAGGAGCCTGTAATACAGTGGTTGAAGTTGAATACTGTCTGTATGTGCCTGATCCAAGTCATGAGCTTCTAATACAGTGGTTGCAGTTGGATACCGTCTGTATGTGCCTGTCCCAAGTCAGGAGCTTGTAATACAGTGGTTGTAGTTGGATACTGTCTGGATGTGCTTGTCCAAAGTCAGGAGCTTGTAATACAGTGGTTGTAGTTAGATACTGTCTGTATGTGCCTGTCCCAAATCAGGAGATTGTAATACAGTGGTTGGAGTTGGATGCTGTCTGTATGTGTCTGTCCCAATTCAGGAGCTTGTTATACAGTGGTTCTAGTTGGATGCTGTCTGTATGTGCCTGTCCCAAGTCAGGGGCTTGTAATACAGTGGTTGTAGTTGGATACGGTCTGTATGTGTCTGTCCCAAATCAGGAGCTTGTAATACAGTGGTTGTAGTTGGATACTTTCTGTATGTGCCTGTCCCAAGTCAGGAGCCTGTAATACAGTGGTTGTAGTTGGATACTGTCTGTATGTGTCTGTCCCAAGTCAGGAGCTTGTAATACAGTGATTGTAGTTGGATACTGTCTGTATGAGCCTGTCCCAAGTCAGGAAATGTAATATAGTGGTTGTAGTTGGATCCTGTCTGCATGTTCCTGTCCCAAGTCAGGAGCTTGTAATACAGTGGTTGTAGTTGGATCCTGTCTGTATGTGCCTGTCCCAAGTCAGGGGTTTGTAATACAGTAGTCGTTGGATGCTGTCTGTATGTGCCTGTCTTAAGTCAGAGGCTTTTAATACAGTGGTTGTAGTTGGATACTGTCTGTATGTGTCTGTCCTAAGTCAGGAGCTTGTACTACAGTGATTGTAGTTGGATACAGTCTGTATGTGCCTATCCCAAGTCAGGAGCTTGTAATACAGTGGTTGTAGTTTGATGCTGTCTGTATGTGCCTGTCCCAAGTCAGGAGCTTGTAATACAGTGATTGTAGTTGGATACAGTCTGTATGTGCTTATTCCAAGTCAGGAGCTTGTTATACAGTGGTTGTAGTTAGATGCTGTCTGTATATGCCTGTCCAAAGTCAGGAGCTTGTAATACAGTGGTTGTAGTTGGATGCTGTCTGTATGTGCCTGTCCCAAGTCAGGAGCTTGTAATACAGTGGTTGTAGTTGGATACTGTCTGTATGTGCCTGTCCCAAGTCTGTAGCTTGTAATACAGTGGTTGTAGTTGGATGCTGTCTGTATGTGCCTGTCCCAAACCAGGAGATTGTAATACAGTGGTTGTAGTTGGATGCTGTCTGTATGTGTCTGTCCCAAGTCAGGAGCTTGTAATACAGTGGTTGTAGTTGGATGCTGTCTGTATGTGCCTGTCCCAAGTCAGGAGCTTGTAATACAGTGGTTGTACTTGGATATGGTCTGTATGTGTTTGTCCCAAGTCAGGAGCATGTACTACAGTGATTGTAGTTGGATACTGTCTGTATGAGCCTGTCCCAAGTCAGGAGGTTGTAATACAGTGGTTGTAGTTGGATCCTGTCTGTATGTGCCTGTCCCAAGTCAGGAGCTTGTACTACAGTGGTTGTAGTTGGATACTGTCTGTATGTGCCTGTCCCAGGTCAGGAGCCTGTAATACATTGGTTGTAGTTGGATACTGTCTATATGTGCCTCTCCCAAGTCAGGAGCTTGTAATACAGTGGTTGTAGTTGGATACGGTCTGTATGTGCCTGTCCCAAATCAGGAGCTTGTAATACAGTGGTTGTAGTTGGATCCTGTCTGTATGTGCCTGTCCCAAGTCAGGAGCTTGTCATACAGTGGTTGTAGTTGATGCCTGTCCTAAGTCAGGAGCTTGTTATACAGTGGTTGTAGTTGGATACCATCTGTATGTGCCTGTCCGAAGTCAGGAGCTTGTAATACAGTATTTGTAGTTGGATGCTGTCTGTATGTGCTTGTCCCAAGTCAGGAGCTTGTAATACAATGGTTGTAGTTGGATACTGTCTGTATGTGTCTGTCCCAAGTCAGGAGCTTGTAATACAGTGGTTGTAGTTGGATGCTGTCTGTATGTGCCTGTCCCAAGTCAGGAGTTTCTAATATAGTGGTTGTAGTTGGATACTCTTTGTATGTGCCTGTCCTAAGTCAGGTGTTTGTAATACAGTGGTTGTAGTTGGATGCTGTCTGTATATGCCTGTCCAAAGTCAGGAGTTTTTAATACAGTGGTTGTAGTTGGATACTGTCTGTATGTGCCTGTCCCAAGTCAAGAGCTTGTAATACAGTGGTTGTAGTTGGATGCTGTCTGTATGTGTCTGTCCCAAGTCAGGAGTTTCTAATACAGTGGTTGTAGTTGGATACTCTTTATATGTGCCTGTCCTAAGTCAGGTGCTTGTAATACAGTGGTTGTAGTTGGATGCTGTCTGTATGAACCTGTCCCAAGTCAGGAGCTTGTTATACAGTGGTTGTAGTTGGATGCTGTCTGTATATGCCTGTCCCAAATCAGGAGCTTGTAATACAGTGGTTGTAGTTGGATGATGTCTGTATGTGCCTGTCCCAAGTCAGGAGCTTGTAATACAGTGGTTGTAGTTGGATACTGTCTGTATGTGTCTGTCCCAAGTCAGGAGCTTGTAATACAGTGGTTGTAGTTGGATACTGTCTGTATGTGTCTGTCCCAAGTCAGGAGCTTGTAATACAGTGGTTGTAGTTGGATACTGTCTGTATGTGCCTGTCCCAAGTCAGCAGCTTGTAATACAGTGATTGTAGTCGGATACTGTCTGTATGTGCCTGTCCCAAGTCAGGAGGTTGTAATACAGTGGTTGTAGTTGGATACTGTCTGTATGTGCCTGTCCCAAGTCAGGAGCTTGTAATACAGTGGTTGTAGTTGGATGCTGGCTGTATGTGCCTGTCCCAAGTCAGAGGCTTGTAATACAGTGGTTGTAGTTGGATACTTTTATTATATTGTTTTTTGTGTGTGCATAAAACTGGTAGATAGTGGTCTCAATGCCAATCGTACCACATCTCCTTAATTTTATATACATCGCTATTGATAAATATGGTATATATACATTTGATACACAAATTTAAATAATGCATGATATATAACTTGAATCAAGAACTCTAAATAATACTCCGACCAAACGCATATATTGTCTATCTAATCTCAATATGTTTGTGAAAAACGCAACATTTCCTTAAAAATACGGGGAAATATTGAGGTGCAATTTTCACTTCTGGTTTGCAGATAGTCATTACTGTAGTTCGTGCAAAAACAATAAGATAATTCAGTCTATTAATCCTGAAACGCGAGGACAATATCCCTTGGGAATTTCATTTAGATTATAAATCTGAATTTACTTTTAATGTGTATCGATACATTTGTCTCTCCCCGAGGATGATATATGTTGTTTTATGTTTGCTAAGACAAATCAAGTCATCATTGTCAGACAAAAAAATTTAATATTTATTAGTGACAGAATTTAACCCAATTAATGTGCCACTGAAGTAAACAGTAAACGCTTTTTAACGAAATTCTTATTCTTTTACAGTTTGCTAAAAGACGTTATATATTAGTTGACTTTTGGGGTAAAATTAGTTCGAAATCTGATAGCCCGACAATTTTTTTCTACTTTACTATGACGAATTAGGTGTCATTGATACCTCAATTTCTTCTCTGACTGTAGGCCGGCATCTGACAGAAATAGTGATACTGATACTTTCCCCCAACTGACTGTAGGCTGGTCTCTGACTGGATTTGTGACACTAATACTTTATTTTTGTGACGGACTGTAAACTTGCCGCTTGTAGGATTGGTGAAATTGATACTTGTTTTTCTGATTGACTGAAGGCAAGCAAGCCTGACATCAGAAGGGATTGGTGACACTAATATTTTTCTGGTGTTACCAATATTTACTCTCTGGTCATATCGGTCGGACTAATGCTTTACTTCTGGAGTAAATGTAGGAAACACATAGTTATAAATGTCGTAGCTGGCTTGACCGTAGTATTTGGAAAATTTGGATACTTATTCTGTAATCCTTTGTCGCTTTCACCATTTTGGTTTTTTTTAAATAAACGGAGATGTGGGGTAAATCGGTAACTTTATCATAAGAAGGTGTTGTCAATGTATTGTTTAGTACTAGCTCGACACGTCAATGCGGAGTTTAACATGTTAGCCCAATAAGTAATACATGTAGTTCTTAAGATGGAACATCGCTTCACTTGGGGGTTTTCTCGAGTTCTCTTTCGTCTTCAAGTGGGTTGTTGTAGGTTGATCATAATTATAAAAATAAGAAGATGTTGTATGATTGCCATTGAGACAATTTTCCTCAATAGACCAAATGACACAGAAATTAACAACTATAGGTCACCGTACGGCCTTCAACAATGAGCAAAGCCCATACCGCATAGTCAGCTATAAAAGGACCCGAAATGACAAATGTAAAACAATTCAAACGAGAAAAATTAACGGCCTAATTTATATACAAAATAATGAACGAAAAACAAATATGTTACACAGCAACAAACGACAACCACTGAATAACAAGCTCCTGACTTGGGACAGGCACATACAGAATATGGCGTAGTTAAACAAGTTTGAAGGCGCCAACCCTCCCCCTAACCTGGGACAGTGGTGTAGTAGTATAACATAAGAACAAACTATAAAAATGCACATAAGCATAGTAGTAAATTGCATATTTCACGTGTTTTATGTAATCCCAAAATTTGTTTTTAAATTGGATTGAATACCCTGTACTTGACTCATTCATTTTAAACTGTATGCTAAAGAATGAAATATGTATATTTTCAAATTACTTTAAGAACCTGAATGAATCTCAGAGTAATCATGAACAATTGGTAAGTCGTATCATTTTCAAATGTTTTCCGTTAATGCATTTCCGTTCCTTCGGGAAATGACGCAAGACAAGAAAGAAGCATAAAGAGGCGAATGGATATCTGTCACGTGATCGTGTATTGGAGTACTTCCTGTTCAATTGGAAGTTTTAAAAAATGTGCTTTAATACTATTTCACCAACAAAAATATCAGTGATTCCTTTTATTCTCTTTAATTTTTTTAACAACAAGTTCTGTACCAGAATAACATGTATTTCTGTCCTCGTATAGCACTAGACTTTATATCTCCTACAATTACTAGCTGCTCTGAAACTACTCGGGATGAATTAAACACTCTAAAATAGCGACACCTATCAAAACATAAGAACTGAACTAGTAAAACATTGAACAGACTTCCACTGAGCACTGTGTTAAGCGATTAACTCGAGTCGCTCAAAGAAGCTGTCTCAACTTACACCTACAGACTTGTTATGTGTCAATAGTTTAATTGTTTAAAAAGAACACATTTGAAATGTTAGATATGTGAAAACGCTTAAACTTATTTGGATTGTTTTGTGTCTATATACGTTCCGTTCCATTTGTCATGCGCAAAATACTGTGTTTACTGGAAAGTAGAAATAAAAATTACAAAAATTCACTTTTGGCACCAGGTAACAAGTAACTATCAATATATTGGACGTCTAGTTTTCTACATAAAATATACAACATATTGGTAAATCAAAGTAACTATTTCGTACAGGGTTCATGGTGGGTGTATATTTTGTGTCTTGAGTGCAAAACTTCGCTGAATTTATGAAATGCACAAAAGTGACAGCTTTAAAAGTTAAACTTAAAGGCTTGAATCATTTTTCAGTTTTTTCTCTGTTACAAAGAATATTGCTTCATATGAATACTTAAATAAATCAGTAGCACTTATAGTTTCTATTAGAAAAATGTTTTGGAGGAAAGGTTTCATACAATATTCACGGGAGTTTCTATCTAATTATATAACCCACTTGACCTTTAATAGTTTACTATATGGTATGGTTAAGCTCATTATTGAAGGCCATACGGTGAATATGACATGTAGTCGTTCGTATCCTTGTCCTGTGGTGTTTGGTGAATAGTTTTCTCATTTCCTTATTTTATATATTGAGCTCTATTTTTGTACACAGTAGATATAAAAATAAGTATTTCAGCGCGGTTAAAAACAACGTGGAAATTACCTGTAATTTTAGTAAACCTTTGCGTCAACTTAAATTATTATATATGAAACGACCATGGTTTTGCATGAACATATGTTGTCAACGTAGATTGAAATTGGTCATAAGTTCCTGATAAGAGTCGAATAAACACAATACTTTAAACTTATGAAGCAATTAAGTATGGTAAACCACATTAGGCAATGACATCGACTTTATATAGCATTACAGGGAAACTTAACTACCAACATAATAATAAGAGATTAACAGTAAGTTTGTTGAATTTTATCTCTCTTTTTTATCTTTATAGTGGAGAACGCAGATCATTACGTCCAGGAGCGCCTTCAGAACCTAATGCTTACAACTACAATTATCCAAAACGTGGACTGTTTATTATAATTAACAATAAAAACTTCCATCCATCTACTGGACAGCGATGTCGGGAGGGAACCGGTGCAGATGCAGAGAGACTAGAAGAAAGATTTCAAGATTTAGGATTCGAAGTAAGACGTTACGATGACGCCACTGCATCAAGTATGACGAAAATAATGGTCGAAGGTAAATAAAATTATGTTTCTCTTCCTATTGGAGCTTTGCTCCCCTTCTTGCCGATTTTGTTTTAGTATGAGGCAGATTTCGTAGAGTAGCTTATCAAGAAGAATGAAAAGACGCTGGCATTATCAATTAACTTCACGTTCCGCTATATACACCAAATTGTCAGTTGTCATTTACAACACGACGGGTGCCACTAGTAGATCAAGAACCCTCTAGAGCAACCGAGTACATCCACGGGCTTCGACGGGATTCTTTAACTGTTTGTCCTTTAAACGTTTTTTTTTCTTCTTTTTTGTATGTTTTTCTTCAACTTTTTCGATTGCTTCCTTTGTACTTTCTCCGTCTTTTGACATCATAGTTGAAGTTATATACAGATAATTAAATGATATGCTATGCCAATACATACCATATGAAACACTTCACATAGTATTATTAGACGAGAAAATATATATGTTGAAAGGATGATTTGAGGCTAAGTTGGGGAATCAGAAACTCGAGCTCATCAATGTCAGATAACATTGTGGACATGGTAGAAAGACAGAGCTAAGTTAGGGAATTAATAACTCTAGCTCATCAATGTCAGATAACATTGTGGTCATGGTAGAAAAAACAGACAACATATGATACAGACTGGGAGCACTCATGCTAAGAAAGATGAAGGTTTGTTTAAACTTGCAAACCTGCATGTAAGCTCTGTCATTTAAGATATACTCTACCAATATCCACAAAACCAGACAGAATTAAATTATATCGATTTACACTGTTAACCGAGTTAAAATTATGCAGTTAAAAACCCGGCTTTTAGAAAGATTACAGCAAGAAACATGGCCATCTTTTCTGATTGGTTCTGTCAGTTTGACATGATCATATAAAACCACCAATTTACATTTTATATTTGTGTGTGACAGATCGTACATCATATAATGGTTGGATATTATATAGTTTATACGTACCTATAAAAGCATGGCTTTATACTTTCTAAAGATAAAAACATCATTTATCAAACTACAAAGCTTTTATAAAATAAAAGGAAAAATAAAAATATTCTATTTGATGTCTGTTTTAATGTCTGTTGTAATTATTTTGTAAACTAACATCTACTGAGTAAGGCGGAAAAAAAAAAATCAGCAGAAGCATCATAATTCTCTAGTTACTTAAAGTGATTGAAATCAGCTAACATTAACAAGGCCGTAGGTTTTCTCTATTTGATAATTTACATTTTGTCATGTCGGGGTCCTTATTATTTGGTCTCTGTTGGACTGTTGTCTCATTGGCAATCATGCCACATCTCCTTATTTTTGGTCTCTGGTGGATAGTTTTCTTATTGGCAATCATGCCACATCTCCTTATTTTTGGTCTCTGGTGGATAGTTTTCTTGCTGGCAATCATGCCATATCGCATTATTTTTTGGTCTCTGCATGGTGGATAGATGTCCATTGGCAATCATGCCACATCTCCTTATATTTTGTCTCTGATGGATAGTTATCTCATTGGTAATCATGCCACATCTCCTTTTTTTGGGTCTCTGGTGGATTGTTGTCCATTAGCAATATTTTTATCATGCCACATCTCCTTAGTTTTTGGTCTCTGGTGGACAGTTGTCTCATTGACAATCATTTAACATCTCCTTATTATTTGGTCTCTGGTAAATTGTTGTATTATTGGCAATCATGCCATATTTCCTTATTGTTTGGTCTGCGATGGATACTTGTCTCATTTGGCAAATCATGCAAAACCTCTTAATATAAAACTGAGGAGATGTGGATGATTTCTAATGATACAACTATCCACCAGAATTAAAATGTCGTGGTGTAATTATAGGCCACCATACGACTTCAACAATGAGAAAAACCATGTTCTGTGGGAAATATCTCCATGTGTTTAGGTGAATGTTGGATATTTCTCTCATTGGCTATCAATGAGACAACTATCCAGCAGAGTTAACATGTAGTGGTAGTAAATTATTATAGCCCACCGTACGGCCTTCAGCAATGAGAAAATCCATGTTCTGTGGTAAACAGTTGTCTTATTGGCAATCGTGCAACATCTTCTTCATTTTTTGTCTTTGATGGATAGTTGTCTCATTTGCAATCATGCCACACCTTCTTATGTTCTGTCTCTGTTGAACAGTTGTCTCCTTATTTAGGAATTTACGACTGTTTAATCTGATTGTTCTGAATTCGAAGTCTTTGGAGTGTTGAATTTGAAGCAAAATGATACAAAAGAAAACACTACATACTAATTTACATACTAGACTAAAAGATATTATTATTGTTTATTTTGTTTTTTGGTTTTGAGATTCTTAGGAGATGACCATTTGATTTTTTTTTTGGAGGGAGGGGGGAGAATTTTGAAAATGAATATAATGACCTATTAGGAACTGAAAATGATTAATCTTGCCAAAGACAGGATGAAAATGAATATTCTGTAACAAAATATGCAGGATGTAGAAATAAGCATGCTTAGCTTCAGATGAAAATGAATATTCGATCCGCAAAAAAACCTCCTGCCCCTCCCCGAATATTAAATGGTCGTCCCCTCACCATCTAATATATGGATATTCTTAAAAAAATATGTGAAGATTTTCTCTACTTCGTTTGGTTGTTCTTTTAAAACTTGTAAATGTACTTTTCAGCAGCGAATTATGACCACTCTGACTGTAATTGTTCTTTTTATACGACCGCAAAATTTTTGCGTTCGTATTTATTATGGCGATGTCTGCGTCGTCGTCCGAAGACATTTTGATTCGCAGACAATAACTTAAGTATCAGTGTATGGATCTCTATGAAATTTTAGCACAAGGTTCCATACCACAATAGGAAGGTTGGGATTGATTTTGGGGGTTATTGTCGTAGCTGTTTTGTAATTAGGGACCAAAAAGAGGCCAAAAACAAGCATTTTTTTGGTTCGCAGACAATAACTTGGATCGCAGACAATAACTTGGTTCACAGACAATCACTTGAGTATAAGTGTATGGATCTCTATGAAATTTTAGCACAAGGTTCCATACCACAATAGGAGGGTTGGGATTGATTTTGGGGTTATTGGCGTAGCTGTTTTGTAATTAGGGGCCAAAAAGGGGCAAAAAAACAAGTATTTTTCTGGTTCGCAGACAATAACTTGAGTATAAGTGTAAGGATCTCAATAATTTTTGGCACAAGGTTCCATGCCACAATAGGAAGGTTGGGATTGATTTTTGGGGTTATTGTCGTACATGTAGCTGTTTAGTAATTAGGGACCAAAAAGGGGCCAAAAACAAGCATTTTTCTTTTTTCAGGACAATAACTTGTGTATAAGAGTATGGATCTCTATTAAATTTTACCCCAAGGTTCCATACTTCGAAAGGAAGGTTGGGATTGATTTTGTGGGTCATGGCCCAAATAGTTTAGGAATTAAGGGCCAAAAAGGGGCAAAAAACTAGAATTTTCTAGTTTCCGGACAATAACTTGAGTCTATGGATTGCTATTTAGTTTTGCCACAAGGGGATATACCATAAAAGGAAGGTTGGGACTGTTTTTAGGGGTTATGACCCTAACGGTATAGGAAAAAGGGGCCAAAAACAATACTTTTGTAATACTTTGTATAAATTGCTTATTTCTTGACCAATTTCAATGAAGTTTGATTCAAAGTCTTGAATTGTTGAGGTTCTTTAATATGCTGAATCTAACCGTGTATTTAGATTTTGGATTTTGAGCCCTGGTTTTTGAATTGGTCCATATTAAGGTCCATAGGGTCCAAAAGTAAACCTTGTTTGATGTTCTTTGATATGCTGAATTTTTAATTTTGGGGCCCGTTTTCGAATTGGTCCACATTGAGGTCCAAAGGGTCCCATATTAAATTTTGTTTGATTTCATCAAAAATTGAATTCTTGGGTTCCTTGCTATGCTGAATCTAACCGTGTATTTAGATATTTGATTTTGGGCCCAGTTTTCAAGTTGAGGTCCAAAAATAAACATTGTTTGATTTAATCAAAAATTGAAATATTGGTGTTCTTTGATATGCCCAATCCAACCGTGTTTTTGAATTTTGATTTTTGGCCCGGTTTTCAAAGTTGGTCAAAATTGGAATTGGGGTCCAAAATTAAAATTTGTTTGATTTCATAAAAAATTGAATTAATGGTGTTCTTTGATTTTTACAAAAAATGAATTCTTGGGGTTCTTTGATATGGTGAATCTAAGCATATAATTAGATTTTTGGCCCTGTAACCTTGTAATTGTACGTTACAGCAGCGAATTATGACCGCTCTGACTGTGATTGTTCTTTTTAACCTTGAATTGTATCGTTTCAGCAGCGAATTATAACTACTCTGACTGTTCTTTTGAACATTGAATTGTACGCTTCGGCAGCAAATAATGACCATTCTGACTGTGATTGTTCTTTTAAACCTTGAATTGTACGTTTCAGCAGCGAATTATGACGACTCTGACTGTAATTGTTCTTTTTAACCTTAACCTTGTAATTGTACGTTACAGCAGCGAATTATGACCACTCTGACTATGATTGCTTTTTTAAACCTTGAATTGTACGCTTCAGCAGCGAATTATGACCATTCTGACTGTAATTGTTCTTTTTAATCTTTTTGTACGTTTCAGAGGCGAAGTACTGTTACGGGTAATTGTTCTTTTTAAACTTGTAATTGTACATTTCAGTAGCGAATTATAACCACTCTGACTGTGATTTTTCTTTTCAACCTTGAATTGTACGTTTCAGCAGCGAATTATAATCACTCTGACTGTGGTTGTTCTTTTTAACCATCTAATTGTACGTTTCAGCAGCGAATTATGACCACTCTGACAGTGGTTGTTCTTTTTAACCATGTTATTGTACGTTTCAGCAGCGAATTATAACCACTCTGACTGTGATGATTCTTTTTAAACTTGTAATTCTACGTTCCAGCAGCGAATTATAACCACTCTGACTGTGATGGTTCTTTTTAAACTTGTAATTTCACGTTTCAGCAGCGAATTATAACCACTCTGACTGTGATGATTCTTTTTAAACTTGTAATTCTACGTTCCAGCAGCGAATTATAACCACTCTGACTGTGATGGTTCTTTTTAAACTTGTAATTTCACGTTTCAGCAGCGAATTATAACCACTCTGACTGTGATGATTCTTTTTAAACTTGTAACTACGTTTCAGCAGCGCATTATAACCACTCTGACTGTGATGGTTCTTTTAACCTTGTAATTTCACGTTTCAGCAGCGAATTATAACCACTCTGACTGTGATGGTTCTTATTTAACTTGTAATTTTACGTTTCAGCAGCGAATTATGACCACTCTGACTGTGATTGTTTTGGTTGTGCTATTTTAAGTCATGGTATTGAAGGGCGGATATATGCAACAGATGGGATGCTATCTTTAGATGTATTAACTGGTCCATTTAGAGGAGACAGGTGCTCTGCTTTAGTGGGAAAACCCAAATTGTTCTTCGTTCAAGTATGTATTTATAATTCATAGTAAGAAAAACAAACTGATACCAGGTTTTTTTGTACGCCAGACGCGTTTCGTTTCGTCTTCATAAGACTCGTCAGTGACGCTCAAATTCAAACAGCTGGAAAGAAACAGACTGTATGAAGTAAAATTAGCTTGGTCCTTCACAATACTAAAAGAAGACAGAAATTTGCTTTTTTACTCAAAATATTTTCCGACTGAAAAACTGATTAGTTTTTGTACAACATAACAGTATGTTTGATAATCTTTTACTTCAAGTGTAACCGAAAAGATGCGATCTACATGGACACCACACTTTTAATTTTACAATAAGAGAGTATCATCTAAAGATGAAGTATAGAGCTAGTTTCCTAGTTTGGGACAACACCGAATACGACTAATCCGGTTTTATACTCGTCTTGAAAAACACTGGGGGTACCACTAGTGGAGCAGAAAATGCATAGAACCATATGCATGTCCTAGAAATTAACTTCATCCCTAGATTGTTCAAATGGTTCTTGTTTCTAATTGCTTGAGATATATTTGTTGTATTTGTGCTACTAAATTTTTCAATTGGTATCTGGTAGATAGTTGTATCATTGGCAATCATACCACATTTATTTTTAAATATTTACCAAGAGGTGTCTGTTTGTTTGTGGTGTTAATGGAGCCGTTAAGTGTTTAATTCTCATTTGTATAAACTATTACTTAGCTTTAATTAAAATCAAATAAATGCGATGCCTCATCGAATGGGAGTCGCGCAATCTTTTTACCTAAAATAATCCTTGTAGATGTCGTGTCGAACATGCCCTCTTTTTGAATAGGTAATCTAAATATACTGGGCTTCATCCCGGTCGCCATACTTTGAAAAACATTACTTTACGGTTTATTGTATATTTGCTCTCGTCCTGAACATGCATGAAATACTTGTAACTGGACGTTAAGGAAACACATAATTAATCAATTTGTCGATAAGTGTGTATCCTGTCTTTCACGTGTTCCCCATTCTCTGCCATTTTTATGCCACCGCCGTAGGTAATGGGGGCATAAGTGTTACCCTCGACCGTCCTTTGTCCGTCCGATTTTCGTTTCCACACTATAACTTAAGTTTTTTCTCATCCAAGTTTTATGAAACTCATACACAATGCTCAGAACCAAACCACACAGACAGAGCTGGAATCTGGGCAGTTAGTCACTTACCGTTCTATAATTATGCCCCTTTATAACTTGGAAAATTGCAATTTTTTTCGTTTCCGCACTCTAACTTAAGTTTTTCTCATTCAAATTTATGAAACTCATATTCACAGCTAAGAACCAAAACTCGCAGACAGAGCTCCAATTTGGACAGTGAGTCACTTAATATTTTAGAGTTATGCCCCTTTTTAACTCGGAAAATTGCAATTTTTTTAGTTTCCGAACTCTAACTTAAGTTTGTTTCATCCAAATTGTATGAAACTCATACACAATGCTACGAACCACAACACGCAGACAGAGTTCGAATTTTGGCAGTAAGTCATTTAACGTTCTAGAGTTATGCCCCTTTAAACTTGGAAAATTGCAATTTTTTCAGTTTCCTCAGACACATTCTTCTTTTATCTGAGAAATAATCCATTAGAATTTTAAAGTTTATTCAGCACATCTGGGTAGAATGTTTAAAGGTTTTTCCATCACTATCTAGTCGACCGTCGTCATGGTCTATCGTCGGCATAAACTTTCCAAAAACATCTTCCCCTCTTAAACCACAGAACCAATTAGAATGTAAAAATGTTTGAATGTTTCTTGTGGTATCTAGTTTATAAGTTGTATTTCAGATTTTGATCTGTTAACAAACATGGTCTGCCGTTGCTTAAAATAAAGCATACCAGGAAAACTGCAATTGTTGGCTTGTATTTCAAGAACCAAAGCCGTCATAAATTGGTGAAAATATTCAACAGGTCCAGATCTACCTACCTTGGAATTTTGAGAAAAATCGAACAACCTATTTTAGACCTATTGCTTCTATAATGTCATCGACGATATTAATTTTTTTCAAAAATCTTTTTCCTACGAAACTGCTGAACAAATTTAAGCCACAATTTGTTAGAATGTTCCTTGAGATAACTTACTTATACATTGTATTCAAGGTTTTGATTCATCGAGAGACAAAGCTGCTGTTGTTAAACATATATCATATTGTCCAAGCTGCATTTTTTGTGCTTATAAATATCTTAAAAACGATAAGAATCTATGAAAAGGACTAACCAGCAAATTTAATATGTACCGTATCGTCTAGAATAGACGATACTGATTCTAGACGATACTGCGCAGATAAGGAAAACATTATAAAAGTCTAAAGATTTACGCAACGGTACTAATATAAGATGGTATATACGAAGATGAAGTTATAAAATCACAGCCTTTCCACAAACACCTCACTTGCCATAGAAGTGATATTCCTAAGAAGCCACTCCTCTCAGTTAGCCAGCATTTCAGACAGTCGGATCATAAACTTGATGACTTTAATCGCATGAAAATCCTAGTGATTGAACAGAACATTCACTGGAGTGATGCCCAGCGACAGGTTCGGTAAAACTTCTGGATAAAGGAACTTACTGTACTTCACCCAAATTGCATCAACAGGAAGTACTAGCAGTTTGATAAAGGGGCTCTTCTATTATTTTACATACATTTATACAAACTACTGCATTTTGACAATTTGGGATGTATAGATACGCAGCCACGTTTATATTGAGTTTTGTTATATTTGATGAGGTTCAAGATTTGGGATTAAATCAATAGTCCAAAACTTACCTGTATTACTGAGCTATTTTACAAAACCAGCCAGTATTGTTAAAATTATTGACACTGACGAAGGCTATTTGTTCAGTCGAAATATTTGTCTACACGATTTTATAACATCATCTTCGTATATTACCATCTTATATTAGTACCTTTTCGCAGTTCTTCAGACTTTTATATATATATATAACTAAAATGAAGAACATATAACAATCTACAGAAGTTGCCTTATTGTTGTCGTTCCTACAAATAGCGTTTCTTTACTGTATTTGTTCAACGAACTGCTCGTGACATGCATCAATTCAGTGATAAATCATGAGTCATGAATGAGTAAAGGATTATATTTCTCACAACAGTAAAACAAGATAATCGGTGATACTGATATTAAGTAAAATGGCAAATAATACTTTAGTTATTAATGTGTTAGAAAACAAATGATATCAAGCTGTTTATTCAAAACGTATCAATTTTTAATTAATTTTTCTTGGTTTGACAATTTTCCATACATCAGAAATGTAATATCACCATCATTTATCGAGATTAATATCACATTGTAGTTTATAAGATTTACAATGTCATAAATAAGTGTCCTGCAGCATAATACAATATAAAATCTATAGTGATACTGAGGATAAGTTATTCACGGCATTATCAATGTTACCGACAATAATCTGGCCGGTCAAAGACCGACAGGAAATTCATTAGTACAGTCAATGGATTCTACAGGTTAATTTACTAATGACATTTAAATACTGATAATCACCTTGGTCATTCAATCCACCTGCCATTAAAGATGCCAAAGTCGACATAAAAAGCGAATTAAAATCTAGTATTCCCAATGTAATCAAAATTTAAACCATAGACGTTTAGAGCAATACAATTCGACCAATGCATATACATGTAGCATTGCGTTTATTGTATTGAAATTAAAAAAAAAAATTCTACCTGACAAATTAATTTATATCCAGACATAATTATTTCATTCTCTGTGGTCTTGTGATCTTCGTACTCCGTTAATAAGAATATAAAACTTATCCTGAGGAGGGTTGTTATTAGTTTGAAAGTTTGGTTATGCTATACCTATGTTCATACTGTGTTAACATAGGCCGATAACATTGACCACTCCGTCTCTGATACTTACTATATAAACAGCACATAGCTGAGAGGGTGATAGAGCAGATTGTTAACCCGAGAAAACATTGTCAACTGAGGCGAAGCCAAGGTTGACAATGTCTTTTTCGAGGTGTAACAATCTGCTCTATCACCATCTCAGATATGTGTTATTTAATTTATTTTACTGAATGTTCTGTTATTACTGTCTATTAAATTTCAAATTCAAAATATTAAAACTATGTCGTCTTGTACATACCAATCATCCGTATTTATTAAAGCCCTATAGCTAGTCCATATGTGGCTGACTGATACATATTTCACAACATTAAATAGTATTTTATAAATCATCCTGATGTTAATCTTCTCTTTACTTATTTTGCTGTATGATTTACAATTTCTTTGACTAGACGACTGTTTGAAAACTTCGACAGTTCAAAATTGTACTATTGCAAAGTTTGGAAGTTTGCCAAATTCAAAACAAAATTTTAACGTGATGTAACATTGTTAAAAAGAGTTTTACCTGACCGTAGATCATAGTTTGGCTTACCATTAAAAAGACCCCCGTTGTTACTGAGATATATAAGTGTTCTAACATAGTGTTTTTCATACTCCCGTTGTTACACAGAGTTTTGATTGCATTTAGATATTTTGGCTATTCTGTCAAAGCTTTGATTTTTGTGTATAGCTTCATATGTTGAATACCGTTTGGCTGCTTCAATTTTGGCTCTGAGCAATCTTCCCAAAGATTAGCCGGAAATATGCATCTTTTGCTTTCATCAAATACCAAAGACTTTTCTTTGTCCATCTACTTTAATTTGTTTACCTTCTCTTTTAATTTACATTTGTTTCATATTTTCTTTTTAACGTTTAAGCTAATTGTAACAGTTCTACAGTTTTTAGATTGCATGTCTATATTATTATGTTTGCTATTTATTTTGTCTTCTATCAGAATGTTTATTTTGAATAAATGATCCTGAAGTTAAATAATTCCGTCGATTATTTGTTTTAGGCCTGTCGAACAGCACCTATGAATCATTCCTTTGACAGTATGTCCGACAAGAGTGGGCTCTCAGAAGAATACGAACCAGCTCTATCGTCCATACGGAAAGTGCCAGTAGAAGCTGATTTCCTGTTTGCATATTCAACTGTTCCAGGTAGGATTTTTTCTTCGTCAAATACTCTGCTGTTCTGGGTTAAAGGTTTCATTGTCAAATATGCAACTGTCCTAGAGGTAAGAAGTTTTACTATCAAATATTCTACTTCCAGGTAGGAAGTTTCATTGTCAAATATTCAACTGTTTCAGAGGTAGGAGTTTTCATTATCAAATTTTCAAGAGTTCCAGAAGTATAAGGTTTCATTGTAAAATATTCAACTGTTCCAGGTAGAAGGTTTCTTTATCAAATATGCAACTAATCTAGAGGTAGGAGGTTTGACAATCAAATATTCAACAGTCCCAGGTAGGAGGTTTTATTTTCTAACATGAAACTGTCCTAAAGGTAAGAGGTTTTACTATCAAATATTCAACTGTTCCAGATAGGAGGTTTCATTGTCAAGTATTCAACTTTTTCAGAGGTAGGGGTTTTCATTATCAAATATTTTCAACTGTTGCAGGTAGAAAGTTCAATTGTCAAAGAATCAACTGTTCTAGGTAGAAGGTTTCATTGTCAAATATTCCACTGTTCTAGGTAGGAGGTTTCATTGTGAAATATGCAACTGTTCTAGGTAGAAGGTTTCATTGTGAAATATTCCACTGTTCTACGTAGATGGTTTCATTGTCAAATATTCCACTGTTACACGTAGGTGGTTTCATTGTCAAATATTCAACTGTTTTAATAAGAAGGTTCCATTGTCAAGTATTAAATTGTTTTAGATAGGAGGTTTCATTGTGAAATATGCAACTGTTCTAGGTAGGAGGTTTCATTGTGAAATATTCCACTGTTCTATGTAGGTGGTTTCATTGTCAAATATTCCACTGTTCTACGTAGGTGGTTTCATTGTCAAATATTCAACTGTTTTAGTTAGGAGGTTCCATTGTCAAGTTATAAATTGTTTTAAGTAGGAGGTTTATTGTCAAGTTGTCCACTCTTCCAGGTAGAAAGTTGTATTGTCAAATATTTCATGGTTCTAGGTAAGAAGTTTCATTGTCAGATATTCCACTGTTCAAGGTAGGAAATTTCATTATCAAGTATTCCACTGTTCTAGGTAGGAGGTTTCATTGTCAAGTATACCACTGATCTAGGTAGGAGGTTTCATTGTCAAGTATTCCACTGTTCTAGGTAGAAGGTTTCATTGTCAAGTATTCCACTGTTATAGGTAGGAGGTTTTATTGTCAAGTATTCCACTGTTCTAGGTAGGAAAATTCATTGTCAAGTATTCCACTGTTATAGGTAGGAGGTTTCATTGTCAAATATTCTACTGTTGTAGGTAGGAGGTTTCATTGTCAAATATTCCACTGTTCTAGGTAGGAGGTTTCTTTGTCAACTATTCCACTGTTCCAGGTAGGAGGTTTCATTGTCAAGTATTCCTCTATTGTAGGTAGGAGATTTCATTGTCAAATATTCCACTGTTGTAGGTAGGAGGTTTCATTGTCAAGTATTCCACTGTTCTAGGTAGGAGGTTTCATTGTCAAGTATTCCACTGTTCTAGGTAAGAGGTTTCATTGACAATTATTCCATTGTTCAAGGTAGGAGGTTTCATTGTCAAATACTCCACTGTTCTATGTAAGAGGTTTCATTGTCAAGTATTCCACTGTTCTAGGTAGGAGGTTTCTTTGTCAATTATTCCATTGTTCTAGGTAGGAGGATTCATTGTCAAGTATTCCACTGTTGTAGATAGGAGGTTTCATTGTCAAGTATTCCACTGTTCTAGGTAAGAGGTTGCATTGTCAAGTATTCCACTGTTCTAGGTAGGAGGTTTCATTGTCAAGTATTCCACTGTTCTAGGTAGGAGGTTTCATTGACAATTATTCAATTGTTCAAGGTAGGAGGTTTCATTGTCAAGTATATCACTGTCCTAGGTAGGAGGTTTCATTGTCAAATATTCCACTGTTCTAGGTAGGAAGTTTCATTGTCAAGTATTCCACTGTTCTAGGTAGGAGGTTTCATTGTCAACTATTCTTCTGTTCTAGGTAGGAGGTTTCATTGTCAAGTATTCCACTGTTTTAGGTAGGAGGTTTCATTATCAAATATTCCACTGTTCAAGGTAGGAAGTTTCACTGTCAAATATTCACTGTTCTAAGTAAGAGGTTTCATTGTCAAGTATTCCACTGTTCTAGGTAGGAGGTTTCATTATCAAATATTCCACTGTTCAAGGTAGGAAATTTCACTGTCAAATATTCCACTGTTCTAAGTAAGAGGTTTCATTGTCAAATATTCCACTGTTCTAGGTAGGAGGTTTCATTATCAAATATTCCACTGTTCAAGGTGGGAGGTTTCATTGCTAAATATTCCAGTGTCTAGGTAGGAGGTTTCATTGTTTAATATCAACTGTTCAAGGTAGGGAGTTTCATTGTTCATTATTCAACTGTACCAAGTCGGAGGTTTCAATGTCAAAACAATCCCATTAGGATTGACATGTATATAAAATTTGTGCGTCCGTTTGCCTATGCTCGATGTATAAATTGGCAAAAACGACCGGTCGGAATTGGGACGTTAAATGCGATGCCTACCTTGCAGTACAAATCTCGTCCTGAATATGCATGACATATTTGCCACTAGACGACGTTGAGCAAACTGCAATCAATCAATTATTAGCAAATGAAAGAGATGCAGACAAATAGGAAATCCATTTAATGATTGGGAAGAATGAGGGGGAGTCATTAACAGACGAAGAAATCGTCGATTAGATCCAGTAGATATTTACAAAAATCATAAATGGAAATATATATACGAAAGGACTACATGTATCTTAGACTAAGTTTATAAATATCATTACAAAAATGACTAAGATCATCTGAACCACAAAATAGCTATCTTTATACCTTTCTCTGCACAAACTAGAAAAGTTGTAGTGGCAAATAGGACCTGCAGGATTTATAAATTTGAAATAGATTTTACGTTTAAGAAATGTGTACGTTAATGATTTTTTGACATTTTGAGTGTTAATCATACAGCACAAGAATATCTCTCAACAACATTGAAGGGGAGACAATCGCTTTAGCAATTTAGATAATTCTTATTTTTATTTTATGCAGTATGCATACAAAATAATGTCATGCCAGTTTGTTTACACGTTTGACTGGTGTATAAGTTTGTTCATCCGGCAATACCAGTCATGCTTTGTCATCGGTTTGACTGTAGGATGTATAAACGCACTACGTCTAGTAGTAATGGGGACGTTAAATACGAAGCCTCGTGCAGTCAGAGTCGCATATTTTTCACTCTGCACATTTAAAAACGATTGCTACAACTCTCTGAGGGGTCAACATGTGCCCTGTGACAGGGCAAAACGTCTGCTACAAACCAACACACCATCATTTCCTAGTGACAGTCTTTATTTCCTGCCCTTCATCTCGATCGACTATAGCTCAAAACCGATCTACATAATTGATCAAAGATATTGAGCTTATGATTTAGTACACCGGACATTCGTTTCGTCCACACAGAACTAACCAGTTGCCTAGAACCAAAACAGTTGAAAAATCAATCAAAGAAAGAGCAAACGTTGAAGAAAAATTACAATAAATTAAGATCAGAAAATAACTTAGCTCTATAAGGAGCTACCATTTGATTTTATGGGGGCTAGGATGAAAAATTTTGTCCTGCCTTTTTATTTTTCCCTCTATTCGGTCCTGCCTTTTTATTTTTCACTCTATTCGGTCCTGCCTTTTTTTTTTTAGTTTATCCTTACATTTTTTTTTACCTAAATTGTCATCCTGCCTTTTTTTTTTGGGCAAATAATCTCATCCTCCCTTTTTTTTTACTCAAAACTCCCGTCCTGCCTATTTTTTTTCAAATTTCATCCTAGCCCCCCCATAAAAATCAAATGGTAGCTCCCTAATATCGATATAACAAACGACAACAATAGGAACATGTAAACCGGTTCTTTATATAATACATTTTCAAGGATTGTAAGCAATGACGCTCAAAGTGTGCTGATAACTATGAAGGATCCACCATAAGCACAGAATTCTCCACTAACAATGCACATGAAGCGTTGACAAAACAACCACTGACAAGTATACGACTTGGTACATTAGCATGAATTCATAGCGAGGTTAAATTTACAATTCGATGTATATGTTAACTTAAACAAAAACAGAATTCTCTCTTTGTTTTCAGGCCACTATTCTTGGAGAAATAATCAAGACGGTTCATGGTTTATACAAGCATTGTGCATTGTCATAGAGAACTACGGGACTAAAATGGAACTAGTTCACATGCTTACTCAAGTCAATAGGATTGTTGCTTACGAATTTGAATCTTGTAAGGACGAAGAGTTCACTGATAAAATGAAAATGATGCCTTGTATTGTTTCCATGTTAACAAGATATGTTTACTTCCCATTGTGAAATATTCCACTGTTCTATGTAGGTGGTTTCATTGTCAAATATTCCACTGTTCTACGTAGGTGGTTTCATTGTCAAATATTCAACTGTTTTAGTTAGGAGGTTCCATTGTCAAGTTATAAATTGTTTTAAGTAGGAGGTTTATTGTCAAGTTGTCCACTCTTCCAGGTAGAAAGTTGTATTGTCAAATATTTCATGGTTCTAGGTAAGAAGTTTCATTGTCAGATATTCCACTGTTCAAGGTAGGAAATTTCATTATCAAGTATTCCACTGTTCTAGGTAGGAGGTTTCATTGTCAAGTATATCACTGATCTAGGTAGGAGGTTTCATTGTCAAGTATTCCACTGTTCTAGGTAGAAGGTTTCATTGTCAAGTATTCCACTGTTATAGGTAGGAGGTTTTATTGTCAAGTATTCCACTGTTCTAGGTAGGAAAATTCATTGTCAAGTATTCCACTGTTATAGGTAGGAGGTTTCATTGTCAAATATTCTACTGTTGTAGGTAGGAGGTTTCATTGTCAAATATTCCACTGTTCTAGGTAGGAGGTTTCTTTGTCAACTATTCCACTGTTCCAGGTAGGAGGTTTCATTGTCAAGTATTCCTCTATTGTAGGTAGGAGGTTTCATTGTCAAATATTCCACTGTTGTAGGTAGGAGGTTTCATTGTCAAGTATTCCACTGTTCTAGGTAGGAGGTTTCATTGTCAAGTATTCCACTGTTCTAGGTAAGAGGTTTCATTGACAATTATTCCATTGTTCAAGGTAGGAGGTTTCATTGTCAAATACTCCACTGTTCTATGTAAGAGGTTTCATTGTCAAGTATTCCACTGTTCTAGGTAGGAGGTTTCTTTGTCAATTATTCCATTGTTCTAGGTAGGAGGATTCATTGTCAAGTATTCCACTGTTGTAGATAGGAGGTTTCATTGTCAAGTATTCCACTGTTCTAGGTAAGAGGTTGCATTGTCAAGTATTCCACTGTTCTAGGTAGGAGGTTTCATTGTCAAGTATTCCACTGTTCTAGGTAGGAGGTTTCATTGACAATTATTCAATTGTTCAAGGTAGGAGGTTTCATTGTCAAATACTCCACTGTTCTATGTAAGAGGTTTCATTGTCAAGTATTCCACTGTTCTAGGTAAGAGGTTTCATTGTCAAGTATATCACTGTCCTAGGTAGGAGGTTTCATTGTCAAATATTCCACTGTTCTAGGTAGGAAGTTTCATTGTCAAGTATTCCACTGTTCTAGGTAGGAGGTTTCATTGTCAACTATTCTACTGTTCTAGGTAGGAGGTTTCATTGTCAAGTATTCCACTGTTTTAGGTAGGAGGTTTCATTATCAAATATTCCACTGTTCAAGGTAGGAAGTTTCACTGTCAAATATTCACTGTTCTAAGTAAGAGGTTTCATTGTCAAGTATTCCACTGTTCTAGGTAGGAGGTTTCATTATCAAATATTCCACTGTTCAAGGTAGGAAATTTCACTGTCAAATATTCCACTGTTCTAAGTAAGAGGTTTCATTGTCAAATATTCCACTGTTCTAGGTAGGAGGTTTCATTATCAAATATTCCACTGTTCAAGGTGGGAGGTTTCATTGCTAAATATTCCAGTGTCTAGGTAGGAGGTTTCATTGTTTAATATCAACTGTTCAAGGTAGGGAGTTTCATTGTTCATTATTCAACTGTACCAAGTCGGAGGTTTCAATGTCAAAACAATCCCATTAGGATTGACATGTATATAAATTTGTGCGTCCGTTTGCCTATGCTCGATGTATAAATTGGCAAAACGACCGGTCGGAATTGGGACGTTAAATGGGATGCCTACCTTGCAGTACAAATCTCGTCCTGAATATGCATGACATATTTGCCACTAGACGACGTTGAGCAAACTGCAATCAATCAATTATTAGCAAATGAAAGAGATGCAGACAAATAGAAATCCATTTAATGATTGGGAAGAATGAGGGAGTCATAAACAGACGAAGAAATCGTCGATTAGATCCAGTAGATATTTACAAAATCATAAATGGAAATATATATACGAAAGGACTACATGTATCTTAGACTAAGTTTATAAATATCATTACAAAATGACTAAGATCATCTGAACCACAAAATAGCTATCTTTATACCTTTCTCTGCACAAACTAGAAAAGTTGTAGTGGCAAATAGGACCTGCAGGATTTATAAATTTGAAATAGATTTTACGTTTAAAAATGTGTACGTTAATGATTTTTGACATTTTGAGTGTTAATCATACAGCACAAGAATATCTCTCAACAACATTGAAGGGAGACAATCGCTTTAGCAATTTAGATAATTCGTATTTTTATTTTATGCAGTATGCATACAAAATAATGTCATGCCAGTTTGTTTACACGTTTGACTGGTGTATAAGTTTGTTCATCCGGCAATACCAGTCATGCTTTGTCATCGGTTTGACTGTAGGATGTATAAACGCACTACGTCTAGTAGTAATGGGGACGTTAAATACGAAGCCTCGTGCAGTCAGAGTCGCATATTTTTCACTCTGCACATTTAAAAACGATTGCTACAACTCTCTGAGGGGTCAACATGTGCCCTGTGACAGGGCAAAACGTCTGCTACAAACCAACACACCATCATTTCCTAGTGACAGTCTTTATTTCCTGCCCTTCATCTCGATCGACTATAGCTCAAAACCGATCTACATAATTGATCAAAGATATTGAGCTTATGATTTAGTACGCCGGACATTCGTTTCGTCCACACAGAACTAACCAGTTGCCTAGAACCAAAACAGTTGAAAAATCAATCAAAGAAAGAGCAAACGTTGAAGAAAAATTACAATAAATTAAGTTCAGAAAAATAACTTAGCTCTATAAGGGAGCTACCATTTGATTTTTATGGGGGGCTAGGATGAAAAATTTTGTCCTGCCTTTTTATTTTTCCCTCTATTCGGTCCTGCCTTTTTATTTTTCACTCTATTCGGTCCTGCCTTTTTTTTTTAGTTTATCCTTACATTTTTTTTTACCTAAATTGTCATCCTGCCTTTTTTTTTTTTGCAAATAATCTCATCCTCCCTTTTTTTTTACTCAAAACTCCCGTCCTGCCTATTTTTTTCAAATTTCATCCTAGCCCCCCCATAAAAATCAAATGGTAGCTCCCTAATATCGATATAACAAACGACAACAATAGGAACATGTAAAACGATTCTTTATATAATACATTTTCAAGGATTGTAAGCAATGACGCTCAAAGTGTGCTGATAACTATGAAGGATCCACCATAAGCACAGAATTCTCCACTAACAATGCACATGAAGAGTTGACAAAACAACCACTGACAAGTATACGACTTGGTACATTAGCATGAATTCATAGCGAGGTTAAATTTACAATTCGATGTATATGTTAACTTAAACAAAAACAGAATTCTCTCTTTGTTTTCAGGCCACTATTCTTGGAGAAATAATCAAGACGGTTCATGGTTTATACAAGCATTGTGCATTGTCATAGAGAACTACGGGACTAAAATGGAACTAGTTCACATGCTTACTCAAGTCAATAGGATTGTTGCTTACGAATTTGAATCTTGTAAGGACGAAGAGTTCACTGATAAAATGAAAATGATGCCTTGTATTGTTTCCATGTTAACAAGATATGTTTACTTCCGGCCTAAAAAACCGGATATCCGGGACTAATATATGTAATATGCATTTGACCATCTACATAATCATGTACGTTTTAACATAATGTAATGAAAGAGTGCTTGTCTTTTTATAACAATGTGAAATAAAAATCGGTGCCACTTTTATATTTTAAATTCTTGTTGATTATGCAGTATCTTAGTTGAAAATATATTTTGTGATAATATCAGAAGAGAGACGAACTTTAAATGAATCTAAACTTGTTTGTTTGGTGAGAGAAATAACAACCTAGAATTAATTTTGTTGGATATTACAATATTGCTATGCAACAATCTATATAGCTATACACATACAAATGATATTTCTACTAAGAAACTTATCATTTTATGGGTTCGGATATTAATAGGATGCAGTAATGAAATACTTCACGTCTGGCCTCACTTTTACGCAACATACCAAGTAGTAAGAATCAAAAATAGGCAGCCATAGTTAATCTATGATCAAATCACATAAATCGATTAAGAAGATTCAAATAAAGGTAACAATCAAAAACTGAGGGAATCACAAGAACTCCAAAAGGAGCAAGATCGAGTGCGTCGACAGGGTAACACTGGATTATCATGTCTAAAGTAATATAAAAGAAATATGATGCATTTATTCATGACGTAAAATAACTATATATGTGTAAATTTATAAAACAAAATACGCATTTTTTTTAAACGAAAACAATTAGCAAATTCCCTTGACAAAATAAAGTTCTGGTCATATTTCCTGTAAATGAAAAAAAGCACTTTTCTTAATTAACCTTCACTACGAACGTTCAACCCCAAAATATTGAAATCTTAGCATTTATAAGTACTTGAATATATGACCGAAAGGAACCTAAAAAGAATAGCCAAATACAAATGTGCATTATAATTCCTAAAATCAAACGGATAATTTGAAGCGCTGACTGCTGAGATGGTGATACCCTCGGAGTCTTGCAATTAATCAGAAGCGGTAAAAAAGGAAAATAATGCTTAATAAAAGAAGGTTGTACGTAGTCAAAACCCCATCTTTTATATTATCGAATGGGGACTTGCTCAAAGCAATAATGTTTTATTTTCCAATAAACCCATGAAATTAAAATTACAGTTGAAAGATGCAGAGATGAATTTGATGCACCTTTAGATCATTACAAACGAAAAGAGACAGAAGATACCATGGGGCACTGAAAGATCATAAATTTATGTAAAGTCAACACCATATGACTAAAGAAAAAAAAAACCATAAAGATAAGCAACACTTCCTAAAAACACTATACAAAGACAAAACACAACTAAAGATTAGGCAACAAATACCTACATACAACCGGAGGCTGGAACTGAAAGTAGCAAGCTCAGAAAAACAATAAACAAAAAGTCAACTAAATGAAAGAACACCTGGATCTGAAGATAACAGCAGAATAATGAATTTTACATTGCAAAAGCAAGTGCAAAGAACAACAGGTTATACAAAAAAAAAATCAGTAGAAAAGGCTGATGATTCTCTCCGGCAATCGATTAGCAGGAGCATATATAGAGAAAGAAAAAAATAAAATAACTAAAGTATCAAACTCCAAGGAAAATTCAAAACGGAAACTTCTTTATCAAATGGAAAAATCAAAAGCTCAAAAACATCAAACGAATGGAAAACAACTGTCATATTCCTGACTTGGTACAGATATTTCCTTATGTAGAAAATGATGGATTACACCTGGTGTTATAGCTAGCTAAACCTCTCACTTGTATGACAATCTCATATAATTCCATTATATTGACAACAATATGTGAGCAAAACAAACAGACATAATAGGTAAAAATGTCAAAAAATGGGGTACAGCAGTCATTACAACATCGTGTTATAATCTTAATCACTTAAAAACAAATAACTATTTCAACAAAGAAAAAAACATATAGGCATATAGAAACTCTATAGACAAAGTACATATAAAGCAAGCATGAAAGAAAAGAACACAAAAAATGACCATAACACAATAACACAATGGTGATATGTATAAATATCGAGCACCGCCAAAAGTATATTACCAAAAATGGACTAAACAGTAAAATATACAAAGACAAATAAAAAGAACATATAACACGTAATTAAGATGATAAACAACGTCAGTACCTAGAATCTATACTTCGAGACCATCATGTATTATTTGTGAAGTTGATACGAAATATTTATCAACAAGGTCTTGATATTTTCCGATGAACTTTTTTAGAAAAAGGGCGAGACGTTCTTTGACATAACCCTGGTTCATCAACATACTGCTCAGACACTGTTGCCGTTTTATAAAGTCTGAGTAGCAGCTGCAAGCTCTTGAATACCGAATGAGTTGGGAAATGTATATCATATATTCAGGTGAAGTTGGAATATTGCTGCTAAGGCAGTGGAAGTTTATAATTTAAAAATGAAAATTGTCTCGTTTGTCATAGATTCTGATACTGAGATGACCGCTTTTGCAAATTTGAGGTATAAGTCAAAAAATGAGGCGGAGGTTGTTTAAATCATACTATTAAAAATAAGTCTTAAACTCTCTAACAGTTTCAACAGATTGCTTACTGCATTTGTTCATGAAAACAAAGAGATGGAAAGTAACTGATTAAAAGTGCACAACACTTATTTACAATGCACACATACGGAAGACCTAAACTCTTTAGCTAGATGTATTTTAGTTTTTTTCTAAAGCATACTTTAAAGAAATGATTCAAAGTATGCTTTAGAAAAAAATGACTTTTTTTTTGTATGAGCCGCAACTCCTCTGAAACTATAAAATCACATTTGTTTGCTACAAAAGACAGAATGAAGATACCAAAGGCACATTAAAAATTGAGAAACCGACAACGCCATGGAAAAAAAAAAATCAAAAACAACGAAAAGCAAGAGAACAGTCTATAAAACACTTCTTAGAAAAATTAAAGACTCAGCAACACGAACCCTCAAAAAACGGTAATGATCTCTGGTGCTCCGGAGGGGTAAGTAAATCCTGCTACACATGTGGCATCCGCCATGTTGCTCATTATAGGTACAAATTCGGCAATAAGTCTCATTCGTTGATGTCACAAATGAGGATAAAACACCGGAATTGTGGTTACGATAATTGGAACATATCCATGGGCTTTTGTAACACAGTTATTCCATAACAATATGTTCTTCGTAAAGTTGTATGAATGATTTCGTATTTAAAAGACAAAAAGAAAAAGCACCTTGCGAAATTCTTTAATTTTACTTTCAGATATATTGATGATGTCCTATCATTGAATAACCCATATTTCAGCCAATACTTACATCTCATATATCCCAGTGAACTTGAAATTAAGGATACTACTGATACTAGAAAGACTGCTTCATACCTTGATCTTTTCCTCAATATTGACACAGATGGACGACTTCACACGAAAATCTATGATAAACGGGACGATTTCAACTTCCCAATTATCAATTTCCCATTTCTCAGCAGTAACATACCCGCTGCCCCTTCGTATGGTGTTTACATATCTCAGATGATACGTTATGCTCGTGCATGTTCACACTATACGGACTTCATATACAGGAGTGTGCTCCTAACGCAGAAACTGCTCCAACAAAGTTATGAGGAGGACAAATTAAAAATGACACTCCGTAAATTTTATTGACACCATCACGAATTGGTTGATTCATACGATGTGTCTTTGTCCAAACTAACAAAGGACATTTTTACCACGTGTTAGATTGTGGTTTGCCATTACGTCGTCTGATCTTTTAAGTACCGAACGTGACTTATTCCCGATTGTGACTGTTTTGCTGAGTGTGAATTCGCTTTGCTATAAGACGTGTAACGGTATTTTTCTATCCAAAATCCATGTATTTAGTTTTGATGTTATATTTGTTATTCTCATCGGATTTTGTCAAATGTCTTATCGTTTGTAGTTGTAAATCTAATTTTTTCTGTTCTATTAGTGTGTAATGGTAACGATAATTAATCACCCGGTTCATTTATAAGATTTTAGTTTGGGTCAACTAAATTTATACGATGTATTTGGTTTACAGTTTGATTCAGAAGAAATACCTACATAGCTTGATAATACAATTAATTATCTAATTACTACCACAATTTTATATTAATAAGTATTGTAATTTTCATTGTTATTTATACATGTTATGTCAGTATTACATACCTAATCTTGAATTCTATCCTATTTTTTGGAAATTTATAGAAAATTAAATGTGACGTCATATCGTGCGTCGATTTCTTCGGCTAACATATAATACGTTGTTCGGCTGTGCCTTTTTTATGTGCTGATTTAGGTTGTTTTATGTATTCGTTTTTATTCTGTAGTTAGTCACCACATCGGTGTTAACATGTATATCTATTATATAGTCATTTTTATAAATTTACTATTTGCAAAAGTATGAATTATTCTAAATACTAAGGATTTTCTTATCCCAGACATATAACCTTAGCCGTATTTGGCACAACTTTTTGGAACTTTTGGTCCTCAATGCTCTTCAACTTTGTACTTTTTTTGGCTTTCGAACTGATCTGAGCGTCACTGATGGGTCTTATGTAGACGAAACGCGCGTCTGGCGTATTAAATTATAAGCCTGGTACCTTTTGATAGCTATTATTTGTGTGTGTCTCTGTCCTGTATGTTCTCCCATTTATTTGTATTGTAGTCCTGTCATGTAATCTTGTCATTTTAATGTTATATTTAACATTGCCATAAAAGCGGGAGGTTTGGCTAGCCACAAAACCAGGTTCAACCCACCATTTGTTCTTAAAATGTCCTGTACCAAGTCAGGAAAATGGCCATTGTTATATTATAGTTCGTTTCTGTGTGTGCTGCATTTTAGTGTTGAGTTTCTGTTGTGTCGTTCTTCTCCTCTTATATTTGATGTGTTTCCCTCAGTTTTAGTTTGTAACCCGGATTTTTTTTTTCTCAATCGATTTATGAATTTCGAATAGCGGTATACTACTGTATATTTATAATTAAAATACTTGTCGTATATAACACATCTCTTTACCAGAGGAATTAAAGAATATATAAATCGCTTTTGTACAAAATGATTTGAACGGTTATAATATAAATCACTAGACTTCAAATTTTTTTTTTTTATTATTTAGATAAAAAATTCCAATTATTGTGATATCATCAATACGACTAAAAGTTTGGAGTCTTCTAAAATAGTGACGAGTTAAAAAAAATCCAATCAGTTACGAATATAAATGAATAGGGTTTTCTACGGATACCCTTCCGACATCTCACTGCACACGACACGTTTAAGTGTTGTCTCTTTCAGATATAAATGCTTATAAACACAAGAATTTCTGAGAATGATGTCTTATTCTTCCGACAATTCTTAAAATTGTTAGCTTCATAATCAACATTAAAAGAAACGGATCGAGATGAATTAACACTTTTCAAAATTTTCCGAGTAATGAATGCATCTCCGTATACTTAATTTTGAAGCTTTTCCGTAATAAAAATAGAACTTTCCTTCAGAATAAGTTAATTTCAAATGATTAGGTTTGAGCGTTCCCGATGTAGGGGGATCCAGAAAAAAACGTTCCAGACGCAAGCAATTTATTTAGTGTTTATTTCATTCCCCACTAGCGAATATAGAAAAAAATGATAAAGTCCTATTCGTCCCTATATGCAAAACAATCAACAGAAAGAGAAGTCTCATTTGTCATAAAATTTACACAGGCCAATTTTGCTTACGTGAATTTCACATGAATCTCACGTGAAATTCACGTGAAAAGTTTCACATGAGATTCACCTCAAACGAGCTTATACATGAAACTCACGTGAAAATTTTGACATGAATTTCTCGTGAACTTTACAAAAAAATTTGTATTTTTCATGATTTCAATTAAATTTGAAAATTTAGATGTGATTAACATTATTTTCAAAATTCACATCAATTTCACGTAAAAAAAATTAATGTGATTTTCACATGAAATTCACGTGAGTTTCACATGAGATTCATGTGAGAATCACATGAACTGATTTCACGTGAGTTTCACGTAAAAATTGAGGTGAAATTCAAATGAATTTCATGTGAGATTCACATGAATTTAAATTCAGGTGAAATTCATGTGAGTGAAATTTCCCTGTGTAGTTTTAAGATTAATATTTACCTAATTTTTCTTAATTGGGTACAGTCTTTTTTGTTTCCATTGATGAAATAATTTTAAGATATGAATTATGCATTTAATAACAAGTATGGTAATTTAGTAGAAAAATGGTTTTCTCGGAATAAACTACAACTCATGTCCGCCCTTGATGAATCAACATTTTTTCTTTAATTAAAGTGACATATTTGCAATGGAATGCATGTATTTATATAAACGTTTTATACAAAATGTTTATTTTAAGAGTATCCGAACAATAGGTTGTATAGAAAAGTTTAAAGAATATGACAGGTGATTAGCATATATATTTGAAATAAATCATGTATGTATACACAGAAGGATATTAAAATTAGGAATGGAAAATTGGTCACATTCATAATTATCTCTGGCTCAGAATAGAAAACAAGATAAATAATACTTTTATTTTGGCCGAAAATTATTGTACAAGTTCATTTATCAAATAATTTATACATATACACGAAATAGAGTATACAAAATTGCGGGCCCTACAAAAATAACCCGCATAAGTTAAATCTAAACTCACTAGTACAATAATTAAAAATTAGGGATGGGCGGGAGGGTAGCTTATCGAAAATAAATCTAATAATGAATATAAAATACCTTAAAAGTACTCACTGAACAGGTACTATTGATAGTACATAATTACGAAATGTTGAAAGAAATGAACTTCGCATATAATTATGCGTTTTTAGAATTAAAAGCTGTACAATTATCTCTGGCTCGGAATAGAAAACAAGATAAATAATACTTTTATTTTGGCCGAAAATTATTTTACAAGTTCATTTATCAAATAATTTATACATATACATGAAATAGAGTATACAAAATTGCGGGCCCTACAAAAATAACCCGCCAAACAAGCCCGCAAAAAAACAAACCAAAACAGATAAAGCAATATTATAGAATAGTAATCAATCAGACCCACAAACTAATATACTTTTGTGTAAACCTGAAGAGACTCAAGAAATCAATACGATACTTTCTTGTAAATCTCCTACTGAAGATCCAAAGAATATGTTACTTCTTTGTAAATCTTCTGACTCAATGAATAACGAACTTCATTGTAAGCCACCTACTTGAATGGTTATCTTAAAAATATAAACAAAGAAAAAGTTAACAAACTACAACTATATAATTAAACAAATGCAATTTACAAATGCGAAATGACATGAATAAAACACATTTTAAGCTGGAAAACTCCAGCTTCATTTAAATGCAAACAACCTCCATCTTTAATAGCAAATAAATCTCTTTTTGGAGAACCCTTTAATGATAATCTTCTATAAAACTTAATGAAACTTATTTTCTCATCTTTTCAAATACCAATTAATGCTTTATTAATCTCAACAACCTTACTTCCTAACTGAACAAAATCAACTGGTCGCGGTAAAATAGAAGATATCAATATATTTATGTCTCTCTTTCTTTTTTTTTATACTATAGATCAAATTTCTAAATTTACATAAAATAATCTCTAGAGTATGATTCTCTACATCATTAGTACCAAAATGTAAAATAACATGAGAAAAGCTATCAAAATCATGTAGATACAAATACTCCTTATCAATTATATATTTAATGTAACCTAAATTAGCTCCACTAAAACTCTGTACTACTGAGTCTTTTATCCCATCCAAATATTTCCCGATAGAATCACACAAGATCAACACCTTCTTCTTCATTACTGCAATTAAAGGATAAATTTAGTCTTAGCCTTAGCAACGGAGACTTTCTCTGATAAAGAAAATTGAAGATACAATTTATAAGCATCACTTGCCCAATCGCCATGAACTTATATTAACTCCGCAGGCACCTTAGATTCAAAGGCAAACGTAGCACCCCCTCGACGGAAGCTGTGTGTAGAAAATAGTCGTGGATTCCTACCTATCTTAATAATAAACTCCTTAAAATACTGCTGAAAATCTATATAAGTCACAGGAACTAACTTGTATTTACTAGGAAATAGAAAAGACGGGCTATCTCCGTCGGCAGGAATTAATTTACACATATTCCTATACGCTCCCAATGGACATAATGCGGATCTAGTATTTTCAACTAATGGTATCTTCAAAATTCTATTACCCATCTGTATGGTTTTTGACCAATTGAAAATTACAATAGCAATATTACCCTCTAAAATTACTTTATTTCTAGTTAACTGTTTATCGTCATCAAATGACATTTTAGAATCGGGTACTAAATTTGATTTACGCGCCATTAAGAAAAAGGCAAATAAAAACAAACACCATATAGTGCACTGCTTTGGATCGTCGTGATTTATAACTCGTTTAATATCTAGTATCTACAGTAATAGCTAATGCTTGTTGTGGTAAATTCTGTTTCTCTCTAGTAATGACTTTCAATAATAATTTGACAGAAAATTCATCTAAATGAACAAAAGGTTTGTCCAACATCAAATGCATAGTTTTAACCCCACATACATAATTTTTTATAGAACTTACTGATTTGAACGATCTACTCAAAAATTGAATGAACAAACAGATCGTTTTAATGAAACAGGACATTCCTTTAAATTAAAAAATGTACAAAAAAGCAAAAAGGCTCGCCACTGAACCATTAAATTCTTTTTGTTCCTACAGCAAAGGCTGATAGTGTCCATATCTTTACATCCCTTTCTAGTTCTCTAATTTGTCTATCTGAAAACGTAATTTACCATTCGTGAATAAACTGAAACAACTCATTTGACACTGCAAATTCTTCTAAATGTATACATTTTGTCTCTTCAAAAAATGTTTTAGCATAATTACTATGTAAATGCCAGCGAGACAACATATCAGCCAAACGATTGTCAACATCTGCAATGTGAACTGCCTTCAACTCAAATTCATTTATAGCGGCTACAAAACAGATCTCACGCAAGCAAGATTGTAAAAATTGATTCCTTGATTTTCTAGTGTTTATTACTGTTACTGTAACCTGATTATCACATTTAATTATAATTCTCTTTCCTTTAAATTTAGTTCTCCACAACTTCAGGCATACCACTACTGTTAACATTTCTAATGCATTAATATGAAGCTGTTCATTTACAATAGATTCTGGGAATTCAACATGAAAAAAATGTTCTTTGAACATGACACCACAACCTGTCATGCATGCATCAGAAGAGAATATTTCATCTGGTTTCGACCATTCTTCTATTAACATAATTGATACTCCGTTATATAAAGGTAGAAACTTTTTCCACCATATGATGTCTTTTTTAACAAGTTCAGGCACCTCAACCTTTCCAACATCTTGATAAATATACCTTAACCAATTAGGTATTCTAGAAATAAACAATCTTCCGGGTCTAACACAACACCCGACAAAATTCAGTTTCCAACAAGCGATTGAATTTCACGCTTAGAGGCGGATTCTTTTTCTACCCACTCCAATAAAATCAAATCTATATTTTTCAATCTCTCAACTGAAATTACTAAAGTCATTTTAACTGAGTCACAAATAATTCCTAAAATTTCCATTCTTGTTGATGGACCCACAGCTTTATGTTCTGACTCTTCAATTCCACAGAAAGTTAACACACTTTGTAATTCCAAAAAGGCGTTTGAAGACATTGTTGGAATTTCTACCCCGGCAAAGTCATCTAAATAGTTTATGATATCAAACCCTAAAGATCTATAAATAAAAGCAATTGCGTTTGTCAAACGTTGACATATTTGTGCAGCTGATCTTAAGCCCATTGACAGCACAATATCAAAAACTATGTACCCATTCCAAGCATATCCTACTTAAAAGGTATCTTTAATATCAATTGGTATTTGTCTGTAAGCCCGGGCAAGATCCCGTTTGAAAAGATGAGATCCACTTCCCTTTTTCTTTATTAACAAAACTAAATCATATACTCTTGGGTATGTTAAAGAAACAGGTTCACCTGAATATTCATCTGTATCTATAAATGAATTTACCCCAGTTCCACCAGCCGAACTTAAGTCTAGAATGATCCGTCTTTCCGTTGAATCCTTTTTTGGAACAGTATTCAAAGGAGATAAGATAATACCATGATCAAACGGATTCACATGAAAAGGGCCAATTATTGCCCCCTTAGTTCTTTTACCAAATATTTCTCCATATCATTTTGAAACTCCACTGCCCCACGATGATTTTTAACTTGTAACACCTCTTTTTGATCCTTAAAATCTCGTAATAAATTCAAAGATGCCTTATTTCGGTGAAAACCAATTGGAAATCCAAATTCTAACAATTTACAAATTTCTCTGTCTGGATAATCACTCAACATCAATTGAAAATAGTCTACATTTATTTTAGATAGTCTCTTAATTTTACAGTCTTCAAAATTCAATTTTGACGATTTAAAAACTAAATCGTGATCATGTAAAATTTTGTCGGTTTTGAAAACATCATATTTACCTTCAAATACTAACTTACAAAAATCGTTTTTACAAGTTTCTGAACTATCCTTCTCTTTTTAGTACCATTGTTTTTGACAAACATTTCACATTAGAGTTATCTCTCTTCAAGCTATCCTTCATGTATTGTGGATAAAAAATCTCCGCATCAGGATCAAGCTTTTTAATATGATCTAGTCAAACAGGAAAATTAGGACAGATATTAGAGCATTCTGGACGATTTAACTTTTTATTATCCTTTTTCCAGCAAATTGCACAAATGTGAAAGACAGTCTTATATTGACCTTTGAAATTCATTTGATGCGGCGAGGATTTAGACGTACAACGGTTTCTGTTATATAATGTACAAAACCAAATACTTTCTTCCTTTTTTGTGAAATCTGATTTAAATGACTTATTACCAGACGTGTTCTCCGACTTAGATAATATGTATGAACTTAAAACCGGAACTTCAATGCATGTAGGGTCATCCTTCCAAGATTTTTGGCCCAATTCTATTTTACGTAGCCATGCTGCATCAAAGGAAAGAAGACCTTTCCAAGCATAAATATTACTATTATAAGTAATTTTCTTTAAAAGATTTAATCTACCTGATCTCTCTGTTTCTGAAATACCAAGACTTGTAATAATTTCAAGCTCTCCCGCGGTAAACAATTTAATATCTAAACTTTTAAAGGAAGTCGATTCGTTTACATACTCATATTGTAGAGCGGAATGAGGCCATAACAATTGATTTTTAACTGTATCAGACGATTTACTGTGAATATCGGATTTAATTTTTCTTTTACTGCGTTTATTCTGTTTCTTTTCTCCATCAGAATCGTCTCCCGAATCTGAAGAATCAGACGAACTACCAGAAACAGCTATACATTTCTTTTTATCACAGTTCCCTTTTTTACCTTTGTTTTATTATTTACCCCATCATCAGAACTACACTCTGAACTTGTTGAACTAAGTTTATTTTTTAGTTTGCTTTTCTTTTTACTGGCATCTTCTTTTATTTCAGGTTTATCAAATAACCCCATATCTGACAATTTTTTATCAACTTTTAAATAAAGTCTTTCCATCTTTCCAAGATCTGTTAATTTTACTTTCTCATCTATTGTATTATCCTCACCTTTCATTGACTTTAACACTTTTCTTCTTCTTCTATTTTCTTTCTCAAAACTGCTTTCTCCTCTTCTTTCTTCTTCCGTATACTATCTTCAGTGTTCTTCAGCTTTCTACGCAACTGCTCTAATTCTTCGTCTGATCGACTTCCCTCTTCGTCAGAATCCATATCCTCCGCCACCACCTTGTCTAACTTATCGAAAAATAAATCTAATAATGGATACAAAATACCTTAAAAGTACTCACTGAACAGGTACTATTGATAGTACAGAATTACGAAATGCTGAAAGGAAACGAACTTCGCATATAATTATGCGTTTTTAGAATTAAAAACTGTACCATTATGCTTGGTTTGAAGTTTACTATGAGGAATTCTAAGAAATAATCATATCACGCATGAACTAGTTTTGTTATTTGTTCATGATTTCAAATCAAATAATTTAAAGCTATCGGTTTCCAATTAGACGAATACATTAAATTAATGTTGGGACTGTGTCAAAACATTGATTATCAATTTTAAACCATCCAATGCGTGATCCTAAACGTCTTTGTTTATTTATATTATATTAATTTAAACCGGGTCAATTTCGGTTCATTTATCATGTTTATATGTTTCGGAGTTTAGTGTGACGTCCATTTTCTATGAACTAGTGCGGGATTTTCTCGCTGTGTTGCAGACCCATTGGTGGCCTTGGGCTGTTTTCTGCTCTTTGGTCGGGTTGTTGTCTCGTTGACACATTCCCCGTTTATTAAGTGTAACATCGAACGTGTTATGTTATATAGTTATTTTCTGATATCATTTCTTGTGGTTATAGGATGGGAAAGGTACACGTATACGTTTTGCGGGGGTGGGGGTGGCTGGTAATGAAACTTCTGGATTGATAACATGTACGAAGTAAGCAAGATTAATATAAATAAGAAGATGTGGTATCCATCCAAGTCACAATGTGTAAAAAGTGAGCAATTATAGGTCAAAGTACGGCCTTCAACACGGAGCTTTGGTTCACACCGAACAGCAAGCTATAAAGGGCCCCAAAAAGACTAGTGTAAAATAATTCAAACAGAATAACCAACGGTCTAATCTATATAAAAAACGAGAGACGAGATACACTTAGAGGCCGCACAACTGTTGGACAGATCGTTTAACGAGGAAGATAAGAGTGACGAAGAGTTGATATAGTTGAGAAAGTCATTTCAAGAAGCTGGAGAGAGTTTGAGAAAGCAAAGAATCGAAAATGAAAAGCAGCGTCTTAGAGTGGAACTTAAAAGAAGCAAGATGAGCTAGAGCAGGAGAAAGGTGAGATAAATAATCAGAAAGATAAGAAAAGAAGGTTACTAGGACTCAGACAAAAAGTCCGAAATCGTGAGTAAGACTGACGATAAACGCGATTCAAAAATCAAGATAAGCTAGTTGCTGATAAAAGCAAACCGGATGAGGCAGTTAAGCTAGACGATTTAAGAAAATTTGAGTTTTTAAACGAGTTAGTTGACAAAAAACTTTCAAAACTAGGTTTAATTGATAAATCAAGCGATTCGAGTTCAGATTCTGAGGACAATACTATACGACGTAGAGAGAAAGCTATTACCGTCTCGAATAGCTCTGATTCTGATACAGATTCAGACAGTTCATCAAAGCGTAGAAAACACAAGAAATCAAAGAAAACAAAATCAGGTATCAAAGCAAAGTCTTCAGATAAGGTTAAAACTCAGTTACTTTGGCCTCAGAGCTCCTTACAATATGAATATGTCAATGAGCAGGTGTCTTTTAATAACTTAGACATGAAGCTTTTTACAGCTGGGGAGCTGGAGATCATCACCCGAGCAGATTTCTGAGATTGAACGAAAGGGTCGCTTAAATTTGTTGAAAAGATTACATACTACAGTCATTCTTAGAAAGGTCTTTTAGCCTTTACGCAGCCTGGTTAAGGAAAATAGAACTCGGACAAAATAAATGGTCTGATGATCCTTCTGTTATTGAGCTTCCTATTTTAACACCATATGTTTTATTAAAATCAAAATTTCAAAACAGCTCATTCAAAGTTGAAAGCAAAGATGATACAATTTGGTTTTGTACATTATACAACAGAAATCGATGCACTTATAATGGTTCTCATCAGGCTTCTATTAGGGGTGTCCAGAGAACAGTTCAGCATATTTGCGCTGTTTGTTGGAAGAAAGACAGAAATAAACTTTACAACCCAGAATGTTCTAGTTCATGTCCTCAATTTCCTCAAAAGAAGGAATGACTAGGTCAAAACTTTTCAGAACTAAATCCTTCAGCTGATGTTTTTTATCCGGAATATATGCGTCGCAAGAACAGCGATGTTTAGCTTGTTCTCCTGTTTTTGTCGATGATAGGTGTAATAACGATTGTAAAACTACTAACGAAGAGAAGGATAAAAGATCTGATGAGTTTTCAAATAAAATATTAGATGAGTGTACCGTTTATTCTGATTTGATTTCTGACAAGCATTGGTTTCCTATTCAAGATAATTTTATCTTGGATCACGAAATTATTTTAGCTCGAATATGTATAACTATGAAGGTGTTCGCATACCATTGGAAACTCATTTGAATATTGATTTTTTCAAATTTATGCTCTCGGATTACCATGACAGAGATATATGCGCTTTACTGGAGTTTGGATTTCCTGTTGGTTATGATTATAAAGAACATTTTCATTGTGCTTCTTGTACTGTACAAAATCATCAAGGGGCGATACAATTTTCAAATGACTTTTCAGAACTAAATCCTTCAGCTGATGTTTTTATCCGGAATATATGCGTCGCAAGAACAGCGATGTTTTAGCTTGTTCTCCTGTTTTGTCGATGATAGGTGTAATAACGATTGTAAAACTACTAACGAAGAGAAGGATAAAAGATCTGATGAGTTTTCATATAAAATATTAGATGAGTGTACCGTTTATTCTGAATTGATTTCTGACAAGCATTGGTTTCCTATTCAAGATAATTTTATCTTGGATCACGAAATTATTTTAGCTCGAATATGTATAACTATGAAGGTGTTCGCATACCATTGGATACTCATTTGAATATTGATTTTTTCAAATTTATGCTCTCGGATTACCATGACAGAGATATATGCGCTTTACTAGAGTTTGGATTTCCTGTTGGTTATGATTATAAAGATCATTTTCATGGTGCTTCTTGTACTGTACAAAATCATCAAGGGGCGATACAATTTTCAAATGACATTGATAAATTTCTTCGAAAAGAAATAGAAAAAAGGCTTTATTGGGTCCTTTTCATTCTAACCCATTTTCACATGAAATCATCATTTCCCTCTGAACAGCGTTCCTAAAAGGATACTGTGGAAAGACGTGTGATTTTAGACCTTAATACTCATGGAGGTGGAGGTGTCAATGGTGGTATAAACAAGGATTTATAATTAGGTGTAGATGTTCATTTAAAATATCCAAACGTTGATGCTTTGGTTGAAATCATTAAGAGCAAGGGTCCTGATTGTCTTTGCTTCAAACGGGATTTGAGTCGTGCTTATCGCCAAATATATATAGATCCGCACGATCTTCATTTAGTAGGTTATCGCTGGAGAGACCATTTGTATTTTGACCGTGTGTTATCTATGGATTTATGTTCAACAGCTCACATTTGTCCAATTTTACCAATGCAGTCGCATATATATATAGATTACTGGGTTTTGACATTATTAACTATCTTGACGATTTCGCGGGTGCTGAAACGTCTGAAAACGCATTTAAAGCTTTTAAGGAGCTTGAAAATTTATTTCTGTCTTGTGGTATAGAAGAATCTACCCATAAGGCCTTCTCATCATCACTTAGAATGGAATTTTTAGGTATTATTTGCGATACAGTCAAGTTAACTTTAGAAATCCCTGACGATAAATTAAAGGATAATCGAAGTATTCTTGGATCCTGGGAATGTAAACGATCAACAAAACTTAGGGATATCCAGTCCCTAATAGGAAAATTGAATTTTTTAGCCACATGTGTGCGTCCTGGAAGGGTCTTCATGTCTCGTTTACTTAACTGGCTACGTGAGGTATATGACAAAAAGGGTTACATTTCCATTCCGTCACAAATTAACAAAGATATCGTATGGTGGCAGAAGTTCCTCCCGTTATATAACGGGATCTCTATGATGTCGTTGGAAGAGTGGTCTAAACCGGATGAAATTTTCTCCTCTGATTCATGTATTACTGGTTGTGGTGGATGGTTCAGCGGTCGATTAATTGTCTGGAGTTATTAGCAATTGTAATTTGTTTAAAACTCTGGGGTCAATTTTTCAAGGGCCGAAAATTCGAATATTATGTGATAATCAAGTGTCAGTTACGGTGATAAACACAGGAAGATCCCGAAATGAGTACTTGCAAATGTGTCTGAGAGAGATATGTTACTTATGTGCAATATCAGAATTCGAGGTTCGAGCATGTCATGTGCCCGGAAGTGATAATAGAATCAGTGATAATTTGTCTCGTTGGCATTTGTCTGATTTGCATCGAACTCAATTCTTTGACTCGGTTTCCTCGAATTTAGAGGAATTTGAAGTTAAGGACAGTCTATTTACTTTTAGTCACAATTGGTGATTTATATGTAAATTTTATAATTCCTTTTTTCAGATGTTCAGTTTAAACAGTTAGAGAGAGATGTTGAAAAGTCTACAAAGTCTGCGTTTGCAGTAGGAACTAAGAAAAATTTAGTTTCACAATGAAGAGCCTTTTTGCTCTTTTGTATTTATTTTGACGTTGCTCCTATTCCTGCAACTTTTAAAACTATTAGCTGTTATGCGCAATTTTCAAGTCGATCATTCAAATCGACTGATTCTATCAGAAATTATATTAATGGTGTAAAAAGTATGCATTTTTATTTAGATCTTCCATTTCCCTTTTAGATAATTTTGAATTTAAATTGTTAATGGCGGGAATTTCTAGAGTCAAACAACACTGTCCTAGACAAGCTAGGCCTATTACTCCCGATTTGCTAAAGAGATGCTTAAATTTTAGACCTTGATAATTGTACAGATACGGTTTATTGGTGTTTATTTTATTTGCCTTTTGTTATGTCTCGTAAGTCTAATTTAGTGCCAGATTCTGTCGTTTCTTTTGATTGTAAAAGGCACGACAACCACTGAACAAAAGGCTCCTGACTTGGGACAGGTGGGTTTGTTTTTATAATTTAAAAACCAGTAATTAATCGGCTGAAATTCGTCTGCTAATTTGACTGGAAAGCCTTAAGGTAAAAGAATTATATATACATTTGTAAGTGAGTGAAGTCTAATCACACTATTATGTTGTTCCTTTATTATTTGATTTTCAATTGTTCGAGTTAGACGTATAAATTTTCAGTTTGAGTTAGATAAAATAATTTTTGAACATAATGGCCGGAAGAGAGGGAGCGACACTAAACTACAAAAGCTTGGCAGAGTATGTACTTCCAGGTTTAGATAAACCGGTCGAAGCCGATGTTAAACCAAAGACACATAGCAGTGCCCGTAGAAGGTTAGAGGCCGCACAACTGTTGGACAGATCGTTTAACGAGGAAGATAAGAGTGACGAAGAGCTGATACAGTTGAGAAAGTCATTTCAAGAAGCTGGAGAGAGTTTGAGAAAGCAAAGAATCGAAAATGAAAAGCAGCGTCTTAGAGTGGAACTTAAAAAGAAGCAAGATGAGCTAGAGCAGGAGAAAGGTGAGATAAATAATCAGAAAGATAAGAAAAAGAAGGTTACTAGGACTCAGACAAAAAAGTCCGAAATCGTGAGTAAGACTGACGATAAACGCGATTCAAAAAATCAAGATAAGCTAGTTGCTGATAAAAGCAAACCGGATGAGGCAGTTAAGCTAGACGATTTAAGAAAATTTGAGTTTTTAAACGAGTTAGTTGACAAAAAACTTTCAAAACTAGGTTTAATTGATAAATCAAGCGATTCGAGTTCAGATTCTGAGGACAATACTATACGACGTAGAGAGAAAGCTATTACCGTCTCGAATAGCTCTGATTCTGATACAGATTCAGACAGTTCATCAAAGCGTAGAAAACACAAGAAATCAAAGAAAACAAAATCAGGTATCAAAGCAAAGTCTTCAGATAAGGTTAAAACTCAGTTACTTTGGCCTCAGAGCTCCTTACAATATGAATATGTCAATGAGCAGGTGTCTTTTAATAACTTAGACATGAAGCTTTTTACAGCTGGGGAGCTGGAGATCATCACCCGAGCAGATTTCTGAGATTGAACGAAAGGGTCGCTTAAATTTGTTGAAAAAGATTACATACTACAGTCATTCTTAGAAAGGCCTTTTAGCCTTTTACGCAGCCTGGTTAAGGAAAATAGAACTCGGACAAAATAAATGGTCTGATGATCCTTCTGTTATTGAGCTTCCTATTTTAACACCATATGTTTTATTAAAATCAAAATTTCAAAACAGCTCATTCAAAGTTGAAAGCAAAGATGATACAATTTGGTTTTGTACATTATACAACAGAAATCGATGCACTTATAATGGTTCTCATCAGGCTTCTATTAGGGGTGTCCAGAGAACAGTTCAGCATATTTGCGCTGTTTGTTGGAAGAAAGACAGAAATAAACTTTACAACCCAGAATGTTCTAGTTCATGTCCTCAATTTCCTCAAAAGAAGGAATGACTAGGTCAAAACTTTTCAGAACTAAATCCTTCAGCTGATGTTTTTTATCCGGAATATATGCGTCGCAAGAACAGCGATGTTTAGCTTGTTCTCCTGTTTTTGTCGATGATAGGTGTAATAACGATTGTAAAACTACTAACGAAGAGAAGGATAAAAGATCTGATGAGTTTTCAAATAAAATATTAGATGAGTGTACCGTTTATTCTGATTTGATTTCTGACAAGCATTGGTTTCCTATTCAAGATAATTTTATCTTGGATCACGAAATTATTTTAGCTCGAATATGTATAACTATGAAGGTGTTCGCATACCATTGGAAACTCATTTGAATATTGATTTTTTCAAATTTATGCTCTCGGATTACCATGACAGAGATATATGCGCTTTACTGGAGTTTGGATTTCCTGTTGGTTATGATTATAAAGAACATTTTCATTGTGCTTCTTGTACTGTACAAAATCATCAAGGGGCGATACAATTTTCAAATGACTTTTCAGAACTAAATCCTTCAGCTGATGTTTTTTATCCGGAATATATGCGTCGCAAGAACAGCGATGTTTTAGCTTGTTCTCCTGTTTTTGTCGATGATAGGTGTAATAACGATTGTAAAACTACTAACGAAGAGAAGGATAAAAGATCTGATGAGTTTTCAAATAAAATATTAGATGAGTGTACCGTTTATTCTGAATTGATTTCTGACAAGCATTGGTTTCCTATTCAAGATAATTTTATCTTGGATCACGAAATTATTTTAGCTCGAATATGTATAACTATGAAGGTGTTCGCATACCATTGGATACTCATTTGAATATTGATTTTTTCAAATTTATGCTCTCGGATTACCATGACAGAGATATATGCGCTTTACTAGAGTTTGGATTTCCTGTTGGTTATGATTATAAAGATCATTTTCATGGTGCTTCTTGTACTGTACAAAATCATCAAGGGGCGATACAATTTTCAAATGACATTGATAAATTTCTTCGAAAAGAAATAGAAAAAAGGCTTTATTGGGTCCTTTTCATTCTAACCCATTTTCACATGAAATCATCATTTCCCCTCTGAACAGCGTTCCTAAAAAGGATACTGTGGAAAGACGTGTGATTTTAGACCTTAATACTCATGGAGGTGGAGGTGTCAATGGTGGTATAAACAAGGATTTATAATTAGGTGTAGATGTTCATTTAAAATATCCAAACGTTGATGCTTTGGTTGAAATCATTAAGAGCAAGGGTCCTGATTGTCTTTGCTTCAAACGGGATTTGAGTCGTGCTTATCGCCAAATATATATAGATCCGCACGATGTTCATTTAGTAGGTTATCGCTGGAGAGACCATTTGTATTTTGACCGTGTGTTATCTATGGATTTTATGTTCAACAGCTCACATTTGTCCAATTTTACCAATGCAGTCGCATATATAGATTACTGGGTTTTGACATTATTAACTATCTTGACGATTTCGCGGGTGCTGAAACATCTGAAAACGCATTTAAAGCTTTTAAGGAGCTTGAAAATTTATTTCTGTCTTGTGGTATAGAAGAATCTACCCATAAGGCCTTCTCATCATCACTTAGAATGGAATTTTTAGGTATTATTTGCGATACAGTCAAGTTTACTTTAGAAATCCCTGACGATAAATTAAAGGATAATCGAAGTATTCTTGGATCCTGGGAATGTAAACGATCAACAAAACTTAAGGATATCCAGTCCCTAATAGGAAAATTGAATTTTTTAGCCACATGTGTGCGTCCTGGAAGGGTCTTCATGTCTCGTTTACTTAACTGGCTACGTGAGGTATATGACAAAAAGGGTTACATTTCCATTCCGTCACAAATTAACAAAGATATCGTATGGTGGCAGAAGTTCCTCCCGTTATATAACGGGATCTCTATGATGTCGTTGGAAGAGTGGTCTAAACCGGATGAAATTTTCTCCTCTGATTCATGTATTACTGGTTGTGGTGGATGGTTCAGCGGTCGATTTTTCACAGAGCTTATCGCAACTTTTAAAACTATTACCTGTTAGACAAGCGATCATTCAAATCGGATTCTATCAGAAATTATATTAATGGTGTAAAAGTATGCATTTTATTTAGATCTTCCATTTCCCTTTTAGATAATTTTGAATTTAAATTGTTAATGGCGGAATTTCTAGAGTCAAACAACACTGTCCTAGACAAGCTAGGCCTATTACTCCCGATTTGCTAGATGCTTAAATTTTAGACCTTGATAATTGTACAGATACGGTTTATTGGTGTTTATTTTTATTTGCCTTTTTGTTATGTCTCGTAAGTCTAATTTAGTGCCAGATTCTGTCGTTTCTTTTGATTGTAAAAGGCAACTTACTAGAGGCAAAGTTCATACAATGTGGTGAACGAATTTTGAAAATACCTTTTGTCAAAATAGATGATTCTATTTTATGTCCCGTTACTGCTTACAATAGAATGTGCCGCGTGATTCCTGCTCCTGAAGAATCTCCTGCATTTGTTATCAAGAGAAATGCTAGTCTTAAAACAGTAACTTACAAACAGTTTCAATCTAAACTTAAGCGTATCATTTCATTGACTAGTAGAGATCCTCGCCTTTATTCTACACATTCTTTTAGACGGGGAGTTGCGTCATTTGCTTTTCAGGCTAGAGTCCCTAGCGAACTTATTCAGCTGCACGGTGACTGGGCAAGTGATGCATATAAGCTGTATTTTTACTTTACAATGCAGGAGAAAATTTCTGTTGCAGAGTCCATGGCCAAACTTTTATGATATATTTTCAGACATAAACAACAAGCATGTGCTGGTGTTATCCGATTCAATCTGTAAACATTTGTCTGGTATTTCTAACATGGACCTTCAAGCTTACAGTGGTGCTCGTATTTCCACTTTAAAGAAGAAACTGGATCAAGGTGAATTAAACTCGAGTAACTATTCTTATTGTCTTATTCATGTTGGCACTAACGACGTAAGATATTTTTCTGTAGATCAAATCATTGCTGATTTTATAGAGTTATTTGTCAAATTTAAATCTTTGTCTCCGCATATTAAGCTATCTATCTCCTCTATTTTACCAAGACCTGTAGATTGATTTTGATTTAACTGGATTTAAATGTACTAATATTAATAGGCAATTACTTTCTGTATGTTCTAAATATAACATTAATTTGATAAAACCCTATAAAAGGTTTCTTGTAAAAGGGCGTCCTATAAGTTCTCTTTTTGCCTTTAAGGACGGAGGGTTGCATCTTAATGGGGCTGGTCTATACGAGCTTCGCAGATGCTTTCAACATGTTGTCAATCATATATAATCTGTATAGTCTACTTCTTGATTTATGATATATCATCTTAATTTTTGTTTGTATGCTTTGTACATCGCTAAGAGGTCATCGATGTTAATCTTATAAGGGAGCAATCTTATCCCTTAGGATTTTGATTTTACAAAGGAGTGTGCTATCCTTTGGGATCATAAGCTAACTTGAAGTTAGTGCACTTACAGGGGAGTCCGTCATATCCTCTGAGTATGTCGTATAAAGGAAGTTTCTTATTCCTTTTTATTTTAGCTTGAACTTACAAGGAAGTGTCTCATTCCTTGGGTTCAATTCTTCTATTTGCGTGTGTGTATAATTTGTTTTAGGTATTAAAATTTGTTTTGTTGTTTTTGTTAATCTTTTTTGGCGGGCTGTTTGGCGCATTTTGTTATTTCTTTTGGGCCCGCTTTATTTAGATTATTCGTATGTGTATATTTTGTATTGTATTATATGAATATCTTTGTGTGTATATTATACTTATTTATTTATGCATATATGTTAACTCAAGCTGCCAAAATTAAACTATTACTGGTTTATATATCTTCTTCATTTGAAACCCCCCGTATTTCATAAAAATGCAGCGGGTTTAAACGTTTTAACAGGCGCCAACCTTCACCCTAACCTGAAACAGTGGTTTAACATTACAACATAAAAAAACACACAATAAAATATCAATTGAAATGGCTTAACTCGATCAAAAAGACAATACACTAAAACAAGTAAATATACACTGAACGAATAATTTTGATCTATGACACAATATAAATAAAAAAGATGTTTCCGTGTCAAAAAGACAAATTTAACCTAGGACAAAATGGCGTTAAAAAAAAGTAACGTACACAGGTAAATTTAAATATAATAATTTTGTTCTTATGAGTACAGAAACATTTTTTACAAAATAAATTTGTTATTCATAGTACGAGTACAGAATTGAAAAGTTTTTCGTCATACTAAATACTTATCAAAGGTGGTACATATTGAAAATAGTAAGAGATATAACACAAAATAAGTAAACATTGAATAACAGAAATGCATTACAAATTGTGTCAACAGGTCAAATTAACACGAAAGTACGATTTGAGAGTACTCGCAGTTACTGAAAGCTAGTTAAAAGCAAAAAACAATTAATAATAAAAAATCATGCATCAGAGACTAAAATCAATTAAAACACATCCCAGGCAGGGATTTAGTGTTTGAACGCCATGGACAGTCAAAGAAGACATGACTTGTGCAATGACAAATTTAAATAAAAGTAACGACAGGAAGTAGGATAGTTAGGGTTTAACCTTATAATAAATATGTATGATGTTATGTATAGATAAAACAATTTCTAAAATAATCGTGGCTGTGTATATAAACATCCCAAAAAATCATTCGAAAAGAATACAAATTTAGCTATGTTTTAATTTGTTGATGACAAAATAAGTTTGTTTTTATTACAGTTCTTGAAAAAGTTCAATATGTTGCTCCAATGAACCCGCACAATACTCTCGGATGTCTCTATAAACTTCCAATGACTTGGCAAGTTTGTAAATGACTTGTAGAGTGTTCCGCATATATAGACCTAGCTGATACTCCGGAAATCGCAAGTTTATTTTACATTTTCGCCTTTCTGCTTCTTGTCTAGCTCTAAGTTTTATATTTACATGAGCATCTTATTACTCAACACTGAAGCTAGAAACAAACGAGAAATACAGATCCTGTAAAAAAAACCCCATACATTCGCAGATCTCTGAAACTACAATGAAACATGTTTCAAATCGATACCGGAATTTTTTTTCATCTTTTCCTTCAAACAATACCGATTGGAGTATGGATGCTAGCAGAGTTCAATTTTACATATAATAAATTTTCTTGTTTACAATAACAGAGGAAACAAAAGGAATTAAAAAATGCAGAAATATGCTCGAGTTGGTATTAGAAAGATCATTTTACTTTCCATCATTTGCAATGTCTAATGAGGGCTCGCAGGGTCCTAGATGTGTCATATGGTCATATGTACATTTCTTCCGAAAAATCACGAAGCTTCAACCTCGGATTACATGCTTTATGTATATACATATATTGTGCAACGTTGGCAAGTTAAAACCTATCGGAGAAGTTTACTACACAACATTGGTACTCATTCCCGCTGGTCTGCAATGCCGCAAGCCCACAAGCCATGCTTTCATCATTCTATATAATTTCTTAAGTAAACGGATTTTCCAAAATAACCTGACCTCTAGTAAATCCCCCCTTATAATTTAAAAGGTCCATCAAAATTGACTTTGTAAACCTAAAAATTAACAATACCAAGTATATAGATAGAATGTATAAGGCTGGGCATAGGATTTGTTTATCTCGCCCAGACTCCTTTCATTCGTCTTCCCTCCTCTCCTTTTCTTGATCCATTTCCTTTCTGCAATTACCTTGCCCTGTCAGTGTTCCAAAAGGGAGAAAGGAATTTATGATATTTATTCATCACGAAATATATGTAATGGAATTTTCGTTCCATAAGGACTATCTATTATAATGAAATTATCTATAATTATAATGTTTACAAAGGGACAACTGTTATAAGGAACAACTATACGTTGGCATCACTATGCAGTTTGATAACAAGGTACACAGGTAATTTACATTTTTAAATCACTTTTGTGTTTTGAAAGGATACCCACAGTTGAAGGATAAGTTTTTCAACCTCGGCGTCGAGTATATACCATTTCGTAACACGTCTACTGATTATCATTGTTTATTTTGTCAAATAATTATAATAAGCAGTTGGCTAAATTTACAAATTGAATTCATTTATGTATTTTTCAAAAAAGAAATATATCTATTTACTTCCCGAAAAATGCATTTAGTATGTACATTTGATAATCTTTTTTTTACTGAATATGAAATGTAGGCTATTCAGACGATCGTTCGATAAAAGTCAACAATATCAATATCCGATTGAGAAAAGAATTCTTTCTATTTAACCACGAATGATTTAAACTTGTATATGTCAAGTATACCCTTTGTTTGATTATTGAGGTATAAATAAGTAGGAAAAAATGTTTTCTTTGAATCCAACTCTTCATAGAAAAATGTGGGTTTGGTCGTTAAACACAATAATTTTAAATTTCGGTCAACCGAAAAAAAAAAAAAAAAAAAACTGGTAATCAATTTTCTATAGAAGATATTTTTACAAAGTAAATTTCTATACACACAAGTATGATTAATGGCGTCCTATAGCATACATATCTACAAGAAAAAAATACCATTATCTCTTATTAATTCTGATTTTTTGTAAATGGAACATTAAACACATTAGCAACAAATCAAAGGTACATTGAACATAATAAAGTGTTTTTACTCGCATACTAATTTCGATATTGGTAAATAATAAAATCACACAGACTACAATATGAAGAAAAGATGATAGAAGTCTTGTGTCTATGTTATTTTTTTATAAATTACTTATGACTATTCAATTAATTTAAAGGTGCGTGTGTTCAGCGAAAAAAGGACATCTTAGTGAGAAATGATCTAACTTAATTTTGAGATCCGTATTCAACATACTGCAGGTGATCTCCTTAATATTTCTCACTGGACAGGTGATATACTGCAAAAGGCCTGTAAGATAATCATGTAACAACAACGCCTTTGTTAAGATTTGTCGGATATAAAAGAGGAATAGAACAGAAATATTAAGAGGAATTTGTCCGAACAAAAAATTATTTAAGCATAAATTTTAGGTTTCAAACTGGTGCTATATATTTACAGATCTAACATTGTTGGGCTGTTATTTAGACGAATTATATATACAGAATGTGTTTTCAGCTTGTATCATCATCATCGGTGATCCGATGGATAAAATTTGTCGTAGAGTTGTCACTGGTTCAGACGTACTTATAATATAATTATTTCTGTGACTGTATCCTACATTAATTTGTAAGATCCTCTATGATAGATAATTTAGCTGATCTGTAATATTCCATCTTCATGCCTTATATATCATGTACTGTGTTACGACGCTAGATAAAAACTGACGAGGAAAGGTAACACCCGGCCACCGAAAGATTAATTTTTAATGAGCCTAGGTGGTCGAGTGGTCTACCGCGCCGGGCATAATGCAAGGGGATTTGGTGCCACGATATCTCAAAAGCATGAGTTCGAATCCCGGCCAGGGAAGAACAAAAATTTGCTTCCGCATATTACTAACATTGTTGGACTGTAATTTAGACGAATTATATATACAGAATGTGTTTTCAGCCTTGTATCACCATCACTGGTGATCCGATGGATACAATCTGTCGTAGAGTTGTCACTGGTTATATATATATATATATATATATATATATATAAGTCTAAAAATTTGCACAACGATGCTAATATAAGATGGTATTATACGAAGATGTTGTTATTAAATCGTGTTGACAAATATTTCGGCTTAACAAATAGCCTTCTTCGGTGTCAATGAGTTTAACAAAAAAAAAAAACATTGTTAAACTCATTGACACCGAAGAAGGCTATTTGTTAAGCCGAAATATTTGTCAACACGTTTTAATAACAACATCTTCGTATAATACATCTTATATTAGTATCGTTGTGCAAATTTGAACTTATATAATTTTTCCTTATCTGCACAGTATCGTCTATTCTAGACGATCCGGTACATAGTAAATTTGCTGGTTGGTCCTTTTATAGACTTCTATATATATATATATATATATATATATATATATATAAAGTAAAATCACAAAAATACTGAACTCCGAGGAAAATTCAAAAAGGAAAGTCCTCAATCAAATGGCAAAATCAAAAGTTCAAACACATCAAACGAATGGATAACAACTGTCATATTCCTGACTTGGTACAGGCATTGTCTTATGTAGAAAATGGTGGATTGAACCTGGTTTTAAAGCTAGCTAAACCTCTCACTTGTATGACAGTCGCATCAAATTCCATTATACTGACAACGATGTGTGAACAAAACAAACAAAAACAATAGGTAAAAATGTCACAAATTTCTTGTTAGAGGGGTCTAAATACAGCACAAACAACATTTTCCAAAAGACCAAAAAATTGAAAAAGTATATTTTAACAAAACGCATTTGACTAACAGGTCGAACAACAAATGTTCTTAAACCCTGCTGACTGCCATTGGCGATTGCCAAATAAACGGATCACCGATGTAATAAATGGATCTTAATTATAAATTTAATACTAAACAGAAAACAATAAACTTGCGGAAAAGATGATATACCGCAAACAAGAGGTGCAAAGGTTTTTGTACACCATATCCGGATTTCGACAATTAATTTCTCTTCAGTGATGTTAGGAATCGAAACGGTATTTGGAAAGCCATACAATTTACCTCAATTTAGGATAGACTCTTAAATTTTGAGGAGTCAAAATAGGATGAACGGATCATATAAACCCGAAGGCAAATATAATACAAGCCCAAACGAAACAATATAAACAAGTCTAAATTGAAAACAACGTTCAAATTTATGATTGCGTTGGATAAAAACCGCAATTTTTATACGTGTGCATGCAAAACAAATTTCCTGTTAGAGGGGTCTAAATACAGCACAAACAACATTTTCCAAAAGACCACAAAAGTGAAAAAGTATATTTTAACAAAACGTATTTGACTAACAGGTCGAACAACAAATGTTCTTAAACCCTGCTGACTGCCATTGGCGATTGCCAAATAAACGGATCACCGATATAATAAATGGTTCTTAATTATAAATTTAATAATAAACAGAAAACAATAAACTTGCGGAAAAGATGATATACCGCAAACAAGAGGTGCAAAGGTTTTTGTACACCATATCCGGATTTCGACAATTAATGTCTCTTCAGTGATGTTAGGAATCGAAACGGTATTTGGAAAGCCATACAATTTACCTCAATTTAGGATAGACTCTTAAATTTTGAGGAGTCAAAATAGGATGAACGGATCATATAAACCAGAAGGCAAATATAATACAAGCTCAAACGAAAAAATATAAACAAGTCTAAATTGAACAAATTTCTTGGTGGAGGGTTTTAAATACAGCACAAACAACATTTTCCAAAAGACAAATATAGTGAAAAAGTATATTTTAACAAAACGCATTTGACTAGCAGGTCGAACAACTGATGTTCTTAAATCCTGCTGACTGCCATTGGCGATTGCCAAATAAACGGATCACCAGATGTAACAAAATGGATCTTATTATTAATTTATTACCAAACAGAAAACAATAAACTTGCGGAAAAGATGGTATACCGCAAACATGAGGTACAAAATTTGTACACCATATCCGGATTTCGACAATTAATGTCTCTTCAGTGATGTTAGAAATCGAAACGGTATTTGGAAGGCCATATAATTTACCTCTATTTAGGATAGACTCTTGAATTTTGAAAGAGTCGAAATAGGATGAACGGATCATATAAACCCGAAGGCAAATATAATACAAGCCCGAACGAAAAATATAAACAAGTCTAAATTGAAAACAATGTTCAAACCTATGATTGCGTTGGATAAAAACCGCAATTTTTATACCTGTGCATGCAAAACAAATTTCTTGGTAGAGGGTTCTAAATACAGCACAAACAACATTTTCCAAAAGACCAAAACAGTGAAAAAGTATATTTTAACAAAACGCATTTGACTAGCAGGTCGAACAACTGATGTTCTTAAACCCTGCTGACTGCCATTGGCGATTGCCAAATAAACGGATCACCAGATGTAACAAAATGGATCTTATTATTAATTTATTACCAAACAGAAAACAATAAACTTTCGAAAAAAATGGTATACCGCAAACATGAGGTGCAAAAATTTGTACACCATATCCGGATTTCGACAATTAATGTCTCTTCAGTGATGTTAGGAATCGAAACGGTATTTGGAAGGCCATAAAATTATAATTTACCTCAATTTAGGATAGACTCTTCAATTTTGATAGAGTCGAAATAGGATGAACGGATCATATAAAACCGAATATATATATAAAAGTAAGATTGAAACCTGTTGTCCGCATATAAATTAATTGAGATCAAACCTATTTTGAATATGATGGCAAACGATCAAACCTTATTGGTTTCCCAAACCGTTTTCAGTTAAGTTGTGATAAACAAGTAAGTTACGCGGTGGAGTTTGACCATACTCAAACTGGCTCACAAAACAAATACACATTTCAATAAACTTTTACGTCATTTGGTCTTTGGCGGATAGTTGTCTCAATGGCAATCATACCACATCTAATTATTTTTTTATTCTTATACAAAAGCAGGTTTCACTCTGAAAAATACTTCCTTAGACAGGATGCACCCTCTAATTTATAAAACAACACATCAAAATGAAACATTCAGTGTTTGTTTTCATGTTTTGCATGTTGTGTTATCTTTCGGAAATCATCGGATTTCTCTAATAGAAATAACCTAAAAGGGACCAATATGTTATTCCACTAGATGAGCATTACGGCAATAAATGTCCCTTCAGTGATGCCCAATTACGTTAATTAGTTCAATCTATTCCCCTATTATTTAAATTTTGTGTAAATCGGGAACAAATATTTTGCTGTTGAATTCGTGCTTCTTATCTTACCAGTTGCATATAACGCAGTATAATTACAATATTTGAAAATCATACTTGTCACACCAGCTTCACGAAAAATATATATGTACATGCAAGTACTGATAATGTCTGGATATTTTGACAAAAATTTAAGAATTTCCAGGGTCTCTTTGAGTTGATTGATACAGGGTTTATTTATGAAATCATCTGCAGATATGAACTCTGCATTTAAGTACGTATGAGCTTTTATTGAAATTATTTTAGTAGGAACTAAATTTTCTTCGAATTAACAACAACAATGAAAAAACTGTATCATGACCTTGATCTATCAATCTTGGTTACATTTTTGTGGTGAAATTTATCTATATATTTATAAATGGTGTAAGTGTCCAATGAACCTTTTGATTGTTAGAATGTTCCAACAATGGGTTGTATAGCAAGTTAAAACAGTCAGTATGTGAAAATACGATGAAAGATGTTTTTAAAAGAAATCCTATTTACACAAAAGAAGTACGTGGCTATGTTTTATTGAAACTAAAATGGTGTCGTATTTTAAAGATAAAAAAAAGAAATTGACACTTCAAAGAATAAATCAATATTTGGCATGATAGTTTTTGTGACTCCGATAAAGTATTCATATGATCGAAAAGCCTTTAAAAAATGCTGAAGTCAATATTCCTAAAAAAAAACGTCGGTTATTGCAGTTCAATGTGAATTTTACTTCTAAGGAATATCAATCTTTGGTATTTAATCAAATGCAGTTTTTTTGTAAAACTACCATTATCAGAAATAGGAAAGGCAAACCTATCGAACCCTCAAAAGCCAGAGAGGTTTATGATGACCACGAGGGCCCCTCATATAGCTTTGTCAAAAACACTATTTATTTATTTTCCAATACTTTATTATCCCCCCAAATACACTAAGTATATACAATATATACTTTATAGCTGAATAATAGTCTATTTAGGCGTTTTCGATAATGGTTACCAACGTCTGTGTCCATGGGAAAAACATCTTTCCAATTTTCAAATAAAACAGATTTAACTTTTTGTATATACACTATACGTTTAAATGTATAAGACGAATACATTATTGAGGTTTAAATGAGTAGGACAAGTTTTTCTTTGAATTCAACACGTCATGGAAAAATGTGGTAAAGAAGCTTTGATGAAAAAACAAATAACTTTTTATTTTGGTCAATCTAACATATAACTGGTCACTTATGGTTGGCTTTTTCAGGGTCATATGGCTTGCAACCCAATGCATAGATATGAAGTTAAAGCAAAGATCAAAATCTAGAACATCAAAATTTACCTCAATTTGAAGGTCATCAAGCAAGGACCTCGCATCAAAAGACCTTAGGTCTCTACTATGTATTGTTAATAAATCATATTAACATAAATCTTATTTTTAACATTCCAAGGGAAAAAAACTCCTAGTTAATGTTACTGCACCGCTTTGAAGAAAAATTTCCTATTACGACACATTCCAACTAACAATTAAGTGAAACTCTTTTGTCATTACAGTTTCTTAGAGGTAGCATGCACATGCAAAAGCAAAAAATGAAAACATGACTCTGACCTTTGACCTTGACCTCATTTTCCTTTTTAGTGGACCCAGGACCTCAAATCGTCTCTATCACCTTTTACCAGTTTACCAGTTACAATTACATTTCACTTATTTTAAATACAGAAGGGGAAATAACTCTCATATGGAGTCACCGGAACGCTTCTGTCAAAATTAAACGTAACATTCTGAGGATATAACGAGCAATTTTTAAAATGGTTGTGAAGGAGTAGTCATAGCAAGAAAAACAGTGTTTGAGGAGATAATTGATTGATTGATTGATTGGTGTTTAACGCCACTTTCAACACGTTTGTGCTATTTCGTGGCGGTCAGTTTTTATTGGTGGAGGAAGCCGGAGTGCCCGGAGAGAACCACCGACCTTCGGTAGGAAAACTGACAATCCTAGACAATCAAGATTGGAGTCGAGTGCACCTGCCCCGTGCGGGGTTCGAACTCACAACCTCAGTGTTGACTGGGTAGTGATACAGTAGTTCGACTACTTAGACCTCTCGGCCACCGAGGCCCCTCGAGGAGATAACTCTTACAAAAAAAAGTGTTCGGTTAAGGGGTGTCAGTTTCAAAAGCGCATTATCTGTTCGATATCATATATCAAATATCTAAGCGACATAATTTGAAACACCAAAAACAGCGCAAGAAAAAAAAAAAAAAAAAAAAAAAAAAAAAAAGGCGGAAGAAACAAAAAAATAATAATCAATACAAAAGCAAAAGGTCTTTCCACGGAAAAGTGGAAAGACCTTATTAATGAGTCAATGTTTTATTTTCAAAATATAACTAGATATATATAGTTTGTTGATGTGTTTCATAAGTGTTTCTCCTTGCTCGTTTTTTATATAGATTAGACCGTTGGTTTTCCTGTTTGAATGGTTTTACATTAGTCATTTTTGGGGCCCTTTATAGCTTGCTGTTCGGTGTGAGCCAAGGCTCCGTGTTGAAGGCCGTACTTTGACCTATAATTATTTACTTTACAATTTGTGACTTGGATGGAGAGTTGTCTCATTGGCACTCATACCACATCTTCGTATATCTATAAACATATTTTATGTACCAAACTGTATTATACACGCTGTACATACATCAAGTTATCAAAGTAAAGTGTGATATTCCAATTTTAACTCGAGCTGTAGTAACGGTTTTAAAAACGCAATAATGGTTCCGAAACAAGCATACAAATGCTTCAAATATATCTACAAATAATTCAAGACAGCAGCTGTTATACATAATACAAGCGTGTATCGTCGTAAATTTTTTTCTGCACATTGCCAAGTGACGCGACAGGTGGCACTAATTAATGGAACAGAAACTACTTACCCTTCCGGAGCACTTGATTTATACCGGGTTTGTGTTGATCAATTTTTAGTTTTGCAATTGTTGTTTGTTTGAGGTCTGATTTTCTGTTTTAGCCATGATGTTTGTTGTCGGTTTATATTGGAATTGTGTGATTTTTTATTGCCTCCTTGTTATCTAATCTCTCTCTCTCTCTCTCTCTCTCTCTCTCTCTCTCTCTCTCTCTCTCACACACACACACACACACTCCGATTTTGAAATTATTTCCCAATTCCATTCATTTAATATTTGTTTACAAATCATTTCTTTGTCAGCGATGAATTTGAATGGATATGGCCTTTTAATTATATATTACATAATATAGGTGGATCATTTCTTGGAATCAAACACGCCATATATCAACTATGATCCAATGACTTTGATAGATATCAACAAGATTTTTTAAATATTTAGTTAATTTATTTGAAATCATCCTAACATGTTACTTCAGTACTTTAAAAAATGTTTGTCATCAATTCATATGACACACAAAAGATGTCACTCCTACCATGTATAACACAAAATAAAAGAATTGGGAATAATAGTTAGTTGATTTTTAAAGAGCATTATCAGATTAAAATCAGGAATACAGGGTTGTTAGAAAAAAGTAGACGTTTTACTCATTAAATTGTTTCTGATCACGGCAACACAAACTATTATTGTATAGTTGTACTGGTGAATAAATTATCAAAAGTAACATAAGGTGGACTTTGCCATTCTGTTTAGTAGATATTGTTTTCAGTGTTTAAGAACGTTTTATAATTTTGCTTTCTTAATTTTTCGGTCTCACACGTACGTGATTTATGGATTTTTTCCTGGAATATGTAACGTTCCCAAGACCCGAAAAATAGCTACATATATTTTTCTAAAACATATCCAAATACTATCAATACATACATAGACTTTATAAGGAAGCGGTTGTGGCAAGTATGATTTTAAAATATTGTTATTTTGAAAGTTATCGGATAAGAAACACAAACACAACAGTGAAAATATTTATTGTTAGTTTACGAACATTTAAAATAACAAGTGAATAAATGGAACCAATTAATGTAATTGAGAAATCAACAATCAGAATCCACCACGGACATGTCTAATACATACCACAAGATAAATGTATACGGTTTCTCGTAAAATTCCATGCAGATGTTGGGTCGTTATATAAGCAGTTTTTTTGTACGAGATATACATGATCTATAAAAAGGTATTGTTTATCTTAGACTTCTTACGACGTCTTTGTACTGGATACGTTGGATATACACTGATTGCTATTTTAAAACAGGAAAATATGTTTTATTTATAAGTTGTAATTGTATTTATACTAGCTTTCTGTTACTGTGATTACTTCTAGATATCAGTTTTATTTAATGGTGTGCTGATATAAAGATAAGGTGTTGTGGTATGAGGACGACTGTGACAACTATCCTCCAAAGTCAAAATGAGGAGGATGTAAACACCCATAGCTTATTTCTCAATATATACTTACCATGAGGAACACGATGGGTGCAACATGTGAAGCAGGATCTGCTTATACTCCAGGAGCACATGAGATCACCAACGGTTCGTGTTGCTCAGTCTTCAGTTTTCTATGTAGTGTATCGGAGACTTTTGTTTGTGTTCTCATCGTTTTATTATTTTTGCCATGGTATTGTCGGTTCGTCTCCGACTTTTGAAACTTGATTATATTATTGGTATCTCTCTCCTCTATTTTTGTGTGTTGTTACACTACTGTTTCAGGTTTTTTTTTGCGAGGGTGATCCCTCGCAAACATGTATAACCCCACATTATGTATTGCTTGTCCCAAGTCGGGAGCTTGTTATTCAGTAGAAGTCGCTGATTGCTGTCTGTCATGTTTATTTTCCTTCATTGTTTAACTATAGATCAGGCCGTTTGTTTTCTCGATTACATTTTTATAAATTTTTTATTATGTTGGAGGCTTTTATAGCCTACTTTACAGTATTGGTTGTCATTGTTGAAAGCCAGTACGGTGACCTATAGTTGCGTCCAATTATGACATTTGGTCTCTTATCACATTGGCAGTCATACTACTTCATCTGCTTATTTCTATAATACTAGTAATGTCTCACAAAAAAGCCTCAAACTGACGGAAAAAATATCTGTTATTACATGGCTTCATCATTTATATCAATTCACAACCTACATAGCATACATTTGATATTCCTAAAGCAGTACACATTTATCTATCTGCAGCAATCAGTTGTGACAATACACAACGTACTATGCATGCGTGGGTCATTTTGATGGTTATAAATACTCCTGAATTAAACAAAATTTACAAAACACTGCCTGCATATGCAAGATGTCCCACAACGGAGTTCCTAAAATAACTATTTCGGTCAACTTCTGTAGAAATATAAACTAAGGAGATTATGGTATAATTGCTTATGAGACAGGTCTCCACAGGAGACCAAAGGTTGTGGATGTAAGCCATTATAGGTCAACGTACGGCCTTCATCTCGGATATTGGCTGTCACATATTTTTCCGACCGGGGCATGGGAATAGATGTATGAAAGAAACGAACTTTTCTAAAACTTTCTTGGCCAACAAGGGTCTTGATGTCATCAGTTATGGCAATATCCTTCATCATAAATCAGGTCAATCGAAAATACCTCCGTACTAAGAATTACTAAAAATTAGTCTGTTCCCATATTACTTATACCTATATCACAACTATTGCGTGTACAATTTTCAATTATAAACGATGAGTAGGATGTCATGGCGTTGTCAGTTTATTTTCCACTAATGAGTTTGAGTGTCCCTTTGGTATTGTTCGCCTTTCTTATATAAATATTGACAGCTTAAAGTTTGAACCCGATTGCACCTCTACTAGTTCCAAATTTATATATAATCCGGCTGACACCGTTATTACTGGTGACCTGGATATTGTCAACAACACTGTTGATATATAAAGTGAGTTCTTCGTTTAATAGTTTAAATTAAGATCTATAGTTTATTCAAAAGATCAAAACCACCCTTCAAGAAATGGACGACAACTTATAGATTGACGATGACACTTTAGATCACATTTCGAAGACGGAGCCAAAGCAAAAACATTCGATACGTTGCCAAAATAACACAAAGATGGCAATTCAGGTCAACCAATTGTTTTAGCAATTGATAGTAACAACATTAAGATGGTACCAAACACCTTGACTAAAAATAATTTGGCTCGTTTAATTTTCATAAAATTTTGAAAAAATATTTACTTAAACAAAAATATAAAAATTTCAAAAAACTTGAACCACACACTTTATCGGAAAAATTTCATTGGATACTAGTATATAGCAGTTTGACAAACACTAATTTTGATCATCGAGAAGCTTAATATTTCCTTAACAACAGAACGTGATTAAAACGTTCAACTGAATTTTACAGAGTTATCTCCCAGTAGTGTTATGTACGGTAAAAATTAAAGTATACTTCACCACATGTGCATTTCCACATTTAATGTCTCTTCAGTGATGCCGAACAATTTGAAAGTCAAAAAACGTTGAAAAGCTTAAAAAACCAAAAAGAAGTAAAATTTAAACCTGGACAAAGAAAAAGAGCTCGTACGGGCATATGAGATATACATTCTTTAATTAAAATGATTTAAAAATTGATTGAATTAAGAGAATATCCGCATTTAAATGCCAGTACCAAAGTACTGACTACTGGACTGGTGATACCCTTAGGGACAAACAGTCCAACAGTAGAGGTCTACTTCCACTTAAGACCTCATGTCAAATACCTTCCGTACTCAAGATACAACTAATTATTTCAAGACAAAGATATTAAGCCTAATTTCATTACCAGTTTATACTCTACTTTGATCCATGGACGTCAATTTAAAACAAGATGAAGAAATAGCAGGTTTGAAGAGGAAAGGAACAATCAGAGAGACAAAAATCCTCCAATTGGGTGTCTGGTTACAATTTCGAAAACACTGCTAGAGTAAAACTAAAGACGGAAATAGAATGGGCACAAAATTAGCCCCTTCATATGCCAACCTATCTATTGGACAACTTGACAGAACCACCTTTAGCTAGTGATCCATACCAGCCATCGTTGCGCTTTATCGACGATATTGATTTTAAATCGGCAATTTCACAAGGCCTATCATAATGAATTTCTTGAAAACTATTACTCTTTCAGTCATTTAATTACCTTTCCACAGGACACTTAATGAAAAACATTATCTCCCACGATACTACAAGTTACACCTAGAACGAAACTTCACAGGAAGAAAATCGATAATCATCAATTTCTCTCTCCTATACGGTTAGCTGCCATTGCAAACATTTTCCCCGTTTTACCCTTTTTCATCAGGCTTTTGAGAATTAAGGGAATATGTTCAACTCAAAATAACACAATATAAGACTTGAACAACTACGTAAACGTTTAGTTGTTCGAGGATTAAAGAATATATATGCAGTCTTCGAAAAAGCAAACAGAATTGACTACACAGAACTGTTGGAATTTCACAGATAAGAATCAAGGTGCCAACAGACCACCTCTTGCACATACGTACCATGGTGATTTGAAAACATGTGATATAAACTAAAAAGATGAAATGGTATCATATAATCAAATTACTTTATTTAAAATGCAGCTAGTTGTTTTCATACAATATGAATATAAGATAAATATTATACAATACATATTACATGAAAACACAAAATTTTCAATGATGATTGAATGAAACGGAGTATTGCTTTCATTCATAATATAAAAAAAAAACCAATCCAAAACAATTGAAAAAAAAAACCAACTACATATTTTTCGGCAGAATACATGTATTTTTCAAAATTGGTGATCACTTTGATATACTTGACAGATAAGAGTCGTGTTTATTTTCTTTAATTAATACTTTTGAAATATTAACGTCTAAAATCATTGTATTAATCACATTTTAAAATAAAGTGATACTAGTCTTCAACAACTCTTTTATATACATATAACAGACGTTCATATCTGGCTATTTATACACTTATTGCAGGCGCAGAATTTAGATATACTTTATCTATCATGGTATATAATCTCCTCATAAATACATCATGGGTATATTTTAAAATATTTAAAGTAATGACAAACCTTCAGTATATAGCTATTTGTTTAAATTCCATTAGAAAAATAATTAGCTTTTTCACATCTGTGACAACAAACCATTATAAGCCATAATATTAAACAAATTTACATGACCAATTGAGATTGTCACTTTGTCTTGGCATCAGAAAACTAGACCAATTTTTCACACAAATACTTTTATTTCATTTTTCTTCCATCGTTGGAAGATTCACGATCGAGTCGCGACATAACGTCTGAACGTTATGATGTCATCGATTTCAACAACACCAAGAATACCTTATTCTTTAAAAACAATAAAATCAAAGGTACAGAGATTGACATGCTACAAATATATACAAATAATATATAGTATGGTAGGTGAGTTAACATTGGTGTAGTAAGAGATACAATATGAAAATAAAAAACAATATAATTGCTTACATCAGAGACATATATACTATACATGTCTCTGCTTACATCCACTTCATTTTAACTTTGGTGGATAGTTGTCTCATTGGCAATCATATCACATCTCTTTATATTTATAATAATGTGGTCTAGGTATGAGGACCTATTTTCTCGCGTATTATTGTAATTAGTTTACACCATTAGCAGACAATGTGATATCAAAAAAATTGAACAGCAGTTTATAAACTTCATGCGTCCGAAGAACTCTTCTGGATATGCCTTCATTAGAGACGCTCGAAGCCGAATATTTGAAAGCCAATGATGTATAAGACCTGAAAAATGTACTTTCTAAAACTTACTTAAAAATGTTTTTATTAATTCTAAGACCAAATTTCAAACAGAATTCGGCGCACTACTAACCCGTTTGTCGTTGAAAATGTTTTTTCTACCAACCGTAGTAATAATTGGTTTCAGAGGACAATGAAAATCAAATGACGACAATTTAATAAGCTCAAACACGAGTGTCGACTTCTCTGATTACTTTGTGTTGATCGGGGACATCACTTTCAGTGGGATCCTCACTTTCGATTGGGAATTTAATATTGATTTTCTTATATTCATTATTTTCGGATGAATCGTTTTTGAATGATGGATCATTTTGGATATCACCAATAATGTCATCAACTTCAAAACTTGTTTCATATTTTGTAAACATTGGTTTCACCTCATCCCAAAACAAATTCTGTTCTGTTCCACAATCGCACAAATCATGAGACCTAAAAAAATATTTCCGTAAAATTAAGGGGATTAATCCACCGCCCAATGTTGCTAAAGCTAGATAGGTGCCTGTGACCCCTTTTGACTGACCGAAAGCTAAAACGATTGTTGCAACTAAAAGAAGAAACAAGACAATAATGAAAAAATGAATAAAAGCTTTTTTATAATTTCCCCATAATGAACCAGGGGCTCCATTTGAATTCATGTGACACATTTTGAAAAACACTTCCTCATTTATTGAAGGTTTACCATGATCATCGAAAAAAACAAATGGCATCTCAGATGATAACATAATCTTATTGTTTTCGACGACAATTGATTGAGATGGTGCAATACAATCTTCAGCTGGTTCTAGTGCATTACGATCTTCAGTTAGTTTTAACTGCAATGCTATGTTTTTCAAACCGCATTTGAGATCTTTCAAGTTCCTCATGATATATTTAAACACAGTTTGACTGAACCGTTCATATTTATTTAGCACTTGTCTTATTGAATTGTACGCATAAAAAATAAGAATTCCTGCAAAAGTAACGTACGTGACAACTTGGGAAGCATTTAGTATAACTCCTATTGCAACATACATAAGGATCTGAAGGAAAAAAACTATTACTTCAAGGCACAAAATCAATGAGGTAGCAAACGACAGAAGAAACAACATATAACAGATCAATAAAACCGTAAACTTAAGTACTGCTTTTTTTGTGATGGGTTTTTTCTTAAAGATTTTTTTGGCGTATCCGTTTAGATCTGACAGAAAGGAAGATAATAATAAAAAAGACGTACTGACAAGAGGAATGTAAGGGAGTATATACCTAATAATGATGTAAGGAGCAATTAAAACCAAATATATTGGACATAAAACAATTCCAAAGATACCACACTCTGTACAAGGTATCAACACGTTTTTAAAGCCGGTCTTAAAAAGCTCATTAATGTCTTTGGCATATCTATAAATTCCAGCTTTATCTAATACACGTTTAATGGAAGATTTGATAAAAAATGTAAAGAAAGGTAAAACGTAACACATTATAAAAAATGAATGATCTGGTTTTAACGAATATGTCAAATTCCATTGGAAAACATTTGGATACTCAAGATTTAATTTATTTGCAAAATGTTCCCTGTCAATTCTGTCATTATCCTCATACAAATAAAAGAACAATACACGTAAACACCATGGAATTAAGAGGCAAAATACAAACACAATTTGCACGAATAACTGCAAAAATGATAGCCATTTCAAGTCCTCGTAACATGGACAGCATTTAGCGTCACAGCACTCTTCAACGTATTCATGATCTTTCACACGACATTCTACAAATGTTCTATATAAAAAATGGAACATACTTCCCGGAACAAAAGTTGAAGAGGTTTTTTTCGTGTCTTGAAGTCTTATCTTAACTTCCTTGATATCCCAATAAACACACGATGCCTTATCTTTATTGTTTGTTTTATCTAATACACTGACTTTGGATTTAAAATTGTCCATATGCTCTTTATCCTTATTTCTTAGTATGTATGTATTGTGATCTACATTTGACTTTGTATCCTTTTTTGTAAAAGAAATAAATATAGTTTTACTTAGACTAAAGGTAAACGTTACTACATTTTTCTTGTACCAAGATGTTGGTATTAAGAGTGGTGAATATAAGAATGCAACAATATATATGAAAGTCATGGCAAAAAATAAAATATTTACCCAAAATGTTTTTTCAATGATTCTACATTCAAATGAAAAGTTGGCATTCCGGAAGCAACATTTGTAGTAAAATTCAGCGCGCCCATTAATGTTGTCTACATACATACTGCAAATACGTTGGTCGGAACTGGAATTCTCTAATAAACGAAATTCTTTTGTGGCAAACGCTATCAAATCTTTATGTACCTGTTCCTCTGTTGAGTTGAAGAAGCACTCACTTGACATGTGTTTAAGCTGAACATCTACATGTTCCACACCAAACATCAAAGTTCCTAAGGAAAGCTGTTCAAACTGTGGATGCAAACGTAGCAACTCATTTCCATAGCCACCTGCTGTTCGGACTAAATTCAAAATTTTATAAATTTTTGCGCCAGATTCAAATGGAAAGATGTTTGAGAGATTTTGAAGATGAAAATGAATAAAAATGAGTTCTTTCTTTTCATCTATGAATTCAAAAATCTGTTCTTTACCACTGTGATCTTCAGTTACAAACGAACACTCATACAAACCTAAACTGGCAGAGGTCTGATTTGAAACATGTGACATACTGCCATTATTTATGTTTGAAAAGGCGAGAATGACGGAAAAAAATCCAAAAAAAGGTAACAATTGTCGGATTTTTCCAAATTCCATCTTGAGTTGTGAATCTAAATTGTCTCCTGTTTAAAATAAAAAAAAAAAAAAAAGATCAATGTTCAATGCAAAAGTGAAAAAATAAATACATTAATAGGCATGGTTCAAATATAAATATATTATAGGATTTAACGCCTTTTTAAAGGAATTTATTGGTGTATAAACTGGACCAATTCACTCACAAACAAATAAAAATCCGAATTAATACACCAATAAATTCCTTTAAAAATGCGTTTAATCCGTATAATTCTTTAAAACTGGAGATAAGGAATTTAATTTCCCCATTTGTAACCTCTATCACACGTAAGTTGTATATTTGTGTCATTGAATTGGTTTGGCGCATGAATAATTGTTTTTGTAAATGCAAATAAATGTACTCCATGAAATTTGCTATCTGCTAAAAAAATTAAAACTACAAAAATATCTTATTATCATTCAAATGAATGTTTTGTGTTTATTATTTAATTTATCGATGAACGCGAGGTGAAAATAAATATTCTAAACGTCGAGCCGGTTTTTGTTTATTATCGCCGCCATCTTGTTTACATTTGGTACGAAAAGTAGTTCCGTCAACGTCGTCTATCGAAAAATAAATAACTTCAAGAGCCACTACCGGAAGCCCTCTCGACCAATCATATAAACGTATTCCGTAATATGCAAATCATATAAAAATTATCAGCAAATATCACACTTTTATGATAGATATACAACTGATGTGTACTGTTCGCGCATTGTAATCCATAACTTTGTAATGCCCAGTACAAATTACATGGTTGTCGTACAATCTAATGTAATAATTCGAAACTATAAATGAGTTTTTTTTATATCGGCATCTAGTAGGAGATGTTATAGTATTAAAAGTAAAAGAACGGAGCAAACTGAACTAGTGACATGCTTAAACTATTTACAATAATGTATTTAGAAAGGTTTGGATGAATTTAAATGATCATTTTACTCATATATATATATATATATATATATAAATAAAAAAAAAAAAAAACAAATTGCCTTGTAAAACATTTAATCATCGTTTGTTTATGTTTCCTTGTTTTGATGACTTTCGGTTTCATAATCGTGCATTTTCCAGTAAAATGCTTATATTCTTACGTCATCGTTCAATGAAGTCGGGTAGCTCATTCATAAAAAAAAATGTGACGTGGGAGTATGATCGGAACAGCCCAAACAATATATTCATATTTTACCACGGGTGTGTACTCTAGTGTTTAAAGTACGTCATATTAGAATATAGGATTAAACGCCATTCTAAAGGAATTTATTGGTGTATTAATTGGACCAATTCACTCACAAACAAATAAAAGTTCGAAGAACTTTAATGATATGTTTGTGAGTGACTTGGTCCAGTTTATACACCAATAAATTCCTTTGAAAGGCATTTAATCCTTATAATTCTTTAAAATTGGAGATAATTAAATTAATTTCCTTCACCCGTAACTTTTATCACGCGTAAATTGTATATTTGTGTCATTGAATTGGCCTGGCGCATGAATATATTTTTGGTTAACGCTAAAAAATGTATTCCATGAAATTTTCTTTCTGATAAATATCTTTTGTGTTTATTATGTAATTTAACGACGAACGCGAAGTGAAAATAAATATTTTTAACGTCGAGTTGGTTTGTGTTATCATCGCCGCCATCTTGTTCACACTGGTTACCAAAATTAGCTCCGTCAACGTCGTCTATCGAAAAGTAAATAACTTCAAGAGCAACTACCGGAAGCCCTCTCGACCAATCGTATAAACGTATTTCCTAATATGCAAATCATATAAGAATTATTAACAAATATCAACTGTTTAATCCTGCCACATACATATTGACCTGACCAGAGTATGAAACTTTGTCAGTGTTCTTCTATAGTCAAAATAATGTTTGAGAATCTGGAGATGAGACACTCATTTGATTTCTGTTTCAATTATTCCCCTTTTTAAAAGCTGACACGTTTCAGAGCTTGAAAGATTCTATCATGTTGTTGAACACTGTTACTCTATTCTTCCATTATTTTTTTGCATTTGCGTCAGTGGCTGACTAGTTTGTGTATTCCTTTTAACGTCTTTTTGTAAATAACAACTATACATTCGCAATTTACTTATCCATGCTGATATAATATCTTGTTTAATAAAACTTTACTGATGGCTTAAATGAACAATCATCCGGATAGGATATTTTTTTCTAAAAGGGGGCATAAGATAACAAGAAGACATTCAAAACTCAAAATTCGAGATAGAACTCACCACGTCATGATAGAAAAAACGAAAGAGGACGAAAAAATCACAAGGTTACAAAACACCACGTAAAAACTAAAGACTAAACAACAAAAACTTGGAGTGATGCAATGTATTAACGACATCCATAACATCTGTTGTTTTTAAACACAAATATAAAACGTGTCTTTAATTTTTCCACTATATCCCTTTTCGTGAAGTGCATGATTCGAAAAGTCGGAAAGGTCAGATTTAAATGTTAAAAATGGTATGATACAAAATAACAGGAATTTCCAAAGAATTGGACAGTATAACAGACCACACCAAGTCCTCTGACAAATATTGACGAAGAAAAGAAGACATGCAATAATGGACAACAAATGGTTAACAATAAGTATTTGCGAGCCGCCACTGTGTTCATTTCTCTGATCTTTAAAACCAGGTTTAATCCACCATTTGCTATATAAGAAAATACCTGTACCAAGCCAGGAATATGACAGTTGTTTCCAATTCGTTTGATGTGTTTGAGCTTTTGATTTTGCCAATTCTTAAGGGACTTTCCGTTTTGAATTTTCCTTGGAGTTTGGTATTTTTGTTGTTTTACTTATCACTAAAACATTGTTGTTTGATGACACACATGTATTTACATCATCTAAAATAGATCTTCAAAAAAATGATTCAAATTGTCTTTTTGAAACTTTTAAGACTACAACCGGAACTTTTTTTCTGATGTTTACGAAAAGACTATCAAAGTTAAAATACAAGTCTTTTGTTAGATGTGAATAAAAAAAACACCAATTATTATTCTATTTTTAGAAATTTACCTGTGACGTCACTTTTTGTGGCGTTGATACATTCGTGTGACTCACAGTTCATAATTCTACTGTGCTGTATTTGTGTTCTGTCGTAAATTAATTTTATGTTTTTCGTTGTTATTCTGTTGTTTACATGTTGAAACATGTTACATGACTATTATATCATTTATTTATGTATTTCTCTGTCCTGAGTGTTCTTGCATTTATTTGTACTGTATTCCTGTCACGTAATGTTGTAATTTTAGCAGTATTTTTAACATTGCCATATAAGCGGGAGGTTTGGCTAGCCATAAAACCAGGTTCAACCCACCATTTTTTCTTAAAATGTCCTGTACCAAGTCAGGAATATGGCAGTTGTTATTACATAGTCCGTTTTTGTGTATGTTGGCTTTTGTTTTTGTAGCAGTTAAGTATTTCTCATGTTTCTGTTGTTCCGTTTTTGGTTTTTTTCCTTCTCATAGTTTATGTGTTTCCCTCAGATTTGGTTTGTGACCCGGATCTGTTTCAGTAAAATCGATTTATGACTATTGAACAGTCGTATACTACTATTGCCTATAATAGTGCATCAAAAGTTTAGTTATATTCGAAAAAAGTAAAATATCAAAAATACCGAACTCCAAGGAAAACACATCAAACGAATGGAATACACCTATCATATTCCTGACTAGGTATAGGCATTTCCTTAGGTAGAACATGGTGGATTAAACCTAGTTTTATAGCTAGCTAAACCTCTTACTTATATGACTGTCGCATAAAATTCCATTATAATGACAACAAATAGTGAACAAAACAAACAGACATAATAGGTAAAAATGTCAAAAATTGGGGAACAGCAATCAACATGTTTTTATAATCTTGATCACATTAAAAAAAAACTATGTCAATAAAGAAAAACTAAACGGCATATAGACAATCTATAGACAAACCACATAAGCAAAAAGACAAGAATACAAAAAATGACCATAACACAATAACAAAATGGCTGAATGTTTAAATACAGAGTCACACCAAAAGAATATTATCAAAAATGGATTAAACAGTAAAGATTAATAATATACAAAGAAAATGAAAAGAACACTATAACACGTAATTTAGAGGATAAACAACGTGAGTACCTAGAATCTATACTTCAAGACCATCATGTATGTTTGTGAAGTTGATACGTAATATTTATCAACAAGGTCTTGGGATCTTCCGATAAACTTTTTTTTTAGAAAAAGTACTAGACGTTCTTTGACATAACCCGGGTTCATCAATTTTGAAAGAAATAATATAATTATTTAAAGGCGGCATGGAAATTAAGATCGCAAATTATCAGTTAATATGTTGTACAAATGTTTGTGTTATTTTAAGTTATCTCTGCATTATTTAATTGTTCTCTGTATTTCGACATATTTTTATATATGTATGTACCTTGTTATTTTGCTAAAGTAATGTTGTTGCTAATGTAATAAAGATTCATTCATTCATTCATTCAGCTTTCTGCTCAGACACTGGTGACGTTTAATAAAGTCTGCGTAGCAGCTGCAACCTCTTGAATACCGAATGAGTTGGGAAATGTATATCTCATATTCAGTTGAAGTTGGTATATTGCTGCTAAGGTGGGGAAAATTGATTATTTCAAATTAAAATCGTATCGTTTGTCATAGATTTTGGTACTGAGATGACCGCTTATGTCAAATTCGAGGTATAAGTCTAAAAAAGTTTATTTCCTAGTTCTGGAGGATATATTAATGGTACCCAATCAGAAAAGTTTGGATTGTTAATGGAAAGAACATCATCAATATATCTGAATGTGTAATTAAATGATCCGGCTTCTTTGATCTTCTTGTTTTTGACAAGCGTCTGAAGGAACTTCAACTCATATGAAAATAAAAAGAGGTCGGCAAGGAGAGGCGCACATAAATTAGCTTATTCGAAAACAATGTACTAGTAATTGACTTGCATTTAACATGATGAGTGATGCATACATAGCCGGTAAATATTCCAATAAAAAAATCGTACAATATAAAAGAAACTCAAGTGATGACAGAAAATAAAAATACATGAAAAGTACACTAAATAAAGTTATCGAACCAATTAAAACCCAGGATACTCATATCAGAAAGTTATACATTTAAAACTTTCCGAAATACTTTATACGTAATAACAAGATTATTAATTGGTCAGGCGTCTTACCAGTAATCTTATATAAATATACATCATATTATGAAGTGTTTGACAACTGTCATACAAGTGGGAGGTTTATCTAACTATAAAACCAGGTTCAGCCCACCATTTTCTTTGGAAAATGCATGTACCAAGTCAGGAATATGGCAGTTGTTTTTCACTTGGTCCGTTGATTGATAGCGTTTGATTTTGTCAGTTTTTATGGACTTCACCGTTTTGAATTGACCTTTGAGTTCGGTATTTGTCTGACAAACTCAAACGCTATCAATCAACGAAACAAGTGAAAAACAACTGTCGTATTAAGTTTCTTAGAAATCATGAATACATTTCTGTGTTTAATGAATTAGTATTATACGAATAAACTACATACAATACAGTCACCTATATTTGCTTACATCCATGTTATTTTGTTTCGTGTTGATAGTTGTCTCAGTTACAACCATATCACATCTTACAATGATAATATTTTATTATATGAACAGCAGTAAACTACTGCGACAGTTGTGAAAAAATTGTTTTGGAAAAGCAGGCATACCTATAAGTTTTATGAATTAGTATCATACAAAAAAACTACATACTCTACAGCCACCTTTATTGCTTAAATCATCGCCATTTAGTCTAGCTTGGTTGGTCAGCTCATTTGCAATCATACCCCATCTCCTTTTTTGTTATATACATGTTTAAAAATCGTTATACATGTACTTGTGTCACTTTGAATGATCCCACATAAACCTTATTTATACAAGTATAACTTTAACTTCAATCTTCAATGAATGCATTTGTGTTTATTTAATGATAATTTTGAATTATTCGTCAAAAGTAAACATAAATACATAATACTAATTAAGAAACTGAACAGAAAAGAACATTTTCTCACATTCTAACATATATGAGGCAAATAAGTCGCTATCGTAGTGTAACATACTAAATAAAATAATCGGATTTAAACTCTAAAAGTGTAAAGAAATATAATTCATGATATATCAATTTCAAATTTGACATACAAATGCAGACATATTTAAATTCCTGTATTTATCTTTAAATCACACACACTCTACTGCAGAAATCAAACTATCATTGCGAACAGAATCGTCATCGCTCTTTTATCCGTTCTTCTTTTGGTTTTCGTTACAAAATAATCTGAAATCAAAGTATTCACTGTCCAGTAAACGACTTAATGTCATTCATTCTGATAACTGAAATAAAATCATTAAATGAATGAATAGAAGGCATTTTGTTTTAGAGACTTGCGCTTTCATGTTGAACAGAAATGATTTAGGTAAATAAATAAAAATAAATTTAAAAACGATGCATTAACTATACACAAAAATTACCTGGTTTTAAGCTGATGTTTGTTAGACCTCTGCTAACAGAATGATAAATGTTTTAGGGGGAACGTATATATATCATATTTTTTGGTTTCGTAGAATATATACTTAACAATTGGAAAAATGCACAGTCTCTTTCCTATCACATTTTTAATTTAAAAAAGTAATGATAACGCAATTACTTACAAACATTACCAATAAACTTAAATAGCAATAAAAAAAATCAGAAAAAGTTGTCATTTATAAAAGAAATTTCCATTGATAAATTTACTTTAAATACTTTTGATACAGTTTTTTCATTGATCAGTATACTACTTCTTTGAACTACTCATAATAGTATACTATTCTTAAAGTTGATTTAAATATAGTATTAAACCAATCAAGTGTAGCATACTTTGTCTGTTGTATATGGTTTTCAGCTGCGTATTTCAACGTATCACAACTTATTTTTGAATTAAATCTCGGCATATATTGAACACAATTTTATTTCAAATTCCTTAGAATATGCGATTAATCTTGGAAAAACAATCGTTAAGAAGCAAAGAGAATATTTATTTCTTTGTTTTCTTTAAAAAAAAAAACTCGAAAGTCAAATTGTTTTGTTTATTGGGCGACCCTATGGCATGAAACATTTGTCAATATTGTCGTACAGTTGTATTCAAAGATGGAAGATCACAGATAATAAAGCATATAAGTGTGACTTAATAACAAGTATCACCATTTTTTAGACTGAAAACAATACCAGATCGGCTTTGAGCGTTGAAGATAAATTCAGAAAAGCGGTTCGGACGCATGCAATTGATAAAATGTTGTTTTCATTTTTTTACCTGACTTAATTAATACAGGTAAAACATTTAAAATTGAGAATGGAAATGGGAATGTGTCAAAGAGACAACAACCCGACCACAGAACAGACAACAACAGAAGGTCACCAATAGGTCTTCAATACAGCGAGAAATTCCCGCAGCCGGAGGCGTCCTTAAGCTGGCCCCTAAACAAATATATATACTAGTTCAGTGATAATGGACGTCATACTAAACTCAAATTATACATATTATTTGTTTGGGTTAAACCGGTTTTATCGACGCATCCGGTCTCGGTCCTTTTGGGGATTATGCGATTGACCAGGTTTTTGTTTGTTACATTGCTTTGCCAAATCAATTTACGATATTTGATCATCGGTATACCACTGTCGCCTTAATTCATCGTTAGTCGTTAAAGAAATAAACTCAATAAAAAGACCCCAAAAACTGGCGAATGATACTGGAATTCGAACTTTCACGAGTTTGCAAATATCCTTCTGGAATGTTATTTCTTCTATTTACGACATTATAAGAGACAAGAATACATCAGTTTTTGACGGGAATTATAATATTTACAGACAGAATGATGATAACGACTGTAAGGTTTTTGATATTATTTACAAGTCTGTTGTGTCTGTAACTTATATAAGTAACTTTTGTATTATATCAAGAATTCTTTTTATGTAAACTAAATGTGAACGACTTCTGCAATAATATACATGCAATAGGGTGAGGTAGCCGTAATATCTAAATCTTGAAAATTAAGTTCGTTATGGACAAATGTATGAAATTGTCAGTATCTTATTTATAGGTTTTCCAATTTTATCAAAACAGCTTTGTACAAATAGTACAATCTTGACTTTTAGCATTAGTCTTATTAAGCTGGAGCTCATTTCGAATAAATTCATTTAGCATCTACATACACGCGGGATTATCCACTATAAGTATATAATCAAGGTATGTGCAATAATGGCTAAAAATGTAGACATATATTCAAACACAAGTTTTTATTTCACCTATTTGAAGTTTTGTCTAAGAAGAAAGATTCTTAACAATAAAGAAGTGTGACAATTTGACTAAATATATATCCATGTACATTAACAGTTCAACTAACAATGTAATTTGTTTGTGTTTTTCCATTTTTATTTCTAAATATATATATATATAGATATTTAACTTTACGAACAGATGTATATCAAGCAAGAAATTCAAGATCTAAATTGTGTATGCTCCAATCCAGTAACAAAGATTTTATATATCTGTAAGGTTAAAGTTCTACAGAGTCCCTCACTTTTTGTTTTTCACCTTGATTTGTCTTCTTAATCTGTTGATTAGATTTAAGCATCGGGAAAATACTGTTGTTTATATTATTCTCCAAAAAAAAAAAAAGATTGTCACCTATTTATGGATATAAATTCTTGCAAAATTGAATTATTTCAAATATCACATGTAATCTATTTGTTAACCATTTGGTAATTGCTGATAAAAAGTGTCCTCTCTACAGTGATTTTTTTGTAAGTAAGGTTATTATGGTTATCAGTACAAAGTCGGGATACTACGATATTGACTTGACCCTTAATGATGATTAGTTCTGACTAAATGGGTACCTAATTCCGATCTTCTGATAAATCGGAGAAAATCAAATTTTTTGATATTTGATATTTCTTCAGTATTGCAAATCCTCCTGCCAAACAAACGCATCATTACTTTCTTTCTTATCAGCTGGTACTTATGTGTATTAATGTTCATTAATTAAAGTTTATGTAAGTGTTTATTTCCTTGCAGCTGCCATTTGTTACTTTATCTCTTAATCTTGACTTATTTATTGATGTCTGCAAATTGTTTAATCGCAGTGCTTTGATAGTCTACTTTATCTGATAAATCAGGCGTGTCAACCTTGAGGTCACTCCTCCCCAACATAGTCTATAGTCTGAAAGTTTGTTTAAAGCAGCAGTTGAAATTTTGTAAAGGAAAAAGATATACATGTTTATATTTGTAACAATTTTATTCTGTATTTATTGACCCGCCAACCACCCCTTACACCTCCGAGATTGTGGTTTGTGCTTTGGCAACATGCTATGAGGGCAATGTAATAATGGATGTTACCCATTCTTTACTTGTCACAAAATTATTACCTGAGTTCTCAGGCAGCCCTGAATAAAACGGGTAACTAGGCAGCCCTCTCGTCGGGTGAACGAATCATTTGTTTGTCCATTTGACAGTTCTTTTGGATACATGTTTTAGTGTGCAAATGGTTTTTTCACTCGAGGTTATCCGTCTCAGGTTGCAAAGTGAGCCCATACCCTCTTCACTCAAAATCTTCAGAGTTTTGCAATAATTTCAACCCTTCGATTTTTTCCATGCTTAACACTATTATTCACCATGCTCAATTTTAAAAATGACTACATCTTCTAATTAAACAGAGCCTTTTCTGGAAGTACACCACTTATTCATGGCCCCATTGCTTTCTATGTTAAATTCCTCATTTTCAAGCAGGTAAAGCCCTTTTGTCTTAAGTTCAAATAAAGTGACAAGCATTGCATGTCAAAGCAACACCTAATGGTGTCTTGTACTGAAAAAATCAACATACCTTTAATTGCATATAAGAGAGAACTTGTTCTCGGTACTTCGGATGTACCAAAACAGGTACTTCAGATCTGAAAATCAGGCAAAATGTACCCTCCTTTTTAAATTTCATGCAAATATTTTATTCTGCAAAATTATAAGTCAAAAAGTGTTCTACAATGATCACCAGTCATTCAGCTTTCATTTGATACAAAACTACTAAAATATTCTACATATTTTGAAAGTTACAGCCATGCGTAGGAACTATTTTGTGTTAAATATGTACTACTTTCTGGTATGTGCTTTCTGACCAGCTTTCACAAAGATTGTAAACGTATATACAAATTCCTTGTTAAAGGTTATGAAAAATCTTCTATTATGAAGAACCACACTGATTCCAACAAAAAATACAACATAGATGATATTACAAAAAAGTGGACTTGATCGACAACATAATTAGAGTTTTGTGGAATGTTATTTCAGCAAACAGTTGGTAATCCAATGGGTATATTATCGACCACTACAGGCCAACTTGTTTTTGTACTCATACGAATCAAAATGCATGCAGAACCTTCTCATAGACAAAAAGAAAATTAAAAGCATCTTGCAAAGTACTTTAATTTCACTTTCAGATATATTGATGAAGTTCTGTATCTCAATAACCCACATTTCATGAATGCTCAAATTTCATATATTCCAGTAAACTTGAAATTAAGGATACTACCGAAAAAGAAGGTCTGCTTCAAATTTTGATCTTTTCCTCGATATTTACACAAATGGAAAACCCCAATCTATAATAAACGTGCTGGTTTCAATTTTCCAATTGTCAACTGCCCATTTCTCAGAAGTAATAAATCCCTCTGCTATATTGTATGGCGTTTACGTATCTCAGTTAATACATTACGTCCGTGCATATTTTAACTACACGAACTTCAGTAACAGGTATGTGCTCCTTACACAAAAACTGCTCCAACAGAGTTATGTAAAACCTACACTACTTAAGTTTTACGGTCACCATCATGAATTGGTTGACCAATACGAAGTGTCGATGTCTTAACTCACTAGCGACATGTTTTCACAGTCTTGGATCTTTAGATACCAGTTTTATCGTCTAATCTGTGGTTTTAACGTTTGTGTCCTAATCACAACTGTGACATTTTTACTGAGTGGGAAACCACATGGCTGGTGATGCATGCATAGTAGGAGACGCTTACCCTGTCAAAGCACTCTGTCTAGTTCCTTGTGGAGTTCAAGCAGTTTCCTCAGTTTCTGTTTGTTACCTTGGTCTGTCTCTTCCTAATCGAGTTACAAGATTGTGAACATCGGTAAACTACTGTCCCTTTAATAGATAAAGAAAGGCAATAGTAGTATACCGCTGTTCAATAGTCATAAATCGATTTAACTGAAACAAATCCGGGTCACAAATCAAAACTGAGGGAAACACATCAACTATAAGAGGAAACAAAACGGAACAATAGAAACACTGAACTGCTACAAAAACAAATGCCATCATACATATAAACGGACTATATGATAACAATTGCCATATTCCTGACTTGGTACAGGACATTTTAAGAAAAAATGGTGGGTTGAACCTGGTTTTATGGCTAGCCAAACCTCCCGCTTATATAGCAAGTTAAAAATACCGCTAAAATGACAACATTACGTGACAGGAATAAAGTACAAATAAATGCAAGAACATTCAGTACAGAGAAATACATAAATAAATAATATAATAGTCAATTTCAACATGTAAACCACAGAATAACAACGATCACCTAAAATTTATTTCGACAGAACACAAATACAGCACACTAGAATAATGAACTGTGCGTCACACGAATGTACCGACGCCACAAAAAGTGGCGTCACAGGTAAATTTCTAAAAATATAATATGAAATTGGGATTAAGTTTGTAATGGTGTTATTTGATGTATTTTCTAACCATTATAAGAATATTAATATAGAATTGTGTTAGTAATGGTGTAATTATTTGTATTTTATAAGCATGGTTTTCCTTCTAAATCAAACTGTGAAAAACAAATATAAATGAACTAGGTGATTAATATCTTTACTTTTACGTACATAAAGAAAATAAAAATAGAATTAAAACCACAAACGATAAGACATAAAACAACATCCAACCAGAATTACAAATGGAACATCATAACTAAATACATGAATGTTGGATGTACAAATACCGAGACACGTCTAATAGCTATGCGAATTTACACTCAGACCATTACAGTATCTAAATAAGATAATGTTGTATGATTGCCAATAATACAACTAAACACCAGATTCAAAATGAATTGGTTGTAAGCAAATCAAGGTCACCGTTTGGCCATCAACAATGATTAAAATCATTATGATAAGTAACTATAAAAGGTTCAAACATGACAAAATAGGAAAACATTTAAGCGCGAAAAACAAGACAAGACCGCTTACATATCACAACACATCATATCATTCCGCATATCTTATTAACTATAAAAAAAGAGAATTGGATATGCTAAGGAGATGGTTCTTATTCTTATTCAGTAAATAACGATTAAAGAAAGAAGTATGATTTAGTTAAATTTGGGATTATAACGCAGAAAGCAACATACATCATAATAAAGACTTAGCGACAGCTATAAATAAAATTCAAAACAACGAGAGTCAAAAAATAACTGTACTGTTCTTGCAACTCACATTACTTAACATATGTCCTATAGTGTAGAGCTTGTTTTTTTGTTATTTTTACATTTTTACAAGTTGGCCTTCATGAGAGGTCTTGGAAATCAGAACTTAGTTAAATGATAAAATTGAACAACCAGTCTATTAGGATCTAGATTATTTAATATGAAATATTGCTGCTCCAAGCTGAGCAAGTTGGTATTTTTCACCAAAAGATCTTCCATAATCAATACAACTTTGAATAATAAAGAAGTTTGTAGGTCTCAAGATCATATTTTTGTCGACCTAATTCTTATTGACTACTAAAACGGATCTTTGTTCGTAACTGACGACTTTTAAAGTTAAAAAAAACTGCTTTCCTATATAACGTTAGTTCAGAACGGACGTGTTTTTAAACTGTCGTCCGTGTTTTAAAAGATGTAGGATGAATTTCCACTGTATTTATTCGCTCAAAGGGTCAAAATCTGAAAGTTGTCAAATCCTACTAGACATTGTATGTTAAAGTGTCGGTATCATACGCTTGAAATATTTGTTTAATTATTTTAAAACAGTCTTTTGAAGAGGAAACGCTCGTCTGGCGTACAAAATGTTAATCCTGGTACCTATGATGAGTTTATTTACATTTTTCCATAAACTCAAAATGCTATTCAGCATTAAGTCTTATACGAAATCTCTTTTAAAACAACTAACAAATTTTTTATCCGCAGTCAAAGCTGGACTTCTACAGATCTCTTAGAATATATACCATGTAAATATCTTTCCCCATGCAAACAAAGGTGAAAGACACCAGATTGAGCATTAGATATCATTAGTCGAAGAGAAACCGATAAGATAATGACAAAAAACCCAAAAGGGACAAAAAGAAAAACAACATAAAAATCTAAACACTGAGCAACAACAAAACCGTGTGAAAAGGTTTGATTTGCTGTCTTTACTCCCAACGTTGATACAAATATCTTGTTTTAAGTAGGATAATTCATTCTTTGCAGTCTTATTCAAATAAAAATAATATAAAAAAAAAAAAAAACGGATATCAAGATGCTTGAGTGTTTCATTGAAACATATTAGTTACTTTTGGAAAAAAAGCACATCCTCATGTTTACGGAAATGTTGTTAACCGTGCCCGGAAATTTAGAAATGATCCTTGTAAACTTATCGCTCCTTTAAATAAACTTATTCTAAAAGGTTACCAATTCAACACTGTAATAAGATCATTGAATATTGTTTTTATTGGTATAAATATTGATTTTGTTATCAGTAAATTAAAAGCAAACTAAATATTACTAGTATGTTATATACATATACACATTCATGGATCTACAATCTGTCGATACCTGTATCTTGGCATTGCACAAGGTCATGTTTTCTCTGACTGTTTAGGACGTCTTTACACTAAATCCATTGGATGTTGGATGTGTACGGATTGATAATTTAGTCTTAGATGCATGATTTTTTTATTAGTTGTTAGTGGCTTTGAACTAGCTGTCAGATAACTGCGAGTACTCTCAGATCTGTTCCTAGTGTCTTTTGTTGTTGGGATGTACAAGTACCATGCCACGTCCACTTGTATTTTGTCCATCTGATGAGTTAAGCCTTTTCAACTGATTTTTATAGTTCGTTCTTATGTTGTACTGTTATATCACTGTCCCAGGGTAGGGGGAGGGTTGGGATCCCGCTAACATGTTTAACCCCGCCACATTATGTATGTATGTGCCTGTCCCAAGTCAGGAGCCTGTAATTCAGTGGTTGTCGTTTGTTTATGTGTTACATATTTGTTTTTCGTTCATTTTTGTACATCAATAAGGCCGTTAGTTTTCTCGTTTGAATTGTTTTACATTGTCATTTCGGGGCCTTTTATAGCTAACTATGCGGTATGGGCTTTGCTCATTGTTGAAGGCCGTACGGTGACCTATAGTTGTTAATTTCTGTGTCATTTTGGTCTCTTGTGGACAGTTGTCTCATTGGCAATCATACCACATCTTCTTTTTTATATTTGCAATTAACCATCGGTATTTCTACTGGAACTAAGTGTTTTTTGCCAACTTTTTTCCTTTATCAATATCAAGCAAATTTCATGAAGAACGGAAAGATGCTAGCTTTATACGTTAACGTCACGCTCCGTTATAAAGATGATGTCATGTCACTAAATAATGCAAATGTTGTTGACTATATTAAACACATCCATCCAATCAAACTTGAAATAAAGAACTCCACATATTCTGTTAAGTCTTCCATTTATCATTACTAACATCTAGAAAGTAACAATGAGGGTACGTTGAAAACAAAATTGATGATTTCAACTTTCCATTTTTATCTAGAAACATTACAGCAGCGCCTGCATATGTAGTATATATCCCCAAGTTGATACGATATTACAGAACTTTGCTTTTCCTATCATTATTTCCATGTTAGGAGATTGCTTCTTACAAGGAAGCTATTCAAACAGAGTTTGCAAATGGTAATGTTGAAGTCTTCCCTTCGAAAGTCTTAACGAAATCATTACGAGTTGATTATTGGTATGGAACATTCATAAGACAGGAATTCACTTATACGTATTTGCTATGCTTTTATTAGACCAATATTAGAGTATGGTGATATTGTTTGGGACAACTGATCGCAACATGAGTACGAGCTTCATGAAGATATTCAAATAGAAGCTGCTTGAATTATTACTGGAATTTGGTGTAATTCCTCAAAACTTTACATTGAATTAGGATTAGAAACTTTTGAAAATAGACGAATAAAATTGAGAATGGAAATGGGGAATATGTCAAAGAGACAACAACCCGACCAAAGAACAGACAACAGACGAAGGCCATCAATGGGTCTTTAACGCAGCGAGAAAATCCCGCACCCGGAGGTGGTCCTCAGCTGGCCCCTAAATAAAATTGTGTACTAGTTCAGTGAAAATGGACGTCACACTAAACTCCAAAACATATAAATGAACTAAAATTAAAAAACATACAAGACTAACAAAGGCCAGAGGCTCCTGACTTGGGACAGGCGCAAAAATGCGGTGAGGTTAAACATGTTTTTTGAGATCTCAACCCTCCCCTATACCTCTAGCCAATGTAGAATAAAGAAACACATAGCAATACGCACAGTAAAACTCAGTTTAAAAGAAGTCCGAGTCCGATGTCAGAATATGTAACAAAAGAAACTAAGCAAAATGACAATGATACATAAATGAACAAAGGACTACTAGCAGTTACTGACATGCCAGCTCCGGAACTCAATTAAACTGATTGAAAGATTATGTCTTCATCATATGAAAATCAAGTACAATCGAAATATACATAAGCGTATACTGTTTTATAAAATATTTAGTGTTATGACACCTGCATACTTACATGTGTTAGTTCTGCCATATTTTCTCAGGCAAAACCCTTATCTTTGAGGAATGAAAAAAAAGAAAAAAAAGAAATCACTGTGTAGAGTTATGCCATTTTGGTTTATGAAAATTAACTGCCTAATTTATAACAAAACAATTTACGAAAACAAATATGACAGACTACCAAAGACAACCACTGAACTACGGCCACCTGGGACAGGCACATCCCCCATAACCTGGGACAGTATTATAACTACACATCAAGATAAAGAACTGTAAAAATCAGTTGCAATTGGCATAACTTAAGAGATCGATCGGAATGAGACACAAAAACAACTAACATAAAAACAAAAGACACAAAACACCGAAATAAGAGTACTCGCAGTTACTGAAAGCTATTTCAAAGCCAATTACAACTAATGAATAAATCATGTTCCCCCACACTAAGGTATCAATCAACGGATTTAGTGTAAATATGTCCTAAACAGTCTGAGAAATGCATGACCATGTGAAATGCCTAAATATAAGTAAAAAGTATCGACAGGATCGATAATATGTATTGTTATCTATGGGTGGACTTATTTCTGACCTATCGAAATATCAATGTAAAGTGTTAAAACACAATATTGAAAGCAACTGAAATACTGTAATTTAAGAAATTATTTCAAGGTTTTAATTCATGCGAATATTGCGACTGGTTGAATATCGCAATACTAAGAACTCGCATTCTGATATCTGATACATATATCTGTATGCAGATTTTCCTGAAATTGCAATGTTATTCTCGTAATTTGTCCATTCTTCAAAAATCTCAATAATAAATGCACGCAATGATTTCTGAATTTACAATACTCAATTTTACATGCATTTGAATAGCGTTGTCCATAAAATACCCATATTGCAATTAAACAAGTCGACGGGAGTGCGTCATTATTATGTTGCATAAAACATAAAAAGTGCGATGATCAAAATTGTCTATTTATTGCAATTGCTGTAATCATTTTTTATAACTACAGGCATAGACAAGCAAAACCAGATTTGGCACAATTTTTTGTTTTTTAATAACTTCCTACTTCATTATGGATTTTGTATTCCAATTATATGTCTTTTTTAGGTTTTTTTTTTTTTTAGGGGCTTGGGACTGGTGAGTATAAGGTATACGAATCGCACGTCTGTTGTTTTTAAGTTATTAGTTTAGTTTATTGAAGATATTATTACAACACGCGTTGTCGGCAGTGTTTTATAATTCTCTTGCATTTATTATATGATATCTTACAAATATAAAATAAAAAGGTTGGGTATGATTGCCAATGAGCAAAAATCATAACGCATAGTAAGTTATAAAAGGCCTCATTTATGCACACAACAATAAACGAAAAACAAATATGATTTACAGCAACAAACAACAACCACTGAATCACAGGCTCCTAACTTGGGACAGGCACATAAAAAATATGGCGGGGTTAAACATGTTTGTTGGCGTCTAACCCTCCCCTAGCATGATATAAAAAATACGACATAAGAAAAAACTATAAAGATCTGTTGAAAAAGGCTTAACTCGTCCGATCAATACAAAGCACATAAAAACAAAAACACAAATGAGACAAAATACAGATCTGAAGGTACCTGCAGTTACTGAAAGTTAGTGCAAAGCCAATAACAACTAATAAAAAATCATGTGTTTAAGACTAAAATATAAATCAGTACACACCCAACATCCAATGGATTAAGTCTAACGACGTCATGAACAGTCAGGGAAAAAACATGACATTGTGCAATGCCAAAATATAGGTATCAACAAATTTAAAATAGCCTTTCAATATCGTCATAGTCATAATAATTGTTTTTGGACTAGTATTGTGAAAATAATTGTATGAATTTCAAGATTATATATTCGTTACAAAAATACGTCACTGTTTGTGATATCCTGTGCTGTCATTAATGTAAGATGTTCGTTGTTATTCTGCGGTTTACATGTTGTAACGACTATTATATTATTTATTTGTGCGTTTCTCTGTGCTGAGTGTTCTTGCGTTTGTTTGTGCTGTATTTCTGTCACGTAGTGTTGTCATTTTAGCGATAGTTTTTAACATTGCCATATAAGCGGGAGGTTTGGCTAGCCATAAAACCAGGTTCAACCCACCATTTTTTCTTAAAATGTCCTGTACCAAGTCAGGAATATGGCAGCTGTTATCAAATAGTTCGTTTCTATGTATGTTGGCGTTTGTTTTTGTTGCACTTCAGTGTTTCTGTTGTACCATTGTTTTCCTCTCATAGTTGATGTGTTTCCCTCAGTTTTAGTTTGTAACCCGGATTTGTTTTCTGTCAATCGATTTATGACTTTTGAACAGCGATATACTACTGTTACCTATATTTAGAACCGTAAATGTACATATGTGAATAACAATAAAAGTTAGTTTGGTTTTAATTTACTGACAACAAAATCAATATTTATACAGATTAAAACATATTCAAAAATTTAATTACAGTGTTGAATTGGTAACCTTTTAGAATAAATTTATTTAAAGGATCAATACGTTCACCGGGATCGTATCTAAATTTACGGACTCGGTACACAACCTCACCGTAAAAATGAGAATGTTCTATCCCGTTTGTAATACGTCTTCTACAGGTACATCCAGACTTCCAAACTTATCTTTATATATATGGAAGAATTTAGTCAAAGTTTTAAGAAATTGGAGGTAAAGAAATCCGTGACTCAATAATTTACAAGTATTACATAGATTACGTTCATTGAAACCCAAAAATATCTTTACAGATTCGGGCATATTGAACGAGTTATGATATATAAACACCGTAAGATGGTGCAAAAGGAACATCACCGTCCATAAAAGGAAAGGTAGGATCTAGAACGATTTAGATCAAGAAAACAGTACCCGAGTTAACAACTTCAATTGGAGAAACAATGTTACAAAGATGTAGTCGTTCTTTAAATTATTGAAAGACTTGGTGTAGAGGATGTAATTTTGTTGAATTTTGATATTACACCATTTAAACACTACTACTGCTAACAGTGAAATGCAATGTCGAATTCTTAAATCATGCACATGTAGCTGATATAGCTGGAGGAGAAAGATACAAAAAGGACATAGAAAACTTCGTAAAGACAAAAAAAGTCCACAAAATAATGGATTGAAAACTAAAAACAGTGAAACCAAACCAATTTATACAAAAGTAGTTAACCGATGTTCAAATCTTATAAATCGGTTAGATAGTTACATACCAAGGAAACAAACAATAACCGAGGGAATAGCATCAAATCCAAAAAGGAAGCGAGACCGGGTAAATCGACAAGTTAAGCATTTTTGCTATGCATGCTTCACCTGCCACACGGATCTACACTCATTCAAAATATGACAATTGGGAAAAGAACTGGGATCACAAACACATGTCGGTAGCTATAGTGACTTGAGACACTGACACAGCGTTTTGGTCATCCGACGTAAGAACCATACACTCTTACTTTGTAGTCGGAACCAATGCACTCGGCATGTTTAGGTTCTTATAATTTGGCATTTCCTTTTACGTCTCATTAAGTCATATATCTCCTGTCGTATTCATGTATTTTTCTTCCTTGGCTTTCAATTGTTAAGATTGAAGTAAATCCAGAATAGAAAAACCGATATTCGTGCATCATTAGGTTTGGCAAGACGATTCAGTCTAAGTTAAACCAAATTTTAATCGCGCATAAAAAAAAATAAAATCTGCAGACATTTTCTCTTTTATTTACATTTAAAGTCAATTGAATAAAAATAATAACTAATCCAATAATTCAGTTATACATAAAAAAATATAAATGCAATAACATATGTAATAAAAAGAATGAATAATCGAACAAATGAATTTACTTATCGCGACTGAATAAGACTAATAACTCATTCGTTAGCTTCAGGTTTCGATATATTAATCCTTTGATTTTGGATATTTATTATAAATATTCAACAACATAAGAAGTTATATCATACCACATTACATTCTTAAATGTGAAAAGTCCTAGTCCCGGATTTAACTTTACTCTTTGGAACTCTTAGCTCGGCTTCTATCATCTATTTTCCCCTTAACGTAATTCACATTCTGACTTTTTAAATGCCCATTTAATTAGGTGTGAATTTTTCTTAATGAGAATGTGAGGCAATGTGGTATACAAGGTAGAAAAATCAAAACTTTGAACAGATTCAAAATCACCAATATAAGCATGCAATTTATCAAGTACTTCCAACGAGTTTTGACACTCCAAAAGTAATTAATTCCACTATTTTCAAAGGCCTTATTTGAACAATTTATTATCAGGTTTTGATTGTACCAAGTGAACTGGTAAGAAGAATAGACAATTTAGTAGTGGAACAATGGCTTGAAGACGAAATAAATCTATATTTGTAAGGTGTTTTATGTAGCTTCGGAAGCCAGTACATAGTTGGGACTTTCATTGTATTTGGTTCTGCTTGTAAAGAGGTAGCTAAAGTTTATGTTTGTTACAGATGTCGTTTTCTGAAAATGGAGTCAGTTGGAATGTTGGTGAATTGGTGATTTCTTTTCAGGACCTCAATGTAAAATTTACGTCAAACAATAATGATATTATTAGCAGCTTTATCGGCCGGGACAAAACAAATTCCTTGGCTAGTTCTTTAAGTTTATGTTTGATACGAGAAATAGGTTTATTATGGTTGTTGTTAAGAGTAAAATGTTCTTTAAAATGTTGAATACGTATATCAACTATGTTCATTACTGAATTAAAAAAGAGTCCAAAGATTTTTGTCAGCTTTTTCCCGTTTTATCCATTTTAAACAGTACGTATGGAGTGAGTCGTGGATGATATTACGACACTCATTCCAATTAATGATTGACGGGGGACGATATTTAGGTCCTTTACTGAGGAATGATTTTAACTCTCGGTCTTGAACGATGTTAAGATCTCCTGTTATAACATGGGAAATGGGTCCATAAATGTATTCGGAATTACTACAATTACATGAAGTAGGTGTATTTTCACTGATATTAACATCTTTACACAATTGACTATAATTAAACACATATTTCCGGGTAGATTTCTTGTAACAAATAAGAGGGAGCTCAGTATTATCAAAATATCCAGGAATTTGTTCTTTAACAGAATGGTCGTTAAAAATACCGGCAATATTTACAAAATCAAAACCTTTATTGACATACTTTATTTTAATAAAATGTTTTTTATGATCTTCAGGGCGATCAATTTTGGGAAACAGTTTAGAATAACAATATGCCATTATAATTTGAACGATTTCATACTTAGGACTGCTATATGAAATTGTGTTGCAATCCTCTAAAATTTTATTTAACTTATTAACCAGTAATGAACAGAGCTTTGTTAACAGATAATGTCTGCCGTTGTTTTTTGAAATAGAAATTAGGTCCGAAATATTGGTATGATTGGTCCGAAATTTTCTTTGATTGCGATTTTTTCTACGACCATGAGAACGGTTTTTACGAACAGTTTTAGAAACTATATCCAAAATGTTAACAGAATCGGTTCTTGATATATTACCAATTCCCATGATATTATCATTAAGACCGAGAGGGTAGACTGTCTGTAATTTTTTAATCCAATTTAATTCAATTATTTTCCAATATCGTCATAGTCATGATAATTGTTTTTGGACTAGTATTGTGAAAATAATTGTATGAATTTCAAGATTATATATTCGTTACAAAAATACGTCACTGTTTGTGATATCCTGTGCTGTCATTAATGTAAGATGTTCGTGGTTATTCTGCGGTTTACATGTTGTAACGACTATTATATTATTTATTTGTGCGTTTCTCTGTGCTGAGTATTCTTGCGTTTGCTTGTGCTGTATTTCAATAACGTATTGTTGTCATTTTAGCGATATTCTTTAACATTGCCTTATTAGCGGGATGTTTGGCTAGCCATAAAACCAGGTTCAACCCACCGTTTTTCTTAAAATGTCTTGTATCAAGTCAGGAAATTGGCAGTTGTTATCAAATAGTTTGTTTCTATGTATGTTGGCGTTTGTTTTGTTGCACTTCTGTGTTTCTGTTGTACCATTGTTTTCCTCTCATAGTTGATGTGTTTCCCTCAGTTTTAGTTTGTAACCCGGATTTGTTTTCTGTCAATCGATTTATGACTTTTGAACAGCGATATACTACTGTTACCTATATTTAGAACCGTAAATGTACATATGTGAATAACAATAAAAGTTAGTTTGGTTTTAATTTACTGACAACAAAATCAATATTTATACAGATTAAAATATATTCAAAATTTAATTACAGTGTTGAATTGGTAACCTTTAGAATAAATTTATTTAAAGGATCAATACGTTCACCGGGATCGTATCTAAATTTACGGACTCGGTACACAACCTCACCGTAAAATGAGAATGTTCTATCCCGTTTGTAATACGTCTTCTACAGGTACATCCAGACTTCCAAACTTATCTTTATATATATGGAAGAATTTAGTCAAAGTTTTAAGAAATTGGAGGTAAAGAAATCCGTGACTCAATAATTTACAAGTATTACATAGATTACGTTCATTGAAACCCAAAAATATCTTTACAGATTCGGGCATATTGAACGAGTTATGATATATAAACACCGTAAGATGGTGCAAAGGAACATCACCGTCCATAAAAGGAAAGGTAGGATCTAGAACGATTTAGATCAAGAAAACAGTACCCGAGTTAACAACTTCAATTGGAGAAACAATGTTACAAAGATGTAGTCGTTCTTTAAATTATTGAAAGACTTGGTGTAGAGGATGTAATTTTGTTGAATTTTGATATTAGACCATTTAAACACTACTACTGCTAACAGTGAAATGCAATGTCGAATTCTAAAATCATGCACATGTAGCTGATATAGCTGAAGGAGAAAGATACAAAAGGACATAGAAAACTTCGTAAAGACAAAAAAGTCCACAAAATAATGGATTGAAAACTAAAAACAGTGAAACCAAACCAATTTATACAAAAGTAGTTAACCGATGTTCAAATCTTATAAATCGGTTAGATAGTTACATACCAAGGAAACAAACAATAACCGAGGGAATAGCATCAAAACCAAAAGGAAGCGAGACTGGGTAAATCGACAAGTTAAGCATTTTTGCTATGCATGCTTCACCTGCCACACGGATCTACACTCATTCAAAATATGACAATTGGGAAAAGAACTGGGATCACAAACACATGTCGGTAGCTATAGTGACTTGAGACACTGACACAGCGTTTTGGTCATCCGACGTAAGAACCATACACTCTTACTTTGTAGTCGGAACCAATGCACTCGGCATGTTTAGGTTCTTATAATTTGGCATTTCCTTTTACGTCTCATTAAGTCATATATCTCCTGTCGTATTCATGTATTTTTCTTCCTTGGCTTTCAATTGTTAAGATTGAAGTAAGTCCAGAATAGAAAAACCGATATTCGTGCATCATTAGGTTTGGCAAGACGATTCAGTCTAAGTTAAACCAAATTTTAATCGCGCATAAAAAAATAAAATCTGCAGACATTTTCTCTTTTATTTACATTTAAAGTCAATTGAATAAAAATAATAACTAATCCAATAATTCAGTTATACATAAAAAATATAAATGCAATAACATATGTAATAAAAAGAATGAATAATCGAACAAATGAATTTACTTATCGCGACTGAATAAGACTAATAACTCATTCGTTAGCTTCAGGTTTCGATATATTAATCCTTTGATTTTGGATATTTATTATAAATATTCAACAACATAAGAAGTTATATCATACCACATTACATTCTTAAATGTGAAAAGTCCTAGTCCCGGATTTAACTTTACTCTTTGGAACTCTTAGCTCGGCTTCTATCATCTACTTTCCCCCTTAACGTACTCAACTTAACTAATTATAAGGCAACGGAAATGCACTGTTGACACAATGTGGTACTGCAGAAAAATTCTACAGTGAAAGAAAGAACAGCAATACCGACAACACCGAAGTATACATAGAACATGTAGAAGAGGCCAAATAAACTATCTAATCCAAGTGACTGGGCAGATCCAGTCCTATCTGTGCTTGTACAACTGTCAGATTCTGATTTAGGCCACCATTTTTCTCGCCATTTTTCTATAAGTCCGGCTTCTGTCATCTTCATTATCCTGGAAAAAAAAACCAACATCTCTACATTTGAAGATTCAGCATACCTATATATTGGTAAGTCATATTGATAATAATTTTTTTAATTGTTGTCTTTTAATATTACGTTTGAATTTTAAATTAGTGATTTGGACATTACTTTTTATTTGCGATACTTAAAATAAAATATACAGTTGAAACATATGAGAAACATTTCTTTTACTGTATTTAAGCACAACTTCACATGAACAAATATGAAAACTTTGCTTATTAGAAAATGCAATCGATTAGAAAATAAGTCATATAATAGAAATATACCGATTTTCAGTTATGTCTATAAGTTAAAAAAAAAGAAGGATATCTTCGAAATTGCAAGACCTCCATACAGAAAGATAATGATGAAAATATACTCGCTATAATTGCACCCCGGATATCAAGCACTAGTCACTTGTAGTGGTAAGTGTCAGCGGCAGGATAAAAGCAATACCGCTAATCAGTTCAGATTATCACTACTGAGGTAATAAACCAACAAATAGGAACGACAAGTCACTTCTTGATGACAAACGGGGAACTTTTAAAGTGATATTTTCAATCGTTCTTTTTCATAATCTTGATGCCGTCAGTTTGGAGATCAAAAAGAGGCGGAAGATACCAAAGGATATTCTAAACTCAGAATCCAAAGAAAAATTGACAACGCCATGGCAAAAACCGAAAAACGTCGAAAAGACGAACAAGCCAATGAATACTTAATAGAAAACTAAAGACGGAGCAACACGAAACCAACAAAATTCGGGTGTGAACTCAGGTGTTCTGAAAGAGTTATCAGTTTCTGCTGCCTCCTGTGGCATGGATTAAGAGAGCGGCGAAATAAAGCAAAGGGACATTCAAACTCATAAGTCAAAGACAATCTGACAACGCCCTGGCATTAAAACGGAAAACGACCACAAGACAAACAACAGTCTACAAAACACAACATAGAAAACTAGTTAAATATGCAACACGAGCTTTTCAAAAACTGGTGGTTATCTCTAAGTCTATAACTCTGCCAGGGAAAAGACAATAATGAGAAAAGGCTCTTTCCTTTCATATTTACGGATATAAACCCTATAGGTTTTTGAATTTTGAATGTACTACAAATTCAATATGTTACTTGATGTGTAAAAACATAAACAAACGATTTTTGGGGAGACAAACGTTCTTTAAAATAATGTTGTATGATAAAGGTTTCAATGAGCATTCCACATGCTTCTAGAATAGCCTTTATCATATGGGCTCGAGACCAAACGCTATTGAGGTCAACAATATAAAAAGTACGTCTCGCGTCTGACGCAGCAAAATATTAAACTGGTATATTTGAATTTTTACAGCCACTAGTTAAGACTGACGTTTCCAGTCCCAAGACAAAGAAAAAATTAACAACGCCATCACAGGCCCGGTAGTAAGCACTTCTGTGTTGACATGAAATATCTGTGAAAATTCGGTTTATTTTCTGTTTTTAAAATTTTCTGTTATTTGAGACATTAAAGGTGTTTTTACCCCATGCATAGAAAGCACGATCTGTATTTGGAAATGTTTTTCAAACTATTGCTTTTCTATAATTTTCAACTTTTGTATTCGAGCACTACTTTTGATTCTCATGTAGTAGAAACGCGCGCCCGGCGAATTCCTATACGTCAAATTCAAATACCTAAGGCAAAGTTGACATCAGATGGATTTGCTATTTTGTTAGGTCCTCTTTTGGGTATATAGCTCTACTGCTGTTTCGGTTCTTATACATCCTTGGCTTTCAAATATCCCGATCGTAGGGTTTTTGATGAAGGCAAATCTAGAAAAGCGCTTCTAACGCATGACATCTATAACGTGTTCTTTTCATTTTTTACAGCACTTAGATACCTCTGCTGGTGGACTACTAGTATCAGTCTCCAAGGGTATCATCAGCTCAGTAGTCAAAACTTCGGTACTGACATGATTTAAAACAAACCTTTCTAAAATAGTCCGTTTATAAATTTTGAAATTATAAAAAGAATAAATTTCAACTCCCTCAGTCAAAATAATATAACAAAAATACCGAGCTCCAAGGAAAATTCAAAAAGGGGAAGTCCATAAAAACTGACAAAATCAAACGCTATCAATCATCGGTACAAGTGAAAAACAACTGCCATATTATTGGTACAGGCATTTACCGAAGAAAATGGTGGGTTAACCTGGATTTATAGCTATTTAAACCTCCAACTTGTATGACAGTTTTTATTGTTCAGTTATACATCACAGACATACAATACAACTGACTAAAAAAATTAAACTAACATACAACTTAAGGAAGATTAACTGTTTACCGCCTTCTTGGATTGTAATATAGAAGTACTCAATCGGTTGTGTTCTTTGCTAAAATCTGCAAATTTTGAGACTGATTGGCAATTGATGTGGCGTTTCCAATGTATATTATACTATTGTACTTTTTATTTATATTGATTACAATTGAAAATATGCAAAAGTATTGATACATATTTTAATTTCATGTTAACCAATCTAGCTCCTGTCGAGGTTGAAGCAATTTCCTCAGTATTTGTTTGATATCTTGATTTGTATCTTCGGAATCGAACAATGAGATTTTAACGATAGTAGACAACTGTTGCCTTTATTAACTGTGTCTGATTAACATAGGTCTTTTAATTTTTGTTTCTCGAGGTTGCTGATTCATTGAAGTATACTCCAAATATCACAAAACACACAATTTTTTGTAATCCTTGACAAATACACCTTATATGACTACCTGAAATAAAGTATGAAGATTCGCTCCAGAAAATATCAATGGTCGAATGTCTTCATGTGTAGCCAGTTCCTCTAGGCCGTTGACTGGTGAATCAATTATAGTCACATTCAGATAGGCAGCAATATTTGATGTTTATGTGGCTGACATCAAAATAGTAAAGATCCACCAGAAATTTAACATAACCCTACCTGACAATGACCTAGGCTGAGTATCTCCCCTGAAAATAGTGAAGATCCACCAGAAACTTAACATAACCCTGCATGACAAGGACCTAGGCTGAGTATCTCCCCCCTGAAAAATAGTGAAGATCCACTTGAAACTTAACGTAACACTGCCTGACAAGGACCTAGGCTGTGTGTCTCCGCCTGAAAAATAGTAAAGATACACCAAAACTTAACATTATCCTGCCTGACAAGGTCCTAGGCTGTGTATTTACCACTGAAAAAAGTAAAGATCCACCAGAAACTGAACAAAATCCTGCCTGACAAGGACCTAGGCTGTGTGTCTCCGCCTGAAAAATAGTAAAGATACACCAGAAACCGAAAAAGAAATCCTGCCTGACAAGGACCTAAGCTGTGTATCTCCCATTGAAAAATAGTAAAGATCCATCAGAAACTTAACATAACACTGCCTGACAAGGACCTTCGCTGTGTGTCTCCGCCTGAAAAATAGTAAAGATCCACCAGAAACTTAACATTATCCTGCCTGACAAGGTCCTAGGCTGTGTATTTACCACTGAAAAAAAGTAAAGATCCACCAGAAACTGAACAAAATCCTGCCTGACAAGGACCTAGGTTGTGTATCTCCTCTGAAAAATAGTAAAGATCCACCAGAAACTTAACACAATCCTGCCTGACAAGGACCTAGGCTGCGTATCTCCCCCTGAAAAATAGTAACGATCCACCAGAAACTTAACATAATCCTGCCTGACAAGGACTTAGGCTATGTATCTCCCCCTAAAAAATAGTAAAGATCCACAAGAAACTTAACATAACCCTGCCTGACAAGGACCTAGACTGAGTATCTCCCCTGAAAAATAGTAAAGATCCACCAGAAACTTAACAAAATTCTGCCTGACAAGGACCTAGGCTGCGTATCTACCACTTAAAAATAGTAAAGATCCATCAGAAACTTAAGCTATTCCTGCCTAATAACAATGTAGGCAATGCGTCTCCTCCTGAGATAAAGATAAATATGCTGTTATATAAATTCGACAGATTGATTCAAAATGAAAGCAAGAAAAGATTAAAGGACGATGTTATGTCTAAATAAATCAAAGAAAATAGTACTTTCTTAAACCCTGATGGTTAACGTTGTTTCTAGTTTTGTTTTACATTTTGTCATTTGTTTTACATCAGGTCATTTGTTTTACATCAGGTCATTTGTTTTACATCAGGTCATTTTTTTTATTTTGCTTTTCATTTTGTTTTACATTTGGTCATTTTTGTCGCAGGTCGTATGGTGACCTTTAGTTTAGCTTTAACTTACATCTACGTCATTTGGTATTTGGTTGATTGTTGTCTAATTGGCAATCGCACACATCTCCTTATTTTAAAATAGTATTTGAACAAAGGTATATTTAAAAAAATATTTTTTTCACAAACAGTTGCGTTTATAGGTTGAATATATGTTTGATGACTATGTTGGTCGCTTTTTTTCAATTGAACTTTAATAAAGAATACAACAGTTGCAATAATGTGTCCTAAATATATTGATGTTAACCTAGATATTAACAGTTACGGTCGATTGGGAATTAAATTTTACGACATTAGAGATGCATTTTAACTTGAATATTCACGTTTTAAACTTTCACCCAAATAGAGAGAAACTGTCTATCATGGTATAAATATCTGAGGTACTCTTCCGGTTTAAGGGGGGTTAGTGCTGCTCGCTCAATATTTTGTATTCTGTTTGTAACAATTTTTAATGTATGTTATTTTGTTCTTCAGTTAAATACTTGATTGTATTTTCATATTGATGAAGTTTTGTATATGATCGTATTTGACAACTGCATATTTGTATGCTATAGAAACTACAAAGTTAACAATTAATTGAAAGCGTATTCTATTGTTCCCTATTATCTCCTTCTAACTCCCGGAAAAAAGTCTGTCTTATAATTTATCTGACATGAAAATGTGCATGTAAATGAGATTTCAATCAATCTCGTAGGTTTGGCCAGCCAAAACCAGGTTCAACCTACCATTTTTTCTTAAAATGTCCTGTAACAAGTCAGGAATATGGCAGTTGTTATCAAAAAGTCCATTCGTTTGTTTTTGTAGCAGCTCAGTGTTTCTGTTGCTCCGTTGTTTTCCTCTTATAGTTGATGTGTTTCCCTTGGTTTTGGTTTGTGACCCGGATTTGTTTCAGTTAAATCGATTTATGACTATTGAACAGCGGTATACTACTGTTGCCTGTATTTCGTACTGTAAAGTAATTTATAAAATGTAATACCTTGTTCAACAAAAGCTCCATAGATAAGTCACAAAGAACTAGACAAGTTTCCAGTCTCTAGGTAGTGCTGGTGAATCCACACAGTAACAGACAATGGTTTAAACATTTTGTACTCCTTATTAGCCTCTACCTGAGGCCTCAGTTTGAGAATACCAATGTAATTTTCGTAAAATCAATCACCGATTCCCTAGCGGCTGTTATTGTGAATGGACCGGCTGCAAAATCCGCTTCCTACAGAATACATTGAAAAATAAAAACAAATGAATACGGAAGAATAAGTTGATCTTTACGATCTCTCAATGTTACAATTCAAAAATATTTCTTCACTTGTGGTGTAAACTGCATGAAGAGATATTTCTAGTATCAAACTGGACGGTCTTTGAATCAATGTCTATCTTGTCTATGATGTATGTTTACAAAGTTTTGGCTGCTGAACTATAATAATGTTAACCGATTATGCCTGTTAGGGTTGCTCACCCAATTGTGTCAATATAAGGGAACTATTAACATTCGTCATACAAGTGGGAGATTTAGATATAACATACAACTTACGGAAGATTAACTGTTTACCGCCTTCTTGGATTGTAATATAGAAGTACTCAATCGGTTGTGTTCTTTGCTAAAATCTGCAAATTTTGAGACAGATTGGCAATTGATGTGGCGTTTCCAATGTATATTATACTATTGTACTTTTTATTTATATTGATTACAATTGAAAATATGCAAAAGTATTGATACATATTTTAATTTCATGTTAACCGATCTAGCTCCTTTCGAGGTTGAAGCAATTTCCTCAGTATTTGTTTGATATCTTGATTTGTATCTTCGCAATCGAACAATGAGATTTTAACGATAGTAGACAACTGTTGCCTTTATTAACTGTGTCTGATTAACATAGGTCTTTTAATTTTTGTTTCTCGAGGTTGCTGATTCATTGAAGTATACTCCAAATATCACAAAACACACAATTTTTTGTAATCCTTGACAAATACACCTTATATGACTACCTGAAATAAAGTATGAAGATTCGCTCCAGAAAATATCAATGGTCGAATGTCTTCATGTGTAGCCAGTTCCTCTAGGCCGTTGACTGGTGAATCAATTATAGTCACATTCAGATAGGCAGCAATATTTGATGTTTATGTGGCTGACATCAAAATAGTAAAGATCCACCAGAAATTTAACATAACCCTACCTGACAATGACCTAGGCTGAGTATCTCCCCCCTGAAAAATAGTGAAGATCCACCAGAAACTTAACATAACCCTGCCTGACAAGGACCTAGGCTGAGTATCTCCCCCCTGAAAAATAGTGAAGATCCACTTGAAACTTAACGTAACACTGCCTGACAAGGACCTAGGCTGTGTGTCTCCGCCTGAAAAATAGTAAAGATACACCAAAACTTAACATTATCCTGCCTGACAAGGTCCTAGGCTGTGTATTTACCACTGAAAAAAGTAAAGATCCACCAGAAACTGAACAAAATCCTGCCTGACAAGGACCTAGGCTGTGTGTCTCCGCCTGAAAAATAGTAAAGATACACCAGAAACCGAAAAAGAAATCCTGCCTGACAAGGACCTAAGCTGTGTATCTCCCATTGAAAAATAGTAAAGATCCACCAGAAACTTAACATAACACTGCCTGACAAGGACCTTCGCTGTGTGTCTCCGCCTGAAAAATAGTAAAGATCCACCAGAAACTTAACATTATCCTGCCTGACAAGGTCCTAGGCTGTGTATTTACCACTGAAAAAAAGTAAAGATCCACCAGAAACTGAACAAAATCCTGCCTGACAAGGACCTAGGTTGTGTATCTCCTCTGAAAAATAGTAAAGATCCACCAGAAACTTAACACAATCCTGCCTGACAAGGACCTAGGCTGCGTATCTCCCCTGAAAAATAGTAACGATCCACCAGAAACTTAACATAATCCTGCCTGACAAGGACTTAGGCTATGTATCTCCCCCTAAAAAATAGTAAAGATCCACAAGAAACTTAACATAACCCTGCCTGACAAGGACCTAGACTGAGTATCTCCCCTGAAAAATAGTAAAGATCCACCAGGAACTTAACATAACACTGCCTGACAAGGATTTAGGCTGTGTGTCTCCACCTGAAAAATAGTAAAGATCCACCAGAAACTTAAGCTATTCCTGCCTAATAACAATGTAGGCAATGCGTCTCCTCCTGAGATAAAGATAAATATGCTGTTACAATTCAAAAATATTTCTTCACTTGTGGTGTTACTGCATGAAGAGATATTTCTAGTATCAAACTGGACGGTCTTTGAATCAATGTCTATCTTGTCTATGATGTATGTTACAAAGTTTTGGCTGCTGAACTATAATAATGTTAACCGATTATGCTGTTAGGGTTGCTCACCCAATTGTGTCAATATAAGGAACTATTAACATTCGTCATACAAGTGGGAGATTTAGATAGCTTTTTCTAAAATTTCTATTTGAGTACTCCGGCGGTTATTGCAATGCAATCTGACGCGTAATAACGACAAGTACTATGTAAAGACACAGATAAATTTTATCATAACATAAAAGGTTTAACAGGTAGTGATAATTACAAATTGCTTATAGAGATTTACGATAAGTGTATGACTCCGTCCCGAGTGCGAATACGAGTCAGAGTAAGACAGTTTAAATGACGGGGGCGATCTCAAAATAATAACATTATTGTAAACATTGTACTCTATCATTATAGTATTAATTGAAAAGTTGTTTTCGGCGATTGACAACACAATGACTACCGCAAACTCAACTATGTCTTTAAATGTGTGACGAGGAAGCCTCCAACAACTTCCAATGACTTTATTGCATTTCAATTCGACAATAACATGTTCAACGGAGACTCTGTATTCTGCAATGCGTATGTTGAGCCTCCTACACTTTTGTTTGTGTTCCGGCTTTCTGGTTATCTGCTGTCTGGTTATGTCGTGTATTTATGATGAAATAATTAAGCTCTTTCTCTTATGAGGATCAGAGCCCGTACTCCTGTATGACAGTAGAGGAACCTAAACTTCAAACAAAGGATAATGGGCCTGACAATGGAATATAAATGCAGTCAATGCTACATCAAAGCTGAAGAAATTGCCACAATAATGCTAAAGCCAGAACTGCAGATAATATTATGATACTCTTGTTAATTTTGAAGCTACAAGAAAACACCCCCCTTCCCCCAGAAAAAAGAAAAATGAAACAAAGAATCTTTAATGCAATGGATCAGTAATCATGAAAGATATGAAATATTTAGTATAAAACCGGTTTCAAAATTGTTTAAATTCTCGGAGATGATTTAGATTATTCTGGCCCCGTGAAACAATCACACAGAAAACTTTATGTCTATTCCAAAATAAAAATAACATTTTCTTTGCCTGTTTGTTCAATTCTTGCAAGATTTTAAAAATTTATATCACAGGTTTATATCAGGAGTGTCTCGGACACTTCGTAAATCAGTGTTGATCAACTATTTTCAAAACAGGTGTGTCTCTTGGAAATACAAATTCTATAGAAAAATGCATGTAAATGCTCTCACGTGTACAATTTTGCCAGGTATTTATAAAATTTGGTATTGCCCTTAACAGATAAAATATGTGAAACGCGGGGACATTGGAACATTGTTCTTTATTCTCATCATAATTAATGCAAACAGGAGTATGCTTTACTAAGGACCCTAAAGAGCCATGTAAATATATTTTCGTTTGGCGGAGGTTAAGTTTAGTACTCACTTTGAAACTCGTGTGTACTACTTTAAAACTGGTGCGCACGATTTTAAAACTGGTGCGAACGACTGCAAAACTCATGAGCACGACTTTAAAACTCGTGCGAACTTTCAAACTCGTGAGCATAACTTTCAAACAAAGTTCGACTGACACTTTACGAACTTGCGCACGAGTTTGAAAGTCGTGCGCTCATTTTGAAAGTCGTACACACTACCGACCGTGCAAGACCCTCATCGGTAGTCAAGGTCGTTAAAACCCCCTCGTGTCGTACGCACGAGTTTGAAAATCGTGCGCTCAATTTTTGAAGTCTTGCATGATTTTCAAACTGGTGCTCACCAGATTAAATCTCCGGCAAACGAAAAAATGTATATTTACATAGCACTTAGTCTTATTCTCCAAGACTATACACAGTGTAAACAAATAGCCCCAAAACAAAAAATAATTAAAAAACTTAACAATAGTATTATCCAATTCCCTTTAAACAATTCGTCAGTTATGAAAGGACATTTTGTTAACTTGAAAAGAGTTATTATTTTAATGTAATCGGTAAAATTATCCTATAACTGGAGCAATAAATATTTGTTGTGAAAGTTTTTAAATTCTGAACATATCTGTTAGCCAGCTTAAACGAAAAGCGCGCTTTGTACCCTTCAGTAAAAACAAAGTCAATTAATTTAATAAATGGTTTTGTCCTATCACCACACAAAGATTGAACACGGTTAAATTAATTAGCATACACATTATTTTGAGATCACCCTATAGCTTACCTGTATGTTTTGTAGTGGTAATCGGAATCGGACTCCGAGTCTGACAGTTATTGTAAATCTCTAATAACAACTCTGTTTATTTAATTCAATAATAGTCGCCTTATCGAAACTGTATTAATTCATTTTAAATAATAATAAATGAACTGAAAAAGTCTCGTAAATAATAATGTTAAAACTTATTAATCCCATTTGACTTCGAGCCCTATCTAATTATCACATGTAATAAAATCTATGATTATCATACCGTTTATTGATTATTATTACAGAAAATTGCTAAGGTTAACAAATCTAATATCACAAACATGTGAACAAAACCGTAGTACTATATAAAAATGAGGTTATGTGGTATAAATGCAGAAGAAAACTATCCACCAGATTTAAATGAAGTAAAAAAATCAATTATAGGTCACCAAACGGACCTCAACCATGAGTAAACCCATACCGTTTAGTCGGCTATAGATATGAAAAATATGAAACAATTCAAACAAGAAACCTAACGGCTTAACATCTATCAAATCAATTTACGAAAAACATATATGACAGACATGAACCAACGACAACAACTGTACTACAGGCTTCTGACTTGGGACAGGCACATAAAGAATGTGGCGGGGTTAAACATGTTTGTAAGCTCTCAACCCTCACTTAATATGGGAACGTGGTGTGACACAACATAAGAACTAACTATTCAGTTACAACTGGATTAACACATATGATCGGCACGAGGCATAAAACAACTAACATAAAAACAATAGACACAAAGCACCGAAAAAGAGTACTCGCAGTTACAGACAACTAATCACAAAAGAGGCGAAAGATACCAAAGGGACATTCAAACTCATAAGTCGAAAATTAATTGACAACGCCATGGCTAAAAAGAAAAGACAAACAGACACACAGACAAATAACAGTACACAAATCACAACATAGAAAACTTAATACTGAGCAACACGAACCCAATCAAAAACTGGGGTGATTCCAGGTGCTCCGGAAAAGTAAGCAGATGCTGCTCGCTCAATATTTTGTATTCTGTTTGTAACAATTTTTAATGTACGTTATTTTGTTCTTCAGTTAAATACTTGATTGTATTTTCATATTGATGAAGTTTTGTATATGATCGTATTTGACAACTGCATATTTGTATGCTATAGAAACTACAAAGTTAACAATTAATTGAAAGCGTATTCTATTGTTCCTATTATCTCCTTCTAACTCCCGGAAAAAGTCTGTCTTATAATTTATCTGACATGAAAATGTGCATGTAAATGAGATTTCAATCAATCTCGTAGGTTTGGCTAGCCAAAACTAGGTTCAACCCACCATTTTTTCTTAAAATGTCCTGTAACAAGTCAGGAATATGGCAGTTGTTATCAAATAGTCCGTTCGTTTGTTTTTGTAGCAGCTCAGTGTTTCTGTTGCTCCGTTGTTTTCCTCTTATAGTTGATGTGTTTCCCTTGGTTTTGGTTTGTGACCCGGATTTGTTTCAGTTAAATCGATTTATGACTATTGAACAGCGGTATACTACTGTTGCCTGTATTTCGTACTGTAAAGTAATTTATAAAATGTAATACCTTGTTCAACAAAAGCTCCATAGATAAGTCACAAAGAACTAGACAAGTTTCCAGTCTCTAGGTAGTGCTGGTGAATCCACACAGTAACAGACAATGGTTTAAACATTTTGTACTCCTTATTAGCCTCTACCTGAGGCCTCAGTTTGAGAATACCAACACCTTCCTCCATGTAATTTTCGTAAAATCAATCACCGATTCCCTAGCGGCTGTTATTGTGAATGGACCGGCTGCAAAATCCGCTTCCTACAGAATACATTGAAAAATAAAAACAAATGAATACGGAAGAATAAGTTGATCTTTACGATCTCTCAATGTTACAATTCAAAAATATTTCTTCACTTGTGGTGTAAACTGCATGAAGAGATATTTCTAGTATCAAACTGGACGGTCTTTGAATCAATGTCTATCTTGTCTATGATGTATGTTTACAAAGTTTTGGCTGCTGAACTATAATAATGTTAACCGATTATGCCTGTTAGGGTTGCTCACCCAATTGTGTCAATATAAGGGAACTATTAACATTCGTCATACAAGTGGGAGATTTAGATAGCTTTTTCTAAAATTTCTATTTGAGTACTCCCGGCGGTTATTGCAATGCAATCTGACGCGTAATAACGACAAGTACTATGTAAAGACACAAGATAAATTTTATCATAACATAAAAAGGTTTAACAGGTAGTGATAATTACAAATTGCTTATAGAGATTTACGATAAGTGTATGACTCCGTCCCGAGTGCGAATACGAGTCAGAGTAAGACAGTTTAAATGACGGGGGCGATCTCAAAATAATAACATTATTGTAAACATTGTACTCTTATCATTATAGTATTAATTGAAAAGTTGTTTTCGGCGATTGACAACACAATGACTACCGCAAACTTCAACTATGTCTTTAAGTGTGTGACGAGGAAGCCTCCTACAACTTCCAATGACTTTATTACACTTCAATTCGACAATTTGAGCCTCCTACACTTTTGTTTGTGTTCCGGCTTTCTGGTTATCTGCTGTCTGGTGTATGTCGTGTATTTATGATGAAATAATTAAAGCTCTTTCTCTTTATGAGGATCAGGAGCCCCTACTCCTGTATGATCAGTAGAGGAACCTAAACTTCAAACAAAGGATAATGGGCCTGACAATGGAGATATAAAGGCAGTCAATGCTACATCGAAAGCTGAAGAAATTGCCACAGATAATGCTAAAGCCAGAACTGCAGATAATATTTATGATGCTCTTGTTAATTTTGAAGCTACAAGAAAACACCTCCCCCTTCCCCCAGAAAAAAAGAAAAAGAAACAAAGAATCTTTAATGCAATAATCAGTAATCATGAAAGATATGAAATATTTAGTATAAAACCGGTTTCAAAATTGTTTAAATTCTCGGAGATGATTTAGATTATTCTGGCGCCCGTGAAACAATCACACAGAAAACTTTATGTCTATTCCAAAAGTAATTGCCTGTATGTTCAATTCTTGCAAGATTTTTATAAAATTTATATCACAGGTTTATATCAGGAGTGTCTCGGACACTTCGTAAATCAGTGTTGATCAACTATTTTCAAAACAGGTGTGTCTCTTGGAAATACAATTCTATAGAAAAAAAAAAAAAAAAAAAAAAAAAAAAAAAAAAAAAAAAAAAAAAAAAAAAAAAAAAAAAAAAAAAAAAAAAAAAAAAAAAAAAAAAAAAAAAAAAAAAAAAAAAAAAAAAAAAAAAAAAAAAAACTAAAAGTTATTATTTTAATGTAATCGGTAAAATTATCCTATAACTGGAGCAATAAATATTTGTTGTGAAAGTTTTAAATTCTGAACATATCTGTTAGCCAGCTTAAACGAAAAGCGCGCTTTCTACCCTTCAGTAAAAACAAAGTCAATTAATTTGATAAATGGTTTTGTCCTATCACCACACAAAGATTGAACACGGTAAATTAATTAGCATACAAATTATTTTGAGATCACCCTATAGCTTACCTGTATGTTTTGTAGTGGTAATCGGAATCGGACTCGAGATCTGACAGTTATTGTAAATCTCTTATAACAACTCTGTTTATTTAATTCAATAATAGTCGCCTTGTCGAAACTGTATTAATTCATTTTAAATAATAATAAATGAACTGAAAAAAGTTTCGTAAATAATAATGTTAAAACTTATTAATCCCAGTTGACTTCGAGCCCTATCTAATTGTCACATGTAATAAAATCTATGATTATCATACCGTTTATTGATTATTATTACAGAAAATTGCTTAGGTTAACAAAGAAGCTATCTAATATCACAAACATGTGAACAAAAACCGTAGTACTATATAAAAATGAGGTTATGTGGTATAAATGCAGAAGAGAAAACTATCCACCAGATTTAAATGAAGTGAAAAAAATCAATTATAGGTCACCAAACGGACCTCAACCATGAGTAAACCCATACCGTTTAGTCGGCTATAGATATGAAAAATATGAAACAATTCAAACAAGAAACCTAACGGCTTAACATCTATCAAATCAATTTACGAAAAACAAATATGACAGACATGAACCAACGACAACAACTGTACTACAGGCTTCTGACTTGGGACAGGCACATAAAGAATGTGGCGGGGTTAAACATGTTTGTAAGCTCTCAACCCTCACTTAATATGGGAACGTGGCACAACATAAGAACTAACTATTCAGTTACACATAACAATATGATCGGCACGAGGCATAAAACAACTAACATAAAACAATAGACACAAAGCACCGAAAAGGAGTACTCGCAGTTACAGACAACTAATCACAAAGAGAGGCGAAAGATACCAAAGGGACATTCAAACTCATAAGTCGAAAATTAATTGACAACGCCATGGCTAAAAAGAAAAGACAAACAGACACACAGACAAATAACAGTACACAAATCACAACATAGAAAACTTAATACTGAGCAACACGAACCCAATCAAAACTGGGGTGATTCCAGGTGCTCCGGAAAAGTAAGCAGATCCTGCTCCACAAAGTTGACAATTGGAACATATCCGTTGTCATCTGTGAAACGGATATTCCGTAACGGTCAACCAAGTCGTGATGGCGTCCTTAAAATTTACGAAGGGATGATTTCAACTTCACCACTTGGAACTCTTGGTTTAATAGCTTCCGTGTGAGCAGCAACCCTCTATCACGGAAATCGTGATAGGACATACAATAGATGCGTTCAACATAGTCACCAAATTTTGAATTATTTAGTGAGAGAACATCATCTATATAGCGGAAAATTAAGTTATAAGATACTGCTAACTTCTTTTCTTTCTTCCTAAGAAGTTCCTCTATGAAGTCAGCCTCAATGATGAAGGAAAAAGTCGGCAAAAAGAAGAACACAGTAGGTTCCAATGGGAATGCCGATTGTTTGTTGAAAATCACGTCCTCCAAACGTAACACATATGTTGTCAATCAAAAAATCAAGCATCTTGATAATTCAAATAAGAAGATGTGGTATGAGTGCCAAGGTAATGTCAGTTTCAGAGAATTTTTGTTTGAATCGGAATGGTTTTCAAAATTACGATTTTCCCTCCCTAAGACAAGATACTTGTATCTACGTTGGTCATTTTTTTATGAAACAAAGCAGGACCAACTCTTTCAATTTGTATTTTAGTTTGGAATGGGAATACTAGTGTATAGTGTAGAAAAGTCAAATGTTTTGATACTAATGCAAGATGAAAGAGTCTTAGATTGTATGTACTCTAAAAGATCTTTGGGATTTTTCAGTATCCACATCTGATTCAAGCCACCTCTAGAAAAAGGTAGTTTCACGATAACTTTGAAGCCCGGCTTTGCAAGCTGATAAAATTGATGTTAATAATTTAGAAAGAGGTTTCGTGGAGCACTTGGAAGACCCTGCAATATTAGGTTGTTTGTAAGGACACTTATGTAGTTTAGGTATCCAATACAGTGAAGGAAGATCCAGTTCTACATCTTTGGTTGAAATTCCAAAGGAACATAGAACAGACCTATGATTATCCAGGATTTCCTCCTTGGTAAGTGTCGTGGGGGTATATGTTGAGTTTTCCAAGTGAATTTCCAATACCTAATTCATGTATCAAGCAGTTTATGTAATGAGATTTACACACAAAAACGATGTTGTTTGGGGCTTTATCTGCGGGGACAACAACATATTTGTCATGGAGGTAGGACAGGTGTTTTGCAACATTTGGTCTTTAAAGATTGATGTAGCATGGGTATTCATGGACCCATTCACTTTTTTAAATTCTGATTTGAATTAACGACCTCATAGCCTCAGTCCATTCGGAAAGAGCATCTACGTCCCATTTCTCGTGTTTAACACATTGCCTGGCATAATCCTCGACTGAATCTATCAGCATTTTAAAGTTCTGTTTCCAATTGATGGATTTAGGCTCACGATATGTCGGGCCTTTGGATAGCACATTTCGCAGTGAAGTGTTATTGACAATGTTTAGGTCACCAGTAATAACATGGCCAATGAAAGATATGAAATATTTAGTATAAAACCGGTTTCAAAATTGTTTAAATTCTCGGAGATGATTTAGATTATTCTGGCGCCCGTGAAACAATCACACAGAAAACTTTATGTCTATTCCAAAAATAAAAATAACATTTTCTTTGCCTGTTTGTTCAATTCTTGCAAGATTTTTATAAAATTTATATCACAGGTTTATATCAGGAGTGTCTCGGACACTTCGTAAATCAGTGTTGATCAACTATTTTCAAAACAGGTGTGTCTCTTGGAAATACAATTCTATAGAAAAATTCATTGTAAATGCTCTCACGTGTACAATTTTTGCCAGGTATTTATAAAATTTGGTATTGCCCTTAACTAGATAAAATATGTGAAACGCGGGGACATTGGAACATTGTTCTTTTATTCTCATCATAATTAATGCAAACAGGAGTATGCTTTACTACGGAGCCCCTAAAGAGCCATGTAAATATATTTTCGTTTGGCGGAGGTTAAGTCTAGTACTCACTTTGAAACTCGTGTGTACTACTTTAAAACTGGTGCGCACGATTTTAAAACTGGTGCGAACGACTGCAAAACTCATGAGCACGACTTTAAAACTCGTGCGAACTTTCAAACTCGTGAGCATAACTTTCAAACAAAGTTCGACTGACACTTTACGAACTTGCGCACGAGTTTGAAAGTCGTGCGCTCCATTTTGAAAGTCGTACACACTACCGACCGTGCAAGACCCTCATCGGTAGTCAAGGTCGTTAAAACACCCCTCGTTGTCGTACGCACGAGTTTGAAAATCGTGCGCTCAATTTTTGTAAGTCTTGCACATGATTTTCAAACTGGTGCGCACCAGATTAAATCTCCGGCAAACGAAAAAAATGTATATTTACATAGCACTTAAGGGGCCCCGTAGTATTCTCCAAGACTATACCAGTGTAAACAAATAGCCCCAAAACAAAAAAATAAATTAAAAAAACTTAACAATAGTATTATCCAATTCCCTTTTAAACAATTCGTCAGTTATGAAAGGACATTTTTGTTAACTTGAAAAGAGTTATTTTTTTTAATGTAATCGGTAAAAATTATCATATAACTGGAGCAATAAATATTTGTTGTGAAAGTTTTTAAATTCTGAACATATCTGTTAGCCAGCTTAAACGAAAAGCGCGCTTTCTACCCTTCAGTAAAAAACAAAGTCAATTAATTTGATAAATGGTTTTGTCCTATCACCACACAAAGATTGAACACGGTAAAATTAATTAGCGTACACATTATTTTGAGATCACCCCTATAGCTTACCTGTATGTTTTGTAGTGGTAATCGGAATCGGACTCCGAGTCTGACAGTTATTGTAAATCTCTAATAACAACTCTGTTTATTTAATTCAATAATAGTCGCCTTATCGAAACTGTATTAATTCATTTTAAATAATAATAAATGAACTGAAAAAAGTTTCGTAAATAATAATGTTAAAACTTATTAATCCCAGTTGACTTCGAGCCCTATCTAATTGTCACATGTAATAAAATCTATGATTATCATACCGTTTATTGATTATTATTACAGAAAATTGCTAAGGTTAACAAATCTAATATCACAAACATGTGAACAAAACCGTAGTACTATATAAAAATGAGGTTATGTGGTATAAATGCAGAAGAAAACTATCCACCAGATTTAAATGAAGTAAAAAAATCAATTATAGGTCACCAAACGGACCTCAACCATGAGTAAACCCATACCGTTTAGTCGGCTATAGATATGAAAAATATGAAACAATTCAAACAAGAAACCTAACGGCTTAACATCTATCAAATCAATTTACGAAAAACAAATATGACAGACATGAACCAACGACAGCAACTGTACTACAGGCTTCTGACTTGGGACAGGCACATAAAGAATGTGGCGGGGTTAAACATGTTTGTAAGCTCTCAACCCTCACTTAATATGGGAACGTGGTGTGACACAACATAAGAACTAACTATTCAGATACAACTGGATTAACACATATGATCGGCACGAGGCATAAAACAACTAACATAAAAACAATAGACACAAAGCACCGAAAAAGAGTACTCGCAGTTACAGACAACTAATCACAAAAGAGAGGCGAAAGATACCAAAGGGACATTCAAACTCATAAGTCGAAAATTAATTGACAACGCCATGGCTAAAAAAGAAAAAGACAAACAGACACACAGACAAATAACAGTACACAAATCACAACATAGAAAACTTAATACTGAGCAACACGAACCCAATCAAAAACTGGGGTGATTCCAGGTGCTCCGGAAAAGTAAGCAGATCCTGCTCCACAAAGTTGACAATTGGAACATATCCGTTGTCATCTGTGAAACGGATATTCCGTAACGGTCAACCAAGTCGTGATGGCGTCCTTAAAATTTACGAAGGGATGATTTCAACTTCACCACTTGGAACTCTTGGTTTAATAGCTTCCGTGTGAGCAGCAACCCTCTATCACGGAAATCGTGATAGGACATACAATAGATGCGTTCAACATAGTCACCAAATTTTGAATTATTTAGTGAGAGAACATCATCTATATAGCGGAAAATTAAGTTATAAGATACTGCTAACTTCTTTTCTTTCTTCCTAAGAAGTTCCTCTATGAAGTCAGCCTCAATGATGAAGGAAAAAGTCGGCAAAAAGAAGAACACAGTAGGTTCCAATGGGAATGCCGATTGTTTGTTGAAAAACACGTCCTCCAAACGTAACACATATGTTGTCAATCAAAAAATCAAGCATCTTGATAATACAAATAAGAAGATGTGGTATGAGTGCCAAGATAATGTCAGTTTCAGAGAATTTTTGTTTGAATCGGAATGGTTTTTCAAAAATTACGATTTTCCCTCCCTAAGACAAGATACTTGTATCTACGTTGGTCATTTTTTTTTATGAAACAAAGCAGGACCAACTCTTTCAATTTGTATTTTAGTTTGGAATGGGGAATACTAGTGTATAGTGTAGAAAAGTCAAATGTTTTAATACTAATGCAAGATGAAAGAGTCTTAGATTGTATGTACTCTAAAAGATCTTTGGAATTTTTCAGTATCCACATCTGATTCAAACCACCTCTAGAAAAAGGTAGTTTCACGATAACTTTGAAGCCCGGCTTTGCCAGCTGATGAAATTGATGTTAATAATTTAGAAAGAGGTTTCGTGGAGCACTTGGAAGACCCTGCAATATTAGGTTGTTTGTAAGGACACTTATGTAGTTTAGGTATCCAATACAGTGAAGGAAGATCCAGTTCTACATCTTTGGTTGAAATTCCAAAGGAACATAGAACAGACCTATGATTATCCAGGATTTCCTCCTTGGTAAGTGTCGTGGGGTATATGTTGAGTTTTCCAAGTGAATTTCAATACCTAGTTCATGTATCAAGCAGTTTATGTAATGAGATTTAGACACAAAACGATGTGTGTATGGGGCTTTTTGTCTGCAGGGACAACAACATATTAGTCATGGAGGTAGGACAGGTGTTTTGTAAATTTGGGGTTTTTAAAGATTGATGTAGCATGTGTATTCATGGACCCATTCACGTTTTTAAACTCTGATTTGAATTAACGACCTCATAGCCTCAGTCCATTCGGAAAGAGCATCTACGTCCCATTTCTCGTGTTTAACACATTGCCTGGCATAATCCTCGACTGAATCTATCAGCATTTTAAAGTTCTGTTTCTAATTGATGGATTTAGGCTCACAATATGTCGGGCCTTTGGATAGCACATTTCGCAGTGAAGTGTTATTGACAATGTTTAGGTCACCAGTAATAACATGGCCAGCCGGATTATATATGAATGGGGAACTAGCACAGGTGCAATCATGAGGTTTAGACTTGAAGTCGTCAATATTGAGATCCTGCAACACGTGTTTATATTTGAAAATTTTAGTTGCAATTGGTTTGGTATAGGTATAAGAAATGATAGGTACAGACTGATATTTAAAATAGGGAGGTATTTTCGAGTGAACTGATTTATGATGAAGGATAATGCCCAAGTTGATGGCATCGAAACCTTTGTTGGCAAATGAAAGTTTTAGAAAGGATCTTTTCTCCTTGTCAACTTTTCCAATGCGAACTGGTTTGAAATGTCTGTGACTTGCAATATCCGAGATGATAGCTTTAAGTTTGTATTGGTTTGAATTGGGGTTTGTAACAGTGGTTTCCAAACAAACGTTTTACAGAGAATGAAGTTTTAAAAGGTGTAATGAATAGAGCTTCGTACAAATGTGATGAATACCTAACGGATTTTGTATAAATGGCAGCAGGTCATTAATAGAAACATCATGGAGAGTAGATGATGTATAATGACGATGAACGTCGAGGAGGAGTAGAGTTGAAAATGTTCATCACAGTCACCGCGCTACAGGAAGGACTATATAGAATACCTATACCATCAATTTCGTCATTGCAACCATATGGTGTCGCAGTTCCCAATTGTCGAATCTAGTAGTCAATAGTCCACAACCAACTAATGAATAAATCATGTTTACTATGACCATAAACAAAACGACGAAGAGACAAAAACAAAAGCTCTTATAAACCCTTCAGAGAAGAAGGAGCATCAAAAGTCCTATAATATGACAGAGGGTGATTTCAGGTGATCCAGTATGATCAGCAGACCTTGATGACTAGTGACAATAAAAATTGATTATTATTTACATTCTTTGGTCTTACGAGATTTATTTATTCTACATAAAAGGTGTTATCGAGAATTGAAACATATCTTTGGTCATTTGTGAATCAAATATTCCATAACGGTCTACCAAATAAGCTTGCCATCCATAAAACTGTCGAAGGAATGACTTCAACTTTATCGGCTGGAAGAATTGATTCAATAGCTTCCTTTCGTGATAAGAAACAACGCAAGAGTTTATTCTAATTTTAGTCAAGTTGCAGTCTGACCACATAAGACTGAACATGAATTTGAAATCGACTACTGATATTATGAACTGTCGAACAATTTACTCTATCCACACATCTAGCCTTATTTCTTTTGAGCTGATTTTCATTGCTTAATTAAATAAAACTAAGGTAACCGCATGGACTGAAGCAGGAGCGATCCGGGTGCAGTAACAATATTTCGACGAAGCAACATCGGGGTGGTCTGTTGGAATTATTGATATCCAATGAGATGGTTAGTACCTTAAATTAAAGTTATTCTATTGCTACATTTTTAAAGATAAGAGCTTACTAATTCGATTACAATTGTTCTTGCAAAGTAGAATGATATTGATCTTAAGAGATGTAAACAAAATCAATTAACTAACCTTGCGCATAACCATACCAACCATACCATTCCATGTTCCGTCGTCTTCCACACTACCATAGGCGTTGTCAGCAGGAGACACGATCTCATAACTCAAAAATAAAAGATGGGTTGAATCATTTATATTTTGATTGAAACTTCACACCAAAAGATGGTTAAGATTATTTTCCTTGCCAATTTAACAAGATGTTCATTGTATTTATTTTATGATTAATGTTTCCCACTCCGAGCTTACCAGAATTTAATTAAGTGTTATTTTCATTGTCATGTCGGTCTTTTTTTATTGTTGACTATACGGTATGGGATTTGATCACTGTAGTAGGCCATTTGTTAATCTGTAATAAACGACATAACTTTGTAAATAAGGGTTTCATGATCTGTTGTTTTATAATTATGTCTCTTTAATTATACATCTGGTATAATTAATACAATTACTCAGTCTATTATATTGCTGTTGCTGTTCATAACATTTTGCTGTATGGTTTTTAAAAGAAGATTTGATGCATATCTATTTGCCTTGTTGTCGTCATTATAAAATTATCCCATATCTATTTAATGGGTAGCTAGGAATATTCAAATAAATTAACAGATTATATGATACAAATAAATATGGGATTAATTGATACCATTTAGTTCGCATCTATTGCTAAAATTAGCATTTCCATTGAAAAAAATTATTTGATATAACAAAAACATTTTGAATTTTAAAGCTTTAAAATGTTTTGTTAATTTCAATTTGTGTCACTTTCAGTTGAGATTCTTTTTTATATAAATATTGAATTAAGGAATGGAATCAAGAAATTGTACTTGTATACTATTACTATTGACTGTCCCTCTGGTATCTTTCGTCCCTCTTTTATTTAAGAATCATAATCAAAATTGTTAACGTAGTTAGATATCAGTTCAAATTACAGATTAACGCACAATTCGTATTTAATTCCCTTAACAATAACTATACGTGTTACTGATAAAAAGATCATATAGAGTTAGAAAGATTCTTCTTACTTAAAATTCAGTTTGAGTGCCAGTTGATCAAGAATGTAAATACAAAGTCCAGTTTAGGTCGTCTTGTTGTTTTCATCTGTATTGAAGAAAACCATTGGATCAAGCTGAAATGTTTAATGTAGCGGATAAAATATAACAAACATGAGCACGCTCTAGATATAAAATCGATAATTTATAAATATATAACAGAGAACGGCGGGAAGCTAAAGAATAAGGAATACTATTCCCACTAAATGGATTCAAAATACAAGTTTGACTGCTGTACTGAAATCACTTGCGTGCGTAAGTATATACTTTGAAAGCTTTGATCATAAATGTTTCGAGCCAAATTATTTATCAGATGGCTAGCAAAAGAATCAACAACAAAAAATAAAATTCACAATAAAGTATGATTTGATGTGGAGTGGTATCTGGATTGACTTTTTCATTTTTTTCTTAAAAAAAACTTACCGGAACTGCTGCCACCTTTAATGTGGCATTCCCAAAGTCAACGAAGTCATTTCCAAAGAGTTTAATTTGATCTTGAGATATTCCGTCTCTTTCTGACCAACCTCCCATGTGTTTCCAGATTTGATATTTACTGTTTCTAATGTGACCAATCTCCTGAGAAATAAACAAAATACATGTCCTTTCATACAGATATATGAAATTTTTTCAGCAAAACAAAGACGTCTTTGCAGTTCTTAGGTTTTCTGTTGTTCAATAAAGATAATAAAAAGCAAGGATGCTGAATGGATGTTAAAGAAGATCTCAATACTCACCCAATTTTATAAATATGACGGAACTATAGACAATTGTCATACAAGTGGGAGGTTTAGTTAACTATAAAACCAGGTTTAACCCGCCATTTCAGAATATGACAGTTATTTTCCACTCGTTCCGTTGATTGATAACGTTTGATTTTGTCAGTTTTTCTGGACTTCCCCTTTCTGAATTTACCTTGGAGTTAGGTATTTTTGTTATACTTTTTTCTCAGTATGATAACTATAAAAGTATTAACTTTTGAAGTATTTTGAATATACCAGTAAAACAAATTCCAAATTTTAAACATATACTTTTCAAGTATGTCGAATATACCTGTAAAACAAATCCAAATTCAAAATATATGCTTTTAAGTATGTCAAATATACCAGTAAAACAGATTCTCAATTTTAAACATATACTTTTCAAGTATTTTGAATATACCAGTAAATCAAATTCCAAATTTTAAACATATACTTTCAAGTATGTCGAATATACCAGTAAAACAAATTCCCAATTTAAATATATTAATGATATCTACCTAAGCTGTCTTCATGACAACAGTCCGGTTGAACAGGTAGTTGTGTTTTTGTTTAGAACAAGAAAAGGGCTCTAATGACCTGATGTTGTACTTTGGTACAACGGTAGCAAATATGTCCAACATCTTTGATTTTGCATTTGTTAGATAGTTTGTAAATTCCTAAAACAAAACTTGTAAAAATTATACAATAAAATTATTGAATGCAAATAGGTTGAATTAATTATCACTGACTGAAAACGAAATAGGTTGATTTACATATAAGAATAGTTTATCCCTACCACGTGTTAATGTTCCTTTCAGGAACCACATCAGTGACTGGTGTTGTTATTTATGAGCTAAAGATTTTGTCGAATTGTGAAATTTCTATGACTTATGGTTTTGGCTCCTTTGGTATCTTTTTAAAAAAATAAATAAAACCGAAACAATGATCATGCTGGTTAAACGCGAATGGTAGCTATTTATTCCATGTCACAGTGAATGATGCCAGTTTTATATTTTCATGAAAAATGCGTGCGTGTACAAGTTCAACGGCATACATGTATTATGTATACGAGCGCCGTCAACACTTAAATAGGCAACGATAAGGAAATCATATTTTACGAAAACTTTTTAAATATTGTATATTTAAAAGGTCAATAATTACCATTGCTGGAAAATAGTCATGTCCACATATGTTTCGAGACTGGGTCTTGTAGATTGTTGTGTCAGTAATATGATATTACTTTCACTATAGTCACTACCGTTAAGACCAACTATTTGTTGATCCGCTGAAATTAGTATCCAATGAAAATACATGACTTTTTCCGTGTTTGCCTACACTACTAAAAAAATCGAGAAGAACAATATGAATTTGTGAATTAAAAATTGCCAATGGATCACAAAACAAGTTGCTATTGCAAATGTTTTCAATTATTGTCATAAATATTAAATTCACGTTGAAACCTTTTAAAAAGTACATTAACGACTACTTACTAAGACAAAAGGAGGTAAAGGTATTAGCCAATGAGATAACAGACACAAATAATCACAAATTCATCAAATGACATAAACTATTAAGATGTGACAAAAGATAACCACCGGCGTTGTTTTCGACTTTTTAGTTTAATGTTAAAATATCCATGGAATTTATGTTCACTGCATGTTTGATACGAATTGACGCTTAACGTTATTTCACTTGTAAACTGCTCTCCAGGGAAAACTAAAATAGCCTTTCAGGTAAACTATCTCTAATTCTAGAATATGATATTTGCTTGTTATACAATCCTTCATCAAATACTCCATAGTCTTGTGTTACCTGTAATAAAATATTCTCTTGGTTCCCTGTAGGGTTATCACAAATATTCCATCTGGTTTATATTTAGATACAAACTTCATGTTCTGTTCAGGACCTTGGTAATTTTCAGTTTTGACCATTTTGGTCGACACTAGCTTCAAAGACAATTCTCGTATAAGATCAGTGAGGCATGCTAAATCTTTAAAACAATATAATATTAAAATAAGAAGATGTAGTATGATTGCCAATAAGACAACTCTCCACAAGAGACCAAATGACATAGAAATTAGCAGCTATAGGTCACCGTACGGCCTTCAACAATGAGCAAAACCATTACCGCATAGTCAGTTATAAACGGCCCCGAAATGACAAAAGTAAAACAATTCAAACGACAAAACTAGCGGCCTGATTTATGTATAAAATTATGAACGAAAAACAAACATGATATATAGCAACAAACGACAACCACTGAATTACAGGCTCCTGTCTTATGATAGGCACATACAGAATGTGGCGGGGTTAAACTAGTTTGTAGGCGCAAACCCTCCCCATAACATGGGACAGTAGTGTAATAGTACAACATAAAAAACTATAAAAATCAGTTGAAAAGGGCTTAAATCATCAGATAATACGCTTGTAATGATATAAATACAATTTTAGAATGAAACGAATGAAAGCAAGGATTAATTTGCTCTTGTAGTCATTTTGCTTTAGTTTATTTTGACTGAGTAAGGATTCTAGTAATACACGCATAGAAAGAGACGCATTAAACACTATCGATACGCAGAATCTCGCTCCTGTTGGAGTTCATTTGATTCCTAAGTATTTGTTTTCTCAACTTAATTTGTATCTCTTAATGGATTTATGAGATTTATGAGATTTGAGCATTGGTAGATGTCTTTTCTGAAATACATTTTCACAGATTTGTTCTCGTGTGCATTTTAGATATGTGAAGTATAATAATAAAGGGACCCCTAAGTTTATTTTTCTTGGCAACTTAGAATTTTACGGAACCTTATTATTCTCGATAAAATATGTTAAAAAAAGGAGAGATTTCTTGCAGCTAATAAAATAATAAAAATAAGTCTATTCAAAGAAATCCTTGAAAGGGAACAAATATTTCCAAATCCTTGATTATAAAATGTTTTGTTAGCAGATTCGGGATCCTCCGTCATAAACATGCATATGAATCTGAGAGGTGTTTTAGAGGAAAATGCTTATAGTAAAATTTTAAATCTTCAACCGAAATAGACCAAACATAATGAAGGTATAAAAATATGTTCTATAACTTTTCTGCTCTGTTTTAGAACTATAACTTAACTGAACAATTTGTGTTAATGAATTAGACTGACTCTCATGGGTTACGGTGTTTAGTTTAAATACTGTTTACTAATACATTTATAAGCTGGAATTATTTATTATTGGTAAATTATATGAATACTTTGCCACTTCGTATTTGATTTTGCTAACCAATTGTTATGGAGACGAAACATGCTTCTTGTGTACCAAATTACAAGCCAGGTTTGTTTGTGATTTTGTTGTAGATTATTCCTTTGTTTGGAATAGCTGTTGTAATGTGTATGCTGCATGTTTAAAATATCTCTGTACATGAAATTTAATCTATGAGAATATATATATATATAGAATAAAAAAAGACCGATTTGTCTGATGTAATACTCCATTGCTGTTGTCGTTTAACAATTCAAATAATAACATCGAAATTACAATTTCAGTAAAATTACCTAAATAATATGCACTTCATGTTTTATATCTATTTTAATAATGATGTCATTTTACATTTCCATTCGATTGTTTAAATATTAATCAAAGTATCCCCATATGGTTCTAACTTTTTCCTCATTAACAAGCTCGGTAGACTTCTGAGAAATCAGTGCATACAAATTCTAATTTACCAAAACTAAAACAGATACAAAACAGGAAATTGAGTAATTATCAGGAAACGCTATTGAACATTATAACCATCTAGCTTGATTGATATTTCATGAATGACAGTTACAAAATAAATGATTTGTTAAATTTTGGTAATGACCACAAAATCCACATTTGTACATTTAAACATCGGGAATGAGACCAGTGAGATTTTTTAATTTGGGACAGACTCTTAATTATAATAGCATTTAAATAATGAAATACGACTCTGATTTTTGGAATAAATGAAATTGAATATTTCGTTCCGACACCACATCGATATGAAATTAATAAATGAGCCAATTTCCATGGGTTTGTTTGTGCATTACCATGTACATTTTTGAACTGAGGCTTCGGTCTCGTATAAACATAGATATAAATAAGAAGATGTGGTATGAGTGCCAATGAGACAACTATCCATCCAAGTCACAATGTGTAAAAAGTAAACAATTATAGGTCAAAGTACGGCCTTCAACAAGGAGCCTTGGCTCACACCGAAGAGCAAGCTATAAAGGGCCCCAAAATGACTAGTGTAAAACAATTCAAACAGGAAAACCAACGGTCTAATCTATATAAAAAACGAGAAACGAGAAACACTTATGAACCACACCAACAAACGACAACCACTGAACAACAAGCTCCTGACTTAGGAAAGGTGCATAACAATGCAGCGGGTTTGAACGTTTTATCTGGCGCCAACCTTCATCCTAACCTGAGAAAGTGGTGTAACAATACGATATAAAAGGACACACTATAAAACATTAATTGAAAAAGACTTTTTGTTGAAAACTTACTGTAAGTATGGTCGTAGTAAAGTAGTACATTGCGCCACTGTCTATACACAACAATGTCAGCTAACAATGTATTACTGTAAGTACAGTCTTGTCGGAACTGTATCATACTGGTGCTTGTCACGTGACAAAACCACGAATCACAACAACATTTGGTATAGAAAGGAGTATCATCTGTTTATCTAATACCATGGCCGTCCTACAGTCAACAAGTAGGATAAATTCATCAACAGCATCGTCCATCAGCTAACAAACTATAATAGATTGAACAAGTATGATACATTTAACGAATCTCACAAAAATTACATTTGTTTTAAAAAAACTGGCAATTTAATCAAAGATGACATACATTCTGTTTGCTTTCTTGGTAGTGTTTTAGTAAGTTAACATGTTTTAAACGATATACCAGAATTAAACAATACCGCCGAACACAATTGATAAACAATTTATAAGCACAAATTTACTAAAATGTATTATTATGTAAAGACTTGTTAATAATACAATACACGAATGAAAGTTAAACAAAAAGTTTTTGAGCATTTACGTTTTCGTATGACATACATAGAACAGGCCGTTAATATCACTTTTGATTAGTTTCACATTTTGTCATGACGCGGCCTTGTATACCTTTATTATACGGTTTAAGTTTTACACATTGCTAAAGGCCGTATGGTGATCTATAGTTGCTTACATCAACGTCTGTTGGACTGTTGTTGATAATATCTCATAATCATACACTATTTCCTTATGTTTATATTACTCTATACGATAGTGTAATTTGGAATCCAGTCATTGAAATATCCATTTGGATAATACAAAACTTAGTTCTCTGAACCCGCTTATTAAACCCGAAACTCATTACATTTTAATTAGATTTGAATAATATTAAAATTCTATTGTCTAAAAGTGTTAACAAATATTTCTTCCAAAATTTCCTTGATTTGTTGTTCGATTTTCGTTTGCAATGTCGGGTATTTTTTCGAGAAGAAAGGAATGGAACATATTTTCAATGCCGAAACTTTTTAAATGGGTCAATCTCAATATCGTTATGAGTGTTTTTAATAATATTAAGCATTATAAAATCTTAAATACATAAGAACGTTGCACATATATTATAAGGAAATTAAAATGATTTTATTTCATTTTAGATAAGTATACGCCCTCTTTTACTGCATATGCATTTTCGGAAATGTTATAAGGAATGTATGTGCTTTTGTTTGGTGGAAGTATTTCTTTAAGTAATGTATATGCATTTAAGGTAAACTCAATAAGGCCATCGCTAAAATTGGCATCAATAACTTCTTTTAGGACATCATAATTGGTCGAAGCCTCGGAATATAAAGTAGGCCATACTTCATCATTTGTTAAAGCTGTTAATAAAATATCAAGCAATACGTCATCTTGGACAAGGATAGCTAAAAAATATTTTATACAATGACAAACATTATTTATTTGGTGGATGTTTTTGTTCAAATTAGGCATGTACATGTACCTTTTGAGATAAACTCAATTGTGCCATCACAGAAAATTTGCATTCATAACTTCTAACAAGACAGCATCGTTGGTCAAAGCCTTGGAATATAAAAAAGGCCATACTGCATCACTGGTCAAAGCTTCTGAAGTAATTGCAGGCAACACGCCTTCTTGGATTAATATGACTGAAAAGATTTAATGTATTAATATGTATCAATCCAATAGAATAAGGTTTTAAAGTCAAAATTATCTACACTGGATACCAGACCAGAAACAAAAGAAATAAAGAGCAAAAACAACGGAAACTATAGTAATACACGCATAGAAAGAGACGCATTAAACTTTATCGATACGCAGAATCTCGCTCTTGTTGGAGTTCATTTGAATCCTAAGTATTTGTTTTCTTAACTTGATTTGTATCTCTTAATGGATTTATGAGATTTGAACATTGGTAGATGTCTCTTCTGAAATACATTTTCACAGATTTGTTCTCGTGTGCATTTTAAATATGTGAAGTATAATAATAAAGGGACCCCTAAGTTTACTTTTCTTGGCAACTTAGAATTTTACGGAACCTTATTATTCTCGATAAAATATGTTAAAAAGGAGAGATTTCTTGCAGCTAATAAAATAATAAAAATAAGTCTATTCAAAGAAATCCTTGAAAGGGAACAAATATTTCCAAATCCTTGATTATAAAATGTTTTGTTAGCAGATTCGGGATCCTCCGTCATAAACATGCATATGAATCTGAGAGGTGTTTTAGAGGAAAGTGCTTATAGTAAAATTTTAAATCTTAAACCGAAATAGACCAAACATAATGAAGGTATAAAATATGTTCTATAACTTTTCTCCTCTGTTTTAGAACTATAACTTAACTGAACAATTTGTGTTAATGAATTAGACTGACTCTCATGGGTTACGGTGTTTAGTTTAAATACTGTTTACTAATACATTTATAAGCTGGAATTATTTATTATTGGTAAATTATATGAATACTTTGCCACTTCGTATTTGATTTTGCTAACCAATTGTTATGGAGACGAAACATGCTTCTTGTGTACCAAATTACAAGCCAGGTTTGTTTGTGATTTTGTTGTAGATTATTCCTTTGTTTGGAATAGCTGTTGTAATGTGTATGCTACATGTTTAAAATATCTCTGTACATGAAATTTAATCTATGAGAATATATATATATAGAGAATAAAAAGACCGATTTGTCTGATGTAATACTCCATTGCTGTTGTCGTTTAATAATTCAAATAATAACATCGAAATTACAATTTCAGTAAAATTACCTAAATAATATGCACTTCATGTTTTATATCTATTTTAATAATGATGTCATTTACATTTCCATTCGATTGTTTAAATATTAATCAAAGTATCCCCATATGGTTCTAACTTTTCCTCATTAACAAGCTCGGTAGACTTCTGAGAAATCAGTGCATACAAATTCTAATTTACCAAAACTAAAACAGATACAAAACAGGAAATTGAGTAATTATCAGGAAACGCTATTGAACATTATAACCATCTAGCTTGATTGATATTTCATGAATGACAGTTACAAAATAAATGATTTGTTAAATTTTGGTAATGACCTCAAAATCCACATTTGTACATTTAAACATCGGAAATGAGACCAGTGATATTTTTCAATTTAGGACAGCCTCTGAATTATAATAGCATTTAGATAATGAAATACGACCTTGATTTTTGGAATAAATGAAATTGAATATTTCGTTGCGACACCACATCAATATGACATTAATAAATGAGTCAATTTCCATGGGTTTGTTTGTGCATTACCATGTACATTTTTGAACTGAGGCTTCGGTCTCGTATAAACATAGATATAAATAAGAAAATGTGGTATGAGTGCCAATGAGACAACTATCCATCCAAGTCACAATGTGTTAAAAGTAAACAATTATAGGTCAAAGTACGGCCTTCAACAAGGAGCCTTGGCTCACACCGAAGAGCAAGCTATAAAGGGCCCCAAAATGACTAGTGTAAAACAATTCAAACAGGAAAACAAACGGTCTAATCTATATAAAAAACGAGAAACGAGAAACACTTATGAACCACACCAACAAACGACAACCACTGAACAACAAGCTCTTGACTTAGGAAAGGTGCATAACAATGCAGCGGGTTTGAACGTTTTATCTGGCGCCAACCTTCATCCTAACCTGAGAAAGTGGTGTAACAATACGATATAAAAGGACACACTATAAAACATTAATTGAAAAAAGACTTTTTTTTGTTGAAAACTTACTGTAAGTATGGTCGTAGTAAAGTAGTACATTGCGCCACTGTCTATACACAACAATGTCAGCTAACAATGTATTACTGTAAGTACAGTCTTGTCGGAACTGTATCATACTGGTGCTTGTCACGTGACAAAAACCACGAATCACAACAACATTTGGTATAGAAAGGAGTATCATCTGTTTATCTAATACCATGGCCGTCCTACAGTCAACAAGTAGGATAAATTCATCAACAGCATCGTCCATCAGCTAACAAACTATAATAGATTGAACAAGTATGATACATTTAACGAATCTCACAAAAATTACATTTGTTTAAAAAAACTGGCAATTTAATCAAAGATGACATACATTCTGTTTGCTTTCTTGGTAGCAAGTGTTTTAGTAAGTTAACATGTTTTAAACGATATACCAGAATTAAACAATACCGCCGAACACAATTGATAAACAATTTATAAGCACAAATTGACTAATATGTATTATTGTGTAAAGACTTGTTAATAATACAATACACGAATGAAAGTTAAACAAAAAGTTTTTGAGCATTTACGTTTTCGTATGACGTACATAGAACAGGCCGTTAATATCACTTTTGATTAGTTTCACATTTTGTCATGACGCGGCCTTGTATACCTTTATTATACGGTTTAAGTTTTACACATTGCTAAAGGCCGTATGGTGATCTATAGTTGCTTACATCAACGTCTGTTGGACTGTTGTTGATAATATCTCATAATCATACACTATTTCCTTATGTTTATATTACTCTATACGATAGTGTAATTTGGAATCCAGTCATTGAAATATCCATTTGGATAATACAAAACTTAGTTCTCTGAACCCGCTTATTAAACCCGAAACTCATTACATTTTTAATTAGATTTGAATAATATTAAAATTCTATTGTCTAAAAGTGTTAACAAATATTTCTTCCAAAATTTCCTTGATTTGTTGTTCGATTTTCGTTTGCAATGTCGGGTATTTTTTTCGAGAAGAAAGGAATGGAACATATTTTTCAATGCCGAAACTTTTTTTAAATGGGTCAATCTCAATATCGTTATGAGTGTTTTTTTAATAATATTAAGCATTATAAAATCTTAAATACATAAGAACGTTGCACACATATTATAAGGAAATTAAAATGATTTTATTTCATTTTAGATAAGTATACGCCCCTCTTTTACTGCATATGCATTTTCGGAAATGTTATAAGGAATGTATGTGCTTTTGTTTGGTGGAAGTATTTCTTTAAGTAATGTATATGCATTTAAGGTAAACTCAATAAGGCCATCGCTAAAATTGGCATCAATAACTTCTTTTAGGACATCATAATTGGTCGAAGCCTCGGAATATAAAGTAGGCCATACTTCATCATTTGTTAAAGCTGTTAATAAAATATCAAGCAATACGTCATCTTGGACAAGGATAGCTAAAAAATATTTTATACAATGACAAACATTATTTATTTGGTGGATGTTTTTGTTCAAATTAGGCATGTACATGTACCTTTTGAGATAAACTCAATTGTGCCATCACAGAAAATTTGCATTCATAACTTCTAACAAGACAGCATCGTTGGTCAAAGCCTTGGAATATAAAAAAGGCCATACTGCATCACTGGTCAAAGCTTCTGAAGTAATTGCAGGCCACACGCCTTCTTGGATTAATATGACTGAAAAGATTTAATGTATTAATATGTATCAATCCAATAGAATAAGGTTTTAAAGTCAAAATTATCTACACTGGATACCAGACCAGAAACAAAAAGAAATAAAGAGCAAAAACAACGGAAACTAAACGCTGACTGGACAATAAAATACTTTGTTAACGCTGCTGCTAATTCATTTGCCTGTCCCAAGTCAAGAGCTTCGTCAGTGATTGTTAGAATTTATATCCGAATTTGTCATTTAGGAATTTGATGAAAACAGCAGATGTTTGATGTTTTCTGTCATAAGCAGGGTTTCCCCTGGGTCAATTTTCTTTTTCGCCACCTCTTTCGCCAAAACAATATATTTTTCGCCACTTTCATTTTTTTTTTGCCAACAAACAAAAACATATTTTTCGTTTAAAATTTCCTTCTCTAACAAAAAAATAATTAGTTTGCCACAATGCTACTAGTATATGAAAATAAAAAGATGTTGTATGATTGCCAATGGGACAACTCTTCACAAGAGACCAAATGACATAGAAGTTACCAAACTATAGGTCACCGTACAGCCATCAACAATGAGCAAAACCCATACCACATAGTCAGCTATAAAAGGCCCCGAAATGACAAGTGTGAAACAATCCAAACGAGAAAACTAACTATTTCTTTTATAATTCTAAATATATATATTTTAATCTCATTGTCATAAATAAACACTCAATAATAACAAACATTTAGTTTTTAAAAGATACTGTAAAATTGCAATATAGAATAAGATCATGAAATCATTATGTTTACTTCTGCAAGGGAGCACAGGATTCATCTATAATAGTTTATAAGATACTTCCGTCTAGTTGAAGGATAAAATCAGAGATTTTCCTACTTTTGAATATTTTTCTTAACAATAGATTTCTTTTCCGGACCATCATTAAAAAAGTTTGGACGTAAAGTTATGCCTCAAACACGTGCGTTGCTAAAACGATTGTAAATTACCAATTTCAAAAGAATTATTACTCTCAAAAGTTATAAGATAAAATTTAAAGTCAGAGATTTTTCTTACTTTTGAACATTTTGTCATAACAACAGATTTTTTCCAGACCATCGTTAAAAGAAAAAGAGGAGACGTAAAATGTGCGTCGCTAAAAGGATTGTAAAGTACCCACTTCAAAACAATTATTTCAATCAAAGTTGTAAAATATCCTTTAAGTGACATGTGAAGACATTTAACCACACCATTTCACAAAACAATACAATCAACACATTTATTAATTATAATCCTTTGTTACCGATGGCTATCAAATGCAATCAGATGATTATTGTCGTAACGAGTTCAAGGTGAATTCCCAGTATTGTCTGATCAGAGAAAAAGTCCGAGAAACACGAAAAAAGTAAACAAGATGGACGCAGTCGAACAGTTATATTTCTTTCGCCAAATTCTTTCGCCAATAACGAATTTTAATCGCCACAATTTTTATTTTTTCGCAAGCGGAAACCCTGGTCATAAGTCATGAGATCTTTGCATGTACATACTTTTAAAGTTCATAGTTACTTCCGAACTAAGGTCTACTTGCATAATAGTGTCTATCAAATTCAATTTATTAACAACTTTTCCACACTTGTGTGATTTTGAGCTTTATCTATTGTATTAACATGCCTCAATTGGTATGGCCAAACACATGGCCCGGATCCTGACCTAAAGATGTGTTTCGGATTTTGTGTCGTTGAGTTGCTGTCTCATTAACGTATATACCACATCTCCTGTTATTCATACAAAAACAACTACAGATAACAAATACAAAAATAATTAACACCATCCAATAGTATCACATTTACATTTTACAAACATATATATCCTTGTATCAACAAAGAAAAAAGTATATAATTTCAATTGGCACAGTACTTTATTTTTAAATAATCATCAACGTATACATTTGTTCAAACAACCAGAAATATAAAACGCTTGAATGCGTAATAATGAAACAACCAAAATAGAACAATTCGAAATCTAAGTCTAAGACATCTTATAGCAAACTTTTTATAGAAGGGTGCGGTAAATTCCTAAATAAATATTAGATGTTATCAAAATGAGTTTATTATGGTAATTTTGGCAGTCTGTTGTTAAATGTAAGAAGTTTGAATCCCTAAATCAGTTGAATGACAAATGAACAAATAGAGATGCTGATATCTAACAGTCTCGTATCTCAATAGATGAAAAAGAGAAAAGATCCTTTCTTAAACTTTCGTTTGCCAACAAAGGTCTCGATGCCATCAACTTGAGCAATATCCTTCATCATAATTTAGTTCACTCGAAAATACCTCCCTATTCTAAAGATCAGTCTGTACCTATCATTTCTTATACCTATACCAAACCAATTGCAACTAAAATTTTCAATTACAAACACGTGTTGCAGGATCTCAATATTGACGACTTCAAGTCTAAACCTCCTGATTGCACCTGTGATAGTTCCCCATTCATATATAATCCGGCTGGCCATGTTATTACTGGTGACCTAAACATTGTCAATAACACTTCTCTGCGAAATGTGTTATCCAAAGGCCCGAAATATCGTGAGCCTAAATCCATCAATTGAAAACACAACTTCAAAATACTGCTGGATTCAGTCAAGGATTATGCCAGACAATGGTTTAAACGCGATAAAGAAAACGTAGATACTCTTTCCGAATGGATTAAGGCTGTGAGAATTAAAAAACTGAATGGATCTAATAATGCCCAAGCTACATCAATCTTTAAAGACCAAAATGTTGCTAAACACTTGTCCTACCTCCATGACAAATATGTTGTTGTCCCCGCAGATAAAGCCCCAAAACCACATCGTTTTTGTGTGTAAATCACATTACATAAACTGCTTGATAAATGAATTAGGTATTGACAATTCACTTGGAAACTCAACATATACCCCCACGACACTAACTAAAGAGGAAATCCTGGATAATCATAGGTCTGTTCTATGTTCCTTTGGAATTTCAACCAAAGATGAAGAACTGGATCTTCCTTCACTGTATTGGATACCTAAACTACGTAAGTGTCCTTACAAACAACGGTATGTTGTAGGGTCTTCCAAGTGCTCCACGAAACCTCTTTCTAAATTATTAACATCAATTTTGTCAGCAATCAAATCCGGGCTTCAAAGTTATTGTGAAACTACCTATTCCAGAGGTGGCGTGAATCAGATGTGGATACTTAATAATTCCAAAGATCTTTTAGAGTACATACAATCTAAGACTCTTTCATCTTGCAAAAGTATTAAAACATTTGACTTTCTACACTTTACACAAGTATTCCCCATTCCAAACTTAAAAACATAAAAAAGAATGGCCAACGTAGATACAAGTATCTAGTCTTAGGGAGGGATATATCCTACTTAAAAAATCACTCTGATTCTAACAAAAAATTCTCTGAAATTGACATTATCATAAATTTAGATGTCTGTGATATATGTTTACACAGATATGACTGTTGGATCCCAATAATTGTCACATTAACATATTATGTCTGTTTTTGGTTGCTTACCCAATTTTGTCAATATATAACTATATAATATATAACTATAAACAACTGCCATGCAAGTGTGTGGGGGGATTAGCTAGTTAAAAAACCAGGTTTAACCCACTAATTTCTTCGAACAATGCCTGCACCAAGTCAGGAATACGGCAGTTGTTTTTCATTTGTTCCGTTGATTGATAGCATTTGATTTTGTCAGTGTTTATAGGCTTCCCCTTTTTGAATTTGCACTGGAGTTTGGTATGTTTGTTACAACTATTTATGTATAAAGAATAGAAGAACATATAATAATTGTGAACTGCTATTTAACCAAACCGGACTACAAATTAAAGCACCATTCGTACTTTCTTATAAAACATATTCTTGTAGAGTGAAAACGGTTCTACTTACTTAAGGTGGCTAGGGCGTCTAAATTAAAATTGATAGAATTATTTAATAATTTGTCAAAAAGAAGTATTTATCATGCTTTTTTTCAAAAATATAATAAAAAGTATGGGTCACCGGACATTTTTTCATGCTACAGGTAGTGCAAAATTGTCAGATTTTGTATAGATAATGCATGGAAAATCAAATTTTGTGTGATAAAAGAAAACAACCTGATAGAATTTTAAGATATAATGTGAGAAGATAGCTCTTATAACATGCTTTCAGATAAGAAAAAGAAAAAATGGGTCACCGAACTTGTTTTCTTGCTACAGATTAAAATAGGTAAATTAACAACACTTTCTATTATAAAAATGACTTGATCGGAGTTATCTCCCCTTATTTGGCAAAGTTGAAAAAAATTTAATCAAACACAAATAAGGTGTTTTTGAGAAATTACAGCAATAATTATGATAAAACATACAATTTTCTATAATTATATCAAAAGTCTTACACATAAATTGCATACTACTCTAAAAATGTGCACATTTAATCAAAGATCTAGACTAACGTTATCTGCTACTTCAGAATCCAAGATGGAGGAAGACACCTGAGCAACCTTAAAATTAAATTTCAGGGCCAGTTGATCAAGAATGTCAATTCAAAGTCCACTGTAGGTTGTCTTGTTATCTTTATCTGTATTGAAGAAAACCTTCGGATCAAGCTGAAATTTGTATCGAAGGTTAAAGTAAAACAAAACTGGATGCACTACATATAAGAATTCGATTTTGTTTTAAAAACATGAGAGAACGACAGAGAGCTTAATTAAATTTTCAAACAATAATATTATAATGCAATCTTCATATAACAATTGTTTTGATTGTCATATTTTAGTCATATCCACAATTAACATGTCTTGGGCCTCCATATAAAATAATTGGAATTCACAAATGTTTGATATATACAATATAATCGAAAATAAAACAACACCTACCTCCAAAAAGCCGTTTTGATGAGATTTTGTTCAAATTTGAATCGTAAAAGTAACGGAATAACCTTCAGTTTGAAAGTTTTCATTTGTATGACGTTATGTTTTGCATGACATTCATGCTTCAAAATTATTCATGCAGTTTCATGGATTTTGATTTTATCTTAATGGCTACGGGGCGCCAGTAAAACTACATTTGCCGCCATTAAATCCCTATTTGACGGCGGCAACTCTTCAACTACAGTACTGTTATCCCTGAATTCTCATATTATATATATGTAAACTAGTAGTCCCGGAATTGATAACATGAACTCGTTATTTTCTGCAATAGCACAGGTATCAACTGGTTGACTACACCACACCGAGACTGCTTAGGCAATATTTATTTTTGTTAAAGTGCCTTTTCTAGGGTCAAGATCGCCACAGGTCACCAAAGAAGTTTCTTCTATGTATTTGCCAGGATGAGTGATTTTTACAGGGAGGTAAACATTCTGGACTTTCAAGTTCAAGTCCTTACCTGCAGTTGAAGTTTGTAACGGTTAGATTAGCTAAGGCTTGTAAAGTGAGTGTTCCTTTCTTTGATTTGTCATTGTTGTTTTTTTTTCACCCAAGGCATCCATTTTGTAAATCTTAATTGGTGCTTAGACGATATACGATCTTGTGTCGACGTAAAGCACGTCTGGCGTACAAAATTTTAAGCCTGATATCTTTGATGAGTTTATGAACACTTCTTAAAGTGTAAATTATAAGTCCACTTGAAAAAGTTTGCTAGATGATAATGTTTCATTATATAGGAAATAGCCATTGTTTCGTATCATTTTATTTTTTTGTTTTTTAGAATATGATTGCAAATTAAACTTTTCCCGTGTTCATACACGTATATGAAACAAATGGTTCTTTGATATAAAAAAAAATCTAAATAAAACTTACAGGAACTGCTGCCACTTTTAGCGTAGTGTTCTTAGAGTCAATAAAGTAATTTCGAAAGAGTTTATTATGCTCTAACGATATTCCTTCCCCTTTTGACCGACTGACCATGTGTTTCCATTTGTTTATCAAACCATTGTTAATGCTACAGATGTGATATTCACTGTAACTGCGACCAGTCTCCTGGAATTGACAATACACCTGTCTATGTCTTCAGACATATCATTATTTTGTTTTCATATTAATCATGTGAAACAAGGAATTGTGAAGAATTTTTGTTTGTTTGCAAAAGTAAAACCAAAAGGAAATTCCATGGAAACTGACAAAATCAAACTTTAGACTTTTTTAAACATTGGAACGAGAGGAAAACAACTGTAATATCATTATCATATTTCTTTTCATTTCTTAAGTTTTATTTATTTTGTGCATTGCATTTGTTATCAAACTTTGTTTATCAATTTAATGTTAGGACTTTGAAATGAAAAACAGAAAAATCTTAACACGAGAACTATACATATTCAATCCTGCATGTGAGTCTAACATTAGGGCGAAACATATTCCGTAGTAAACTCCATTTCATTTCAATGATATCTACCTTGGTAGTCTCCATGACAACTGTCCTGTTGAGCAGATGATTGTGGTTAGGTTTAACGCAAATAATGAGCTCTAATGACGTGATGTTGTACTTTCTTACAACGGAAGAAACTATTTCCAACATTTTTGATTTTGCATCTGATAGATAGCTTTTCAACTCCTAAAAAAATCTTTCTTGAAATAATTACCGTTGTAATATACGAGAAATTTAAACTAACTAGTAAACCTCGTTTTAAGGCAAAGTTTTGTAGATTTAGGAAAAGAACGAATAACCGTTCCCTTCTTTAAATTTTTGATGATGTTTTATTAGAAACTTCTGCTGCTTTTATAATTTTCTATATATTGCTTTTGCTCTGAGCTTGTAATGTTTTAAATCTAAATAAATGATAATGGTTATTTTCCTTTGTACGTTTTCTATTCATGTACCAATAATTTAAATGTTAAGGAATTATGGCATAGTACTTAAGTTGTTGTTGGTTTCTATATTTCAGTGAAATTTGTCCGTTTTGGAATTTAGACGACTTTTTTATTATTCTATTTTCAATAAATTTACAATAATTTAAGATCTATAAAACTATCAGACATTTTTGTATCTTGAAAAGTTCATCATAATCATTATTTTTACCATCTATTTAATTGATCACTTCTGATATTTAGATTCTGGATGCTATTCGGTCTCTAATCTTTGATATTTGTAGTGTCACATTAGCGCCTAGGAAAGATGAGTGAAAACTTATTGGGTTGCCTTCTTTAAATATTTTTATTACTATTATTGTTTTCTTTATTGGGAGATTTGTCTCTGTTGATTACTGATCCGGTAAATTGCATCAACTATACAAATCATAAACTAGTAATCAAATTGATAGAAAACTATGTCATGTTTTATGTCTTATTTTTCGCCAGTGATGATTTACACACATGTATAATTTTGAATAGTAATTAAGTCAAATTATATGCCAAAAAGGGCTCTTAAAACAACTATAGAACACCTGTACATCCAGTAGAAACAACAAACTAAAATTATCCCAAGTATCAATACCAAAGTAATATTATGCCAGTATAACTGCAGGTAATTCTGCTGTTTTAAATAACACAATGATATTAAATTCATCTTCTTCCATTGAGACATTTCTAAAAATGTATGGTAATACATAGTGGATAATCTGTATTTTCAAGCAAGTATCTGTTTAATATTTATTTGTCTATGATAATTTCATTTTTCTAAAATGGATTTACTTATGTTTATGAATTGCACAATGTCGTGCTTTTCTCATACTGTTTATGATGACTTCACACAAAATTCGTTGGATGTGCACTGATTAATACTTTAGTCATGGAGAAAATCATTAATAAATTAATAGTTATACACTTTCAGTACGTAACTGCGAGTACTGTTAGATCGGTAATTTGTGTTTATTGTAATATGTTAGTTAAATTTTTGCTTCGTGTCTATCTGGTGAGTCTAGCAATTTTCCAAATGAGTTTTACAGTTTGTTTTTTAAATTGTACTAATACACTATTGTCTTAGTTTAGGGGAGATTTGAGTGTGTACAATTGCAAACATGTTTAACACATTTAACCACAATCGTCTGTATGTGCCTGTCCCAAGTCATACGCTTGTAATTCAGTGGGTTTGTTGTTGTTTTATCTTTTGTTTTGTTTATTGCTTTGCCATAATTCAGGCCATTGGTTTTTTTGTTTGAATTGTTTCACATTTCTCTGTAGTGGTCATATTGCTCAATTAGTGTATTTTTGTTTTTTTTTTGTGGGGACCGTTGTTTATTTGTTCGATTTTTAAATTTTAGCCATAGTTTTGGAAATTATAATTATATTTCGTCACTTTAGTGTATGTTTTGGAATAAAGTTCAATAATTACCATTTCTGCATAAAAGTCATTTCCACATGTTCCGAGACTTGATCCTATTGACAGTTGTTTCAGTAATATGAAATTACGTTTACTATAATCACTACCGTTAAGTTGTACCACATGTTGATCTGTTGACAGTAGTATCAAAGGAAAATATAAAACTTCCTCTGTTTCTGCCTTTAAATAAAAAAACAAATAACATTGAACTTAAATTAGTATATGAGAAATATGAAGCGGAACATAGAAATTCTATTATTACAAAAGTTTTCAATGTTTGTCACAATCATCAGATTCATGAAACGTTTTCCAAAAGGAATATTCAAAACAGCTCGCAATATTTTACGACCAAGTAGACAGTAACAACACACAAACATATAAAGGCCAACAGACAGTCTCAACAGCAGACGATATTTAAATATGCTAAGCTCGACATCGCCACGAGTCTAACAATACAAAGATAAGTGTCTTAAGAAACCTTCACATATCGACCATTACAACCAAATCTTCGAAATAACATAAACTTTTAAGATATGACTAACGAAAACCACTGACAAGGTTTCTGAATTCAATCTTTATATAAAAAAAGAGATGTGATATGATTTCCAATGAGACAACTTTCCAACAGAGACCAAAGGATAGGGCTGTGAACAGTTTCGGGTCACTTCATAGCCTTCATTAAAAACTAAAAAAACTATAATTGCTTATATCCACGTCATTTGAACTTTGGTTGATAGTTGTCTCATTGACAAGCGTACAACATCTTATTTTCATACTGAGGCGGATTGGAGATTGAACGATTTGTGAATTTTCGTTATTATTTTGACAGCATATTAACCTCTGTGAATAAATAAAACTATTGATGAGACACCAACCCAAAGATACAAATAACAGAGGCATCTAGAGAGCAACAACCTCTTATCTGGGTATCATTTATTTTCCTTTTCCTTTACTTTTACTGTTGTGTTGTTGCCTTGTTATTAACGTTCACTCCTAACATTTTATATGCATCATAATAAACAGTTTGATAATGCAACTGCCAATTTCAAATTGATATTCTACAGTTTTATTTGTATTTATGAGTTCATTTTCAAAGTGTAACGTATCAAATTTTATTTCACATTTTAAGAGGCTATTTCTGTCCAATTAATGCACCGTACGTATACAATATCTAATATGACAGAAAGCATCCCAAGTGATCCAGAGCCTGTAGCTCAGTGGTTGTCGTTGGTTCATGTCTGTCATATTTGTTTTTCGTAAATTGTTTTGTTATATATTAAGTCGTTAGTTTTCTCAATTGAATTGTTTCATATTTTTCATGTCATATAGACGACTATACGGTATGGGTTTTTCTCATTGTCGAAGGCCTTACAGTTGTATATAATTGCCTACATCCACTTCAGTTGAACTTTGGTGGATAGTTGTCTCATTGGCAATCATACCACATCTCTTTATGTTTATATTAATGACGTTATGCGCGATGTTGATGACACATTTTGAAGTATGATTATGAGCTTCTTTTTGCAGTCAGTTGGTGTACGAAATTACACGTCTTATGAATCGATTTCTTTTCAAAATAAAAGCTTACAAATAACGTAAAAAATACGATGTAGTGGTTTACAAAGCATCCAAAATGTACAAAATTCATCAAGTTCATATTATATTATTGTTTCAAATTTTATTTTGAAAAATAGCCCTATCTATATCATTGTGTTATATAATTCTGTTTGGAGAAATCAAATTTTTAACTTGATACGCATCATTTAGCTTTGCATTACTGTATTAGTCTGTTACAGAATGAACGTTCACCATTAAATTTTATTTTGGTAATCACACTACCTCTCCTAATTTTGGATAAATATCCATTTCATTAAATGAAAAAAAATATGTGTCATTTTGTCAACACATTGCAAATCTTAACAATCAACACAAATTATCACTTATGGTAAATCAAACAATATTTTTTAGAAAAGAAAGTTTTTTCCTGCCAATGCCAATGCCACTTGCTATTTGTGTTTTATTTTAAGCCCCTTTTATAAAAAACTCATCAAAGATACCAGGCTTAGATATAAGAAGATGTGGTATGAGTGCCAATGAGACAGCTCTCCATTAAAGTCACAATTTGTAAAAGTAAACCATTATCGGTCACAGTACGGCCTTCAACACGGAGCCTTGGCTCACACCGAACAGCAAGCTATAAAGGACCCCAAAAATGACTAGTGTAAAACCATTCAAACAGGAAAACCAACGGTCTAATCTATATAAAAAACGAGAAACACTTATGAACCACATCAACAAACGACAATCACTGAACATCAGGTTCCTGCCTTAGGACAGGTGCAAACAAATGCAGCGGGTTAAAACGTTTTAATAGGAACCAACCTTCACCCTGACCTGAAACAATAGTGTAACATCACAACATAAGAGACACACTACAAAATATCAATTGCAATGGCTTAACTCAATCAAAAGACATATTAACAAAAACAAGTGAACATACACGGAACGAATAAATTTGATCTATGACACAATGTAAATACAAAATTAATAAATTATTATATAAAGAGATTTTGTTAAATATTTTGAACAAATCTTTTATCCATTTAAAAATTCCTTTTCAGTTTCTAAACTAATATCAGTAATTGGCAACTTAAATAATAATGATTTTTCTTTGAGAAAATTGTCTGTTTGAAAACATTAACAGAAAACACATCATTATTTCATGTTGAATGAAAATTTACTGCAAGTCATTTAACTGGATTAATAATCTCCAGGAAACATAAGAATTACTTTTTAGGTAAACCAATCTCCATAATTACAAAATATAACATTTATCAAATTATATAATCTTGCTTCAAATATCATTTCTTTACTTGTAATAAAATATTCTCTAGTTTCTCAGGGAGATAATCACGAATACTCCATCTGGTTTGTATTTTGATACAAACTTAATGTACTGTTGGGGACTTTGGTGATTATCAGTTTTGACCATCCTGGTGGACACTGGCTTCAATGACAATTGTCTTATTAAATCTGTGAGGCATCCTGAATCTGAAATAGATGTATATATTACACGATGTCGTTATATTTCATCAATACAACTTTAGAATGGAATGTATGATAGCACAGAGAAGAAAGCAAAAGGAGACTTCAAAAAGATAAATTTGCTCCGTTTCATTTTCAGGAGAAAGGAAGAATGAATCTTTTAATTTATACGAACCGGAATGTCGACAAAAGGTAAACAGTAATACATTACCAAATATTAATCGGCCTCAATTGCATTTGGAATTTACATATATTAAGTCATGAGGAAATTCATGGAATGAGATACAACATTGTCAGGAGTAAAATTTAATACGAAATCACAATTTGGATGAAAACATTAAGTTACAGTTATACTATAGTTGCATTATAGTTGTCTCATTTAGAATTATATCTCCTTTTATAGAATCATGTAGAAAATTTGTTTTCCTAAAAATATATATAACACTAGCACAAAGACCACATTTTGTTTTTTGCATGTCAAATAAACATCGATTACAGTCATGTTCTATTAAAATTTCAATTATACCTTTCTGTGCTTTTTTTTTTTTTTTTTTTTTTTTTTTATTTTTAAAAGTCTAGCACTTTTAGACACAATAAGAGAGAGGTTAACGACAATTCGAATTTTTACATAAAATGATCAACTAAGTAAAACCACCTGAATAATATTCACTTCATTTCATATTAATTAAGACCACACTGTATTTCTTCTTCTTCTTCTGATTATTATTATTATTATTATTATTATTATTATTCCGCCAAACTTTGACGAAGTTAGCAGCCTTAACCATAAGACGTGTCGCTTTCATGTGTACACTTTGTATCGGTGTCATAAATACCTATCCGGAACTCACCCTGTGAGTCAAAAAAGTTTGTCGGTTCGGAGTTATCCCTCCGAAACCTAAAAACCTTGTTATCATTCAAACACCGTAACCGTAAGAGGTAGAAAAAAAAAAAAAAAAAAAACAAAGGGTGAAATTTATTCAGGACCAGACCCCGGTTCTTCGTTACATTTGGATCGAAAAGATTTAACGACTCGTTGGTAGGGTTATGCCCCTATGAAAATTAACCGATGTCGGTTGGCCACTAAAACTCAGAAACCGTAAGTCGTAGACACCTAGGATCTTCACGAATGATCATCAATTTATGTGACTTTGAAAATGCCTCAAGGTCAAATTTGTATGTTGACCTTGACATTTGACCTTACACCTTGTTATGGGATAATCTCAAAAACCATTATAGTTACATAAGTTTTGAATAGTGGAAAATGTTTGGGTCATTAAGGCGCAACTTTGTTACATTTGACCGGAGATTTGACCTTTCTGTAAGGGGGATAACCCCTGTTTTAGGTTTCTGAAAAGACAAAATCAGCTTTTACTATATAACCATAGGTCCTAGACCCATTGGGTCTTCAGCAATGACATTGGGGACTAGTGACCTTGACAAAGGTCAAAAGGTCAAAGGTCAAGGTCATGTCCCAGATAGCGAATTACGTGTTTTTGACCTTTTTTAAAGGATTTTTAGTGTGTTTTAAAGCTTTTTGAGGTTGACCTTGACCTTTGACCTTAAAATTTAATTATTGGATATCTCAAAAACGATAATATTTACAGAAATAGTAAATAGTGAAAAATAATTGGGACATAAAGGCGCAACTTTTTAACATTTGACCGAAGAGATTTGACCTATCCCTAAGGGGCATAACCCTGTTAACTGTTTTAGAAAAGACAAAATAAGCTTTAACTCATGAACCAAAGGTCCTAGACCCATGGGGTCTTTTGTTATGACATCGTTGACCAATGACCTTGACAAAGGGCATAAGGTCAAAAGTCAAGGTCATGTCCCAAATTCCGAATTATGTGTTTTTGACCATATTTTAAGAGTTTTGTGTGTGTTTTATAGCTTTTCAATGCATTATACGCTTATTTAAACATATATTGTACATAATGAAAAGGAAAGACCTCTCAATTGTCCAAGAACAATTGACATTTTAATTCTAGTATGCATTTCGTTTATCCATTTCCCAACTGATCGTTTAAAATATTAAAAGAATGATTTCTATATGTTTCTAACTGGTTCTCATTAACAAGCGGGAAGACATCGGTGATACCATCGACTTACTACTATAATTAATAAACAAAAACCTCTGCCCAACCGGAAATTGAGTAATTATCATAATGAAATCATAATTATCTAGAGAAATAAACACTCAATGAATGATGATGGTGATGAACATTGAACTCACTTGTATACATCGAATGCTCAAAAAACGCAAACGGTGTGATTGAAACCTGGTGATCAAAATCTTTATGTACAGCATACGTCATTCTCATACTCATCAATGCTATTGAAATGATCTGTGATTGCAATATTATCAGGATTTCCTTTATCTCCTTTGCTACATTTACATAACCATCTTGTCTTTTTTTTAATTCTATCTAAGGAATAGTTAAATTTTACATAACGTCCAACTTCAACAAATTATGGTTTGTATGAAAATTCATATCTATTCAATATATTGAAACAGAAACATGATCTGTAAAAAAGGAGAAGATACCAATAGGGTCAATCAATACGAAGTCGACAAAAACAGACAACACCATAACCAAGCAAATAACAACAATCGACAGAAAATACACAATCAGAAAACTGAAGATTGAGCAATTCTCTCATATTACATGGAATGCAGAACACGAGGTTTCAGATATTAGGCAACATCCGGAATAATATCATATTTTCAGGAACAGTTTTCGGATGTACTAAGTTCATGTAAAGCCTTGGTTAATTACCGGAGTACTAATTTAATGGGTTTAAAGTTTAGTGATAACAAATTTGTGTTTAAGGTTTTAGTCCTCAAGAACATTTACCGTATTTCTATTATAAACTTACGGTATGAATGGTTATAATAAAGTAGTACATTGCTCCAAAGCTTATACGCAGCAATGTCAGCTACCATTGTATTACTGTAAGTGCAGTCAGGTCGTAACTGTATCATGGTGGTGCTGGTCACGTGATATAAATCCCGAATCACTACAACACTCGGTACAGAACGTAAAATCTTTTTTGTTTAATATCATGGCTGTTTTACAGTCAACTAACAATAAAAATCCGTCAAAAGACTCGTCCATCATCTCACAAACTATAAAGAAGTTGAAAAATTAAAAGAAAAACGGTACATCAACCAAAATACAACACAAATAGCTTTTGTTTGAATCATATTGGTCATTTAATCAAATTAAAAATACATTTACCATATTATTAACCATAAGAAAAGTAGCAGCACTAAGCCACAGCATATTGAAATAATGTAAATTTATCATAATGGCCTGGTGTTATCAATAACGAAATAAAATGAAATGAAAAGCAATTTCTATTTTTGTAAAACATGCTAACTCTTTACAACAGTGAAATTTCATGTCCAGTCGTAAAAATAGCTATACGACTAACACATAAACTAATTTTTGAATAATGATCATAATGATCACATTGAAACTAAACTCATGCCTCTAAGATATAAAAATATCAAGCATTTGGTTTATTATTAGATGTTTGTTTTCACTGTCGGAATGTTAATTCGAAAAATAAAATAAATTGTCTTTTATAATGGATAACGTTTTATCAATTTCGAAGTATTTGCTGATGTTTTGAAAGTGAATAATAGCAACATTACTTCTTTAATTATCGTTATAATATTTATGATACATTCATTTTCTTTGTCTTAGGGAGATGTAAAGATTTGTTCTCTAAAGGAAACCCATATTTCCGTAGGATGAACAAATCTTCATTTTTGCCAAAGACAAAGAAAAGGAATGATGTATTCCACATTATTCTTTTATTTACTGAAATATAGTATATTATGATGCATGAAATTTCATATCCCATTGACTTTATAATTTCATGGCATACATAGTACGGTAATCATTATGTATTTATGCGCACCGATGATTAATGAGTTGTTTATTCACTCGTTGAGTATGTTTTCTATATATGAGTTATTTAGTTATTCTATAAATATTTTTAAATGATTTTGACATACATTGAAGTAAACACATATTACTGTAAATGCAATTCCTGACATGTTAAAACAATTATCTGTGCTTGTTGGATATATTTGTTCAACTAATGCATATACATGTACCTTTTGAAGTAAATTCAATTATACCATTGCTAGCATTGGAATATTTAACCTCTAACATGACAACGCCTTTGGTTAAAACCTCAGAATATACATCAGGCCATACTTCATTATCGGTAACAACTTCGGAAGTTATTGCAGGCCATACTTCATCTTGTACTAAAACAGCTGTAAGAGTTTTAATAATATCAAAAATTTATCTTTTCGTTCATTAATCAAATGGAATTGTGGTTTTAGTTGACAAAATCTAAATTACTGGCTATCAAAAATTCAAACTTTAAAGAAAGATACTGCATCGACTTAAAATAACTTAAAACACCGGAAAACCAATATATAATACTGGAGAATATTTGCTAATTCCAAATGAGGAATTTGTTTTATTGGTTGTCAATACTTTTATTTTAATGTTTGTGTCATTTAGATAATGATTGTTGATGGCAATTATTAGATATTGTGTGTCATGCGGATAAAAGACCTTTGAACCTTGCATTAAAAAGTTTAAAGATTAAAGTTTCTCCCAATTACTAACATATTCTAACAGAGTGATGTCTATCTAGTTTGTTTATAATAAATTCTACACCCGTTCGATTTTGAGCTTAATCTTTTGTATATAAACATGTCCTTTAATATAATAACTCTAAACTCAAGATGTTTAAGTTTTGTGTCGATCGGCTGCTGTCTCATTAACGGATATACTACATCTCCTTTTATTCATACAAAAAAGAAAGGAATTGAATACACAAAATAATAAACAACACAAAGTAAAACAGAAATCTGATATATTTTTAGACAAACAACACCACAACCAAAGGTAACCAAATAAATAAACAATTAAGTTCACATAAAGGACTATGTATAATAAATGTCCCTGAAATAGCAACAAAATATATATTCTTTAATTCTTTCAAACTTTTATTGTTAAATATGACATCTCGAAATTAGCATATTTGACCAGAGTGTTCATCTAACACAAAGAATTTTGGCAACATTACATACGAGTCACAGCTGTTTCCATTTTACCTGCATTGCAGCTGCTACTCAGACTTTGTAAAACGTCATCAGTGTCTGTGCAAAAACAGAATGAGCAAGGATTTCTTTAAAGAGCGTTTCGTCCTTTTTCCCAAAATGTTTATCGGAAGGTACCAAGACATAATAGAAAAATGTTCAGTGTCAATTCAAAAAATAATGCAGGATGGTTGTGGGTTCTAGATTCTAGGTGCTGACGCTTTGCAACATTGTGTTTATTGTTGTAGTTTTCCCTTTATTTGTCTTTGTACACGTACTACATGTTTTATGTTCATTTTGGTAGTATGACTCCTGCCGTTACTCGGTACTTGTGCATCTGGTCTTCAGTTTTTTTTATTTTGCTTTTGGGCGTTTCGGACGCATGATATTTTCAATGTGCTTATTTTAATTTTGTGTACCCTCATATTGATATTTTACTTAAATTGCTATTTATCAAGAACGTGTGTATATGTCACATATGTTTTACTATACTGGAGTAGATCAATTAAGGCAACAGTAGTATACCGCTGTTCAATAGTCATAATTCGATTTAGCGAAAACAAATCCGGCTAACAAACTAATACCGAGGGAAACACATCAACTATAAGAGGGAAACAACGGAAGAACAGAAACATTGAAATACAACAAAAGCAAACGCCAACGTACTGTCAAATTGACTATTAACTATCAACAGCTTTTTTGTTGGCGTCTTTCTTTGATTAATTTGTTTGTTTTGTTGGATTATTTAATTTGTTTATGTTCTATAACTATGACGTGTGTTTAGAAAATGTTGGTTGCTTGATCCTAATTATTGTCACATTGACCAATTATGTTTGTTTGAGTTGCTTGCACAATTTTGTCAATATAACGGAACTATATAAAGCTGTCATACAAGTGGGAGGTTCAGTTAGCTTTAAAACCAGGTTAAACCCAATATCCTTTTCGAAAAATGCCTGTACTAGGTTGATATAGTCGAACGTTTGAATTTTTCATGTTTTATCAATTTCCCCTTTTGGTATTTACCTTGGACTTTGGAATTTTTGTCAAACATTTTCTTTCATCTTTGTATAAACAAAACAACAAATGATATGATTTAAGTCCGATAAACATTGATATGCATGTGCAATTAATTGTTTTCGTTCAACCATTTAATTAACTTCAACATTTTAAAATTTTCCTTAGCCTATCTGTTTGAAACATGATATTGTTTTTTGTTGTCATGTTAAATTAAAATGAATATATCATATATTTAACTCTAATATAGTCTGTACCGATATCGTAAATAAAGTATGATAAAGGAAATAAAAGCATCCCTTCATAGTTATATATCTTGATTAATATATTCAACAACATGTTGTGGCAGGACACACCCGCTCACAAACAATTACGCTCATTTAAGTCTAATAAGATTATTGTACAGTAGTTAATAATATATGACTTGGACCATTAGTTCGATTCTTGAGTAAATTAAGATTCAGTTTGAAACCAAGACACAATTGAAAATCCTCAAATATAATAATCAACAATGATTTAGAAGTAGAAGTCATCTTTCAATAATATTTTGTACAAACGTTTCAGTTTGTTAAACGATAAGTTTTGTTGTAATGTTAAAAGGCAAGACTCCTTACCCAGACAATCCATAACTAAATGATAGTAGTACTTTAAAATTTGTTTGTTAGAAGGCGAGATATCTCTCTCAATAAATTCAAAGCAAACATTACGATACTACTGTACAAAAAAGTAAAATAACAAAACTACCGAACTCCGAGGAAAATTGAAAACGGAAAGTTCCTTATCAAATGGCAAAATCAAAAGCTCAAACACGTCAAACGAATTGAAAACAACTGTCATATTCCTGACTTGGTACAAGCATTTCCTTATGTAGAAAATGGAAATTACAAAGGTATGATATTTTCATTTACCATTATATCGTTTATGGATATTGTCTATTAGGAAAATCTCACTCCTAAATATTATCATTTTAGCTTTGAAAAGCCGTGATTGTTGTCTTTATCTGTATTTACATTGATTTAATTAGTAAGATACATGACTTAACATTTTACTTATCTAGGTGTTATCAATTACCATCCTACCATCCTATCAATACTGATATCAATGCACAGGGTCATGATTTTCCTGGACGTTTTCGAAAGGTTTCTGTCTCATTAACGTATACCCTATATCTATTTTAATTAATATCCATTAGATATGAAATTGCTCGTTATTATTCATTGATTGCTATAAATTAGAGGAACATACATTAAAAATCAGTACAGGTAGTATATATATCAGGAACGCAACCCTCAAAAACACAAGTACGAAATAAAGAAAAAGTAAACATGTACAGTATCTAAGAATGTTCGCAGTGTCTGAAAGCAGACTAAAACTTATTTACCTTCTGAACTAGAAATTAAAGAAACCACAGATACAACTTCCACTGCCTCATTTCTAGATATTTACCTCGAATTTGCGGTCATCTAAGTACCAGAATCTATGACAAACGAGACGATTTCAATTTGGAAATTATAAATTTGCTTCACCTTAGTAGTCAGCATTTCTGTGTTAACATGAATTATCATTGGTATGGTCATAATTATGAACTAACTGTTTACAAAACTTTGAATTTTCGAAATACCAAGGCTTTTCTATATCAGGAATTGATTACTTTAGCTGTATTTGGCAAAACTTTAAGAAATGTTTGGTTATCAATGCTCTTCACCTTCGTACTTTATTTGGACTTTTCAACTTTTTGATTCGAGCGTCACTGATGTGTCATTTGTAGACGAAACGTGCGTCTGGCGTAAAAAAATCAATCCTGGTATCTATGATGATTTTATGAGCAGCAATATATCAATATAACTTCACCTGCGTATGGATACATTTCTCAACTCATACGATATTAAAGAGCTTGCAGCTGCTACTCAGACTTTGTAAAACGTCATCGGTGTCTTAACAAACAATTAATGAGTTTGTGTTTTGTTAAAGAATATCTCGATCTTTTCCTCAAAAAGTTCATCGGAAAGTACGAAGACGTTATAGATAAATATTCAGTATCAACTTACAAATAATAAAAGATGGTTTTGAGTAATAGATTGTAGGTCCTGAACTTGTGTATCTTTTTATTTACAATTTTCCCTTTATTTTTATCGTGCTTTTGTGTTTGCTATGATCATATGACTTTTGACGTGACTCAGTATATATGCATCCCGCAATCGGGTAAATGTCTTTGGGCGTTCGCGGTGCAGTAGGGTCCTGAGGTGTGATTCGAATGCAAGAGGTTTTACAGTGTTGTAACTACAAAATCTTTTTTATATGTGTCTTTGTCAATTTACTATCAACTACAACAACTTTTTTGTTGGTGTCTTTTTAGATTTATTTGTATGTTTCTGTTAATATTTTAGTCAGTTGTGTTGTATGTCTGTGATGCATGTTTACACAGTTTTGACTGCCGGATCCCAATTATTGTCACATTAACCTATTATGTCTTTTTTGGTTGCTCACCCAATTTTGTCAATATAACGGAATTATAACCAACTGTCTTACAAGGGGGAGGATTGGTTGGCTATAAAACAAAGGTTTAACCCACTATTTTCTTAGGAAAATGCCTGTACCAAGTCATAAATATGACAGTTATTTTTTGTTCGTTTCTTCGGTTGATTACGTTTGATTTTGTCAGTTTTTAAGAACTCTCCTTTTCTGAATTTACTAGGAGTTTGGTATATTCATTATGATGTTTTCCCGGCTGATATGAATTTAACCGTTCTAAACTGTGATATCGGTTGCAGTTTTTCAAATAAGATTTCATACAATTTTGTGCAATGTCAAAAATAAACTGTTTGCTTATTTTGTTTTAGCGATTTCCGACATGAGTTTTTTCTTCCATAAATCTTAGTTTAATATATCTTTTATTTAAATTTTACTTTTTGTTAAGTTTTTCTTGCTTCCAGTTGCTGTTTATTAAAAACTTGAAATAACCCCTATACATTTGGTTCATTCGAAGCGCTTTTTTGGATTTAACTTCATCAGGAGCACTTAAAACCCCATGAATTAAAAGCCAAGGACATGTTAATAATTAATGAACTACATGACCAAAAGGTATATAATCGTACCCAAAAATAGGTATATGTATGTCTAACTGTCAGTAACACTTAATATGAATTAAAATATATAATGACAAATACCGACAGCGATAAACGCAATATGAGTAATATGCCGACAGATTTTAACATTGCTTCTGGTAACGCCAAATTGCTAATGATTATCAACACATTTTACTGACAATGATGAATAAGTGATCTAACCTATGTGTGTGTAGCTTACATTTGCAAAACATTGTGTGACATACGGACATAATTACTTTATACCTATCTAAAATAAGACCAAAACTAATATCACCAAAACAGCATCGATCAAATGCATATCTGCAGTTTAGATTTGATAGTTGTGTTTTCTTATCAATTATGTGCAAAGTATATCTAGACAAATGAATTTAATAAACTTGATAAAATCAAACGAGGGAAAACTTAAAATACATGAGTATCCTGATTGACATTACAATGATCTCTTAAGTGTTGACCTGTCTATCAGAAAAAAACAAAAGGTGAAAGATATCAGTAACTGATTGAAAAGTTACTACAAATCAAGTAAGCTATACCTTGCCTATATTTGTTTAAACCTTTCGGAATTTTTGGCATTCAATGCTCAACTTCGTATTTATTTGGCCTTTTAATTTTTGATTGATTGATTATTGGTTGCTTAACTTCCAGTACCAAATAGTTTATGCATGTTCAGGACGGGAACAAGTTAACAATAAATACAATAGGTAGGTCCTGTAATAGAGGCCGCTGGGATGCAGGTGGGTGACATTTGGATTACCACTGGAAAATGAGAGTATATTGGATAGAGATTGAAAGTTTGCCGTGCAACATGCCACTTACGGACTCCCAAAGAGTCGTTGCAAGGGATCTTAAAGTGCTGAGAGCTTGGCACGATCTCTACAGGATTCATCAAATTAAACTTCTCCGTTCTGACCGAACTTGGCTGCTCATTTGTACATTCCACACAGCCAGACGGACGCCCCACTTTTACAAGGATTTTACTGCCGATCGGAAGATCAAAGTGACCAAATTTCTATTCCCAGTCACCCATCGGGGATTTAACCTTTTTGAGTCGAGAGTGACTAAGGAGTCTTTTGTAGATGAATTGCGCGTCTGGCGTACACAATTATAAGCCTGGTATCTTTGATTGTTTTTTTTATGTATCAGCAAGTTGAATTCTTTGAGTTTACTCTCCGTAACTGCAATCATTTAAATCGATGTAATTTTGTTTAATAATATATTTGATCATTACTTGTGTTTATGTTATTTATTACATTTCATTTAAGATTTCCTTGTCCGGATTTGGCTATACTTTAAGTGTGTTTTGGTTTAAACAGCTCTTCCACGTTTGCATTCTATTTTGGATAGTCAAATAATTTGACCTCGAGCGTCACCGAAAAGACATAAATTGTCAAAATTCGCATCTGGTGCATTACAACTTGTACCGTATATGTTATCCATAGCTTTTCTGCACTGTTTTCATTGATTATGTTTTACCAATGAATAAAAGGAGATGGCCATTTTGTTAGCAATCTGATCAAGATAAAAATGTTAGATTTGATATCTTCAAAAACTAGTGTAACCCCGTTACATACCCATGTGCCTGTCCCATGGCTTTAGCCACTTTATTCGATGCTTTATGTAGTATCTTTTTGGTTTTCTATTTTATAATACAGCAACCCCACGACAAAACAATTTAAAATAATATAACGGGCAATATACAGTCTTCAACAATAAACAAGTATCAATTCAATATGTTAAGCTCTATCAAAGTATATACAATGCTAGTACTTATTACATTACACAGAAACTATGCAAGGTCCGCAAGTCAAATTATCATATAGCGTGAATATGCACGAGCATACCATATCAATTAAGATATATAAACGCCATACATACGATTTGGCAGAGGGTATGTTTCGGCTCAGAAATGGAAAATTGACGATACGAAAGTTAAAATCATCAAGATTTTTTTTATTAATCTTAAACCTACTTTTTTTTAATTGTGACCTTCGAAACATGTGTGACTATATTTTGTCTAAACTGAGCTTAATGGAATGACATGTAGTGTGTCGACATTTGTTTATTGTTAACGATATTGGCTTAACCCTATCAATGAAAAAGTTGTCTCATTGACTGGTAATTGATTCTGATTATTTTTCATTCAAACACATATATAAAATAAATCCTTTAAAAGTCGGAAGCTACTAAGAGGACATTCAAAACCCATAAGTTAAATACCATTTTAGCTGAAAGAAATTCCAATGCATGCTGCACGTTTTACATGTTAACCAGTTTATTACATTTCATGTCTGATTTACCATCTTGTAGCTGAAGCTTACACAAATACATACAAATAAAACAATTGAAACTTTCAATTTGCCTACAAACAAATATTATTTATTTCACTGATGAGTCTTTTGTAGACGAAACGAGCGTCTGGCGTACACAATTTGAATCCTGGTATATATGATGAGTTTAAACTTTAATGAAAACTGAAACTGTTTTATTATGATCATTATTTTGTTTTTGTTGAGTTTATATTAAAAACATGGAAACGAGAATATTTTTTATATGATTTATATATCATTAATAAGCGATTTGAAATTACATTAAGCTACTTCAAATATCAATTTAACATAATTAATTCAAAATACCGTTGGCGATGTTAATGTATACATTTTGTACATTAATCTTCCTTACAGCCTAGCCAGGTCAGACTTTACGTGACTGTATATAAGCAATAGAAAACCATGAAAACACAAACAATAAATACAACGCCACATATAAACGTAAGTAAACTTTAAAGGATATGTTTTGTAAATCATTTATTTAGGTAATTTTGCTATTTGGACTAAATAAACAAATATAAGTATGGAAAACTAAAAAAAAACGTATATATTTTGCAGGACGTAGTTATAAAACTATTTTATTCACATACATGCTTACGAACTTAAACGAAGAACTTTTTTTTAGAGGTAATATGATAAAGTTGACATCAAAAGAATTTTTATCATTGCTAGTTGATTTAATTACAGTCCTTTGCAAGTAAGACCTCAGGCGCTCCGGACTGATAAGCAGATTCTACTGCACTAGTGATGTAGCTGCATATTAAATCCTTCAAAATAGTTACTTTCGTTCCTCAATTTTAAAATAATTGCTTAAGAAAGTACTAACACAGTTAGTTTCCTTGAATTTGTAAAGGCCACTGGTGCATTATTTGCTAAAACATGTCGAATACTTTTGTTTGAATACACGACAGTAGCATCATTGATAATTGCTTGTTAATCAATATAAAGGACGATCTTGTGCTTATAAACGAACTTAATTGATTTCAAATTCGATTGGCCTATAAATGAAATATATATTAATTAAAAATGTTTCTCTCTATAAACATAGCGTTATTAACATCTCAATTATAGTTTGGTTAGGAATTTTGTATTATGTACTATTAAACATGTAGGGTAATGTGTTTCGGTAAACATTTTATCATAATATAGCCAGAACAGGGGGTTTTATTCAATTCTTCCAAAACCCAGGAATGTTCATTCTTGACTTTTGGCCTTGATTAAACAAATATATCTTCGACGACCAGTCTAAAGGGAAAGTACAGATTATAAGTTTTCGAATAGTATATTAAAAGGCCGTATTTTGTATTGTTGCCTTTAATTTGTTACCTATGAGCAGTTTTGAAAAATGTCACTCGCCAATTTATTGACCAATAGTTGACGACAAAGCTTTCAGTACCAGAACAGTTCGATTTTTTCCGTTTGAAATTGTATATCGTGAATTTCAAGTGCATAAAAGATCATAAAATAAACATAAATTATACTGTATGGTATCCTTATTAGCTACAGTTTGTTATATTTGATACTTTTAAAATATTTAAAGTTATAAAAAGTAATGACATAAAAAGCAGAATAAGCGCTATCTATATCAAATTCAAGTTAAAAAAAAACTAACAAACTCGGCGTCAAGGATGATCAACATAATCACAGCCATGATAATCAAATGAATACTTTGGTTTAAAGTTCAACAGAATATATCACGATTGATTAAACAAAAACTTACCAAAGACACCAAGCTTAATAATAATATTATTGGTTCGCCACACTCGCGTTGCATCTGCATAATACTTATCAGTGGCGCTCGAATAAAAAATAATGGAAGACCAAATCAAATACGAAGTTGTCGAGCATAAAACTGTTCATTGCAAAAACTGGCGTCAAAAAACTACGGCAATCTAGGCTTAGTGGTAGACAAACTTTAGGGTTTCGAATAAATCAACATCGTATACAGAGCAAATTTACAAAATATTTACATATTTATGATATCTCAGGTACAAAACTATAAATACTAAGGTCCTGCCTACTGTGCTACCGACGCCATATAAAATATGTTGTGTACACATGTAGTTCAACACTATTTATAATGATTACTTATTGTTTTGTCGAGTAAGTTAACAAATAATCATACGATAGAGTACGTTATGACAGTTGGTTAATAATGCTAATATAACATCCTTTTCCCCCGAACCACACTACTAAACAAGCAGCTCGGAGTTAACAAAAACAGAAGAAATTACAAAAAAAAAATAATGATATCTATAACGAATAATAACTTATAAACGTAAACTCTTTACCTTATACTGGCGATTTACATTGTTGATCCCGATGAGAAACGGAAAATATGTGTAAAACGAAAGGATTAACCATGTTAACACTGTTATAAAAACAGAAGTAGTTATAGTCTAAATACATTGTATTGCTTGTGCATATTGAAGGTGATGGAAACAAAATATTAAAGCTTTGTTAACACTTTAATGATTCCATTTTTTTAGCGCGAAACATAATGTTTAGACCTACTAGTTTACACGTCTACCTTCTTGTCATACTAGTAAGCTACCACTCAGTTAATGCTGCCACTTGCAGATTGCGTGCAACATGTAAATATGTTGACGAAAAAATGGAAGAATTGAAAAACAATCTAGGTAAGTAACACTTTTGTTGAAATGTAGGAAATATTTATAGAACTGTATATAACCGATACACATACTCTTTATTCAAAACAAGCAGCTAAAAAAGGGTAAAGAAACAAAGGCTTACGGTAAAAAAATATCATTAAAATATACCTGGCTTATACTTTTGTACTCCAGAAGCGCCTTTTGTCTGCAATAGACCCAGCAGTGACGCTCGAATCAAAAAAGTTAAAAGGCTAAATAAAGTACAAAGTTGAGGGCATTTAGGATCCAAAATTCTTTAAGGTTTTGCCGAATACAGCTAAGGTAGCAAAATTCAGGTTTTGTAAACAGTTAATGTATAAATATGACCATATTAATGTCAATATGTTTTCCAGATATTCTTCATGACAAAGTTATAACGCTTTTTGGATATTATTGGACAGTGGTTTGTTTTTCTGAATAACGTATAATTCATAAATCCTTATATTAACAATTGTTTTGATAGAAGAAAAAAAAAAAAAATATGCGATCATACGGTAACATATCATGTTTGGTTTGACAGTTGTGTTTTAATAAGACAAGTCAAATTTTATTCAATATAAACTGTTCTCCAAGACATGCCAATTTGTTCCCCTTATTCAATAAGCAAAACCTAAAGCATTTGTAAAAAAGTGAATTAAGTAATTGCTAATCGAGTTAAACATATCCAAATTGTGGTAAAAGTATGTGAGGTACATGCTGATGTTCATTTGACAAATTTCCAATTATAACTGTGTACTCAATCATTTACACTAAAGCGCTTTAAAAGCTTTTCGTCTTTTGTAAAAAAAGTTGAACTTAAATGGATGACCTATAGTTGTTAACTTCTAAATCATTTGGTCTTTGGTGGATAGCTGTACCATTGGCAGTCATACAACTCCACATCTTCTTTTTTTATATTGGTTATTATTTTAGATGTTATTTTGTCATTTAACTCTTCAACTTTTTTCGGTTCTTAAACATCCTTGGCTTTCAAATATTCGGATTTGAACTTTTCTGATGATGGAAAATCCAGAAAAGCGCTTCGGATGTATACAATTTATAAATTGTTGATTTCAGTTTTGTTCGTTGTGTACTGATGTTCTTTTACAATGGTATAGCAATACTAATATCTAAAAACTAACCAAATAAAAGTAAAGAATTTGTAATTGATGTATTTGATATATAAATCGATGCGCTCATTGGATATATTATTTCCTTCAGGATATGTTGGTTGTTTTATTGATGATAAGAACAGACTTTTCGACACAAGGAAACCTAACAGCGCAAATATGAGTCTTAAAAGATGTCGGGAGCAGTGTCGCGGCTACATATATGTAGGTCTACAGGTTAGTAATGTTGGGATCAGAGTCACGGCTACATATATGTAGGACTACAGGTAAGTAATGTCGGGAGCTGTGTCGGGGCTACAAATATGTAGGACTACAGGTTAGTAATGTCGGGAGCAGTGTCAGGGCTACATATATGTAGGTTTACAGGTTAGTTATGTCGGGAGCAGTGTCGCGGCTTCATATACGTTGGACTACAGGTAAGTAATGTCGGGTGCAGTGTCGGAGCTACATATATGTAGGACTACAAGTTAGTAACAGAGTTGGCAGCAATGTAGACACTGCTTCTTGCAGGCAATTTATAATTTCGTTGGCCGAGATTAAATGCTTCTTTCAATTTGTTATCCTGAATTCATTACGTAATGAACTAACTCGGATTCGTAAGAGTAAAAGCAGGTCAGCCAAAAAATGACCACAATTAGTTCCCACAAGGACCAAAACAATATTTTAACTTTTTGACCAAGGAAAACAACAAAGATACCTCTGAGGGAATCGCTTGAACGCCATAAATACGAAAAATGAAACCTATAGGGTAAGTGTGTCTTACTATTAATGCATAAAATGGACAATGAATCATTGCCATGTATGGGAGTGATATATTCTTTTATTCATTCATTTATATATATTAAAGTTATAGGAGTGCAAATTTGCAATAAAACAGTATCCACATGTTCACAGTTATACCAAAGTAATGAAATACTGGGCTGGAGATAGCCATGGGTACAAAGTCTGTATGGGGATTTAATTATTATTGAAGGCTGTACGGTGACCTATAGTTGTTAATTTCTGTGTCATTTTGGTCTCTTTAGGAGAGTTGTCTCATTGGCAATCATACCACATCTTCTTATTTTTGTATCAACAGCAGAAGTATTTTTCGGTTTTTTAGTCTCAACTTCAACATTTGTTCAAGTCTCTGCTAAAAAATGGCATTGAAGGTACCAATTTTACTGCACCAGATGCACATTTGTACAACACACGTGTCTTCAGTGATATTGGAGGCGAAATTGTTTGAATTTCCAAAACGTATTAAACATATTTCATCCAGAAAAAAAAAAAACAAAGTTTAGTACTGACATGAATAACTTATTGGCAATAAAAGTGCTGTTCTTTTTCTTTAGCATTTGTTATGTATGTGTAGAAATTTTGTGTCATATAATTACACACCATTTTCCTAATAAAAAATACATCGATTTTTCTGTTTGCCTATAATCATCATTGTTCATATGATTCAGTATTTACTAAACATAAGTTTCCCTTCCCTAACATATTCTTAATAGATTTTGATTAGCAGTTTCTGTAAATATTTCATATTTTGTGTTATCAAGTTCTCCTTATATGTTTGTCAATGTGAATATTTTACCCATTAGAGATACTTCATTTTATTTAATTTTTCGTTCTTATACTGCGTGTTTTTTTCCTAAAAAAAGGGATACTTAAATAACATAACAATTGTTTTAGTTACAAATGATGAGGAATTATTTTTTCAAAATTGTCAATTAAAAGTTTGGTTATTGATGTGTTGATTGAAATTCAAAATTGAATCTTAAAACGTGGTAACACTATTTACTGAATTTATCAGGATCATGAATGAAAATGAAATAAATTCCTGTGTCGATGAATGACCATTTACTTATGCTTTTCTATCAAACAGTAAAGATTATAAATTGGGAACAAAGTCTGCGTTTGAGTATAACAAATCAACAGTCTCATAGTCTAATCTTTTAAAACAAATCTTTTAAATAGAATGGTAGAGAATGTTTCTGTGGCAACACACTGAATGTTAACAAGTATCCACCAAAACAAGAATCGCAATGCCAACACAAATGTTCAGGAGAACGTAACAGAAAGTGTGGAGGCCATTGGAAGATGTCTATCTATACAGGTATTCACCTTTTTATCAAATTGATTTGTATTGTGCTATGTTCATCTGTGTGCGTTAATAACGGGAAAAATTCAAACGGCATATCATGTTTAGGACGGTTGCTCACGCACACTTTCAAAATACGAAGATAAAGCCTAAAAAGACAGAGTAAATTCCAAGGGCCAATAAAAACCATCAGTCGAAAAAAAACCAGAATATTATGGCAAGGAAGAAATCAACAAGCAACACTCGTCAAACACATAACACAAAACACTAAATATAGGGCAAGATGAACGTCAACACAAACTGAGGATAAAACTAGGTGCTCTGAAAGATTAGCAGTTTATGTTCAAAAAGTGACGCTCGCCGTAGTACTTCTGTTCAAATAATTTGATAAATTAAGGCGAAAGGGTAAGTGTCTCATGACACGCATGTACCACCCGATGAGTCATAGCAGGTGATTCGCACCATTCAATAGCGAATTTGTGAATCTATCTTGGTTCTCTCTGATATAACCACATTAATAAATTAAGTTAACAGTAGATATTCGATGTTTACATAAATCGATTGAAAGAACAAATCAATGTTAGAAAAAAAAAACTGAGGGAATCATTTGAAATTCAAACGGAGCGAATCCGGGTGCGTGGACGTGGTAAGCGTATTTTGGTTTACATTAGTACATGTAAATTATCTTATTTAAAAACTTGACTGAATATAAACATTTGAAGGGAAAACTCTGTCTATCAGGATAAAAAAAAAAAAAAATCGGCGACAACCTGTGTCTCGACTGCAATTGCTGTTGTCAGTTTCGTTAACAAAAGACTCACCAGTGACGCTCGAATAAAAAAAGATAAAAAGGCCAAATAAAGTACGAATTATTAAATATAAACTATAAAAAAACTAGTTCATTTATCAGAAAAATAACGGAAAAATGAAGAAAAATGATATAAAATGACAGTAAGCATTTATTAATGAGGAAAACTACGTTGCATTAATATTGTCATTTACTACACAGAAATATGTCTCTTTTTCTTTTATCCTATAGATGGCAATTTATGTATCATGTTTAAATACTATCTTATGGATTATATCTTACTTTTTATTATTTCAGTTAATGTTTGATTTTGAAGAAATATACAGAAACAGCCTGCAGTTCATGATCTATATACAGACTTTGCTGCACCTGTTGAATTACTTTGATTGTAAATGCAAAACTTATTAAAACAGATATCATTTAAAGTTGATTTTATTGTAAAAGCTTATCTTGGAATAGAAAAGACCTTTTATTTCAAATTTACAATTTTGTTCACCCCGACATTTTCGTTATATTTGACGCTTAACAATAATGATTCAATGTACAATACCAACAAATAGAAATAAGAAGATGTGGTATGAGTGCCAATGAGACAACTCTCCATCCAATGAAGATCATTTCTTTTATGCTTTATGTTTTCAAGAAAAGAATATATATTATAAAAGTAAGGAGATGTGATAGGATTTCCAATGAGACAACTATCTACCAGAGGCCTTCAACATTTAGTAAATTCCTCACGTATACTGTAAACAGGGAAATTTTCGCGGCACTTTTGATTTTCGCTATTTTCGCGGTTAGAGTTAAAAAACGCGAAAATAAAACAACTGCGAATATTTCACAGAAAACCGAACACAAAGATGAAGACCATACATGACCTTATATCAATAAGATATGTAGATGACCAATTTAAACATTGTTTTACTGACGACAGAACATAACTATATTTCAAAATGAAAGCCAATGTTAGAAATCAAAACTTTAACTCATGATAGTCTAATTAACATGGAAGACATCTCAAGCAAGTGGATATAACGGATATTGCTAAATACGCAACTATCGTAACTGTAATGTAAATGACAGCTGTCAATCAGTTTTAAACTTATTACCTCATTGTATCTGCTACACAGATCGATCAGATTAAAAGATTAATTAATCAGCAGTTATACTGTCAGCATTTAATTCACTCCTAATTAGGTCATTCCTATCTGTTTAGTTTGATTGTGTTTTTACAAGCAAAGATGACTTATAACTTTAAATCAGAACTGACAAAAAGGATTTCTGATCTATTTTATCACTTGATTTAAATATATGTAAAACTGAAGTTTCCAAATTATTTATGAAAAACTTGTATATGACACCGAGACAGCACGAATTCAAAACGGCGCGAATTTAGATCTTGTTGGTGAATCGCGAAAAAAAGACGGCGCGAAAATTTCCCGGTTTACAGTAGTTACCTTTAAAAGGCTTCGACATGACATCGTATGGTAGATTTATGACCCAGACTTGCTACTATAACTGCAAATAAGCATTTTATTTTTGAATATTGCTTAAAAACAGGCGCAACCGCCTATTTAATCACAAATTTTATTGGTAACTTCTTTTTGTATATTCAAGATGTCAACATTTCGAGATTATTTTCTACATTAAACTAAAAATTATAGTTTATCATCTATGCTTGATAGCAAACATAAAGTATAATCCATACGCAAATAAAAGAATTATAAATAAGACTTATTAAACATACCTGTTGCTTATTTACTATGATATTGTTAATAGTTATAAAGCATAACAAAGTACCTGACCTCCATGGTAAATTCAAAAAGGGGAAGTACATAAAAATGACAAAATCAAACGTAAGACGTTATCAAATAACGGAACGAATGAAAAACAACTGTCATATTCCTGACTTGGTATAGCAATTTTTCGAAGAAAATGGTGGGTTAAACCTTGTATAGCTAGCTAAACCTTCCAAATCTTTGACAGCTGTATATAGTTCCGTTATATTGACAAAATTGGATGAGCAACCCAAACAACCATACTAGGTTATGGGACAATAACTGCAGTACATGCTCATAATTAATTTGCTTAATCTTTGGTGTTTGTTACATGTTATACTATTACATATAATATATACATTATAATGCTTTCTTGTACTAATTTATCAATGTATTGAACATTGACAAACATATATCGTTCAAGTCAGTAGCACATTTAAAAGCACACTGATGTATGGAATAACTTATGCCAGCTGCGTATAAAACAAACGTCCTTGTCAACATAAACATTTGTTCTGAATATATATGAATCGTCCGATCTTTAAATTTGTGTTTTATAATCCTTTTTGCAACTTTTATATACAAATATGCTTTTATGATTTTCGTTTGAATCAATGGAAAATTACAAAGCATAAATTCTCTAATGCATATTAATCAATTTACACTCAAAATTAATGTTGGACCTTGGGTGTTGTATTTGCAAAAACCGAAAGAAAAGATCCATTTTTGTATTATCTAATTGAGGACTCCTCTAGCATCAGGATTACTATATACATATAAAATAAGAGATGTGATGTTTGCCAAAGAGACAAATATTCATCAAAAAGCTGGATAACAAGGATAAAATTACGACAGGTCACCGTATGGCATACAGAAATGAGCATATCGTAAAATAAAATGCCATCGGATCAAGAATCAATGTTGAAGAGAAACTAACAGACCGATTTAAGCTTATGATATTAAAGAAACCCAAACATGACAGCATATAACTAACTACAACTTCTGCACTTATTTCTCCTGGCTTGACTTAATTATTTACTTACTGCTCTGGACGCCATTGGCTTGAGATATAATGAAAATATATTAATGAGTTAAAATATATTAAGGAGATGTGGTATGATTGCAAAATAAACAGATGTTATATTTATTTACAGTGCGTGAATACCGTCTTTATCAAGTCAAACAGAAACCGATATTTAGCTTCTTAAATATACCACAATTTGTTTGCATTTGTGCTAATTTTTGGACGTTTTTATAAAATGTAAGTGGCCGCATTGTGTTCAGTCTCATCCTTTATATATGTTATGTATTATCATCAAATACAACATATATTTGAATATATAGACTGAACACAAGTGCGGCAAATTTTGGACAAAAAACGCCTAAAAATTAGCACATATGCTACAATTGTGAAGATTTTTAGTATTTTTTTTTAACGAATTAATGATGCAAGTTCCTGACGCATTGCATTGTATTGTCAAAAACAGCCCAAATTTTTGTGGCAAAAGTACTCTTCTTCCAAAAATAACTAAAGGTTTACATTTTAAACTAATTTGTTAAAAATACTATATTTTGGGGCCAAAAAGGGGTCTTACCGGGCCTACTCCTTTGAGGATTCAGCATACCTATATATTGGTAAGTCATATTGAAAATAGATTTGTTAATTATTGGTGTTTTAAATATGACTTTAAAATTTTAACTTAGTGATTTGGATGTTACTTTTTATTTTAGATACTTATGAGAAACATTTTATTTACTGTATCTAAGTGCAACTTCACAAGAACAAAAACCGACAATTTGCTTATTAGAAAATGTTATAGATTTAAAAATAAGTCATATAATAGAAGTATACCGATTTTCAGTTATAGCCACAGGTAGTATAGATTAAAAAAAACATAGCATAAAGGATATCTTATAATAAAGGATATCTTTAAAATTGCAAGAGTTCCATACAGAAAAGCACTGAAACATCTAGAGATGAGCAGTAGTCAGTTGTAGTGGTAAGTGTCAAAGCCATGATAGACGCCATACCGTTAATGTGTTCAATTTGTCACTAGGGAGGTGCATAACAAATAGGAACGACAAGTCACGTCATAATGGGGAAAAGGACCTTTTGAAGCGATATTTTCTATCGCTCTTTTTCATAATCTTGATGTCTGGAGTTTGGGGATCAAAAGAGATATCAAAGGGTATTCTAAACTCAGAAGTCAAAGAAAAACTGACAACACAATGGCAAAATTCGGTAAACGTCGAAAAGAAGATCAAGTCAATAAACACTTAACAGAAAACTAAAGACTGAGCAAACAAAAAACCAACAAAATAATAGGTGCGAACTTAGGTGTTCTGGAAGAGTTCTCAGTTTCTGCTGCCTCTTGTGGCATGAAGTAAGAGAGTGGCGAAAGATAGCAAATGGACATTCGAACTCATGTATCAAAGACAATCTGACAACTCCCTGGCATTAAACAGTCTACAAAACACAACATAGAAAACTAGAGAATATGCAACAAGAACCTTACAAAAACCGGTGGTTATCTTTACGCAATAATGAGAATATACTCTTTCCTTTCATGTAAACATATATAAATCCTATAGGACTATAGGTTTCGAAATTTTGAATAAACTACAAGTTCACTATCTAGTTAGTTGTGTAAAAACAACAAAATAGATTTTAGGTAGATAAAATTTCTTTAGAAATATGTTTCAATGATCATTTCACAAGGCTATTCTAGAAGCATGTTTCAATGATCATTTCACATGCTTCTAGAATAGCCTTCATCGCATGGGCTCGAGACCAAACGTAATTGAGGTGAACAATAAGAAAAGTACGTGTCGCGTCTGGCGTAACAAAAAATGAGACTGATATATTTGATGAGTTTTACCTCATCTGGCCGATTTGTTTTTGTACTCGTATGAAGCAGAATTCATTCAGAACCTTCTAAAAAACAAAAACAAAAAGCCCCTTGCGAAAATCTTGATTTTTTTTCAGGTATATTGATGATGTCTGATCACTGAATAACCCATATTTCAGTCAGTACTTGCATCTCATATATCCCAGTGAACTTGAAATTAAGGATACTACTGATATTAGAAGGACTGCTTCACACCTTGATCTTTTCCTCAATATTGACACAGATGAACGACTTCACACTAAAATCTATGACAAACGGGATGATTTCAACTTCTCAATTATCAATTTCCAATTTCGCAGCAGTAACATACTCTCTGTTCCGTCGTATGGTACATATCTCAATTGATACGTTATGCTCGTGCATGTTCACACTATACGGACTTCATATACAGGAGTATGCTCCTTACGCAGAAACTGCTCCGACAGAGTTATGAGGAGGAAAGATTACAAAATTTAATGGACACCATCACGAATTGTCTGTGTCTCAACTAACTAACGACATTTTTACCACGTCTTAGATTGTGGTTTACCATCTACGTCGTCTGTCTGCTAAGTACCGGACGTAACCTATTCCCGAATATGACTGTTTTGCCGAGTGTGAATTCGCATTGCTATACGACGTGTCACGGTATTTATACATTCAACATTCATGTATTTAGTTATGATGTTTGTTTTGTAAGTACGGTTGGACATTGTATTATGTCTTATCGTTTGTGGAATGAATTCTGTATTTTCGGTACATTTCACATATGTCTTATTTGTCAGTATAGTCGAGTTAATTTCCATTTTCCATGGATAAAGTATTGTGTTAGTCCAAATAATTATGACGTCGTCACAGCATTAATTTAAAATAGCCTTTCAAGACTGTCATAATCATGATAATTATTTGTACTAGTACTGTGAAAATAATTGTGAATTTTTGGATCTCGTTCCATATAATTGTATGAATTTCAACATTATATATACGTCACAAAAATACGTCACTTCTTGTGGCGTTGATCCATTCGTGTGACGCGCAGTTTGTGGTGTCCTGTGCTGTCGTTAATGGGAAATGTCCGTTGTTATTCTGCGATTTACATGTTGTAATGTACTTTTATATTATTTATTTATGCATTTCTCTGTGCTGATTGCTCTTGCGTTTGTTTGTACTGTATTCCTGTCACGTAGTGTTGTCATTTTAGAGATATGTTTTAACATTGCCATATAAGCGGGATGTTTGGCTAACCATAAAACCAGGTTCAACCCACCATTTTTTCTTAAAATGTCCTGTACCAAGTCAGGAATATGGCAGTTGTTATCAAATAGTCCGTTTCTATGTATGTTGGCGTTTGTTTTTGTTGCAGTTCAGTGTTTCTGCTGTTCCGTTGTTTTCCTCTTATAGTGGATGTGTTTCCCTCGGTTTTAGTTTGTAACCCGGATTTGTTTTCTGTTAATCGATTCATGACTTTTGAACAGCGGTATACTACTGTTGCTTTTATTTACAGCCACTAGGTAGTTGAAACTGCTGGCTGACGTTTCTATTCCCGAGAGCCGTCCCGGTAGTCAGCACTTCTATGTTGACATGAAATAATTAATTATGCGGTCTTTTCCTGTGAATATTCGTTTATTTTCTGTTTTTTTTTTAAATTTTGAATTACTTGAGACATTAAAGATTGTTTACCCCATGCATAGAGAGCATAGAGAGCATAGAAAGCATGAACTTTTTTCGAATTATTGCTTTTCTATAATTTTCAACTTTTGTATTCGAGCACTACTGTTGATTTTAGTGTAGAAAAAAACGCGCCTTTGGCGTAGCCATATATTATCAAATTCAAATCCCTAAGGGAAAGTTGACCTTACATGGATTTACGCTAATTTTCGGTTAAATAGCTCTTCAACTGCTTCGATTCTGTTCATCTTTGGCTTTCAAATATCTAGCTTGGAGTGTTCTTGATGAAGGAAAATCCTGAAAGCGCTTCGAAAGCATGAAATTTATAACGTGTCGTTTTCAATTTTTACAACACTGGGTCGATACCTCTGCGTGTGTACTATCAGTCTCCGAGGTATTCATCAGCTCACTAGTCAATACTTTTTTACTGGCATGATTTATAACAAACCTTTCTAAAATTGTCCATTTATTGAAATTATAAAAAAAACTAAGGTTTCAACTCCTTCAGGTAAAGTTGACCTTACATGGATTTGGCTATCTTTTTGTGTCCTTTTTGATCATATAGTTTTTCGACTGTTTCAGTTCTCATAATCCTTTGCTTTCAATATTCGGCTTAAAGCGTTCTTGATGAAAGTAAATTCAGAAATGCGCTTCATAAGCATGCAATTTATAACGTGTTGTTTTCATATTTCATAAAGTTAAAAAAGGTAAATAATTTTGTGTATTTATTAATCGAAAATAAAAAAAAAAAACAATAACATGACAAAAAGCAAAAAGAAAAGTTTAGATTCATTTATACGAACCCCATAAATAAACCAGTGGTGATTTAAGGTGTTCCATCGTGTTGTTCAAGGCAATTACAAATTGTAGGTTGTAAGTAACATTTGATGATGTCATAATCCTGGAAAATTAAACTGGGTTGTGGCTCCGACAATTTGAACTATTCAACAACGTTCAACCAAATGACGTTGACGTGCATTGCATTTTCGAACCGATGACTTCAACTTGATAAAATGATATCGATTTTCTTTATACATCAAAAGGGTTTTGATGGTTTTGGTCTTTCAAAGTTGTTTGGGGTATATATAAAACAACTTTCAGTCGAGATACTTTCACATTGTGTGTCGTCAGGGATATTCCTGAAATTTTCACCACTGGAAGTTAAACAATCTTTCAATTAATAATTCCACCAATCAAAGTTAAACGATCTGTTCATCAATTACGCTTGTTACCAATTTAGTAATTAATCAACTTATCTGTGTTCACTATCTTTACAGATGTTCTTGTTTCAATGAACTTATCATGAAGTAAATTGTTTTATGTCAAAGAGTAACGAATGGTGTACTTTGGAACACGTGCAAGAGAGGCGAATTTACAAAGGAATATTAAAACCCATAAGTCGAAAAAAGACTGAAAATGCCATGGCAAACAACTGAAAACGACGAAAAGACAGTCAACAGTACATAACACCCAACATAGAAAAACTAAAGACTGAGCAAAAGAACCCCACCAGTAATCGTGGCAGATCTCAGGTGCTCCGGAGGGGTAAGTAGATCCTGCTCCTCACGTGACAGCCATCGTGTTGCTCCTGTAATTACAATCCCGGTGAAATGTCTTAATCGGAAGGTCACATTCGACGAAAAGAGGACGGGAGTGTAGTTACGACAATTGGAACATATCCGCCGTCATCTGCGAAACAAATATTAAATAACGGTCAACCAACTCGTGATGATGTGCGTAAAATTTGCACAGAATGCAATAGATATATACATGGAATATAAATTGTTAAATACTTACGCAAGGTTAAATGCATTGATATAGTTAGAATGTTCTGGTAGAACAAATCCATAGCCTGCCTTGTTAAATGTGTCATCAGCGACGGCGTTTGTTTTACAATCTTGCAGCATGATAAATTCCAGAACGGAGTTGTCTAATAATAATGCATACTCGTTTGTTCGTACATAGATTAATATGGATTCTAAATGATTAGCTTTTGGCATGTCATCCAATTTGGATCATATTTGTCTGACGTTTTTGCTGTCTACAAATAAAATATTCCAAAAAAAAATTACTAGTATGCCTTGTATAGGGAAGCATGTGAACTGTCATTGGTTGATCAAGATGTTTGAGAAATATTTTTCAAAATAAATACTTAAAGGTATTTGTTTTTATTCGATAAAAAGTTCTGCTTTACCATAATATTTAAGAATATTGAATACATATACAAAAATATTATTTTACCTGGGTGTTTGCAATTTTGACATGCGTTGCCATTGTATATTATAGTATTGTACTTTTTCATTATATTTTTATGAATTGAAAAATGTGCAAAACCATTGCTGCATTTTCTTTATTTTGTGTTACCCGAACTTGCTCCTTCGAGGTTATTCTTTCAGCTTTGATATTTTGATTTATATCTTCTTAATCTATTTATTAGATTTGAACGTCGTTAAACAACTGTTGCTTTTATTTACGAGGTCTAAAGAATAGATAATTTTTGATTTTTGAATCATTAGCGTATACTCTGAATATAATATAAACACATAATCTATTGTAATCCGTGACAAATACACATTATATGACTACCTGAATCAAAGTATGAAGATTCGCTCCAGAAAATATCAATGGTCGAATATCTTCAAGTTCCTCCAGCCTGGTGATTAGTGAACCAATAAGAGTTACAGTAAGATAGGAAGCAAGATTAGTTGTGTATGTGGCTGACATCAAAATAGTTAAGATCCCCAGGACACCTAACATAACTCTGCCTGACAAGTATCTAGGCTGAAGGTCTCCTCCTAACATAACGATAAAGATATTGTGGCATACATTAAGGTGAGATGTTCTATTAGTTTGAATATATATACGTTTGATGAATATTCAAAAATAAGAAGATGTGGTATGATTGCTAATGAGACAACTCTCCACCAGATACCATATGACATTAAAGTTAATAACTATAGGTCACCGTACGGCCTTCAGTAATGAGCAAAAACCCACACCACATAGTCTGCTATAAAAGACCCCGAAATGACAAAAGTGAAACAATTCAAACTAGAAAACTAACGGACTGATTTATGTTCAAAACAATGAACGAAAAGCAAATATGATACACAGCAACATACCACAACCACTGAATTACAGGCTCCTGAGTTGGGACAGGTATATACAAAATATTGCCAGATTTAACATGTTTGAAGGCACCAAACATCCCCCTAAGCTGGACAGTGGTGAAACGGCATAACAAAGAAATATATAGGTTGCATTTTTTTTCGATTGAACTGAACTAACGAATACAACAGATGCAGTAAGGTGTCCTAAATATAGAGATTGACAGTTACGGTGGATTGAAAATTACATTTTACGACATTAGAAATACATTTCAACTCGTATATTCACGTTTTAAATTTTCAACTATATGGAGTAATATATCATTAGACAGATCACCGAGTTTCCATTTTTACTCTATCGACAAAGTGTATACTATATACTGTAAGGACTATCAACGAGAACAACATTTTTTTGTTGGTGATGTTATTGTCAAATTTACAACATTAATAAGTCTTTTGTATGCGAAACGCATACAAAATTGTGGTATTGGCATCTATGATGAGTTATTACTATTTACCTCTCCTTTTTTGTTGGCGTCTTTGTTAGATTAATTCGTACATGCATGTTTGTTTGAATTTTTTAGTCAGTTGTGTTGTATGTCTGTGATGTATGTTCATGCAGTTTTGACTTATGGATCTCAATCATTGTTACATTACCAATTATGTCTGTTTGGGTTGCTTACCCAACGTTGTCAATATCACGGAACTATAACCAACAGTTATACAAGTGGAAGGTTTAGCTAGCTACAAAACCAGATTTAACCCACCATTTTCTTCGGAAAATGCCTGTACCAAGTCAGGAATATGGCAGTTGTTTTTCACTTGTTCCGTTGATTGATAACATTTGATTTTGTCAGTTATTAAGGACTCCCTTTTTTAATTTGCCTTGGAGTTCAGTATTCTGTTTTACATACGTTTTTGTACTTACATGAGCAACACGGGTGCAATATGTGGAGCATGGTCTGCTATCCCTTCAGGAGCACCTGTGACCACCACTAGTTTTGGGTGGAGCTGGTGTTGCTAAGTATTTAGTTTTCTATGTTGTGTTCTGTAAACTGCTGTTCGTCTTTGCGTCGTTTTTCGTTTTTGTCCATGACATTGTCATTTTGTTTTCGACTTATGAGTTTAAATGTCATTTTGGTATCATTTGCCTCTCTTTCACTCAAATTAGGGAGAAAATGTCTATCGTTATATAAACATCTGAGGTATTCATACGGTTTAAGGAGTGCAGCTCGCTCAACATTTTGTTGTATCTTATTTTGTTTCTCAGTGAATATTATATTATAGCATTTAACGTCAGCATAAGTGTATGCTGTAGAACGACAAAGCTACCAATTAATTAAAAGCGTATTGTACTAATTCATATTCACTCCTTCTTGCTCTTGGAAAATGTCGATCTTTTAATTTATCTGTATTGACAATGTGCATAGAAAATGAAAGGATATGGAGTAAATGTACATGGGACAAAATCGCACACAATACATAGAAAACATAGAAAATTATCAATGAACAGGGCTTTTATTCCTGTTCTTCATCATGTATATGATATTTCAATCAATCTCGTTATTTGAACTAATTTCAAAATAACATGTTCAACAAAAGCTACATAGATAAGCAGCATAGAACTAGACAAGTTTCAAGTCTCTAGGTCGTGATGAAGTTTTCTATCGCAGTAGAACAAGAACTGTTTCTGTTTTCACAAACATCAGCACACCAACTACAATTATAGGTACACCAATCAGAATCCACACAGTTACTGACAATAGTTTGAACATTTTATACTCTTTGTTAGCCTCTACCTGTGGCCTCAGTTTGAGAATACCAACACCTTTCTCCATGTTAGTTTTCATAAAATCAATAACCTATTCCCTAGCGGCGGTTATTGTGAATGGACCGGCTGCAAAATTCGCCTCCTACAGAATACATTAGAAACAGTGAAAAAAAAGGAAAAATGAAGAATATCTTTACGGTTTTTTAATGTTGCAATTCAAGAATGTTTCTTCGCTGTTAGTTGTAATCTGCATGAAGATATTTTTCTCGTATCAAACTGGACGATGTTCGAATTAATGTCTGTCTTGTCTGTGATGTATGTTTACACAGTTTAGGCTGCAGTATCCCAATTATTATCACTTTAAACTATTATGTCAATTAAATGTTGTTTGCAAAATTTTGTCAATTTGACGAACTATAAACAACTGTCATACAATTGGGAGGTTTTAGATAGCAATGAAGCAATATTTGATTTTGTCAGATTTTATGGACTTCTCCTTGTTTGAATGAATGGCTTTATCCTTACGAGAGGGAAGAACAGATATAATAGCCTACCTTTCAAGAATGTATTTAGGTATTCATTATAAGAAACAACGCAAAGTTTATTTTATTTTTAGTTTACTTCAAGTCTGAACGCGTAAGACTGAACATGAATTTGAAGTCGACAAGTGATATTATGCATTGTCGAAGGGTTTACTCTATCCACACATCTGATCTCATTATATTTGAGTCAATAAAATTTCCATTGCTTTAATTTTCGTAATTGTTTGAATTGTCTATATACGATGAATTAAGGCAACAGTAGTTTATCAATGTTTTAAACTAAAAAATCGATTAGGAAGACAAATCAAGGTTAAAAAGCGGAAGGAACCGCGTGAACTCAAACAAGAGCGAGACCAGTTGCAGCGGCAGCGACGAAACAAAAGCAGCGTGGTCTGTTAGAAATATTCATATCAAATGAGATTGAAAATGGTTTGTATCTTAAAATTAGTATTTTTTAATGCTGATATCTTAATGATTTGAGCCTACTAATTCGGTTACAATTATAGTTGCACATTAGAATGATGTTGATCTTAAGACATCTAAAGAAAAAATCAATTAACTGACTTTAAGCATGGCAATACCAACCATACCATTCCATGTACTGTCGTCTTCTACACTACCATAGGCATTGTCAGCAGGGGACACGATCTCTTAACTTAAAATTAAAGACAAATTGAATCATTAGTATTTTGATTGAGACTTCACATCAAAAGGTGATTGGAATTATTTTCCTTGCCAATTTAACAAGAATGTTCACTGTAACTTTTTCATGATTTTTCCAAGCTTACCAGAATTTAATTAAGTGTTATATTCATTATCGTTTTTTTATAATTTTTTATGGGATTTGATCATTGTTGAAGGTCGTGTGGCGATCTGAAATAAACAACATAACTTTTCAAATAAGGGTTCATTACCTGTTGTTTTAAATCAATGTGTCTATTTTATTAAACACTAATAAAATTTCTCAGTCTATCATATTGCTGTTTCTGTCCATAACATTTTGCTGTATAGTGTAATGAAAGAGGATTTGAAGCATACCTACTTGCCTAGTTGTCGTCATTATACATTTATTCCATATTTATTTAATGGGTATATAGGAATATTCAAATCAATTAACATATAACCTAGCCATTTCAGGACTGAAAATAGTTTTCACAATTCAAGAGCATTATACAGTCCTGAAATGGATCGGAATGCCGTTGTTTTCATGTAGATAAGCTTTTCATGGAAGGTGTTATTGGCAGATCATCTTGAAATGACTGGTGGAATAAATATTTGGTATTTATCAAAATCAGCGCTCAACAAAATTAAAAACTAATTTAACCCCTTTAGGCGAAAAGTAATTTCATCATGGGCCTCACTTTGTAAACAGTCCCAAGTGACATCTTGTCACAACCATTGTTTATTATGATTGGTGGGAGAACCGCTTTTTATAATAGTTGGATAAAGAAAAATACTTTTTTCATAAAGAGGAATTTTACAATTTTGAGGAATTTATTAGAAATAACAACATAGAAACAACTTTCCTAAAGTTCTACGGACTAATTTATGCACTTCCAATGGAATGGAAAAATTTTATTCATTCACAAGTCATTTACAAGTTAAATACAATCTGTCACAAAATTGTAACCGCCATAAAAACAGAAGATAAAGTATCAAAACATTTTTATAATTTGTTTCTAGACAAAATAAAGGAAATCACTTCTCGTATACAAGAGAAATGGAATACAAAACTGGGAATCGATATCGTGGCTGAATAATTGAGTTACTTTACTTATAACCAAGATCTCACATTAATGGCATTTCAATATAAATTACTCCATAGAATTTTAGGAACAAATACATTACTTATGAAATGTAATTATAGTGAAACAGAATTGTGTACTTTTTGTACAGAAACAAAAAAAACATATATACATCACTTTTTTTAATGTAGATATGTTCGAACGTTCTGGCTAAATGTTTTTTTCAAAAGCTGGAAGAGGTATGTAAAATAAGTTTATTTACTATTAAATAGAATCTTGGGTGGTAAATATCATTTTTTTTGTACATTTTGTGTATATTTATGTCGAGTTAACTTTAAAACTCATTCTGTTATTTAAGCAATTGAATGGCTTAGATATTATTATAGGATTGACCTGGCCGCTATAAGTTTGTGCTCGACCAATAAAGCAATAAAAAGTAAAGAAAAATGATCGAATATTGATAATATTATATATAGGAAATAAGGCTTAAAGATTTATTCTTCATTGTATTATTGACTATTGTATTGACACAATTATGATTTAACATATATATGTGCTATAAAGCTATTTCTTGTACATCTTTATTTGTAGATGAAACTAGAGATATTGAAACTTGAAAATTGTTGGTGTTGCTCAGTCTTTGGTTTTCTATGTTGTTTGTGTACTGTTGTTTGTCTTTTGATCTTTTCCTTTTTTCTTTGTCATGGCGTTGTCAGTTAATTTTCGACTTATGAGTTTGAATGTCCCTTTGGTATCCTTCGGCTCTCTTTTGAGAATGATATGAAAATAAAATATATATTGCAAAAAAAAAAGTTTTTTTCAGTTATCATTTCTTTAGTTATAGCGCTATATGTTTGCATAACGCCTTAAATTGTGCATGTGTGCTTTATTGATTTATTTGTGTCATAAATTATTTTTGCCGAATTTGTAGTTGTGCTTAAAGTTTAGTTATACTTCAATGTTAGTTATTCTTCATGTTTAATATAAAAATAATGAGATGAGGTATGATTGCCAATGAGACAACTATCCACCAAAGTGGATGTAAGCAAGTATAGGCAACTGTACGGCCTTCAAGAATGAGAAAAAACCCATATCGTATAGTCGGCTATAAAAGACTCCGTCATGAAAAATATCAAACAATTCAATTGAGAAAACTAACGGACTAATTTATAATAAAACAATTAACGAAAAACAAATATGACAGACATGAACCAACGACAACCACTGAACTACAGGCTACTGACTTGGGACAGGCACATAAAGAATGTGGCGAGGTTAAACATGTTTGTAAGCAAAGCACTCAACCCTCCCCTTACCTTGGACAGTGGTGTAACAACACTGTTTAGCATGTTTAGATGTGTAGTTTAGTAGTGCTTTGCATGTATTTCAATATACCTGTGCTGTGTATCTATGCATTTTAATATATTCAGCTAATATATCTTATCTCATGCTCTCTGTTTTAATTTTATGTATGTGTTATTTATATTCGATAAAAAGCTTTCAAGAGCGTATCTTTGTACTGTTATATGTGAACCGAATCAAAATCAAACTTTCGTATTCGTATTCGTATTCGTATAACATATTATATAGTACCGATAAATGTGGGATTAAGTGATACAATTTAGTTTGCATCTGTTCCTAAAATAAGCATTTGCATTGAAATAATAATAACATTTCGAATTTAATGCGTTAAAACGTTTTGTATTTTCCATTGTTTGTCAATTTCGGTTTAGTCAATTAGTTTATTTCTTTTAATAATTATTAATTTAAGGAATTGAAGAAAAGAAATGGTACTGTTCTTTTAGCATTTAATATCACAGTCAGAATTTAAAGTAGTTTCATATCAGTCCAAATTACAAATTAATGCATCATTCGTACTTTCCCTTAACACTTACTATACGTGTATCTGATAAAAAGATCAGGTAGAGTTCAAAAGATTCTACTTACTTAAGATTAATTTTGAGTGCCAGTTGATCAAGAATATCTATTCAAAGTCCACTGTAGGTCGTCTTGTTACATTCATCTGTATTGAAGAAAACACATCAAAACCCATCAAACGAATAGAAAACAACTGTCATATTCCTGACTTGGTATAGGCATTTCCTTATGGTGGATTAAACCTGGATTTAAAGCTGGCTAAACCTCTCACTTGTATGACAGTCGCATAAAATTCCATTATATTGACAAATATGTGTGAACAAAACAAACAGACACAATAGGTAAAAATGTCAAAAATAGGGGTACAGCAGTCAACATTGTGTCATAATATCAATCACTATAAAACAAACAAATATGTCAACAACGAACAACAAAATGACAGCTAGACAAAGCACATACGCAAAAATGAAACACAAGAATACAAAAATGACAACAGCACAACAACACAATGACGGGATGTGCCACGCCTAAAGGACCAAAAACATGAAAAATTGAACAAACAGTATACGTTAATAATTTACAAAGACAAATGAAAGAACACTATAACACGTGATTAAGATGATAAAGAACGTCAGAACGTAGAATCTTTTCATCAAGACCATCATGTATTATTTGTGAAGTTGATACGGAATATTTATCAACAAGGTCTTGGTATATTCCGATGAACTTTTTAGAAAAAGGACGAGACATTCTTTGACATAAGCCTGGTTCATCACTTTCTGCTCAGACACTGGTAACGTTTTATAAAGTCTGAGTAGCAGCTGCAAGCTCTTGAATACCGAATGAGTTGGGAAATGTATATCCCATATGCATGTGAAGTTGGTATATTGCTACTAAGGTGGTGGAAATTGATAATTTCAAAATTAAAATCATCCCGTTTGTCATAGATTCTGGTACTGAGATGACCGTTTATGTCAAATTCGAGGTATAACTCTAAAAATGAGGCAGAGGAAGCCGTGTCTGTTGTTTCTTTAATTTCTACACTGTGTATCATCGCCACCGGAAATTGGGTACTAACGAAGCGGAGAGAAATGGAAAAAAGTAAACAAGGTAAGAATTCATTCAATTTAAAGCATTTCTACTGATTTGACGGGGTACCGCTTAAGAAATGATTTTCTGATATATAATTCTTTGAATTATTAGGCCGATAAGTACAAAATTAAGACAAGATTTTGTGTTATACTCAAGAACTTGCCACTTAGTACCTGAAAATTTCGAGGTCGATCGTCCTCTGTCGCCCAATTGGCAAGATATTCAACTGTTTTTCATTTTTGTTCCAGACACGTTTTTAGATTATTATAGCGTGGCATCATATTTACTGAAATTTGTTGTCAAAATGATGGTTTTTAAAGAATATAGACCATAAAAAATAAAGTCTAGGGTACGGCAACTTGCTCGTGTTGACAAATTTACTGTATGGCAACTTGTTTTCAACTGTATGGCAACTTGCTATTTTCAAAATATTTATTTGCCGTCTTTTTAAAGAAAATAAAGTATTAGGTTCAATTATCTAATTATGCATTGGATAAAAATACAATTTGCTTGACACCATTTAAGATGTATACACAATATAAGGCTTGAACACAGTCCTATTACATCTTTTACATACCTGATGTATATATATACAATATGAATACGGCATATACAAAAGCTGGCAAATGTTGTAACTTTCGGAAAGGCATGTCACTGTTTTACTGACCTGTTGTTATGACCCAGACATAGCGTTAAATGTTACCCATGTCCGTCCGACCCGTCTGTCCTGTCCGTCCAGAAGGTCCCAAAATTGGTTTCCGTTCTCTAACTTTAGTATGCCTTAACCAACTGTTTTAAAACTTACACGAAATGCTGATCACCATAAAACACAGATCAAGTTATAAATTGGGTAGCGTCACTGTTACTGTTCTTGAGTATGCCCTTTTATAAATGAAAAAAAGCTAAATCTGTCGTTTCTGTTCTCAAACTTAAGATTGCCTCAACCAAATGTTTTAACCATACAACATTAGTCAGCATTTGCATAAAAGTCATGAACATTTCGGGGATGGGTTGTTGGTGGAGGGAAGGAAGGAGGTAAGGGCAGGAGAATTTTTCCGCATAGAATATTTAGAACCATTAAGTGAATGAATTCTCTTTCAACTTTCAGATAAAATGAAATATAAATGAATTATCATTCTCTGCACACAAAAAAATGTTGTATTGCTACACCACGGCACCATGTTAAGGGAGGTTTGAGTGCTCACAAACATGTTTAACCCCGCCTCATTATATATGTGTCTGTCCCTGGTCAGGAACATGTAATATAGCGGCTGTCGTAAGTTGCTGCCTGACATATTTGTTTATGATTTTGTCATAAATCAGGCAATTTTGATACGGTTTGGGTTTTGTATATTGTGAAGTGTATAGTGACCAATAGTTGGTCAAATCTATTTCATTTGGTCTTTGTTTGAAAGTCCTCTAAGTGAACACCATTCCACGTCTCCTTTTTCAATTAATGTTATTGTTTTATTTGTAAAAGGCAGATACAGCCAATATATTAGAATAAAGAAAATTAATTTTCTAAAAAAAAACTTCATCTCTATATAGTAAGAAATGAACAAGCTCGGTGGCTAACCTTAGATTCATCATTTTTTGAAAGAATGAAAGAAGAATCCGATACAAGGGATACAAATCCGGCTGTGGCTACGGCATAAACTATTTATATAAACTTTCCACTTGAGAATAAAGATGACCTTGTATGATGTTTTTTGGTTGTCATCTTAATATTATATACTTATTAATACAATTCACAAAAGCTAGCGTCTTCGACTTGTAAGTTTAAAGAATTATAATGAAATAACATCTAACAAGGACAGGTTGAAATATTTTTGAATCCTGATGGTGCAATCTCATAAATTCTTTTGGAAAAATCCACGTAAATTTAAATGTTGATTTGATAGCGTTCATTTATTTATTTGGCCTCGTAAATAGTTTTGTTAAAATACCGAAATCGGTAAATTCTTATCGTGAAAGAATAAGTCGGGTACACCTTCTTACATTCAGGCGTGCTTAAGTTGCACTTTTTTCTTCTTATTAAGAAAAAATGATTTTAATTTTAGCATCTATCTAAAGATTAGATTATTTACACACACACAAAAATAGGGCAAACTGTTGATTTTGAAACTATGAATTCACATTTATATTCAACCAAACAGATAGGCCGAGATCCATACCTTTATAAGTTTCAAAACAGAGAAGGTGTGTTTGAAAAAACAAATAATCACGTACTGCTATATAGATATAAGAAGATGTGGTATGAGTGCCAATGAGACAACTCTCCATCCAAGTCAAAATTTATAAAAGTAAACCATTATAGGTCAAAGTACGGTCTTCAACAGGAGCCTAGGCTCACACCGAACAGTAAGCTATAAAGGGCCCCAAAAATTACTAGTGTAAAACCATTCAAACGGGAAAACCAACGGTCTAATCTATATAAAAAACGAGAAACGAGAAACACTAATGAACCACATCAACAAACGACAACTACTGAACATCAGATTCCTGACTTAGGACAGGTGCAAACAAATGCAGCGGGTTTAAACGTTTTAATGGTACCAAACCTTTCACCCTTTTTCTGAAACAATAGTGTAACATCACAACATAGAAAGACACACTATAAAATATCAACTGAAATAGCTTAACTCAATCAAAGGACATATTAACACCATTGAACATACACTGAACAAATAAATTTGACCTATGACACAATGCAAATACAAAATAAATAAACTAAGGGAAGAATAATAAAAGTAACATGTTATATCGGTATGAAATGTTAAACAATTTAAGAAAAACAATATGCTCGAACAAAAATATCAGCCATTTGTACATATCTCTTAAGGCAAATGCAAGTCTTACTTGTATTAATTATATAATTTTAATTGGCACAATATCACATTAAAATTTACTGAGAAATATTATAAATAGTAATCATGAAAATGTACTACTGTAACAATGAAAATTCGGACGAATACACTCCTTTTCACTACCCTTCCATCTACTCCTTTAAGTTTAGGCCAAACAGCCTTGCACCTGTCCTAAGTCAGGAATCTGATGTACAGTAGTTGTCGTCTGTTTATGTAGTTCATACGTGTTTCTCGTTTCTCGTTTTTATATATATTAGACCGTTGGTTTTCCCGTTTGAATGGATTTACACTAGTAAATTTTAGGGCCCTTTATAGCTTGCTGTTCGGTGTGAGCCAATGCTCCGTGTTGAAGGCCGTACCTTGACCTATAATGGTTTACTTTTATAAATTGTTACTTGGATGGAGAGTTGTCTCATTGGCACTCATACCACATCTTCCTATATCTATTAGCAACAGTCTTTTATTATTTTTTCCCTGTAAATAAAAAGATTGATTGAATTTACTTAAACTGAAAAAAAGAATACAATCTTATTTTCAATAAGAAACAAGAAAATTAATTCGAAACACAATTCATGATTTATTTCTCCTAATTTTCAATGAAAACAAAGTATTTTCTTCACTTTTCTTTTAACAAATTATTCATTTCAGAAATTAAAAAAATAGACAATGTTGAAGACCGTACCTTGACCTATAATGGTTTACTTTTATAAATTGTGACTTGGATGGAGAGTTGTCTCATTGGCACTTATACCACATCTTCCTATATCTATTTAATCCAGCACATTCTTTATGTGTTTGTCCGAAGTCACGAGCCTGTAGTTCGGTGGTTGTCGTTGGTTCATCTCTATCATATTTGTTGTTTTTCGTAAATTGTTTTGTTATGAGTTAGGCCGTTAGTTTTCTTGTTGAATCCTTCCACAATTTTCATGTCAGGGCTTTTTATAGCCGACTATAAGGTACGATTTTTCGTTGTTGAAGGCCAAACGATAGCATATAATTGCTTACATACACTTTATTTGACCCTGGTGGATAGTTATCTTATTTGCAATCATACAACATCTCCACTGTTTATATTTAAAAAAAAAAAAAAACAGCACCAACAAAAGATGAATGGTCGGTTTTTTTTATTGAACTTACAAAATTTCACCCTGACAACAAATAAGACAACAGTCGTTAGTATTATAACGATATATGAATGTATTTAGGATAATAAGGTTGAAAAACCTTTTGTCTTTAAAACACAAAGTCAAATAGAGGTACGCAACGACGACTTCTGAACGAAATTAACGGCATATATTTTATAATATTTGATAAGTAGTTTATTTTGTATATTTGTAAGCAGGTAAAGCTTAGATACAGCCAAAATATCGTCACTTGATATAATCTAAACAGTAATTAATTTCATTTTAATTTACAATATATTGCAAGACGCCGTACAGACAAAAGTTGTTATTTCGCCGTACAATAAACAAACAATGTTTGGTCCATATTCTTTAAAACATCTTTATGACAACAAATTTCAGTCAATATGATGTCACACTATCATAATCTAAAAACATGTCTGGAAAAATAATGAAAAACAGTTGAATATCTTGCCAATGGAGCGACAGAGGACAATCGACCTCGAAATTTTCAGGTACTAAGTGGCAAGCTTTGGAGTATAACACAAAATATTGTCCTAACTTTATACTTATCGGCCTAATAATTTACAGAATTATATATCAGAAAATCATTTCCTAAGCGGTACCCTCGTCAAATCAGTAGAAATGCTTTAAATTGAATGAATTCTTACCTTATTTACTTTTTTTTCCATTTCTCTCCGCTTCGTTAGTACCCAATTTCCGGTGGCGATGATACACAGTGTTGTAGTTCTGGAGGATATATTAATGGAACCCAATCATACATACACGCTGAAGATATAAATTCGATAATTTATGAATATATAACAGAGAACGGCTAGAAGCTAAAGAATAAGGAAATCTATTCCCACTAAATTTGACAACAAATGATTCAAAATACAACAGTACCGAAATCACTTGAAATTTAAAGGCAGATATACATTTGTATCGAACATATTGCGTGCGAAATTATATACCTTGAAAACTCTGATCATAAATGTTTCAAGCCAAATTATTCATCAGATGGCTAGCAAAAGAATCAACAACAAAAAAAAAAAAATCAGAACAAAACAAGATTTGATGTTGAGCAGTATTTGGACTGATAGTTCGTCTCAAATAAAACGTACCGAAACTGCTGCCACCTTTAATGTGGTATTCTCAAAGTTAACGAAGTCATTTCCAAAGAGTTTAATTTGCATTTCAGATATTCCGTCCTTTTCGGACCAACCTCCCAAGTGTTTCCATTTATCTATCAAACAATTTTCAACGTTACAGATTTGATATTTACTGTTTCTAATGTGACCAATCTCCTGAGAAATAAGTGGGAGTTAAAGCTAGCTATACAACCAGGTTTAACCCACCATTGTCTTTGGAAAATGTATGTACCATTCAGGACAGTTGTTTTCCATTCGTTCCGTTGATTGATAACGTTTGATTTTATCAGGTTTTTATGAACTTCCACCTTTTTTGAATTGCCTTTGAGTTCGGTATTTTTATGATAATTTTTTTTTTCAGTATAAAAACTATAAAAGTATTAACTTGTCAAGTATGTCGAATATACCTGTAATATAATTCCCAATTTAGATATATTAATGATATCGACCATAGTTGTCGTCGTGGCACCAGTCTGGTTGAACAGGTAGTTATGGTTTTGTTTAGAACAAGCAATGGGCTTTTATGATGTAATGTCCAACATCTTTGATTTTGTATCTTCTAGATAGCTTGTAAATTCCTAAAACAAAATGTTCTTGAAAAAAAAAAAAACGCTTTGAGTTTAAAAGGATTTTACAAGAACAATTTGAATGCAAATAGGTCAAATTTAGACGATCTTAGTCTATCGATGTTCAAATCTCTTAAAGCAATTAAAATGAGAAAATCATCACCATACCAATAGCCCTATACTAAGTACTTCTTTCCGAAAAGATAGAGAACATTTCTGTGATAAGGAAACTAGGTACTGCAATGCATATAGTTGCAATGATAACATTAAAGGAGTAGGAAATTTGTCAAGTCCAGCCTGCAATGATGTAAATTTAATGAGCCTATTTAATACTACTTTAAGACTCAAACGTAGTCATGGGCAAAAGCATTACCATCGGCTTAATGTAGAAAAGTCTTCCAAATCTAGATCGCCCTCTAAGAGCTTTGATGACCTTCTTTCACATCTTCATCATCCGCTAGGGTTACACTATTCTTTTTTCACTGCCTGTTAATTTTCTAAAATGTTTGAGAGAATATGCACCTGACAGGGATGCATAAACACATTTTCTCCAATATACAGACTGGTCAGTATAATTTGTGATGCATCTCTTTTCCGTCTTTTTAAACCAGTAAGATCGGAACCTTTACATGATGAAAAGTGGAAATTCCTTCCAGTTCAGTTTTTAAATAAAGGAATTAATCGATGCAATCAGCATCAACAACGTTCTTCCTCAGAAGGAGGTAACATCTAAAATTCCACTTTATTTTCAAAATCAGTCTGTTCCTAGTGTATTCTACAGTTACACCAAAACCATTGCACATAAAGTATTTAACTATAAGCAAGCATTGCAGGACTTTGATTTAGAAGAATACATAAAAAAACCCTCTGACATATGACTGTTCCCACTCGCCTTATATTTACAGCCCCTCTGGCCACGTTATTACTTGGGATCTAAACATAATTCAACATGAACATCTCCGAAAGGTAATATCTCATGGTCCTAAGTTCAGAGAACCCCAACACATCAATTTGAACCATAACTTCAAAATAATTATGGATTCCAGTGAATACTACGCCAGAACATGGGCTAAACGAGAAGAAGTTGAACTGGACACTTTGTCAGAATGGGTCAAAATAATCAGGTCTCTGATAAAACGTCGAATTTATAAGTTGCAAAACTGTGTGAATGATCGATCAAAGTCCGTTTTCAGAGACAAAGAAGCTGTGAAATGTCTTTCATCTCTTCACGATAAATATGTTGTTGTTCTTGCGGACTAAGCTTCAAATAATATTGTCTTTTTATATAAATCGTACTACTGGGAGTGTCTTGTAAAAGAATTAGGAATAAATGAGCACTCAGATAATCCCACATACAAAAACATATCATTTGACAAGGATGAGATTTTGGCAAATCATAAGTCCTTCATGGCTTCAATGAACATTACATTGAACAGCAAATCTTAGGACTTACCTTGTTTGTATTGGATACCTAAGTTTCACAAAATTCCTTCCAAACAACGGTACATTGCCGGCTCATCTGCATGTTCTATAAAAAAATTATCCATTAGATTGACAAAAATTCTGTCCGCAGTGAAAGAGGGTCTGCAGAAATACTATGAAACTGTTTACTTGCATAGTGGTATTAACCATATGTGGATTCTAAAAACTTCAAAAACTTCTGGATAATTTTAAATCTCGATCTTTCTCTGAAACTATTTCTATCAAAACTTTTGATTTTTCAACCATGTACACCACCATTCCCCATGCGAAATTGAAAATTGTCTACAAGAAATAATCCACAATGCTTTTCAATATAAAATGGTAGAATACGCTATAAATTTATTACTTTGGGATACCATACAGCATATTTTGTTAATAGTGAAAAAAAGGGGAAAACATGCTACACAGAGGAACAAGTGATCAGTATGCTTGAGTTTCTTATTAACAACATATTTAATGAATTTGGAGGTAGACTAGTTTTTCAACAAATTTTCGGCATTCCTATGGGTACGAACTATGCGCCTCTCCTTGCCGACCTCTTCTTATTTCATATGAGTCGGAGTTCCTTCAGACACTTGTCAAAAACAAGAAGATCAAAGAAGCCAGATCATTTAATTTCACATTCAGATATATTGATGATGTTCTTTCCATTAACAATCCAAACTTTTCTAACTGGGTTCCATTAATATATCCTCCAGAACTAGAAATTAAAGAAACAACAGACTAGGGTTCCTCCGCCTCATTTTTAGACTTATACCTCGAATTTGACATAAGCGGTCATCTCAGTACCAGAATCTATGACAAACGAGACTATTTTAATTTTGAAATTATCAATTTCCCCCACCTTAGTAGCAATATACCAACTTCACCTGCATATGGGATATATTATGTATTTCTCTGTCCTGAGGGTTCTTGCGTTTATTTGTACTGTATTCCTGTGACGTAATGTTGTCATTTTAGCGGTATTTTTAACATTGCCATATAAGCGGGAGGATTGGCTAGCCATAAAACTAGGTTCAACCCACCATTTTTTCTTAAAATGTCCTGTACCAAGTCAGGAATATGGCAGTTGTTATCTAATAGTTCGTTTCTATGTATGTTGGCGTTTGTTTTTTTGCAGTTCAGTGTTTCTGTTGTTCCGTTGTTTTCCTCTTATAGTTGATGTGTTTCCTTCGGTTTTGGTTTGTGACCCTGATTTGTTTTCGCTTAATCGATTGAAGACTATTGAACAGCGGTATACTACGGTTGCCTTTATATACATTTCCCAACTCATTCGGTGTTCCAGAGCTTGCAGCTGCTACCCAGACTTTCTAAAACGTCACAAGTGTCTGAGCAGAAAGTTGATGAATAAATAAAGGCAACAGTAGTATACCTCTGTTCAAAGAACCAAGGTTATGTTAAAGAACGTCTCGTCCTTTTTCTAAAAAAGTACTTTGGAAGATACCAAGACCTTGTTAATAAATATTCAGTATCAACTTCACAAATAATACATGATGGTCTTGAAGTATAGATTCTAGGTACTGACGTTGTTTATCATCTTGATTACGTGTTATAGTGTTCTTTTATTTGTCTTTGTAAATTATTTACTTTTCCTGTTTAGTCCATTTTTGGTAATATCCTTTTGGCGTGGCTTGGTACTTATGCATCCCGCCAATGTGTTGTTGTGCTGTTGTCATTTGCTTTGTTTATATGCCATTGTGTTTTTCTTTGTTGACATATTTGTTTATTTTTATAGTGATTAAGATTATAACACAACGTTGACTGCTGTATCCCTGTTTTTGACATTTTTACCTAGTATGTCTGTTTGTTTTGTTCACACATTGTTGTTAATATAATGGATTTTAAGCGATTGTCATACAAGTGAGAGTTGTTTTCCATTCGTTTGATGTGTTTGATCTTTTGATTTTGCCATTTGTCATTTGATAAGGGCTTTCCATTTTGAATTTTCCTTGGAGTTCGGTATTTTTGTTATTTTACTTTTTATAGAGAATACAAAATAGTGGACCGATTTGACTGATTTAACACTCCATTGCTGTTGACGTTTAACAATTCAAATTATTACATCGAAATTACAATTCCAGTTGAATCACCTTAATAATATGCACTTCATATTTTTATATCAATTTTAATAATGATGTCATTTTTACATATCCAATCGATTGTTTAAGTATTAATCAAAGTATCCCCATATAGTTCTAACTTTGTCTTCATTAACAAGCTCCAAAACACCTGGGAAATCTGTGAATACAAATTTCAATTACCAAAATTAAACAGATATAAAACAGGAAATTAAGTAATTATGAGGAAACCTTATCGAAATCTAACCATCTAGCGCGATTAATATTTCATGAATGACTCGTTGTAAACTAAATGATATGTTCAATTTTGGGAATAAACAAATGATCCACATTTGTATAGTAAAACATTGGAAATGAAACCATGAGATTTTTCAATTGGGGATTACAAAGTATTCTCAATGTTTCACTCAGTGAATACTTTAATATGACAATAACACTGAACAAAAAAATATTTGAGTTACTTTCCCTTACATATATTTGATGGCATGTGAAAATTTACTCTTTAAAGAATTGAATAATGTTTAATATTTATGAACACTGTTTAGTGCATCAAAACATGTAAAATTGTGATACTGCCGAAAATGTGGCTTTCAGTTTATGTGTTGATGAGATAGTGGATAAACATAGATTATTTTATTTATGTTGAAAACTTACTGTAAGTGAATAAGTACATTGCGCCATTGTCTATACACAGCAATGTCAGCTAACAAAGTTTTACTGTAAGTACAGTCTTGTGGTAACTGTAACATACTGGTGCTTGTCACGTGACAAAATCTACGAATCACAACAACACTCGGCATAAAACGGATGATCATCTGTTTCTCTAATAATGGTGGTTTTAAAGTCAACAAATAAGATAAAAACAACAACTCTCGCATCCATCAGCTCACAGACTATAAAATATTGAACGAGTACGGGAAAATTGCCCCATCAACCATTTCACGAATCTCACCAGAATTACATTTGTTTTTAACACACTGGCCATTTAATCAAAGGAGACATACATACATTTGTACTGTTTCTTTTCTTGGTATCAAGTGCTTTAATATGGTAACACGTGTTTAAACAATGTACAAAAATTAATCGAAACCACCAAACACAAACGTAAGCCAATGTAAACGCACAAAATGAGTTAAACATATTCTAGTTTAAAGACTTGTTAGTATTAATAAATCAGGAATGAAAGGTTGAACAAAAAGTTAATGAGCAATTACGTTTTCCTATAACATACTTTGAACTGGAAGTTGATTTTCTCGTTTGATTCGTTTCATATTTTGTCATATTACGGCCTTCATTTCCTTTATCATACGGTTTGAGTTTTGCTCAGTGATAAAGGTCGTATGGTGACCTATAGCTGCTTGCATCTACTTTCGTGAATAGTATCTGATAATCATACTTTATTTCCTTAATCTTATATTACTCTATACGATAGTGTAATTTGGCATCTAGTCGTTAAATATCTATAAGAATAATCTAAAACTTTATTCTCTGAATACGCATATTAAACTTGCGACTCGTTATATTTCTATTGTCTAAAAGTGTAAATAAAAATTCCCTGATTTGTCGTTAGATCTTTTTTTGCAATGTTGGAACTTTCTATTCTCGAAAAATGGAATGAAACATTGGTTGCACACATATATTTAAAAGTATTTTACATACATTTTTAAATTAGTTAACGCACATAAATGTGAATGAAGTTTCAAACCTTAATTATTTGGTGGATGTATTTTTTCAAATAATGCATGTACATGTACCTTTTGATGTCAACTCTATCGTGCCATTACTAAAATTAGCATTTATAACTTCAAACAGGACAACATAATTTCGCAATGCCTCGGAATATAAAGAAAATCATTCTTTTTCAATGATAAAAGGCCATGCGTCACCTTAAACTCAAATGGCTGAAACTTTTTTAAGTTAATGACAAGCATTCAACTAATAGAATTTTCAGTTATAATGCTTTACTGGTTACTTGAAGTAAAATAACAATTTAAAAACAAAAGAAATACAACGCCAACACAACGGAAATCATATGCTTATTGAAGAATACAAAACTAGTTAACGCTGCTACTGGTTCATTTACCTGTCAAAAGTGAAGAACTGTGTTAGTGGTTATCACTTTTGATATGTTAATATTTTTGTCGTTAATGCATTTGAAGATGATAGTAAATGTTTGATGTTTTCTGTCATATATGACAAGTTATAAAATATTTGAAAATACAAAAGTTAATAGTTCATTATTTGCACCGAATTCCACAGGTCTACTAGAAAAATAAACTATCGGAGTTATTATGTATATGTTCCGGACCATATGAGTATACGGACCATACGCGTATGGTCATGACTATATGCGTATACTCATATGGTCTGACCATACGCGTATGGTCGGACAATTGGGTATATACTCGTTTGGATACTTACTAAAATCCTTTATCTTTGACATGTTGTCTGGATTTCAGTGTATCTGTTATTTTGCCTTCGCTAGAGTCAAATTGAAGAGCCTTAATTTACTCTGTCGACTTTTTCGTCAATAAGTGAAACAACCGGCGTTTTGGGGAATGGACTTTTTTCGTCTTTCTCCTGTGTTAAGATTATTATATTTTCTAATTCTTCTAATTTCTACTTATTTTCACTGAATTGATGTGGTCTTGCTCCTATTCATACGATCGTACAATAACAGTAGTTTTACGTGCTGCCCTTCTATTCTTTTTTTTCCTCATACGAATAAAGACCAGGACAGCCTGTATAAATTACTAAAAATCGTATGACTAGACGCTTGAACACATTAAATAACTAGAAATATTTGAAATATTCAAGAAATTTTAATTTACTAAAAAACAATGCTCAAAGTGCCTCAGTGTTAAACAGTTGACCTATAGTGAAACGGTTCATTTAGATAAAGTTGTTGAAATTATATTCGAAAAAAAAGTTTGCTTTCGAAAATTGAAGAAATAAATCAATTGTTTGCACCACGAATTAAAAAAAGAGAATGTTTTGACCTCGGTGGTCTCGTGGTAGCGTGTTCGCCTCAAGTGCGGGAGGTCTTTGGTTGGAACCCCGGCCCGGTCAAACCAAAGACTTCAAAATTGGTATTTTCTGCTTCTCCGCCAAGCACGCCGCATTAAGGAGTGAGAGCAAGGACTGGTGGGCTCGGAGTCAGAATAATGTGTCCGGGTAAGGTGATATGTCTTCCTACGGACTATTACCTTGTGAACTAGCACGTTAAAAATCCGGCTAAGTGTGTCGGTCTAGTACAAAGCAGGGTTAATATTCATATTACATTAACAGGTTATCGCCCTGAATATGCATAATGATTTGCCGCTGGATGTTAAGCATCATCATCATCATCATCATCATCATCTTTAAAAAAGGATACGAACAATGTGCTGAAATTTAATGAAGGTGTGGTAAATGGCAATGAGACCATGTCAGGCATATCCTAAATAAAATCCCCTGAAGTCACAAAAAACCTCCCCCACTTGAAGTTCTAGATCCACTACTGATGCAAAATTATTTAAAATGCATGTATTTTTGTTATAAAGAATAAATTTATTGAGTAATGTTGTTGGTTGAAATATTCATGTCTTTGAAAGAAGGGGTGTTTAAATTATATTCCTTCCTAAAGGTGGGGACTTAATAAAAATATGAAAAATTTCAGTGCTTCCTTCAAGATCCCCAATGAAAGAAAATGACCACTCTGTTATATCAATATTCATATTAGAATAAACTTATGTGTTTGTTATTGATTTGTCTTGTTGAACCTGTCAGTTTTAATTAGATAGTTTGACAGTTTGCTTGCCTGTGGATTTGATTGCTCTTATTGTGTTTGGGACCATCCAGAGATGATTGCCTATTGATGGGTAGTTCGTGCTCTGTTGAAGATCATGTGGTAAGCTCTGGATGTCTTTTTGTGCATTGTATTTAGGGGATTTGATGATGTCTTCGTTGCATTGCCCCATATCTTTTCTTTTTCATATATCCAGTTTATATGAAAAAAAGTGAAATAGCAAAAATACCGAACTCCAAAGAAAATTCAAAACGGAAAGTCATTAATCAAATGGCAAAATCAAAAGCTCCAACACATCAAACGAATGGAAAACTACTGTCATATTCCTGACTTGGTACAGGCATTTCCTTATGTAGAAAATGGTGGGTCAAACGTGGTTTTATAGCTAGCTTAACCTCTCACTTGTATGACAGTCGCATAGTACTCCATTATATTGACAACAATGAATGAGCAAAACAAACAGACATTATAGGTTAAAAAAAAAAATAGGTGAGGAATATATCCTAATCATAACTTTGTATAGACAGCTTGTCAGCCTGATCTATTAATGACGACCGACATAGCAAAAGCTCTCCTGGCCTTTTAATAGTCAGGCGAGAAACAAAATATAAACTGACTTGGCGAGGTATATTCATGTACATGTATCAAATAAAGTAAACACGCATAGATTCAGGTTAAAATAATATTCTAAAACAACATAAAATTGTAAAAGTGTAAAACAAAAAATGTTTTTAATATATGCTGAAAAAAAAATGTGTTTGTGATTGGCCATGAAAAAAAAAAGTTTTTCTGTTCTGGGTAAAAAGAAAATATTGTCATTGGGTTAGTAATTCCTATCCCAACGCAGATACTCAAATGGGTGCTCCCTAAGGCATGTACACTGGACCCGTATCTTGAAATCTTAATGTCGTTTAGTGAGTCTCTGTTTTATTGACGTACATTTTGTGTGTGGGTGTGGGTGTTTCTTTGCACAAAATGTTGTTGAATATAGTAATCTTAATCACAACTTAAAACTATGGTGGGATGCTTATATTTCATATTAACATATCATGTTTACAATACCGAATTGAACACAATAACAGATATAATATTATGTTTGTAAACAGATAGGTAATCGGCACATATTAGAGTTAATTAAATCAATGAAAGAAAACGAACTAAAAGACTTTTTTCCAATAATTTTAAACCGATCAAGAAAAATCTTACTAGTAAAGACGGAATTCAAAAGTTTAAAAGGAAACAAATTCATAATACGGTATCTTCATGATGCAAACATGCAATTCCATCATTAGAACTACTCTAATGATAATATAAAGTGTATTCATTTCAGTTGTCTTTTAATCATCATGATGTCGAGTTTTTGTTATGCTGCTTTAGTCCTTATACAGAGTGTATTTATTACCTTCTTTCCAAATAGATAAGACTATAATGTTCTTTCACATGCATAATCAATTGTATTCAAAATTACAATTCAAGTTTTAGTCCTTACTTACAGGTTTTTACAAATTCTTTCATAGATAACTGTTCTATAAAGTTAGAGGGTAGGATGCACACACATTTGTCTTTTTATATTTTTTATGTGTTTCTTTTAGATGTTTACAATACACTAGTTTGTTGGATATTATTATTTACAATTGACAATTGTGTCACCCCGGCATAATTGAATGCTTCCAACTTCAAACATTTAATACCAGACTGCCAAAATTACCAAAATAGCCTCTTTTTTAGAACTTCTAATGATAGTTAAGATATTGACCACATCCTTTTACAAAAGACAATATCATTTTGGTATAAGATGTCTTAGACTTAGATTTTAGTCATTATAAAAAAGTGAAATAACTAAAATACCGAACTGGTAATGCACTCAAACGTTTCATATTACTGGCTTTCGGAAGAACAAATGTATATGTTGCAGGTTATTCTAGAAAAAATATCAATGAAATGATATCCGTCTTTTTTATTAACTTTGTATAGAAAGCTTGTCAGCCTGATCTATTAATGACGACCGACATAGCCAAAGCTCTCCTGGCCTTTCAATAGTCAGGCGAGAAACAAAATATAAACTGACTTGGCGAGGTATATTCATGTACATGTATCAAATAAAGTAAACACGCATAGATTCAGGTTAAAATAATATTCTAAAACAACATAAAATTGTAAAAGTGTAAAACAAAAATGTTTTTAATATATGCTGAAAAAAAAATGTGTTTGTGATTGGCCATGAAAAAAAAGTTTTTCTGTTCTGGGTAAAAAGAAAATATTGTCTTTGGGTTAGTAATTCCTATCCCAACCCAGATACTCAAATGGGTGCTCCCTAAGGCATGTACACTGGACCCGTATCTTGAAATCTTAATGTCGTTTAGTGAGTCTCTGTTTTACTGACGTATATACCACATTCCATGTTATTTATATAAAACAACCAACTATAGATCGAAATGAAATAAACCAATATTAAACACCATCCAATAAAATTAGATATAAATTTTACCAACTTTAATATCCTTTTAATAAAAAAAGACGGATATCATTTCATTGATATTTTTTCTAGAATAACCTTCAACATATACATTTGTTCTTCCGAAAGCCAGTAATATGAAACGTTTCAGTGCATTACCAGTTCGGTATTTTAGTTATTTCACTTTTTTTTTTATAATGACTAAAATCTAAGTCTAAGACATCTTATACCAAAATGATATTGTCTTTTGTAAAAGGATGTGGTCTATATCATAACTATTATTAGAAGTTCTAAAAAAGAGGCTATTTTGGTAATTTTGGCAGTCTGGTATTAAATGTTTGCAGTTGGAAGCATTCAATTATGCCGGGGTGACACAATTGTCAATTGTAAATAATAATATCCAACAAACTAAAGGATGTTTATAATTTTATGATTAAAAATAGATTTATAATCCCTTTTTTCATTATTCCATTACTAGAAACAAGAAACACATAAAAAATATAAAAAGACAAATGTGTGTGCATCCTACTCTAACTTTATAGAATAGTTATCTATGAAAGAATTTGTAAAAACCTGTAAGTAAGGACTAAAACTTGAATTATAATTTTGAATACAATTGATTATGCATGTGAAAGAACATTATAGTCTTATCTATTTGGAAAGAAGGTAATAAATACACCCTGTATAAGGACTAAAGCAGCATAACAAAAACTCGACATCATGATGATTAAAAGACAACTGAAATGAATACACTTTATATTATCATAAGAGTAGTTCTAATGATGGAATTGCATGTTTGCATCATGAAGATACCGTATTATGCAATTTGTTTCCTTTCCTTTTAAACTTTTGAATTCGATCTTTACTAGTAAGATTTTTCTTGCTCGGTTTAAAATTATTGGATAAAAGTCTTTTAGTTCGTTTTCTTTCATTGATTTAATTAACCCTAATATGTGTCGATTACCTATCTGTTTACAAACATAATATTATATCTGTTATTGTGTTCAATTCGGTTTATAAACATGATATGTTAATATGAAATATAAGCATCCCACCATAGTTTTAAGTTGTGATTAAGATTACTATATTCAACGACATTTTGTGCAAAGAAACACCCACACACAAACAAATACTTACGGCTATATTCGTGTAAAGTGATTATATGACGCTGGTCAAGTAGAGTATATAGTTGTGATGCTGATGTAGATTTAGATTAAAATTTTCTGTTGATATAATGAAACCAATATAAAAAGGACACATTGTAACGTAATAATCCACAATGATATCTTCAATATAATTGAGTAGATTTAATTGTAATATGTCATTCAAATCAAGATTGTACAACTGTTTCCTCACTTGAAATATTTGTTCATTGAGTGTTGGAATGTATGATTTGTAACTTAAACAATGGAGGCTTTAATTAACAGTACAGTTGTTATTTACAGTAGGCCTACAAATGAATTATGAACAAGCGTCACAATAATGTTTTATAAAAGGACAGGTGTTGGTCTGTTAGAAGGCCGTATCTCACACTGAATCAGTCCATATTTTAACAAAAATTCAAGTATGTCTTTCCAAATGTCGGTTGGTGGCGTGTTTGCTGTCGAAATTTCATGGTTTCAAATAAGTAATGATTATTAGTTTTTGCTTGGCTTTCATTGATAGCGAGCATGTTATACAGGTTTGTTCATAAACGTTTGTATGTATTATATATTGTCATACATACCTATATACGAACTGGATTATAACAGCCGACTGTCATACACGTGAGAGGTTTAGCTTGCTATTAAAACAAGGTTTAACCCAACATTTTATTTTCCATAAGGACATGCCTGTGCCAAATCAGGAATATGACAGTTGTTTTCCATTCGTTTAATGTGTTTAAGCTTTTGATTAAGCCATATGATAAGGGACCTTCCGGTTTGAATTTTCCTTGGAGTTCGGTATTTTGATATTCTACTTTTGGGATTCTCGATATCTCTTTAGAATGTACTCTCGTCTTCTATTTTGTTTCTGAACATACGTCTTATTAGTATATTGTCTCCCTGTCAATAACAGGAATAAAGTAAAACATTTTGTCAAAAAGCAACATCTGTAAAAGCAGTACAAACGTAATATGTTAATACATTTATACAGTGTTTCTTGTAATGCCACCGTATTACAGTCAATCAATGCATTTTATTGACAATCCATTATAAAAGTTCCTACCTGTTTGTATGGGGCTTATATCAATACAACAAATCAAGTATTACCAAAAATACTGAACTCCAAGGTACATTCCTCACGTCGGACTTACTTTATTGTGAGCCTGGTATCTTTGAACAGATTTCAAAACCCCTGTGGCAAAGTCAGTATTGGTTTAGTCCACAATGATATTACATTCCAGTATACAGCAGTCATTGATACGGAAGTCTACTGTCAATTAACTGTTTATGAGTTGAGCGAGTTGAACTGTCGGCTCATTAAGTAAATCTCGCTTTTTTTGTTATGTAAACAAAACATTACAGTGTACATGATGCTCACATGAGGCTTCATACCAAATGATAGAGAGCTGTGATTTGTGCTTTCTGCAAAACATGCTACAAATTTAAGAACGTTATGTGTAAAAACATTTATGGTACCACTTTTACTGCACCCGATGCTCATATTAACATTTAATGTCTCTTCAGGACTCTTGAGGCTAATATTTTGAAAGTCCTAAACATAATAAAAACGACAAAGAGCTGATAAAACCAAAAAGGACCAAAAGTAAAACCAAACCAGGACAGATAATCAGAGCTATGTTTGAAAGAGATCTGTCCCATCGAACGTTAGATAAAGGATACAACAGATACAGTTAAGTCTATCTCATATCTTGACCAACATTTAGAAATTGAAAATGAGGGTCGGTTGAAAACAAAACTTTACGACATAAGAGATGATTCCAGCTTTCCAATTGTGAATTTTCAATTTCGCTTTTATATGTAGTAGATATCTCCCAGTTGATACGTTTCTGCTAAGACATCTATGACGTTTTACAAAGTCTGAAAAGCAGCTGCAACCTTTGAATATCGTATCGTATTTGTTTATATATAATCCATACTGCTAAGGTGTGGAAACTTTCAAAATTGAAAATGTCTCGTTTGTCTATAAGATTCTAGTACTGAAAAGATCGCTGTAGTCAAATTTGAGGTATATATCTATAATTGAAACAGAGGAAGCAATATCTGTGTATTTCTGTAATCTCTAGTTCAGCTTGATATACTAATATTAATTGGACATAATCAGATTAGTCTGGATTATTAAACATCATGTTAAATTAAATGATTAAGCTTCTTTGATCTTTTAGTTTTTAAAAGTGTTTGAAGGAATTTCGACACATAAGAAAAGAAGAAAATGTCGATCGCCATCTAAGAGCATATGAACAATACCATAGTCATTGCGGTTTATATCATAGTAAATTAACAGCAACATTAACAATCGGGTATATTCATCGATATCACATCTTAAAATTCCTTAACAACAAACAATACTAGATAAAACAAACCCTTAACATATGAATATTAAAGTCATCAACAAAGGAAACCATTTGAAATATAAAAAATTAGAATATAAAAAAAATGAAATAAAATACTACAATTTTCCCTTATGGCCATATAGCTCTTTGCATCTTAAGGCCTTATACATCCTTGCCTTTCAACTGTTTAGTTTCAAGCGTTTCAGATGAAGGTGAATCCAGAAAGCGACACGGACACATGAGATTTATGATGCTATTTTATATACAGTGGTTGCAATACCGTCATATTCCATTAAAAAATAGATATTTGGCTTGTTATATAAATCATGCTTAAATAGATGTTGTCACGATGTTGATAATTAAATTAACCACATCAAATTTCAAATGAAAAGAAAATCTTTCCAGACATTTTCTCCTTCATTAACATTAAAAGCAAATTTATTAAAAATAATGACTAATCCAATAATTTAAATAAAACAAAAAGCAACTGATGTACGAGTTCGTGTTATGAAAGAATGGCTGTTCTAAGAGGTCAAAGTAATCTACGTATCGCGACAGAAAAAGATTAATAATCCAGAAGTAATCTAATACCACATTACATTCTTAAACGTTAAAACGTTCTAGTCTCAAATTTAACCTTCCTCTTTGGAAGTCGTAGTTTGCCCTGTGGCATCTAGTCTTCCTCTTAACGTAGCCAATTTAACTGAAGCAGCGGAAATGCACTGTCTACACATTTTGGTACTGCAGATCAACTCTACAATGAAAGAAAGAACTGCAATACCGACGACACCGAAGTATACATAGAAAAGTCCAAGTAAACTATCCAATCCAAGTGACTGGGCAGATCCAGACCTATCTGTAGTAGTACAGCTCTCAGATTTAGATTTAGGCCACCACTTTTCTCGCCATTTTTCTATCAATCCGGCTTCGGTCATCTTCATGATTCTGAAAAAAAAAAAACATTAAGATTGAGCTCAGGTGTATATCGATAATAATTTGGTTAGCTATTGTTTACAAACATTACTTTTAATTTTCGAGTCAATTCTTGAGTTGGATATTTCATTGAGAGCAAAACTACAAACAGTTGGAACATACGAGTTTTATTTTCTTTACTCTACCAGTACTACATCACATAAAAAAGTATCGAAAATTTGCTTATTTATTACAGTCTGTCCGTGTTGTTCTTATTGCGATTAATTGCAAAATGATTATCTATGATACGATTTCATTTCAGAAATTATTTCTTTTGTTTACTTATTGTACACGAACTTATTAACCCGGTGTATGACATACTAACTCAAAGTTAATCGGGCATTACAAACCAGACACGTCCCCTCAGAATCAGACGGGTTGAAAATGGGATACAAAACGGTAAGCAAAACACCGGTAAAATTTCAGACATATCGGATATCTATTTGTACTAATTTTAGAATAAAAACGTGGAAAGATTAAAGAGCGTCTAGTGACAGTAAATGGACCTGATTTATTATCAGGTGTTTGAGGTCAGAAATTGGGGTCATAATTAAATTGTTTAAAATGTTTTTGTTTTTGTTGATTTTTATATAGTTTTATCCCTATAGCAAGATGATCTGAAACGACATTCAATTTTCTATTTCTAAATCGTCACTGAATGGCAATAACTCATATAAGATTTTAATTGCTGATTTCTATCATTCAGATTTTGTGCAGATCTTATTTAGCTGGTTCTATCTTTTATTATAATTTAACTTGATGCGCACATTTGGGTTAACTACTTCATTGGATGATAATAATTACTCAAATGAGTCCACTACCATGACTACCCATACTCATTAAAACAGGTCATTCCCCTAACAATTGGTTCACTACTGCATTAGTTGTCATAGTCATGCTCATCCCAAATTATTGTTAATACCAAAGTTTCATGAACAAAATGATGAACAAGTGTACAGACGAGGGAGCAAAGTGCTGTCGGAACGAAGAGAGATTGTGAAACCATTGACAAAAAATCATCCTTATTTCACGTAGCAGAATTGAAGTACCGGTTGTGTTCAGCACAATCGTATAGATAAATACATGGATTGGTTGATTGATTAATGTCCATTTGCAATGTACCATTCATATCGAGAACCAAAAAAAGATTACAATAAACACCACTGGTATGGCAACCAAAACATATAGGTTGCTTCTTGCTGAACGTCCAGCGGTAATGATTGCCTGCATATTTCGGACGAAAAACTATAAACATTTAAATCAATATAGGTAGGTTCTGCAAGGGTGGGACGCCAGGGATGAAGGCGGGAAATATGTTTGATTGAAAAGGACAAGGAAATATTGCCGTGCATCATCCCATCTACGGAACATCCTTAACGAGTTTTTACAACGGTTCTTCAACATCCACAGAACGTGTCGCTCTCGTTTCCCGATGCATCAGATGTGACGTCCCCATTTTGACTAGATGTGGCTGTGTAATATATATTCCGCACAACCAAACGTAAACCCAACTTTTACAAGGCTTAAGTGGCGGACGGGAGTAGTCAAGAGATGACAATATTTATATACCCTAGTAAATCATTCGAATAGAATATCCTGCCAACAGAGGAAGTCCTCTCGAAGATAAACAGACGTTTTCTCAGTTAGTGAAGGTCGGTTGATTATTCAAATAATTTGAAAATACAAAATGTATCGATAAATGATGACTTGTGTTGACGAATTCTCATAATGAATTAATGAATGAATGTTTTACCGAAAATTAAATTAGGAAGTCCTAATAAAAATAAGATCATGTGGTATAATTACCAGTGAAAACAACTCGCCACCAGAGACCAAATGATGTAGAAGTTAGAAAGTATAGATCTCCGTACGGCATTCAACAATGAACAGAACCCATACTGCATAGCATGCTATAAATAGCCCCAAAATAAGAAATTTATCTTGTTTATTTCATGCAACCCTTTTAAGTAAAACATTTATACCTTGTATGGATATATCACTAAACAAATGTTCTAATAGCAATGAAAAGGGGTCTCGAAATAGAGTAGAATTGAGAAGAAAAAACACATCCATGCAATAGTTTGGGTTTTGGACTATTGGATATTTGCTTCAAGCTTGTGAAAATGTGCAAATTTCACTAATGTCGGACAGGTGAAATTTATCTCACTCAAAATTTTCAGTTTCAAGTAACAACTCTCATAGTTTACGGAATCTTAAAAGCAAATAATGTATAGGAAGCATAGTATAAATCTTTGATTTTATATTCCAGACATTACGTACAAGGTATGACAATGAAGTGTTAACTTCCGGTCGATCACGTCTGTTGTTGACAGCCGCTGTGGCAGCCGGTCAATCTACAATTGAAAGTGCTTACGAAATCAACAAAATAGCGCAGTAGGTATAGTATAAATTGTGCTACTAGTGGGTGACTTCAAAATCAGTATTAATTTCAACCTTTAATAATTAGTTTTCATTGAATTTCATCAATTGAGGGGGTGTGAACTAATATCAATATCGAGGTCTTATTTTTACAACCGTCGAAAACCCCTCATTTTAACATTCTATACTTCTATCATCATCAATTTAAAAATAGAGAGATGTGAAAAGATTGCTTATGAGGCAACTATCAACCAGAAACCAAATAAAGAGAAGCAAGGAACTTTAGGACAATGAAAAGGTGTGGTAAGATTAAGCAATGAGACAACTATCCACCAGAGACCACATGATGTAGAGGTAAGTAATTATAGGTCACCGTACGTCCTTTAACAATGAGCAAATTCCATACCATGTAGTAAGCTATAAAAGGCCCTGACGTGTCAAAATGTATAAGTAATTTAAAAAAACGACTTGAATTATAAAGAACTCCTTTGGATACATATACGTACTGTTCAAACTACTTTTAATATATCTCCAATATCAAGGTTTCTTTATAATTGTTTAAATATCAGGTATCAATGACCAGAAGCTGTTTTAGAGGGACTTTTACGTCAATGAAGTAATTTGGAGGTCAATACATGGCTTCAACGATTGACATGTGTCTAAACAATATGTCGAGCAGAAATTTATCTAAAACCCAAAACAAAATTCTAAACCACACCAAAACAAAGCAATGATAGGTTTTAACACAATTTGTCCTTCCGTGACCTTGATTCAATATTTACACTGTACACACACTGATTTTTATGCTTTATTTATATGCAACAAGGATATACAATAACTACAATAATTATTAATGAAGTGGACTAGGGGCTTATTACGAAAATTAGTTTACAGTTTACTCTTAGAGTTCATTATAGTAATATTCGATCTGAGATAATTGCAAATGAAACAATTATCCGCCAAAGACAAAAGGATGTGCACAACTACAGGTCACCTAATGAACGCCAAAGTTGAATAAAGAAGCAACACCATCAAAAAGTAAAATCACAAAAATACTGAACTCCGAGGAAAATTCAAAAAGGAAAGTCCTCAATCAAATGGCAAAATAAAAAGTTCAAACACATCAAACGAATGGATAACAACTGTCATATTCCTGACTTGGTACAGGCATTTTCTTATGTAGAAAATGGTGGACTGAACCTGGTTTTATGGCTAGCCAAACCTCTCACTTGTATGACAGTCGCATCAAATTCCGTTATATTGACAACGATGCGTGAACAAAACAAACAGACACAATTCGTAAAATGTCAAAATAGGGTTACAGCAGTCAACATTGTGTTATCATCTTAATCACTATAAAACAAACAAATTTTAGGAAGAAGCATACATCAAATTTAACATCCTCATTATGCTTATATCATACGATTTTATATATCTATGTAAAATCCACCTATAAAGGATGGAAGGTTTTAATTACTGGCGTAAAATCGCGCGTTTGAAATTCGCACAGGTAGACATAAAATAATTTTGTCGTTCAAAGTATGACGGGATACATAAATACAGAGTCACGTAAAATGGATATAACAAAAAACAGACTTAACAGTAAAAGTAATATTAATAAATAAAATAAAATAATTGTGTGGTACAAAGTATGACGATATACATAAGTACAGAGTCACGTCAAATGTATACCAAAAACAGACTCAACAGTAAAAGTAATATTAATAAATAAAATAATTTAGTCGTTCAAAGGTGATCTCAGGTGCTAGAAATATAAGCAGATCCTGCTCCACATGTACACACTTGGTGGTAATCCTCAGTTGTTGATGTCACAATATATGAATAAAAGACGGGGTTGTAAGAACGACAATTTGAACATATCCGTAATCAAAAGTGACACAACTATTAAAAAACGTTTAACAAAATCATAATGACGTCCATTACACTTTCGAACGGATGACTTCAACTTGATAAATGTTATAGACTATATATCAATTATGGTTTTGATAGTCCTGATCTTTTACAGCTTTTTTTGGGGTTAATCAAAAACGACGAGTGAGTTACACCTTTCAGTCGCAGAAAGTTTCACATTGTGTGTCGTCCTAAACATGTTTCAAATATTCGCCACCACACGTTCAGCAATCGTATATTCATTAATTCAATCAATCAATACATGAATTAAGCAGTTAAGCAATTAATAAATCAATCAACCTATTTGTCTACTAGCTATACGGTTGTTATCTTTTTTTTTTCAATGCGATGATCATGAGGTGAACTGTTTCATGTTGTATTGTATTTCAGAGCAAGTACATTCAATAGATTTTTACCGGAAATAATGAATTGTACTACTTACGCTATGTTAAAAGCATTTAAATAATCAGAATGTTCTGGAAGAACAAATCCTAATCCAGCCTTGTTGAATGTTTCATCTGCAACGGCGTATGTTTTACAATCTTGGAGCATGATAAACTCCAGAACGGAGTTGTCTAATAATAATGCATACTCGTTTGTTCTCACATAGCTTAATATGGTTTCTAAATGATTGGCTTTCGGCATTTCTTCCATTTTGGACCATATTTGTCTGTAAACTGACGTTTTTGCTGTCTACAAATAGAAACAAAAGTACCAGTATGCCTTGTATATGGTAGCAAGTGAACTACCCTAGTTCTGATTGTTGATGAATATGTTTGCACAAAATATTCAATATAAAGTTAAGTTTTACAAGAATATTAAAAAGAAAATTTAATTTATATCAAAATTAACTTTGTAAACTGGATATGTGATATTTTGGCATGCGTTGTCATATATTTTTTTCGTAACAGTGTTGTCAATTGAAAAATGCTGTGTTTCGTGTTACCCGGTCTCGCTCCGTTCGAAGTGTATGCGATTCCTTGAGGTTTTTGTTTGATACCTTGATTTATGTCGTCTGAATCAGTTAATGAGATTTTAACGTCGTTAAACAACTTTGCCCTTAGTTACAACGTCTGAATAATAGATGTCTTTTGTTTTGTGTTTAGTTTAAGACGTCGGAATAATAGATATCTTTTGATTTGTGTGTAGTTTAAGACGTCTGAATAATAGCTGTCTTTTGATTGCTGTGTAGCAGGGTTGCTGGCTCCTTGAAGTATACTTCAAATATCATAAAAACATAAGTTATTATAATCCGTGACAAATACACCGTTTATTACTACCTGAAACAAAGTATGAAGATTCGCTCCGGAAAATATCAATGGTCGAATGTCGTCATGTCTAGCCAGTTCCTCCAGGCTGTTTATTGGTGAATCAATAATAGTCACAGTAAGATAGGCGGCAAGATTTGCTGTATATGTGGCTGACATCAAAATAGTAAATATCCACCAGAAACTTAACATAACCCTGCCTGACAAGGATCTTGGCTGTGCGTCTCCTCCTGAAAAAAAAAAAAAAAAAAAACATTCAAGTACAGACTGTAGTAATCTACAGGGAGGATCATTAATTGAGCATACTACAGTCTCATAAATTAAACAAGAAACGGTGGATTGACGAAATATATGTATTCATATATATTTGTATTTTCTTCATTCTTAATTAATTAATTAGTCTTCACACTATTATTTCCTGAAGAAATTTCTTCTTTTCTAGAATGAGGGTTTCTTTAGGCAGTATTCAATTAATGTCTTTATAATGGTGTTTATTCTGCAGTTACAACATTAACGGTACAAACTTTTTTTTGTCTCGATGCACAATTTGACAATGAATGTCTCTTCAGCGATGCGCGAGGTCAAAATATTTGAAAATAAAAGACTTGTTAACACAACTAAAGAGCTTGTTAACCTCAAAGTACAAACTGTATAGCCTAAGCCGGTCATGCATTTACAGCTTTGCATGAGGGAGATATATTCCTTAATTTCAAATAATTTCCAAAATGTTTTAACTAATAAATGTAAATTACACTGTCCTTATTCTTATTCCGTATATAACATGCTTTGTCAATAAATTTATTTGATTTTTTTTTCAAATTGTTTTGTAAAAAGCACATTACACTGAAATAATGGGTTATCAGATAAATAAAACGAACAATCATCAAAAAAGTATACAGCAGTAAAAAAAAAACTTTTTTTCAACATATGTGCCGTTTTAAACAAATTATTAGTCTGGTGTCTTTGGTGATTTTTACAACCACTGACCACTGTCACAACTAAAACATTATAAGCTAAGCAATCAGTACTTTGTGTTTACATGAAATTTCATTGATATGATAATTTTCTCTAAATGTTCTGTAATAAAATTTTGAAGTGTTCCTAAACACAGATGTGTTCTTTCCAAAAGCATAGATGATCGTAGCCGTATATGTAATCCTTTTGGAATTTGGGGCTTTTAATGCTCATCAATTGTTCTTGACTTTAATTTGCGGACACATTTTATATATAAGTGCCGCTGATTAGTCTTGGGCCGGGAATTGCAAGTAATATATACTCCTAGTATCTTTGAAAAGTTTTTTTCGATAATTTCATGCAAGTGGGCATTCTGTTGGTAGCTTGACTGTTGATGTATTTTATTGTGTGTTTTTTTTTTTTTCGACATATGGTTAACAAAACTCATCTTAAATGCCAGGCTTATTATTTATCTCTCCATGAGACTCAGCAGCGAAGATTGCATGAAACCAGTTAAAAGACCAAATCAATTACGAAGAACAAAATCCTTAAAAAAGGAAAACTTCAAAACAGCACATCTTGCTTATCATATATATCTTCTTTCAACAATATGTCCATAAATATACTTAATACCTTGTTCTACAAAAGCTCCATATATTAGCCACATAGAACTAGACAGTTTTCCTGTCTCTAGATAGTGTTGGTGTTCCTCTATCGCTGTAGCACAAGGACTATATCTGTTGATCACGAACATAAACACGCCAATCACAATTATAGCAACACCAATCAGTATCCAGACAATAACAGACAATGGTTTGAACATTTTGTACTCTTTATTAGCCTCTTCCTGTGGCCTCAGTGTGAGAATACCCACACCCTCTTCCATGTAGGTTTTTGTAAAATCGATCACCGATTCTCTAGCGGCGGTAATTGTGAATGGACCGGCAGCAAAATCCGCTTCCTACAGAATAATGTTGCAAAAGTAAAAAGCGAGAAAGTAGAATTAAAGATCACTTCAATGTCGCAGTGTAAGATTTCAGAAATACTTATGTTCTTATGGTTGTTTAACTGAATGAAGGGTGATATCAAACAGGGTATTCAAATACGTTAAATTTTATATTTACAATAGACAAACCACGGTGGAATGTGGACATACCACAGTGGAATGTGGATTTGGTGATTTAATTAATGTCTGATTTGATTTGAAAATGCTTATACATTAAAATCAGCGTTTGAAATGCTAAGTAATGCATTAAAGAGTTAAACTATGGCTATTTTATTTTGATTAAAAATTTCACGCATACAGTTAAATTCTTAATCTTAAAAATATATTTTGAATTCCATTGACTCACTTTACGCATAACCATACCAACCATACCATTCCATGTACCGTCATCTTCTACACTTCCATAGGCATTGTCCGCAGGAGACACGATCTCATAACTGAAAAAAAAAAACACAAATGGAATCATAACAATCATGACTGAAATCATACAAAAGAATAGGATAAACAAATTACCTCTGCTTTGTTTTAACAAGCTGTGTCACTGAGGATCACATCACATTACTATGTCATTCTCAAGAATATGCATGAAATATTTGCAGCACCAATTGATGAATGCATCAATTTATCGGATGAACTTATTTTCAAATTCATTATGGAAACAAGCTAGGTTGTGTGGGGAATACGTTACAACCACTAAAAACAAGAAGATTTTAACACGATATTACAGAGCTTGCATTTCCTATCATGATCTCCTTGATAAAGGTTTGATGCTTACAAGGAAGCTATTGAACCAAGTGTTCCAGGTGGTTATTTTGAAATCATACCATCGACAAAACGTTTACGGACTCCATCACCAGTTGGTTTTTTTTAATGGAAAATCTGTTTCACAGATGACGAAGGATATGTAGCAATTGTCGTAACCATAATCCAAACCATTTTCCAGCTAGAAAGTGACCAATCGAGTAAATTTGGTTTTGACTTGTGAGTTTGAATATCCCTTTGAATCTTTCGCCGGTTTTTAGAGTTATATGTTATGCAATAAAGTTGTAGTTGTGAATCATCCAATCAAGTTTAAATAAATAAATCTAATTTATGATACATGTATACTTGTATTCAAAATTTGGAATAATAAGCTTTAAAGCAATTTGATAGTTTTAATTCTGGACTTTGTTTTTGTCTCTTTCTGTTTGGATAGTGAGTAAAGTCATTTTCATATTCATATAACATGTATACGGAATGAAAGAAAAAAGGATAATTTAACCAAACCGAACTACAAATTAAAGCATCATTCGTACTTTCCCTTATAACATATCTCTTGTTGCAGTTAAAGAAATCAGGTACAGTGAAAACGGCTCAACTTACTTAAAATTGAATTTCAGAGCGAGTTGATTAAGAATGTCTATACAAAGTCCACTGTATGTTGTCTTGTTATCTTTATCTGTATTGAAGAAAACCATCGGATCAAGCTGAAATTTGTATTGTACGTTAAAGTAAAACAAAACTGGATACACTTTATATAAGAATTCGACAATGTTCTAAAACCATTAGCGGACGACAGAGAGTTGCATTTGGGACCATCAAATCCCTAATTGACGTCGCCACCTTTTCAACTACAATACTGTTATTCCTTAATTCTCATATTATATATCTATAGAAACATTCTCCCGTACTTAGTTGTTGACATGAATAGTTATATTTTACAGAAGCACAGGTATTAACAGGTTGAGTACACTGAGACTGCGTAGAGCATCAGGCACTTTGTTTGAAATATTCTTTTTTATGTTATAGTGCATTTTCTAGAGTCAACATCCCAAAGTCCACAAAGAAGTTTCTCCTGAGTATTTACCAGGATAAGTAATATTTACTGGGAGGAAAACATTCCGGACTTTCAGGTTTTAGTCTTTACCCACAGATTGTAACGGCAAGATTGGCTAAGGCTTGTAAAGTGAGTGTCGTATTTTTAATTTGTCAGTTTTTATTTAGTTTTTTTTTTCCTCGAAGCAATCATATTGTAACTTTTTATTGAAGTTTCGATGCATATACGATCTTTTGTGGAAGAAATGCGCGTCTTGCGTACACAATTTTAAGCCTGGTATCTATGCTGAGTTTATTGACACTTGTTAAAGTCTAGTAAAAGTCCACTTAATAAAGGTAACAGTAGTCAACCACTATTCAATAATCATAAATCGATTAAGCGAAAACAAATCCGGGTTACAAACTAAAACCGAGGGAAGCACATCAACTATAAAAGGAAACAACGGAACAACAGAAACACTGAACTAAAACAAAAACAAACGCCAGCATACATAAAAACGGACTATTTGATAACAACTGCCATATTCCTGACTTAAAATAGTTTACTAGATGATAAACGGTCAGTTAGCTTGTCTATAATTATGAGTACTTTGTAAAAACAATACTAAGTAATTCATTAATATTTTCCATTTAAATAGAGGTCTTGCTTACTTATCTGTTAAACTAGCACTTGCCAGTAGCTTGAATTATCAACGTCCTACCACTACCACATTGTTTGCTATTTTGTTGACCGATAAGAACACCAAAAACTAACCTTAATTTTGTTTGTATTGCTAACTTAAAGTTTGATTAAAATCTAGATATGGACATATCATTTACACTTTCAAAACTTTTACATTGTTTCAGAAATGTGATATGCGAAAATCTAAAACGTTCATACCTGTATTGAAATAAGAATCAATTTGTGTTCTTCAGACTTTATACGATATATTACAATAGGATAAACATGATAAAAGAGCATCTTTAATTACCTTAGGACAATCTTTTAAATTTATTTTCTATGGTAGACGATAGTTTTATTACTTTTCGCAGAAAATATATAACCCCTCAGTCTCTTTTGAGGAGATATATAATATCCATAGATATTTTATTTGGTTTACCTACTGGGTTCCAGATATGATCTCTATGTTTCGTCTAATAGAGACACATCTTGGGAATATTGCCAGTATAAATACACATGGATAGCGGCCAAATCAAATTTTGAGGAAGATCCAAAGTGAAGGGAGGGTAGTACATAATTTCAGTATAAGTTTAAACTCTTAGAAGTTCCAGGCATATTAATGTTGTAAAAATGCCGCACAGCCCTATGTTTAGATCTTTGAAAGAGATAGTATTGCATATGAACTTTCCATTCTAGGATATAATTATCTACGAAACTTCACAGTAAATGTGGCACAGTTGTAGCCGTAAAAGAAGTTCCTATGAGAAACTGCATTGTCTAACTACGATGTTGAGTAACAATCATATTCTATACTGATGTTTGATTGTCACTAATCTGAGTATGCTAGACAACGGAAAGCAACGATACATGCGTATGATTTTGTTATTATATTCTTGTCAGCAAATGTAAAACTACAAAGGTTTGAACTCTAATTCATCATAAATTATAGTAATTTGGATAACCAGGTAATTTATCAAAGGAAAAGAATTCATTTAAAAATATAGTGCATATGATTAAAAAATCTTATCAAGACAGAAAGTTAGAAAATACCGTATTATTGAACAAAGAAGTAATATTTTTTTGGCAATAATGGTGACAATAATCAGCATTCAAATTCAAAGATTAGATTTTAGTATTTAAATATCTGCGATGGAATTCAAAATTTAATTTTAAACCATCTTTTGGTTTTGGAGTTCAAGAATCGGTTTTGAATTTTGATATGAAAAAAAAAGATTTATGAAATAAAAAAAAAAAAAAAAAACGTTGAGAATGAAAAAAAATTGCATTTTCCTTCGTAAAACAATGGTCCTAAGAAAACAAATAACACCTTGAATACACAAGTTGAATGAGCATTTTTTGTTCTGGGTACCATTTATTTAAATTCATTTTATAGGAAAAATCAATTGTATCGTATCGTTTTTTTTTATTTATGAAAATATTATTAAAAATCAATTCTTTTCAGTGTTTATAAAAGTATATGGAAAAAATGGTTCTATGATATAAAAAGTCTGAATAAAACTTACAGGAACAGCTGCTACTTTTAACGTACTGTTCTTAAAGTCAACAAAGTCATTTCGAAAGAGTTTATTATGATCTAACGATATTCCTCCTCCTTTTGACCAACTTCCCATGTGTTTCCATTTGTTTATCAAACCATTGTCAACGCTACAGATCTGGTATATACTGTTTCTAATGTGACTTATCGCCTGCAATTAACAAAACACCTGTCTATGTTTTCAGACATATCAAAATTTCATTTTCATATTTATCATATGATGAAATACAAAAGACATATGATGTAATTGTGATTAATGTTTCTTTTCATTTCTTTGTTTTGTGCATTTCGTACAATTTATTCTTTTATCAAACCTGGTAAATCAATTTAATGTTAGGACTCTAAAATGGGATTTTTTTTTATTCTTGTACCAATAATTCAAATATTAAGAAAAATCTTAACACGAGAACTACAGAGTATCAATCATGCAGCTACATGTACGTCTAACATTACGGCAAAACAATTTCCATATAAAACTACATTTCATTTAAAAGATATCTACCTTTATAGTTTCCATGACAACATTCCTATTGGGCAGATGTTTAGGTTTAGAGCAAGCGACGGCCTCTAATGATGTTATGTTGTACTTTGTTACAACGGAGGAAAATATTTCCAACATCTTTGATTTGGCATCTGATAGATAGTTTTTTAACCCCTAAAAAAGAAAACTTTCCTGAAACAATTACAGTTATAGTATACGAGAAATATCAACTAATTAGTAAAACCATTTGAAATCAAAGTTTTTTTTAAGTCTTTAAAACTTCTGCTGTTTTGATAATTTTCTATATATTGGATTTAGTCTAAGCTTTTGGTGTTTTAAATTTAAATAAATAATGATTTTTCCTTTGTATTTTTTGTTTATTTATGTACCAAAATTCAAATATTAAGGAATTAGAGCATATTACTTAAAAATGTTATAGTTCTTCCATACGCTAATGTGTCTGTCAGACACCACTTCAGTTGTTGTTGATTTCTATATTTCAGTGACCTTTGTCCGTTTCAACATCTCTTTGTTATTTAGTCTATAATCTTCATTGAAATTATAATAATAATAATAATAATAATTATTATTATTATTATTATTATTATTATTATTATTATTATTTAGTATTATTATTATTACTATTACTATTATTATTATTATTATTATTATTATTATTATTATTATTATTATTATTATCATCATATTATTTTTTTAAATAATTCGAAAGAGAGACTACGCCCGGGGTAGATTAAATTGCATCAACTGTACAAATCATACACTAGTAATTAAAGTGATAGGCAACTTTGTCATGCTTTTATTTCTTTATAGTTTTACCTTAAAAAAATCTTTTTTTTGTACTCGTATAGTCTTGTTGAAACAAAGACTGTCTGTAAATTGTCTTAAAACATTTACGTCTTTTAACTAGTACCGTCTTTATGTGCCTGTCACAAGTCAGACGCTTGTAGTTCAGTAGTTGCAGAAAAAAGTAAAATAACAAAAAAAAAAAAACGAACTCCAAGGGAAATTCAAAACGGAAAGTCCTTTATAAAATGGCAAAATCAAAAGTCAAACAAATCTAACGAATGAAAAACAACAGTCATATTCCTGACTTGGCACAGGCATGTCCTTCTGGAAAATAAAATGTTGGGTTAAACCTTGTTTTAATAGCAAGCAGTTGGTTTTTTTTTCGTTTATTTCATTGCCATAAATCAGGCAGTTTGAATTGTTTCTCAATTTTTCTGTAGTGATCATGTTGCTCCATCAGTTGTTTTCTGTATGTCTTTTTAGGGAACCTTTATAAAAATAAGGAGATGAGGTATGATTGCTAATGAGATAACTATCCACCAAAGTTCAAATAAAGTGGATGTAAGCAAGTATAGGTAACCATACGGCCTTTGTTTATTTGTTCGTTTTTTAAAATTTTAACCATGGTTTTGGAAATCATAATTATGTTTGCATCAAATTAAAGTTTGATATTGAAAGAAGTTCAATAATTACCTTTTCTGCAGAAAAGTCATTTCCACATGTTCCGAGATTTGACCCTGAGGATTGTTGTTTCAATAAGATGATATTACTTCTGCTGTCATTAATACCATTAAGTTGAACCACTTGTTGATCTGCTGACAATAGTATCCAAGGAAAATATAATACTTCCTCTGTTTTGGCCTTTTAAATAAAAAAATAAAGTAACATTGAACTTACATCTGTCCATCATAAATTACAAACGGGAAATAGAAATTATATTATTACAATAGTTTTAAATGTGTTTTACAATTCAGATTCATTAAACTTTTTCCACAAGGTATATTCAAAACTACTCGCAAGATTTCACGACCAAGACGATAGTATACGTAACAACACACCGACGTGAAGCGCTTTTCTGGATGTACCTTCATTAGGAACGCTCAAAGCAATGAGACAGCAACCAATTGATTTTTGTTGACGTCATAGTCAAATTTATTATCTACACCCTTTTTGTTGGCGTCTTTTAATATTAATTTGTATGTTTGTAGTTTGTAATTTTTTAGTCAGTTGTGTTGTGTCTGTGACGTTTGTGATGTATGTTTACACAGTTTTGACTACTGGATCCCAAATATGGTCACATTAACCTATTATGTCTGTATGAGTTGCTCATCCAATTTTGTCAATATAACGGAACTATAAACAACTGTCATATAAGTGGGATATTTCGCTAGCTATATACCAGGTTTAACCCACCATTTACTTTTCTAAAAATGTCTGTGTACCAAGTAAGGAATATGGCAGTTGTTTTTCGCTTGCTATGATTGATAGCGTTTGATTTTGTCAGTTTTTATGGACTCCCAATTTGAGTTTGCAATAGAGTTCGGTATTTTTGTTATACTTTATACAAATAACCAAAGTTATCTAGAGAGCAACAACACCTTATCTGGGTATCATTTGTTGTCAACACCTTATCTGGGTATCATTTGTTGTCAACACCTTATCTGGGTATCATTTGTTGTCAACATCTTATCTGGGTATCATTTGTTGTCCCTTTTCTTTGATTTTACTGTTGTGTAGTTGCCTTATTAATGTTTACTCGTAACATTTGATATGCATCTTAACAAACAGTTGGATATTGCAACTGCTAATTGCAAATTGATTTTCAAAATGTTATTCTACAGTCCTTTTTGTATTTATGATTTCCTTTTCAAATGTAACGTATCTAATGTTATTCCACATTTTAATTAATGAGTATGAATGTCCCTTTGGTATCTTTAACCTCTCTTTTGATAGGCTATTTCTGTCTATTAAATGGACAATATCAAATTTGACAGAAATTATCTAAAGAGATTTTAATGATCTTGTGCGCCATGGTCCTGCCGCAATTTCAAAGTATGATTATGAACTCTATTTTGCAGTCAGTTGGTGTGCTAAAAAGTTAAATAACAAAAATACCGAACTCCAAGGAAAATTGAAAAGGAAAGTCCCTTATCAAATGGCAAAATCAAAAGTTCAAACACATTAAACGAATGGAAAACAACTGTCATATTCCTGACTTGGTACAGGCGTTTCCTTATGTAGAAAATTTTGGGTTAAACCTGGTTTTATAGCTAGCTAAACCTCTGACTTGTATGACAGTCGCATAAAATTCCATTATATTGACAACAATGTGTGAACAAAACAAACAGACATAATAGGTAAAAATGTCAAAAATAGGGGTACAGCAGTCAACATTGTGTAAATGATCAATTTCATAAATAAGTAACAGCATTTACTATCCATTGAAATTAAAACGACTAACAAATCGATTGCTTTTCAAAATAAAAGCTTATAAATAACGTAAATAAACAAATACAGTGTATTTCATTAGAATTGTTAAAAATTACAGCATCTACAAAGAAAGTACCAATCGACGTCAAAACCCGGTGAAGACGTTGGTGAAATTACAAAACACCCAAAATCATTTTATATTGTTGGTTCAAATTTCATCTTTAACAATAGCCCTGTCTATATCTTTGTGTTATATATTTCTATTGTGAAAAATCTTATTTTTAACGTAATACGCATCATTTAGCTTTGCATAACTGTAGTGCATTTTGTTGAAAAATGAACGTTCACCTGTATCAAATTTTATTTTAGTTATCAAACTACTTCTCCTAATTTTAGATAAGTATCCGGTTCATTAAAATGTAGAAAGATGTGTCATTTTGTCAACACATCGTAAATCTTCAGAAATAATACAAGTTATCATTTAAGGCGAAGTAATTAACTACTCAACAGATTTTTTATAATTTCACATATTGATTCTGCTTGTAAAAATACACCAGAAAATAAAATAAAAAAGGGGTAACCGTTTCCGTTTTTGGGATACGAGCTGTTAAAATTAACAGTATGATACGCCAAAAATACATGGGATACATAGGGAAAATCATAAAAATCGGCAGACATTTTTACATTATCACGATTTTCTATTTTGTTGGTCCACAGAATTTTTAAAAATTGATATACGGTTCAAAAATGAACGACGAATCCATTGATCAAAGAAAGTTATTAGCAACCGTACTAGTTTTCAAGCTAATCCCTGTGGAAGTTTGATTTTTAGCGGAATAAAATTTAAAATATTCGGCGACGTTATTTATGTCTACAGTGACGTTAACGTAGCCACAACTTCTACACTATAACGCTATTATACTGAACAGGGTCGTAACAAAATCGTGAATGTGTATCACCCATTTTCCTAATAATTGCAAATGCTCAAGCGTAATCAATTGATAAAAAAATTAAACTGACTAATTTTCAAGGATATTTTTGCTGCCACATAAAAATGGAAATTGGTAAATACATGTACTGCAAGTGAAACTACTGTAGTGTAGACTATGCTGCATGTGTTTTGATCATTGTTGAAGGCCGTACGATGATATATAGTTGTTAACTTCTATGTCGCTTGGTCTCTGGTGGAGAGTTGTCTCATTTGCAATCATACCACACCTTCTTATTTCGTGAACCCCCAAGGGTTCACGCATATATATTGGTCGTTTTTATAGTCTTTCGGAATACCGGAAATGCCCACTGTCGTTTCGGAATACATTGTTCTTTTCTATGGCCGCCTGCGTAATAGTTAATGATCTAATGAATGTGTATTAGCGTTTTATGACTATTGAACAGCGGTATACTACTGTTGCCTTTATTTACAGTTGCTATAGAGATAAGTCTTAATCGATACTGATTGATACAGTACATCAGTAGTTAATTAAATTAGAATCCCATATTATAAATTTTCTAAATTACAAGCTGGGTTCACATTGGAGATTAAGGGACCGGTGAGCCATTTTAGCGTTATTAAAAAAGAGCACAGTCCGTTTAAGCAGCAATTAAAATTCTACGCCCAGGAAAGATACAAACAAACAAGGAGTTTCTAAAATTGTTCCTATTTTAATTAAAACTGCAAAAATGGAATTATTATTAGAAGTCCTTTAATTTAATTGGTAAAATATCGGAACAAACTTTCCTTTATCTTTATCAAAATACAAATTAAATTAAATAGAAAATAAATTAAAGAAAAACAAACTGAACCTTCATTAAAATCGTTGAGATGTAAAATGCAGATATAAGATGCTACAACGAAACATTTTATTGTCTTAGTTATAAAAATATTTTTAGCGGTATGATGACGATTCTGAAAGAAAAATTAAATGTTTTGGCGTGATGTCTGTGATGTCGGATATTATGCATATCCCTTGAATAGCAGTGGAGAAATATTAATACAGAGTCAGAGATAAAATAACGAATGTCTTTTATAGAGACTTAGTGATGATAGATACAGTCAGAGATAAGATTATGAATTTCTATTTATAGTTATTCAGGCTCTAAATTTTAATGAAAATATGAATAAGGAAATAAAAGCCGAAATAAAAGACACCAGTCCTCGATGATATCAGGCAGTTTCGGGGCCATTTAAAGCTTACTATGTGGTATGAGTTTTGCTGATTTTTTATTGTAGCCGTGCGGTGTCATAAAGTTGTTACCTTCTACGTCATTTGATCCCTGGTGGAGAGTTGTCTCATTCCAGTTATACCACAGCTTCATTTTTTCATAAATAAAGAAACCATACTTAATCTTATTCAAAAATGCAAGTTGACCCTGTAAATTACGACAAAATCTAAAGGCACCTTCTATTTTGAGTTAAATGCAGAAGGTATATGTCGCATCGAAACAGTTCATAAATGAATATGCGTTTGAGTCCTTAAAATAATTCTATGGATATGAAACGATTTACAAACACACTGAGTGATATTCTTTGTGGTATGTGACCCCCTTTCCCCACTCCACAGACACATACAAAAAATCAGACCAAAAGTTGAAGTAGCAGATGCACAACTTCATGTCCAACCTAAAGAAGAATCAGTGTAAGTTCCTGGGAATTTGTTTTCTATGAGTTGAGGCAATCTATATTCATAAACGAATATAGAGGGTCTAGTTGACAGAGGCATAGTGCGTTTTTGGCGACAAAATAAGACGATATATTTACAAATTAGGCGATACAAAAACATTTGTATTCATAACCAATATATAGCACAACTTAGTAACAATTTTTTTTTCTTCTTAAAATTAATATCCGTATTTAACGGACAATCGATTGCAAAACAGGATTTTCAATTACTTGGCTAATTTACAAAAGAACAAGTTATGAAATGAAAAGTGAGATTTGCTTGAACAAACCGATTTAAGCATAAAGTTCAGGTTTCAAACTGTTTCTACTCTAAAGGCCTGATTGGAGTTTGTTGCCTTGTTTATAAATACATTGAAATCAAGCATATCTTGAATATGATAGTCAATGATCAAACCATATAAACCAGTCAGTGTAATTGATTTTCCAAAACGGTTTTAGTTCGGGATTAACAGATAAGAATATAGCTTAGGGTTTTGAACTATTTTCAAACTGGCTACAAAAAACAAATAATCATGATTCATTTCATTCAACTTCTTCAAAACAAAGACTTTTTTCACATTTACATTTCGACTTTAGCCAGGAAGCTACCTCTAATTTCCGGAACAGCACCTCAGAATGGAACACAAAGTGGTTGCCTCCTATTTAGCATGTTGCAATGTTATCTATCGGAAGAGAAGATGGGAGAGAGAGAAATGTCGCATCGAAACAGTTCATAAATGAATATGCGTTTGAGTCCTTAAAATAATTCTATGGATATGAAACGATTTACAAACACACTGAGTGATATTCTTTGTGGTATGTGACCCCCCCTCTCCCAACTCCACAGACACATACAAAAAATCAGACCAAAAGTTGAAGTAGCAGATGCACAACTTCATGTCCAACCTAAAGAAGAATCAGTGTAAGTTTATGGGAATTTGTTTTCTAAGAGTTGAGGCAATCTATATTCATAAACGAATATAGAGGGTCTAGTTGACAGAGGCATAGTGCGTTTTTGGCGACAAAATAAGACGATATATTTACAAATTAGGCGATACAAAAACATTTGTATTCATAACCAATATATAGCACAACTTAGTAACAATTTTTTTTTCTTCTTAAAATTAATATCCGTATTTAACGGACAATCGATTGCAAAAACAGGATTTTTCAATTACTTGGCTAATTTACAAAAGAACAAGTTATGAAATGAAAAAGTGAGATTTGCTTGAACAAACCGATTTAAGCATAAAGTTCAGGTTTCAAATTGTTTCTACTCTAAAGGCCTGATTGGAGTTTGTTGCCTTGTTTATAAATACATTGAAATCAAGCATATCTTGAATATGATAGTCAATGATCAAACCATATAAACCAGTCAGTGTAATTGATTTTCCAAAACGGTTTTAGTTCGGGATTAACAGATAAGAATATAGCTTAGGGTTTTGAACTATTTTCAAACTGGCTACAAAAACAAATAATCATGATTCATTTCATTCAACTTCTTCAAAACAAAGACTTTTTTCACATTTACATTTCGACTTTAGCCAGGAAGCTACCTCTAATTTCCGGAACAGCACCTCAGAATGGAACACAAAGTGGTTGCCTCCTATTTACCATGTTGCAATGTTATCTATCGGAAGAGAAGATGGGAGAGAGAGAAATGATTTCTTTAACAAGAAAATTATGCCCAACACTGAACAGCAGTTCCATTAAGAATCCATGTCAGTTTTTCTACATCTTGAAGAAATGAGGTAAAATCATGCATCTTTATATAACAATAGTATCTGATCTTATATACCAAACAGGCATTGAGTTTCACGATTGCATTTCTTTTTTAAAGAAAGTAAGTTGTTTTATATTTAACTCCATCTTTTCTAAATTAGACAGGTTTTCGCACCTTTTTTGTAATGCTTGTATTGTCCAAATTTTTATGAACCGTTGTCCCGGTTAACACAGCGTTGACAGAATGATTCTATACATATTTAATTACTCTGTTATAATATTGGGATTGCGTATACACGTCTTTTTTATTCTTATTTCTGCATGTTTGTATTTATAAAAGTCAACCTTAGTTTCTGTATCTTTTCATCCTTACCACTTCCAGTGCTATTGGAGATATTGCGCGCAATAGTCTACACCAAAACCCATTTCATTTGTCTGGTTCACACATATCCATGTGAACCAATTCTGTAATTTTATTTAACAAAATTTCGTGTCTCGATCGTATTCCCAATTCTTTTAACTACACGACAAAGCATGAGATAATGTTTGCTGAATGGAGTTTCAGTAACAAAGAAAAATATTTCGTGTACCATTATTTGTTAAATGTCCGCATGCACGGCTTCCAAAAAATAAGAAAACTGCATCCGCATATTTTATGAGAATTTTTATGGTTGTAATAAGGTCAAAAGAAGAATCCGCTTATAAATTTTACCAAATAGAACAGATCGGAGTTTTTGGTATAACTCCCCGTAGCACATATTTTATGCATTTTCAAGATGAAAACATACACCTAATATGATACTTTAAGATCAACGTACCTTAATGCATTTTCTAAGGACCAATCCCAGTGTTATGCCATGGCATTGTGTATATTGTGTACAATACCCTCCCTTTTCACGAATGTGACTTACCGAATTAGACTATTTACCGGATTTGTAATAACATAAGCAACACGACGGGTGCCACATGTGGAGCAAGATCTGCTTACCCTTCCGGAACACCTGAGATCACCCCCAGTTTTTGGTGGGGTTCGTGTTGTTTAGTCTTTGGTTTTCTATGTTGTGTCATCTGTACTATTATTTGTCTGTTTGTCTTTTTATTTTTGGCCATGGCGTTGTCAGTTTGTTTTCGATCTATGAGTTTGACTGTCCCTCTGGTATCTTTCGTCCCTCTTTTGTAATACTATAGTATTATGTATAGTGTAATACTATAGCATTGTGTATAGTGAACACTACCACGAATTGTATCTCACTTTTATTGTACATTTCGACCCTCTTGTAAATCAGTACTGAACGGCAACATGATGAAATAGTAATGTTGTACATTTGGTAAATTCAGTACTGCTGAATTTTATACTTATATTTCTACAGTTACTTATTTTTAATTTTCAGTACTGATATTTTCAGAACTGTGACAGTACTGATTTTTTTAGTACTGTAACAGTACCGAGTTTTTCAGTGCTGTAACAGTACCGATTTTTTCAGTACTGTAACTGTACTGAGTTGTTCAGTACTGTAACAATACTGAGTTTTTCAGTATTGTAAACATACTGATTTTTGCATTCTGAAACAGTACTGGTTTTTTTTCAGTGTGTTTCGTTGACTGATTTATTTCCCTATCGAATCAGTACTTACTTTTTAGTGCTCACCTTCTGTTTAGGTAGGTGATCCTATTATCAATTTACATCATTAAAATGAAAGTTTCTGTAGAGAACATATATTTTTTTAAGAGAAATCTATAGATTTTAAATTGGAAATTTGATGTTTTAAAGACATAATTATTAAAATATGTTTTCGTCGATTTTTTGTGGTTTCTAAACGTTTACCTGTTTTGAGAAAATTCAATCAGTGATATTTCAGATAACAACAGAGATAAATGCATTATTTTTTGGATTTATAGTTATAGTTCAATGAGCTAAAAATGTATGCAAAGTTTTACTAAAATCTGTGAGATAGCCAGCTTACTGTACAGACCGTCTTTGTTAGTATCGTTTTTGTCTCGCCTGGACGGAGTCAAAAAGATATATATATATACTTTCAAATACTTGTTAAAAGCATTTGTTTGTTTTAATATGTCAGACCTACTAGTGCCAAAGGATTCTCTTACTTTCAAATTGACTTCAACTACTCGATCTATTTTTGATGAATATATATTCATTTTATAGTATGGGTTGTCTATACTTGTAAGCAGTATCCTAGTTCTGGTACAATACCAGTGTATATTGATGTAAATAATATTTATTTTGTGCTTTTTCACGATACATGTACCATATTATTTATTCAGAAATTATATAAATTATTCTGTCGCTAAAATAATACATGTTACATAACTTTGAGAAATGTTTCAAATGATTAAATCAATTAATCCCAACTTTAATGTAAAGAAGTGCTTCTAGTGATATTTTAGGTTGGAATTAAGCAAACCTTATACTATTACTGTATAAAAATAATGAGATGTTTTATGATTGCCAATGAAACAAATATCCACCAAATTTCCAATGAAGTGGATGTAAACAATTATATGCAACTCTACGGCCTTCAGCAATGAGACAAATCCATACCGTATAGTCGGCTATAAAAGGCCCCGACATGAAAAATATGAAACAATTCAATTGAGAAAAATTAACGGCCTAATTTATAACAAAACAATTTAAGAAAAACAAATATGACAGAAATGAAACCATTGACAACAATTGAACTACAGGCTCGTGACCTTGGGACAGGCACATAAAGAATGTGGCAGGGTTAAACATGATTGTAAGCGAGGGGAAGGTGGTGTTACAGCACAACATTAGAACACACTATAAAAATCAGTGGAAAAGGGCTTAACTCATCAGATCGATACAAAGCAGAAAAATATCTAACAAAAACACAGACCGGAGAGGGCAGGGTATTTATAAATCCCTAACAACATAAAAGACACAACATACAGATCTAAGAGTACTCGCTGTTACTGACAATTTAGTGCCAATTTAGTACCAAACTCTTCTGAAATAGTTCTGGTGTGGTCCACCTTTAACATTATGTCCCTTGACACTGCCTTCTAACCAAGATGGCCACCACTTAAATTAAAACTTAATACAAACTTAGGGATTGTGACAAGACTTGAAATGACAAGTACTATTGAGTTGTTATGTTTTGTCATTGTTCAAATTCAGTATCTTACATTTAGAAAGTTATCTCACATGCGTAATTTCAGTTTTATTGTTGGCTTCTGTGAACCAGTTAAGTGACTATAGGGTCATTGGAGACTGGTTTGTTGTAAAACTCAACATTCTTTATTTTTTACCATAATCAGTACTTATCATAAATAGTAGATTGATAAAATGATTATAACAAAATATATAGTTTAATCCAGTTCTGGAAAAGCACTTAACCCAAAGTCTTAGGTATAAATGACATAAACAAAATGATAGATCATGAAAATCAAAATAAATAACATAGTACCAGTCAGTATTAAAGTCCTATATTGCTTTGATGTCTGACAGCCTTTTTAGAACTGGCTTTCGTTGTGGGATGTCAGAGTGCAGCCCATATAGAAAAAATGGAAATTTACCAACCTAGACTTTGGACAACAAATTTCTTCTCAAAATCGTATTCGATCAGTTTTCAAGTAGGTAAATCATACATTATTCAATTCTTTATTCATGTTTCTCCATGTTTAATATGAACATTCTATTCACGTAAAACCACCTGTAGCAATGCATATGTATTGTACACATTTTGTTATGGTAGACCTACATTGGACCTAATTATTGGATAAAATGATAAAATTGAAATCTGAAGTGTTATTATGCACTTTTTCTTTTTGAGATAAAAGTTGGCAAAGATATATATCAGAATCATTGGAAGAGGAGTGAAAATGACACTGAAGCAGACTGAAGAAAACAGTATGATTAAAACATCAAATAAGAAGAGAGAGAAATAAAAGCACCATGTAACTGCTCAATTTCAATTCATGCTGTTCATTCATTGGATTATTTTCTATTGTACTTGCAATGGAGGTTATTGTAGTAGATAAAAGAAAATTAAACATTTAAGATCCTCATCTTGTTTAATTCAGTAAGAAAAAAAATCTTGATGAGCAAACCATGTATTAAAATGGTCAACAAATATAGCCACCTGACCACAATTGTCAGGAATAATGTTAGAATAGTAATCATGATAATGTGGATTCACTATGGTGACGTTTTACAACAGGAGATTTTGTTAGTACTAGTACTGAAAAACTTTCAAAAAGTAATTCAAATTCATGTACCTTGTAAGGTGAAGTATAATTGTTTCATTCATTTTTAATGAAAGGAGAAGGTATGACAAGGTCTCTTTTTGGCATTTGAGTTCAAAAATCAAAAAGGTTTATAGATATAACAAATAACATCCTTTATACTGTTTTACTTCTGTATGTCCGTCTGTAATAGATAATTCAAAACATTCTGAGAAACTACAAATCAAGAGCTTCCTGAAAATCATCAGTCTTCATGTGAACATGCTATACTGAGTAATGCAGTTTAGAATTCACCCTCCTTCAACTTCCTGTTTACAGGATACTTATATATTCTAACACAAAATTTACTGTATTTTTTAGTTAAATATGCTCTGCAGTTAAGGTTAATAGGGCAAATTGCAGAATTAAAGAAGATTTGTTCACACCTGAGAAACTCTCAATGCAGATACTAATCACAATACACAAATGAATATTATATAGATATAAGAAGGTGTGGTATGAGTGCCAAAGAGACAACTCTCAATCCAAGTCACAATTTGTAAGAGTAAACCATTATAGGTCAAAGTACGGCCGTCAATACTGAGTCTTGGCTCACATCGAACAGCAAGCTATAAAGGGCCCCATAATGACTAATGTAAAACCATTCAAACAGGAAAACCAATGGTCTAATCTATATAAAAAACGAGAAACACTTATGAACCACATCAACAAACGACAACCACTGAACACCAGGTTCCTGACTTAGGAAAGGTGCAAACAAATGCAGCGGGTTTAAACGTTTTAATAGGAGCCAACCTTCACCCTAACCTGAAACAATAGTGTAACATCACAACACATTTGTAAGGTATACATGGAGTACGGAAATATATTTTACAAAATAAATACTTTTGTTGTTCATAGTACGAGAACAGAAGTGAAAATGTATCGTCATATCAAACACTTATCAAATGTGGTATATATTAAAAATAGTGAGACGAGATACAACACTAAAGCTATTTAAAAGCCAAAAACAATTAGTAATAAAAAATCATGCATCAGAGACTAAAATCAACTAAAACACATCCGAGGGATTTAGTGTTTTAACGTCATGGACAGTCAAAGAAGACATGACTTGTGCAATACCAAAATTAAAGTATCGACAGGCATTAGGATAGTTAGGAGTTAATCTTTTAATAAATATGTATAATGTTATATATAAATAGAGTAATCTCTATATAGAAAATGAACATGGATGTGTATTTATACATCCCAAAAAACCGTTTGAAAAGAATACAAATTCAGTTATGTTTTAATTTGCTGACGACAAAATCGATTTGTGTGCCAATGTAAATTATATTCAAAGATTTAATTACAACATTGGTAAGATAATCTTAACTAATACGTTTGTTTAAAGGTTCGAAGAGTTTTGTTATGATCTTTTAACTATCATGTTTATTAAGTTGGCCTAATTTGTTTTGTGTGGCCTTATAGTTGTTTACAAAATAATATTGTAACTGTGCAGTTTAGAAATTACTGGAACAATCTTAGAGACTGATGGAATGATTTGAACTTTCTATTTGACTTACATAACGACTCCAGAAGGATCATAATAAAAGATTCGTAATACATTGTTCTAGAAATTTCCGTTCTACAGTTTTCTATGAGTTTTCTTTTTATAGTGTTATAGAAGTTTCCGTGACAACTAAATATATATATATATATATATAGATACCGAAATTACAGATCAGACATAGACATCTATAGACATTTATATCCTCGGAAGTTCTCTCAATTGGATTGACACTTTTATTTACGAACAACATTTTACTAGATTGTGACCTACTGGACGTAATATTCTGTTTGGATTCCCGAGAAGAATTCCGGTTAAAGAAAAGACAAAAGATCGGACATACATTTTGACAGGTAAGTTGACATTTCTTTTTGTGTAATACTTTTTGTAAACTTGTGTATAATAAATCTTATTATTAATAAATTTTATTATTAATTTGTGTCTTTTGTTGGCTAAAATTTAAAGGTGGTTTCTGGCCGTAACAGTTTACACGGATCACATAGTGATTTTCTCGCTTTTAGTACAACATTACCGTAAAATTTAGGATGTGAAATACCGTTTTATTATGAACAGATAACTCGTGTTATCTAAAATAGCAAAGACTTGATATAGTGTATAACTTCATGACATAAAATTAATCCCTTCACAGAAAGGACAAAACAAAGAAAAGAAACAGATTTTTATTGCTGTTCTTAATAACGAAACCACGGTGAGGCCTTTAACACAGAGCAAAGCTCAAACCAGGATCACTTCAAGTTCAAGACTCCTAGCAAAGGATTTAGAGGTATTTGTTGCTTAATGTCATCAACGCTATAGCTGTGCATTGAAAACTGGTACAAAATATCATACTTGTTTTGCAGGAGATGGGAATTGAGTATTGTATTGCATATGAACTGACTGACATGTATACAGAACAGAACCCCTTCAGGGTTTGATATTGACAAATTTCTGATTTTTGTACAACTGCATATGCTGGCAGATTAAATTTTGATTAAGATAAAGTGTTGCTGCATGAAAAAGGGTATTTGTTTGGGAATTATATTGATACACTCATAGGGTATTTGCATTGTAAATAAACACATTTATTCTAAAACCAGTTGTTGGCATGATACTGGTTATGCTCTTCTTGTATGATTTATGATAGCATGATACTAAACCCTAACAGGAAGGATTGTGGTTGATTTTCATATGATGAAGACATATTCTTTCAATCAATTTAATTGCAGTCTGGAGCTGGCATGTCAGTTACTGCTAGTAGTCCTCTGTTAAGAGCTGCATATCAGTTACTGCTAGAAGTCCTCTGTTAATTTATGTTTATCGTTGTCATTTTGCTTAGTTTATTCTCTTACCTATTCTAACATCTGACTCTTACTTCTTTTAAACTGAGTTTTACTGTGCGTTTTGTTGTGTGTTTGTTTATTCAACATTGACTAGAGGTAAAGGGGAGGGTTGAGATCTCACAAAAGATGATTTACCCTGTAGCATTTTGCACCTGTACCAAGTCATGAACCTCTAGTCTTTGCTAGTCTTCTGTTGTTTTTTTAAAGTTTGGTTCATTTGTATGTCTCGGAGTTTAGTGTGGCGTCCATTTCGCTGAACTAGTATACATTACTGTTTAGGGGCCAGCTGAAGCCCGCCTTCGAGTGTTGGATTTTCTAACTGTGTTGACCCATGGTGCCCTTGGGCTGTTTTTCTGCTCTTTGATCAGGTGGTTGTCTCTTTCGCACAAAATCCGTTTCCATTCTCCATTCTATTACCCATTCTAGACGAACCTTATTCAGAAACTTTTCAAAAAAGATTGACATTGGTCGTACCTAAGTCTCACTGGAACTCTAATGTGATGTGTTATTTCAATAATCCTACAGGTGCTATTTTATTTTGCAACAGCAAGGAGTATTTACTCAAATTCTTTAAACCACACTCAATTTATAAACATGGGAATATAGGAAACTAAATTAAAAAGGTACTTAATATCCACATTTTAATGGTCCATCTAGTGGATAGTTGCCTTATTGGCAATCATACAACATCTCCTTATTTTTATTTATCATTTTGGAAAGAGTTGTTGATATTAAACTAACAAAACAAGACTTTACAGAAAGAATGACTTCGACAAGATGAAATATCATTAAGGAACAGCAATCAAAAGTAAGTATTGAATCACCACTGAAATAAATCAGTCTAGAAACAGTACTGAAATAATACTGAAAAAATCAGTACTGAAACATTACTGACAAAAATCTGTACTGTAATAGAACTGAAAAAAATCAGAACGTTAAAGTACTGTAGAAATCAGTACTGTTACAGTACAGTAAAAAATCAGTACTGTTACAGTACAGAAAAAATCAGTACTGTTACAGTACTGAAAAAATTAGTACTGTTACAGTACTAAAAAAAATCAGTTCTGAATTTACCAAAAGTTCGACATTACATTTTTATCATGTAGTCGTTCAGTACTGATTTTCCAGAGGGTAGAAAAGTACAATAAACGTGTGATATAATTCTTGGTAGTGTAATGCTATAAATGTACTGGTGTTATGCTATAAGATGTACAAAGGGCGATTTTATAAGAAAGTATCCAGTATGATGCTAAAAAAATTAAACTAGTGTAATTTTATAAGAATGTACAGACAGTTCATAATGTAATGCTAAACGAGTTTTATTAGTGTAGTGCCTTACAAATTGTGCCTGTAGATAATGCAAATGAAATGCTTTTTTATCAATATAATATAAAAACAAAGAGATGTGGTATGATTCCCAATGAGACAACTATCTACCAAATTCAAATGAAGTTGATGTAAGCAAATACTATAGCCGACCATACGACCTTCAACAATAAGAAAAATCTATCCCATATAATCGGCTAAAATGCTCGACATGAAAAATGTGAAACAATTCAAAGAGAAAACAAACGGCCTAATTTAAAACAAAACATTTTACGAAAAACAAATATGACAGACATGATTCAACGACAACCACTGAACCACAGGCTCCTGAATGCTTGTTGTAAAATTTTGAACTAGGTGATAGAATAGAGCTAACCGTGCGAGATCCTCATGGATAATCAAGGTCGTTAAACATCCCGGCTTGGAGTAGAATTTGGTAGTATTTCTGCAGAGTTTATGTAAATTGGATACAATTGGGTTTCAAATCTAAAAAAAATCAGTCTTCAAAATGTTATCAAAATGTAAGAGTCTTAACTCATTTTACCTCTCATTCCACCAAATATTAAATGGCAGTTACAACTGTCACATTAATTTCTTGACCCCCTATCGTTTACTATATTCAGTCATATAAATCTTGAATTGAGACTTGCATTCTCTACTTCTGAATGATACACAAAAGCAGAATAAATGTGAACAAATTTCGCTGTCTCTTTGAAATTGAAATTTGATAAAGAAGAAATAACATGTTCTTTTTTTATCATATATATGTAATTTCAGTTTCAACTACGGTTCTTAATTTAGATTTTACTTTCCCTAAAAATTACGGACGGAATAGAAGACACCTGATTATTTTCTACACCTTGTGGATAAAGTTGAACACTGAGACTTGAACGACATAAAAGATAAATGTTGAATTGATCAATGCTTAGTTTCTGTGTAATGATTTATTGAATCTGATGGTATTTTTTCTTTGTTATCTTTGCTCTTTGACTTGTAAATGTTGCACTAGTGGTCGAATTACCCCCACCCCTTTGATTTTTCTTACTTTCTATATAAATATAAATCATGTCCTAAATTTTCAATTGCATAACAAAAGAACATGCCAACGTCTTTCTAGTTTAACAAACAAATTCACATGTCATATAATAAATCGTTACCTACAATTTAGCGCTACTGTGTGCATTTCATTTAAAACTCAATTTTTCAAAAAGATATTGTGAGGTCAATTCTGGTTTGATTTTCATCAATTTGGTACGAATAGAAGCAAAATTGTCACTTGTTTATTTGGTTATTTGGTTATAATTTTGTTGATAGGCGTTTTTTTCTTTCTGTTGATATAAACACAACTCATATTGTGCACCCTCTCCTGCGTTTCTAAATCAAAACCAGTGGTAATAGAGTCACATGAGTCAGGCTAACTAAATATAGGATACTCAGATTTCTGATTGGAGTCATTCAAATAATAAAAAAAAATTTTGAGACAGCACAGGCATACTTGTTTGGATTCGTAGTAGGCCGCACGAAGTCATTTCTCTTTCATGTGCCCATTTTTCCTTTCTTGGAGTAAGGGAGATAACTCGCGTAACTAACGAAGCACGTTTTCTATCCCTTCCGATAGAGGCGTGCAATTACGTATACTTCGCCTTAACGTAAATCAAACAATATTTTTCAGTAACGACAGTTTTTTTCTTGCTAATGTCAGTGACTTTTTGTGTTTTATGAATTTTTATATGAAATTTTATAAAAATTCATCAAAGATAACAGGCTTATTATATAAACAGATTTTTTAAAATAATAAATCGTTTATCGTATCAAAATTCCTTTTCCGTTCATATACTAAAATCCATAATTGGCAACCAAAATTATAGTGATTTTTCTGCTCATATTGATGAAAATGGTCTGTTTGAAAACATTAACAGAAAAGAAATAATTATTTGCATGTTGAATGAAAATTCAACTGGTAGTAATTTAACTGAATTAATAATCTCCAGGAAGCATTTAAATTACTTTCCCGGTAAACCAATCTCTATAATTACAAAATATATCATTTAACTTATGAATTATACAATCCTTCTTCAAATATCATGTCATTATCGCCTTACTTGTAATAAGATATGCTCTAGCTTCTCAGGAGAGATAATCACGAAAACTCCATCTGGTTTGTATTTAGATAAAAACTTAATGTACTGTTGAGGACTTTGGTAATTATCAGTTTTGACCATCCTGGTGGACACTGGGCTCAAAGACAGTTGTTTTATTAAATCTGTGAGGCACGCTGAATCTAAAATAGATATATTACACGATGTCGTAATATTTAGCAATACAACTTTAGAATAAAATGTACGAAAGCACAAACAATGGGAGACTTTAAAAAGATTTATGTTACCCGTTTTACTTTCATTTGAACAGAAGAAAGGAATAATGAGTCTTTTAGTTTATATTAACCAGTATGTTGGCAAAAGGTAAACTTTAATACAATACCCAGCTTTTAGAATTGAAGTAAATTCAGTAATAAAAAAAGTCATGGAATAAAATATTACACCTGTAGAAAACTGATTAAAAACGGTATTGCACATCCTAAATTTTACGGTAATATTGTACTTAAAGCGCGGAAATCACTATGTGATCAGTGTAAACTCATCGAACCTTTAAATAAACTTATTAGTTCAGGTTATCTTACCAATGTTGTAATTAGATCTTTGAATATAGTTTACATTGGCACTAATATCGATTTTGTCATCAACAAATTAAAACATAACTAAATTTGTATTCTTTTCAAACGGGATGGTTAAAGACAAACCAACGTTCATTTTGATCTATAAAGAGGTTAAACTCTAACTATCCTACTGTCTGTCGATACATTTATTTTGGCATTGCACAAGTCATGTCTTCCATGACGTTAAAATACTAAATCCCTGGGATGTGTTTTAGTTGATTTTAGTCTCTGATGCATGATTTTTATTATAAATTGTTTTGGCTTTTAACTAGCTGTCAGTAACTGCGAGTACTCTCAAATCGTACTTTCTTGTTTATTTGACCTGTTGATACTATTGTAAAGTTTTTTCTTGTTATTTAATGTTATTCAGGGTTATATCTGGTCTATATACCAGCTTTGATAAGTGTTTGGTACTAATATAAATTTCCACTTCGTACTATGAACATCAAAATTATTTATTTTGTAAAAATATTTTCTTTCTCTATTGTAACTGTACACGTATACCTAACAACAAAATTATTTTCATTTACCTGTGTTTAAAGTTATTGCAAATGGCTGATATTTTGTTCGAGCATATTGTTTTCTTAAATTGTTTAACATTTCATACCGATATAACATGTTACTTTTATTATTCTTCCTTAGTTTATTCATTTTGTATTTGCATTGTATCATAGGTCAAATTTATTTGTTCAGTGTATGTTCAATGGTGTTAATATGTCCTTTGATTGAGTTAAGCTATTTCAGTTGATATTTTATAGTGTGTCTTTCAATGTTGTGATGTTACACTATTGTTTCAGAAAAAGGGTGAAGGTTTGGTACCATTAAAACGTTTAAACCCTTCATTTGTTTGCACCTGTCCTAAGTCAGAATCTGATGTTCAGTAGTTGTCGTTTGTTGATGTGGTTCATAAGTGTTTCTCGTTTCTCGTTTTTATATAGATTAGGCCGTTGGTTTCCCGTTTGAATGATTTTACACTAGTAATTTTTGGGGCCCTTTATAGCTTACTGTTCGGTGTGAGCCAAGGCTCCATGTTGAAGACCGTACTTTGACCTATAATGGTTTACTTTTATAAATTTTGACTTGGATGGAGAGTTGTCTCATTGGCACCCATACCACATCTTCTTATATCTATCTAGAATAAGATTTTATAACAAAACGTTTTTCTTGTATATATATATCTATATATATATATATAAAAGGCTGTAGACCCATTTTGCTTTTTTGCTTGTCAAATATGCATTGATAACACATGTTGTATCAAAGTTTTAATTGTGTCTTTTTGTGGTTTTGTTTTATTTTGTAAATAGTCTAGCTAGCCCTTTCAAACACAATAAGACAGAAGTTAACGATACCAAAGAAATATTCAAAACTTTAAGTCGAAAGCGAAAATATGTGAAAAAAGCAAAGATAAAAAAAAAATTAACAAACAGAAAAAACATCCCCATTTAGAAACAATAAGAAATAAGAATACAAAACTTTAATGCATTTAGTCTCTGTGGTTTATTTATTTTTTTTTTAATTCTTGAGGATCATTTTCCATGTTAACTAATTCTGGTATATACGAAAATACATATCCATTCACCATAATGAAACAGAAATAGGATCCGTTAAAAATGAGTAGATAGCAAGAGGGCAATCAAAAAGCATGTCGACGAAATACAGACACCACCATGAAAAAAGAATATAGTCGAAAACCGACAACACGATTACCAAAAGAATAATGTCAAATAACAGACAAAGCCATAAACAACAGAATAACGACCTACAACAGACAATATCATAACAAATAATGTCGAACAACAGACACAACAACCACCAAAAGAATACCGACAATAAACAGACAACGCTATAACCAAAGAATGACGACGAACAACAGACAACGCCATGACGAACAGAAAAACGACGAACGTCAAACAACAATCGACACAAAACACTAATTAGAAAACTAAAGGTTAAGCAATTCTCTCTTATTTCATGGCATGCAGCACACAATGTTTCAAATATTAGGTTACATCCTGAATAATATCATATATTCATGAATACTTTTCTGATGTACTAAGTTCATGTAAAGCATCTCTTGTAATATTTTGGAAGAGCTTCGCTTTTTGTTTGAAAATGAAGTACTATATTTTAATGAGATAATGTGAAAGAGTACAAGAGCATAATCTAGTTCTATTTATCGTTTGTGTTCACAAGCTTTCCCTTAAATCATTATAATATATATAAAGGAATCGCGCTGTGAAATACAATCTTGGTTAGCTGAATAGATAAGGTTTGCATTATTCGGTCTAAAACCAGATAATAAGTTAATTACCTAGGTACTTAACAAAAACCGGAATTCCAAGGAAAATTCAAAACGGAAAGTCCTTCATCAAATGGCAAAATCAAAAGATCAAACATATCAAACGAATGGTAAACAACTGTCATATTCCAGACTTGGTACATGCATTTCTTATGTCATTGGTCGAAGGTTAGTGAGGTAACAGATATATACCTCTGTGATACTAAAGATACATATACCATATTTCTATTATGAACTTACTGTAATTATGGTCATGATAAAGAAGAACATGGCGCCAAAGCTTATACGCAGCAATGTCAGCTAACAGTGTATTACTGTATATACAGTCTGGTCGTAGCTGAATCATATTAGTGCTAGTCACGTGACAGAAGTCACGAATCACTACAACACTCGGGATGGAACGGAAGATCTTCAGCTTGTCTAATACCATGACTGTCCTACAGTCAACCAATAGTATTAATCCGTCAACAGACTCGTCCATCAACTCACAAACTATAAATAAATCGGAAAAAGAAAGAAGAACGTCACATCAACCAAATTATACAAAATTCACAAAAATGTCTGTTTTTGAATCATTTTGGCCATGTATTCAAATAAGAAATATATTTATCATATTATTAACCATATATTTGAACGATAACACGTGCCTCAATGTGGTGAACGGTGTTCAAACGAAATAAATAAATTTTAACACTTAAGCTAATGGACACATTATATTAAATGAACGGTAGACAATTGTAAAGACAGTATATTATTCATAACGAAATAAAATGAAATGCAAAGCAATTTCCATTCTCGTAAAATAGGCTTTCTCTATACAATTATATTGTATGCCCGGTCGTAGAAATATCTACATAAAATAAATCTTTGAACCACGATCACTTGAAAAATCTAAACTCATGACTTTTCGAATAGGAGATAAAAAAAATAGTAAACATTTAGTTTATTGGAAGACATTCGTTTTTACTGTCAGAATGTTAATTCCAAAAACAAGTTATTTTTTGATAATGGAAAACATTTTCCAATGTCAAGGCATTTGTTTATGATTTTAAAATGAATATAAGAATATTACTACCTCAAATATCGTTACAATATTTATTATACACTCATTTTCCTTTTCTCAGGGAGATATAAATCTTTGTTTTCTAAAGAATACTCATATTTCCACAAGACAAAGGAAAGGCATGATTTATCCACTATGTTCTTTAAATTCATGAAAAACAAAATATTAAGGTCATATACCCTTGAATCTATCATTCGATGGCATACATTAATTATTTATGCGCATCGATGACTAATGTGTTTTTTATTCACTCGTTGAAAATGTTTTCTATATTCGAATTATTGAGTTATTCTATAGATACTTTAAAATGATTTTGACATACATTCTAGCAACATATTACTATAAATATAATATCTGAAATGTGACGAAGAATAATCTGTACATGTAATTGTTTATGTTTAATTAATTAAATTCACTTCATTTGAACTTTGGTGGATAGTTGTCTCATTTGCAATCATCTTCATATTTTTATATTGGTGGATAATTAATTAAAATGATGCATACAAATGTACCTTTTGAAGTAAATTCCATTACATCATCGCTAAAATTGGTGTACATAAACTCCAACATGACAGCACTATTGGTTAAAACCTCTGAATATACATCTGACCATACTTCATCATCGGTAAAATCGTTGGAAGTTATTGCAGGCCATACTTTATCTTGCACTAATACAGCTGTAAAAGATTTAATTAAATAATAAAAATTAATCTTTTTGTCCATTAATGTCTAATGAGTTGTGTTTTTGTTGACAAAATTAAAATTACTGGCCACCAGAAATACAAAACTATTCAGCACCAAAGTAACCAAAAAAAAAACGGAAAATAAATATGTTATACTGGAGAACTAAAAAATGTTTTTACCTCTCTACTGGTTAATGTTATTGTTCCAAATCAAGGATTTTGTTATTGGTTATCTTTAGTGACATTTCAATGTGTGTACCATTTAGGAATTGGTTGTTGATGGCAGATATTAGATATCGTCTGTCGTGTGTAAAAAAAAATCTCAATAAAGATACCAGGCTTATAGGTTTGTACGCCAGACGAGCATTTCGTCTACAAAAGACTCATCAATGACTCATGAGGACCACATGTACAGACTCCGAAAGGTTTTGCCAAATAAAGCTAAGATACTCTATTCCTGGGGTGAAAAGTCCTAAGTATTTCGAACGATATCGAAAAAAAACCTAACCCATTTCAACCTTGCATTATAAAAATCGTTTAAAAATTGAAGTTTCTCCAAATTACTTACATATTCCAACACAATGATGTCTATTTAGTTTGTTAACAATTTTTCTACCACCGGGTTTGAGATTTACCTTTTGTATCTCTTGTTAACTCTGAAATCAAGATGTTTAAGTTTTGTGTCGTCGGGCTGTAGTCTCATTAACGGATATAATACATCTCTTTTATTCATACCAAAAAGAAAGGAAATTAAATACACAAAATAATTAACAACAGCAAGAAAAAGAAGAAACCTGATATAGTTTTAAACAAACAACACCACAACCAAAGGTTACGAAATGAATGAATATTTAAGTTCACAGAACGGCCGCCGTATAATAAATGTCCCTGAAATAACAAAAAAAGTGTATTTTTTAATCCTTTCAAAACAAAAGTAATATCATATTGATAAATGAAATGTCAGTTGTAATGTCCCTATTATGTCCCTAACATCTCGCAATTGGTATATTTGACTAAAATAATCATCTAACACCAAGAATTTTGGAAAGATTACATACGAGTCACATCTGTACCTTTTACACTTGCCTTGAATCGGTGCCTGAGCAATAAATAAATGAGGCAGAATTTGATTCAAGAACGGGTCGTCCTTTTTTTCTCATAACGCGTATTGGATTGTACCAGTACCTTATAGAAAAATGTTTCACCTTGAGGTTCCAGGTGCTGACGATGTGTTCTATTTTATTTCCTTTTGCAGTGTTCCCATTATTTGTCTGTGTACTCTTATGTTCATTTTGGTCGTATGCAGCTTGCCGTGACTCGGTATGAGTGCATCCGGTTTTCGCGATTTGGCTCTCTAGGCGTTTCGAAAATATTAACCCTTCATTTATCGGGAAAGTGTCTATCTGTCATTATGTTTTAACATACTGTTCAAGGTCATATTTACTATCAACTCCAACAACTTTTTTGTTTGCGTCCTTTTTGATTAATTATTTGTCTTTTGGGATTATCTAATTTGTTTATAATCTATATATATGATGTATATTTTCAAAATATTTGCAGCGTGCACAATTTTGTAAATATAACTAACTTTATACAGCTGTCTTCAAACAAGGAGGTTTGGTTAGTTTTTAAAACCAGGTTTTTACCCATTTTTTCTACGGAAAATGCTAGTACCAAGTTCAGAATGTGACTTGTATGTTCAAGTCATACCGTTGTGGTTGATATAGTCGAGCATTTGAATTTATCAGTGCATATCGACTTCCACATTTGTAATAAACATTGAAGTTTGGTATTTTTCTTAAAACTTGTTTTACTATTTTACATCTGGGTATAAATAAATCAACAAATGATTTGTGTTAGTGTGATTAACTTTAATATACATGTAAGATAACTGTACAGTCTTACCTATTTTGAAAGTAGGTAGTAGATCCACCTGGTATAATACCTGTAAGAATACTATAGCAACATAACCACTCCTCGACAGCATGATGAATAAAAGACCACAAACATTCATACAGAATTATATTATAAGAAGAATGCTTTTAATGTTTGTCTTGCATGTTTGCAGCATGAAAGGGCCTTATTATGCAATTCGTTTCCTGTTTAATTCTATCTAAGTAAGAACTGTTCTCCCAATCGGTTTATGAATTATTGGATAAAAGTTCCTTAATTGTTTTTCGTTCAATCATTTAATTAACTTCAACATTTTGAAATTTCCTGAGCCTATCTGTATGAAACATAATATTATTTTTGTTGTCATGTTCAGGTAAAATGGAATATTTCATATATTTAACTATTATATTGTCTGTACTATTATCATAAGTATAATATAATAAAAGAAATTAAAGCATCCTTCACAGTTTAAGATCTTGATTAACATATTTAACAACATATTGTAGCAGAATACACATCCTCACAAACAAATACACTCATTTTAGTCTTATAAGATTATATGTCAGTAGTAAGTAATATATGACTGTGTTCTATTCTTAAGTAAATTTAGATACAGTTTGTGTGTCTAAATAATGAAACCAATACACAATTGAAAATCGTCAAATATATAATAATCAATAAAGGCAACAGTAGTATACCGCTATTCGAAATTCATAAATCAATTGAGAAAAAAACAAATCCGGGTAAAACTAAAACTGAGGGAAACACATAAAATATAAGAGTAGAACAACGACACAACAGAAACACAACACTCAAATGCAACACACACAGAAACGAACTATATTATAACAATTGCCATTTTCCTGACTTGGTACAGGACATCTTAAGAAAAAATGGTGGGTTGAACCTGGTTTTGTGGCTAGCCAAACCTCACGCTTTTATGGCAATGTTAAATATAACATTAAAATGACAACATTAGATGGCAGGACTACAATACTAATAAATGGGAGAACATACAGGACAGAGACACACACAAATAATAGCTATCAAAAGGCACCAGGCGTATGATTTTTAATTACGTCAGACGCGCGTTTCGTCTACATAAGACCCATCAGTGACGCTCAAATCAAAAAAGTTCGAAAGCCAAAACAAGTACAAAGTTGAAGAGCATTGAGAACCAAAAGTTCCAAAACGTTGTGCCAAATACTGCTAAGGTTATATGCCTGGGAAAAGAAAATCCTTAGTATTTAGAATAATTCATACTTATGCAAACAGTAAATTTATAAAAATGACTATATAATAGATATACATGTTAACACCGAAGTGGTGACTAACTACAGAATAAAAACGAATACGTAAAACAACCTAAATCAGCACATAAAAAAGGCCCAGCTGAACAACGTATTACATGATAGCCGAAAAGATCGACGCACAAAGTGACGTCACATTTAAATTTCTATAAATTTGCAAAAAATAGAATAGAGTTCAACAATGATTTAGAGGTAAAAGGATGTAGTTGATAATAATTGATCTTTCAAATCAAAGTGTGTACAAACGTCTCAGTTTTGTTAACATAAAGTTATCCTTGTCATGTTGGAAGGCAATAATTCTCACTCAGACAATTTATACTTTATTAATAACTATAAAACTGGTTTGTGAGAAGACGTGATATCTCTCTTTACAAATGGGACATTCTACATTTATGGTTATATTGTTTTTGATAATATCCATATAAAAATATTGGTCCTAAGAGTAATTTAAAACTTCAATATTATTAATTAACCATTGAAAAGCCTTGAATGTTGTCTTTCACTGTACACACAATGATTTTAACAGTTAAATACAAGTCTGCACATGTTTAACTATCCAAGTATCAGCAATTACTATTATCTATCGATGAGATCTGGATTACACAAATTATGTAGCCACTTTTCAAAATCATTTTCCTCAGTTTCTTCTGTTAACTATTCTGACATCGGACTCGGTCTCTTGTTTTCAACTGAGTTTTACTGTGCGTACTGCTGTGTGTTTGTTTATTCTACATTGGCTAGAGGTATAGGGGAGGGTTGAGATATCACAAAACATGTTAAACCCCGCCGCATTTTTGCGCCTGTCCCAAGACAGGAGCCTCTGGCCTTTGTTAGTCTTGTATGTTTTTTTAATTTTAGTTCTATTATATGTTTCGGAGTTAAGTGTGACGTCCATTTTTACTGAACTAGTACACAGTTTTTTTAAGGGGCCAGCTGAAGCACGCCACCGGGTGCGGGATTTTCTCGTTGTGTTGAAGACCCATTGGTGGCCTTGTGCTGTTTTCTGCTCTTTGGTCGGGTTGTTGTCTCTTTGACACATTCCCCATTTCTATTCTCAATTTTAGTATCAAAGAATGCTCGCAGTAACTAAAAGCAAGGTCAGATCACTTTACCGACTGATATGGAAGTAACTTGTCTAAATAGTAATACATCTTGCAGTAAGTTATGCTATCTATATAAGATTTATAAAAGAACATCATAAACAGAATAGGACAAAAGTGTCCAGAATAAACTGTACCATCAATTTTTTTTATTAAGTATAATATGCACTTTTCGACATGATTTTTGTTCTCCCTTTATTATAATTTATAGTTTGTTTTATTTTCTTATTATTTGTCAAGTTTTTCTTGCTCCCGGTTAATATTAATTAAAAACAAAAAAAATAACCTGTATGACGACAGATATGTCCCAATCGTTAGAACTACAATCCCATCCTCTTTTCCCCCGAATGTGACGTACAGAATAAGACTTATCAACGAGTTTGTACTAACAGGAGCAATACGATGGGAGCAGGATCTGCTTACCCTTCCATAGCACCTGAGATCACCAGCGGTTTAAATGTGCTTCTTGTTGCTCAGTCTTTACTTTTTTATGTTATGTTCTGTATACTTTTGTCTGTCTTTTGATCTTTTCCTTTTGTTTGCCATGACATTGTTAGTTTATATTTTGAGTTTGAATGTCTCTTTGGTATCTTTCGCCTCCCTTTGTAAATTTAGTGCGTCCGACGCGTTTTCTTGACCTTACTTCATCTGGAACGCTCAAACCCCCACAAATTGAAGGTCAATGAAACATTAATACTTGATGAACTATATGTTATTTTTATATATGACCAAAAGGTATGTAAATGTACCTAAAAATATGTTCAACTCTATATATATATATTTATAACTGTCAATAACACTAATGAATTTAAACATTTTGACAAATACCTACAGCAATAAAAGCAATATGAGTAATACATCGACATATTTAAACATTGCTTCTGGTAAGACTATTTTACTACTGAATATCAAAACATTTTACTGACTATGATTCATTACATTAGAGGTCTAAACTTCATATGTTTAGCTGACATTTGCAAAACATTTTGTGACATACTTTTATAATAACTTTATGCCTTTCTAAAATACGACCAAAACTAATATCAGCCAAACAACATCAATCTAATGCATATCTGTAGTTTTAGTTTTCATTTGAAACTTATTTTCCTATCAATTACGTATGACCTACATATGGTCAAAAGAGAGTATATTTACACAAAAGAATTTAATAAAGCTGATACAATCAAATGAGGGAAAACTAAAAATACAAGTGTATTTTGATTGATATGACAATGATTTCTTAAATATTGACATGTTTTTCAGTGAAAAAGAGACGGAAGATATCGGCAACTGATTGAAATGTTATTACAAATCAAGTAAGTTATCCCTTAGTTGTATTTGGCAAATCCTTGTGGAATTGTTGGCTTTAAATACAACTTCGTACTTTTTTTGGCATTTTAACTTTTTTGATTAATTGATTGTTGGTTGATTAACTTCCAGTGACAAATATTGCATACCTGTTGAGGACGAGAAAAAAAATAATAATAAATACAATAGGTAGGTCCTATAATAGAGACTGTAGAGGCCGTCTGAGATGAAGATTGGCGACATTTGGACTGCTACTGGAAATTAGAGTATGTACAAATGTAGGACAGAGACAACAATTTTACCTTGCAACATGCAATCTAAGGACCGCTCAAAGAGTTGTTGCAAGTGAAGGAAGCGTGGCATTATCTCAACACGAAGCATCGGGTTTAACGTCCACATTCTGACCGGACGTGGTTGCGTACTTGCACATTCCACACAGCAAAACGTTAGTTGACTGATCAAGATTAAAATGTTGAGAGTAACACATTTTGAAATTGAGCTTAACTTCGCCTGTACCATGTCTTGAGGCTCTTCAGTTGATACCTTATGTAGTATTTTATTATAATTGTTTATAAGAAAGCAACCCAACGAAAAAAAAAATTTTTGAAATACTAAGTTTTTCTACCTCAGGAATAAATTACCTTAGCTGTATTTGGCAAAACTTTTAGGAATTTTTGGTCCTAAATGCTCTTCAACTTCGTACTTTATTTGGCCTTTTTATTTTTTTTTTTTTATTCGAGCGTCACTGATGAGTCTTTTGTAGACGAAAAGCGCGTCTGGCGCAAATACAACATTTCAATCCTGGTATCTATGATGAGTTTATTAAGCTCTATCCAAGTACATACAATGCAAGTAGTTAATAAACAAGTAATAGCTTTTCTAAAATTCTTACCGTTTTTGAGTTAATATATTGAAAATTGTGTTTTGTTTTTGTTTTTTTTTTTTTTTTGTTAGCTTTGTAGTTTCATTCATTCAGAATATTGATCTGCATATAAATTTTAATGGGATGAATAAAAGTGGAATAGATGAAAGGCCAATACACTATTTTAACGGTTACAACTTTCTTTTTTGTGCGTGGTAATTTTCAACCTCTGGTAAAAGCTTAATTTCTAAATCACTTGCGTTTTTGCCTGTCCTTTTTCAGTAATTTTTTTTCAAGAATATTAGCAGACATGCTGGCATGTCAGTAACTGCTAGTAGTCTGTTGTTATTTATGTATTATTGTCATTTTGTTTATTTTCTTTTGTTTCCTTTTCTGACATCGGACTCGGACTTCTCTTATACTGAGTTTTACTGTGCGTACTGTTGTGCGTTTGTTTTTTCTACATTGGCTAGAGGTATAGGGGGAGGGTTGAGATCTCAAAAAACATGTTTAACCCCGCCGCATTTTTGCGCCTGTCCCAAATCAGGAGCCTCTGGCCTTTGTTAGTCTTGTATCATTTTAAATTTTAGTTTCCTGTGTATAATTTGGAGTTTAGTATGACGTCCATTATCACTGAACTAGTATACTTATTTGTTTAGGGGCCAGCTGAAGGACGCCTCCGGGTGCGGGAGTTTCTCGCTGCATTGAAGACCCATTGGTGGCCTTCGGCTGTTGTCTGCTCTATTGTCGGGTTGTTGTCTCTTTGACACATTTCCCATTTCCATTCTCAATTCTATGTCCTGTTTACTCTCTGTTTGACAAAAGTTTGATCAATATCTACCATTATTTGTCCCGATAAACCAATTCCTCTAGTCAATGTAGAATAAACAAACACACAGCAATACGCACAGTAAAACTCAGTTTAAAAGAAGTCCGAGTCCGATGTCAGAATAGGTAACAAAAGAAACTAAGCAAAATGACAATGATACATAAATTAACAAAGGACTACTAGCAGTTACTGACATGCCAGCTCCAGACTTCAATTAAACTGATTGAAAGATTATGTCTTCATCATATGAAAATCAAGTACAATCCCTCCCCTTAGGGGTTTAGTATCATACCATCATAAAATATATGAGAACATAACCGTATCATGCCAACAACTGGTTTTAGAATAAATGTGTTTATTTCCGATGCAAAGACTACTCCTATGATGAGGGGTTGAATTCAAGTGATAAAAAATATTTTTTAAGAACAACTTTTTAGTACAAAAGGGCACATGTTTATATTATTTGTAAAAACTTTGGCCAAAGAACAATACATCTGTCTTGTATTATATTGACAAAACACGTCCATGAATTTTGGAATATTCATGGACTTTAATCTTCTTTATTTTTGAAAATAAGAGGACCCCTCTTTCAGAAAAGTTGTTCCAAATATAATGATTATATGAATAATAAGTATTATTGTCATTTTGTTTATTTTCTTTTGTTTCCTTTTCTGACATCGGACTCGGACTTCTCTTATACTGAGTTTTACTGTGCGTACTGTTGTGCGTTTGTTTTTTCTACATTGGCTAGAGGTATAGGGGGAGGGTTGAGATCTCACAAAACATGTTTAACCCCGCCGCATTTTTGCGCCTGTCCCAAGTCAGGATCCTCTGGCCTTAGTTAGTCTTATATGTTTTTTTTTTTTTTTTTAGTTCATTTATATGTTTTGGAGTTTAGAATGACGTCCATTTTCACTGAACTAGTACACATTTTTATTTAGAGACCAGCTGAAGCCCGCTTCCGGGTGCCGGATTTTCTCGCTGTGTTGAAGACCCATTGGTGGCCTTCGGCTGTTTTCTGCTCTTTGGTCGGGTTGTTGTCTCTTTGACGTATTCCCCATTTCCATTCTCAATTATTACATTCAGGGGTTATCCCTCATTTGAGGGGTTGTTCCCAACCTGTTCAATGTAGATCATTTAAGGTAGTTGCAATAACTATTCAATTATTCAGTTCAAGATCTCATGTCCTCAGAAAGTAACAGTAATACAAGAAGTCATAAATATGCTGCAATTAAAAGTGGGCATTGCATGTCTTGGTAAACAGAAAAAAAAAAAAAACACTTTAGCAGTTTATAAATTAAAGAAATGTCAAAGTACAAGCGGTAAATCAAGTTTCATACCATCTTGTTTTGATCAATATTGTCAGAACCTATGATTTTATGTTTACAAAAACAAAATATAATCGCTCGCCTTTACTTTTCAAGCTTCGCCTCAAAAATTTGCAAATTAAATTTTTTTTTATTTAAATTTTCAAATCGCTCGCTCGCCCCAATTTCTGGAGTGGAAAAATCCGTAGAACAAGAAATTAAATTGGTGTGGCCTAATAACATGATGTTAGTTTTGTCGTTTGAAGGTTTTTACATTTGTCATGTCGGATCCTTTTATAGCTTGCAATGCAGTATGCGTATTTCTCATTGTTAAATACCGGAGGGTGACGTATATATTCTGACATCTACGTCATTTTGTCTCTGGTGGATAGTTACCTCTGAGGTAATCATACCTCATCTTCTGATTTCTATGTTATAAATATCTGACTGGCTAATTTTCTGGACCGTTTTAAAACATATTTACTAAACTATTGTTTTTGTACGTTTGACAGCACTATTCGCATGCATCGATCAAAGTTTAACTATATACCAATTGTTGTCAGAACATAATAATACAAACATGTACATGAAACTATAGTTATTGTTTTCGCAGATGACAGCAAACGGAGTTCGTTCCTGGAAATTGCCTTAAGGTCTCCTGAAAGGTTGTATTTTATTTTGCTTTTAAGAGATTTTTTGTTAATTGCATATTTTTGAAAGTCTGTGTAAATATAAATAAGAAGATGTGGTATGAGTGCCAATGAGACAACTATCCATCCAAGTGACAGTGTGTAAAAAGTAAACAATTATAGGTCGGCCTTCAACACGGAGCCTTGGCTCACACCGAACAGCAAGCTATAAAGGGCCCAAAAAGACTAGTATAAACCAATTCAAACACAAACCAACGGTCTAATCTATATAAAAACGAAAAACGAGAAACACTTATGAACCACATCAACAAACGACAACCACTGAAAAACAGGCGCCTTCACCCTAACCTGAAACAGTGGTATACATTAAAACATAAAAAGACACACAATAAAATATCAATTGAAATGGCTTAACTCGATCAAAAAGACAATACACAAAAGCAAGTAAATATACACTGAACGAATAAGTTTGATCTATGACACAATATAAATAAAAAGATGTTTCAATGTCAAAAAGACAACTTTAACCTATGACAAAATGGCGTTGAATAAAGTAACGTACACAGGTAAATTTAAATATAATAATTTTGTTGTTAGGAGTACAGAAACATTTTTTTACAAAATATATGTGTTATTCATAGTACGAGTACAGAAGTGAACATTTTTTCGTCATACTAAATACTTATCAAAGGTGGTACATATTAAAAATAGTAAGACGAGATATAACACAAAATAAGTAAACATTGAATAACAGAAATGAATTACAAATTGTGTCAACAGGTCAAATTAACACGAAAGTACGATTTGAGAGTACTCGCAGTTACTGAAAGCTAGTTAAAAGCCAAATATGTTTTTATGAACATGACATCTGTACGTGGCTCTGTCCAATAACGACAGTGTGTTTCTTGATATAAAGTAACTTAGATACATCACTACGTGTGCATTTTAAACAAAACAAAATCGCTGATGGTTCGGCAAGTGTGTAATACTATTATCCTGTATAACGATATGAATGAGTGATATAACTGTAACTGTGTTGATGCTTTGTATTGATTGATTATTGGTTGCTTAACGTCCAGTGGCAAATCCTGATGCTTTGTAATTCATTAACGGATCTAAAATACACCAACAAGTTAAATATGAACACGAAAGTAAAGTAATATTTATATCTGATGCAAACACAATTGAATAATAAGAAAGAACAAAACTCAATCAATTTGATTTACTTTTGGGTTTGATGTTGCGTCATTAAAAGATCGATTCAACATTTCACTATCAACTTAATTGAACACTTGACTGTCATTCTCATGACCTGCTATCACGATTTATGTCCGTCCTCACTTTCGGATAAGCTCGAATATAATAGATGCACCCCAATATAACCCAATCAGACGTTAAGAAAGCCTTTATTTCATACGGCATTCGGCTATTATTTACCAATGAAAATTCCTTAAATGATTTACCCCATTGTGACGTGAAGCGTATGAGTATTTAGACCGGGTCTCATGGGACCCGGTTATTTCACAGAAACTATGCTAGGTCAGCAAGTCAAATTATAAAGTAGTGTTAATATGCACGAGTATATATATAACACATCAATTTAGACATATGAACGCCTAACGATTTGGCAGAGGGTATTTCACAGCTCAGAACCATGAAATTCTTTACAAAAGTTAAAATCATCATTATTTTTTTATTCGAGTTGAAACTTTTGTTTAAGTTGTGACCTTTGAAACACGTCTGACTATAGTTTGCCTAAAATGAGCTTAAGAGATTGCATACTGAACTTTTTATATACTAAACAGTTTACTACGTTTACATGTCTAATTTACCATCATTGTATCTGAAGCTTATACAATTTTTTAAAACAAATATAAAACAATTGAAACTTTTGATTTGCCTACAAATAAATATGATTTATAACTGAAACTGTTTTATTCTGATCATTATTCATTTTTGTTGAGGTTATATGAAAAGCATGGAAACGAGAATAATTTTTGGATGATTTATATATCATTAACACGCGATTTGAATTTATATTAACCTACTTCAAATATCAATTGAAATAATTGATTCAAAATACCGTTAGCTATGTTAATGTATATATGTAGTTCATTAATCTTCTTTACAGCCTTGCCAGATCAGACTTTACATGACTGTATATAAGCAAAACGAAAAACCATGAAATCAAAAGCAAGAAATAAAACACGAGATATAAACGTAAGTAAACTTTAAAGGATATGTTTTGTAAATCATTTTTAGGTAATTTAGCTATTTGGACCTGATGAAAAAATATAAGTATGCAAAGTCTTAAAAATTGTATATATTTTGTGAGACGTAGGAATAAACATTTTTTGTTGACAAAAATGCTTACGCTTTAATTTTGAGCCTGTGTAGAAGGTATAAGAAAAAACCGACATCAATAAAATGTTTGTCATTACTATTTGAATACAGTCCATTGCAAGTGAGACCTCAGGCGTTCCGGACTGGTAAGAAGATTCTATTCGACTATATCTAGTGATGTAGCTGCATACTCAATCCTTCAAAATAGTGACCTTTGTTCCTTAATTGTTAAAAAATTCCTTAAGAAAGTACTAACGTAAACAGTTTTTTTAATTTGTAAAGGCAAATAGTACAAACGAACATAACTGTTTAGTTGCATTTAAGTTTGTTGGCGACAAAGCTTTAAATAAAAAAGAACAGTTAGTTTTGTTTCCGTTTTAAATGGTCTATCGTGAATTTCAAATACATAATAGATCACAAAATAAACATGATCAATTATATTGTATGGTATCTTAATTGGCTTCATTTTGTTATATTTGATACTAAGAAATTTGAAAGTACATTTTGTAATAATAGTAATGGTATAAATGCAGAAAAGCGCAATCTATATTATATTCCAGTAAAAAAAATCTAACAAATTCTGCGGCAAGGATGATCAACATAATCATAACAATCCTAATTAAATCAACACAATGATTAAAAGTTCAATAGAATATTTCACGATTAATCATTGATTTAACACAAAAACTCATAAATATACCAAGCTTATTATTTGGTACGCAACACTCGCGTTTCGTCTGCATAATACTGTTAGTGACGCTCGAATTAAAACAGTTGGAAGACCAAATCAACAAGTTTTGGAGCATTAAAACTGTAAATTGCGAAAGCTTATGTCAATCTCAGGTACGATAATCTATACTTAGGGGTAGACAAACTGTGTCAAACTCAGGTACGACAATCTATACTTAGGGGTACACAAACTTGTGTCAATCTCAGGTACGACAATCTATACTTAGCGGTACACAAACTTGTGTCAATCTCAGGTACGACAATCTATACTTAGGGGTACACAAACTTGTGTCAATCTCAGGTACGAATATCTATACATAGGGGTAGACAAACTTTAGGGTTTCGAATAAACAAACATTATATAAAGAGCACATTTACAGAAAGTAAACATATCTATGATATCCAGGTACAAAACTGTAGGGTCCTGACTGCTGGTTACACCATTTAAAATATTATGTGTACACATGTAGCTAAGTTAAAAAAATATTCATAAGATGAAAGAATACGTTATGGTAATTTGTTAATAAAATATCCAATATTCACGAACTACAGTTTTTAATGAGCAGCTCACGGTTAACAAAACAAAAGAAATTACAGAAAAAAAAAAAGATATCTGTAACTGATAATAACTTAAAAGTAGAGTTTGCACCGTTTACTGGCGATTCACACGAGACTTTACTTGGTCACAATGAGAAACGGAATATTTTTGGAAAACGAAAGATAACCCAAATGCGTTAATACCGTAATTAACACATTAATCATCTTTAATTACGTGTTATAGTGTTCTTTTTATTTGTCTTTGTATTCTTTTAACCTTAACTGTTTAATCCATTTTTGGTAATATACTTTTGACGTGGCTCTGTATTTAAACATTCCGCCATTGTATTGTGTACTATGGTCATTTGTGTATTCTTATCTTTCATGTTTGCTCATGTACTTTGTCTGTGGAGAGTCTGTGTGCCGTTTTTGTGTTTCTTTGTTGAATATTTATTTGTTTTTGTGGTGATTGAGATTGTGACGCAGTGTTGACTGCTGTTCTACGTCTTTTGGCGTTTTTTGCCTATTGTGTCTGTTGGTTTTGCTCCCACGTTGTTGTCGATGTAATAGAATTATATGTCGTGCGAGTGAGGGGTTTGCCTAGCTGTAGGGCCAGGTTTCGTCCGCCGTTTTCTGCATAAGGAAAAGCTTGTTCCGAGTCAGGAATATGATAGTTGTTTTCCATTCGTTTGATGTGTTTAAGATTTAGATTTTGCCATTGATAAAGGACTTTCCGTTTTGAATTTTCCTTGAAGTTCGGTATTTTTTGTTATTTTCTTTTTTTTTTATAGTCGAAATATATTGTATTGATGGTGTGTAATGAAGATGACGGGAAACAAAATATCAAAGCTTTGTTAACAATTTAATATTTACATTTTTTTAGCGTGAAACATTATGTTTAGACCTACTAGTTTACACGTGTACCTTCTTGTCATACTCGTAAGCTACCACTCATCTAATGCTGCTAGATGCACAGGGCATGCAACATGTAAATATGTTGACCAAAAAATGGAAGAATTGAAAAACAATCTAGGTAAGTAACACTTTTGTTGATATGTAGGAAATATTTAGAGAACTGCATATAACTGATACACATACTCTTTATTCAAAACAAGCTGTTAAAAAAGAGTATAGAAACAAAGGCTAACGGTAAAAAATATTATTAAAATATACCTGACTTATACTTCTGTACGCCAGAAACGCTTTTCGTCTGCAATAGACCCATCAGTGACACTCAAATCAAACAAAGTTAAAAGGCCAAATAAAGTACAAAGTTGAGAGCATTCATGATTCAAAATTCTTAAAAAGTTTTGCCGAATACAGCTAAGGTAGCAAAATTCGAGGTTTTGTAAACAATTAATATATAAATATGACCATATTAATGTAAGTATGTTTTCAAAATATACTTCTTGACAAAGTTATAACGCTTTCTAGATATTATTGGACAGTGGTTTGTTTTTCTGAATGACGTGTACTTCATAAATCCTTATATTAACAATAGTTTTGATGGAATAAATGGAATATGCAATCATACGGTAACATATCATGTTTGGTTTGACAGTTGTGTTTTAATTAGACAAGGCGAATTTTATTCAATATAAAAACTGTACTCAAAGACATGCCGATATGTTCTCCTTTAAAGTGAATTAAGTAATTGTTAATCGAGTTAAACATATCTAGATTGTGGCAAAATATATAAGGTACATGTTGATGTTCATTTGACAAATTTCCATTTATAAATGTGAACTTAATCATTTACACCAAAAGCGCTTTAACAGCTTTCGTCTTTTGTAAGGCAAAGTTGAACTTATATGAATGACCTTTAGTTGTTAACTTCTAAATCATTTGGTATTTGGTTGATAGTTGTCTCATTGACAGTCATACAACTCCACATCTTCTTATTTTTATATTGGTTATTATTTTATGTAGATATAGGAAGATGTGGTGTGAGTGCCAATGAGACAACTCTCCATCAAATAACAATTTATAAAAGTAAACCATTATAGGTCAATGTACGGCCTTCAACACGGAGCCTTGGCTCACACCGAACAACAAGCTATAAAGGGCCCCAAAAGTACTAGTGTAAAACCATTCAAACGGTAAAACCAACGGTCTAGTCTATATAAAAACGAGAAACGAGAAACACGTATAAATTACATAAACAAACGACAACTACTGTACATCAGATTCCTGACTTAGGACAGGTGCAAACATTTGCAGCGGGATTAAACGTTTTAACGGTACCAAACCTTCTCCTTTTTCTGAAACAATAGTATAACATAACAACATAGAAACACACACGATAAAACATCAATTGGAAGGCTTAACTCAATCAAAACGTAAATTAACACACTATGAACGAATAAATTCGATCTGTGATACCTGAAAGTAAATACATAGTTAATAAAATATTAGGGACAAACATTCAAGGCCAAAAGCAAACAAACAAGTCCAAATAAAGCCATGGCAATACACCACCGAAATATTAAACCCTTAGAAAATAATCACTTTTGAAAAACCGGTTTTCATAATATATACAGGTAAATGAAAAATAACTTTGTCGTTTTAGGTATACTTTTTCTGTCTGTGTTATTTTATCATTTAACTCTTCAACTGGTTCGGTTCTTCAACATCCTTGGCTTTCCAATATTCGGCTTTGAACGTTTCTGATGAAGGTAAATCCAGAAAAGCGCTTTGGATGTATACAATTTATAAATTGTTGTTCGTTGTGTCCTGGTGTTCCTTTACAATGGTATAGCAATACTAATATCTAAAATTAAAAAAACAAATAGATATAAAGAATTTTTAATTGAGGTATTCGATGTGCTCATTGCATATATTATTTTCCTTCAGGATATGTTGGTTGTTTTATTGATGATAAGAACAGACTTTTCGACACAAGGAAACCTAACAGCGCAAATATGAGTCTTAAAAGATGTCGGGAGCAGTGTCGCGGCTACATATACGTAGGACTACAAGTAAGTAATTTAGGGAGAAGTGTCGCGGCTACATTTATGTAGGACTACAGGTAAGTTATGTCGTGAGCCGTGTCGGGGCTTCATATATGTACGACTAAAGATTAGTAATGTCTGGAACAGTATCGCGGCTACATATGTTAGTAATGCCGGGAGCAGTTTCGGGGCTACATATATGTAGGACTACAAGTTAGTAATGTCAGGAGCAGTGTCGGGGCTACATATATGTATGACTACAGATTAGTAATATCAGGAGCAGTGTCGGGGCTACATATGTGTAGGACTACAGGTTAGTTATGTCGGGAGGAATGTCGCGGCTACATATATGTACGACTACAGGTTAGTAATGTCAGGAGCAGTGTCGGGGCTACATATATCTAGGACTACAGGTTAGTTATGTCGGGTTAAGTGTCGCGAATACATATATGTAGGACTACAGGTTAGTAATGTCGGGAGGAGTGTCGGGCTACATATTTGTAGTACTATAGGTTAGTAATGTCGGGAGGAGTGTCGCGGCTACATTTATTTAGGACTACAGGTTAATAATGTTGGGAGCAGTGTTGGGGGTACATATATGTACGACTACAGATAAGTAATGTCGGGAGCAGTTTTGGGGCTGCATATATGTAGGACTACATGTTAGTAACAGAGTTGATAGCAATAAAGACATTAAGAGATTAAATGCTTCCTTTAAATGTTTTGTCCTTAATTTATTTCGTAATGAACTAACTCGGATTTGTGAGAGTAAAAGCAGGTCAGCAAAATAAGGACCATAATTAGTTCCCAAAAGGACCGAAACAATATTTTTAAGTTTTTGACCAAGGAAAACAACAAAGATACCTATTAGATACTTTAATATGATGTTCGGTGTTATAAGGTTTAGCATCAGTTTTATTCTGAAGTATGCCGAATGTATATTTAGATATAAAAATTGCGGTTTTTATCCAACGCAATTATACATTTGAACGTTGTTTTCAATTTAGACTTGTTTATATTTTTTTCGTTTGGGCTTGTATTATATTTGCCTTCAGGTTTTTATAATCCGTTCATCCTATTTCGACTCTTCAAAATTAAAGAGTCTATCCTAAATTGAGGCAAATTATATGGCCTTCCAAATATAGTTTCGATTCCTAACATTACTGAAGAGACATTTATTGTCGAAATCCGGATATGGTGTACTAATTTTTGCACATTTTGTTTGCGGTATACCATCTTTCCGCAAGTCTATTGTTTTCTGTTTGATATTAAATTAATATTTAAGATTCATTTTGTTACATCTGGTGATCATTTTATTTGGCAATCGCCAATAGCAGTCAGCAGGGTTTAAGAACATTCGTTGTTCGACCTGCTACTCAAATGCGTTTTGTTAAAATATACTTTGTCACTTTCTTGGTCTTTTGGAAAATGTTGTTTGTGCTTTATTTAGACCCCTTTACCAAGCAATTTGTTTTGCATGCACACATATAAAAATTGCGCTTTTATCCAACTCAATTATAGGTTTGAGCGTTGTTTTCAATTTAGACTTGTTTATATTAAGATATAATTATATACTAAAACAACTTTAAAAAAAAAAAATGAAATATATTTATCTTTACTTTTACATATTTTGTTGACCTTTGTTGTCTTTATATAAAAGAGGGGCGAAAGATACCAAAGGGACATTCAAACTCATAAGTCGAAAATAAACTGACAACGCCATGGCTAAAAAAGAAAAGACCAGCAGACAAACAATAGTACACAAAACACAACATAGAAAACTAAAGACTGAGCAACACGAACCCCACTAAAAACTGGGTGCTCTGGAAGGGTAAGCAGATCCTGCTCCACATGTAGCACCCGTCGTGTTGCTCATGTTAGTACAAACCCGGTAATAAGTCTAATTCGTTAGGTCACATTCGGAAAAAGACAACTGTATATGTTACGAACTGTTCTGATTTATTCAATGTGTCTTTAAAAGAGGCGATACAATCGACGTTTTATTTTATTTTTTTTCCAATACGTAGTTGATTTCTATTAATCCGAACAATTTATTTCCGAACTTTGGTATAAAAATAGTTGAAAAAAAGGGATAACAAAATGTTTTCGTTCGTGTGTTATACGTCGTTCCTAAATACCAATACATACCATATTAAAATAAAAATCATTGTGGTATGTAATAGATGTCTAAGCGGAGATGTTACTTACAATGGTATTAAAATTACTTAGGCAGGACACACAACCTTCTTATTTTGGGTTCCATACCAACATATTTATCCTTTGAAAAACAAAGATAATATGCCCTTCAATGGACTATTTATGTTAAAGATGTCACTGTATCAATATATCATCCATACATTAATGGAAAAATAATGTAAGTTCTTTTCCATAAAAGGAAAAGGTGCAGAACAGTCTCATTAGTAGAAAAAAATTAAAAAACATTTCACAAACAATTACTCTTAACAAAGGTAACATAAAATACTTAGGGTCTATGACGCGTTTGTTTCTTTTGCATGGTTGATTAATGGTAAGTAAAACATAAACAGTACCAATTGTACTGCCCCAATTGCGCCTTTCGTCAAATAATATCTGTACAGCAAAGCACGAGGCAAACTTATTGATTAATTAACACCTAATACATAAGTTTCCAATCTGATATAACAGAACAGTAGTTAAAGCATAGTTAAATATACATGATATAAGCAACAGTAGTTTACAAATGTTCAAATCTCTTTAATCTATGAAGAAAACAAAAAATGAGGGAATCGCATGAACGCCATATTAACGAAAAAAGAAACCTATAGGGCAAGTGTGTCTTACTATTAATGCTTTGAATGGACAATGAATTATTGCTATGTATGAGAGTGATATATCTTTTTTATTTCATTTAATATATATATATATATTTAAGTTATACGACTGCAAATATTCAATAATGTTTTTATTTAAAATATATCTATCAAAGAACAAGTGCAAAATGATTGCTTAATTGTAATGAAGATATGTTTAATTTGGTCTAAAACAATCTAATGGCATCTAATAGGAGTAAGTGCCCTTGAAATGTCCAATTATAAGATTAATTGATTATCACTTCAACATGGTTCATTATAAAGCCATATGACCTTTAACAAAAGGTTGGGTGACATATGACCTTGAAAAATGACAACCGGAAGTGACCTTGAGAAAACCGGAAGTAGCAATTTTTGCACTTTATTCATGAAAAAGTACTCAGAATCCATATATTTTGTAATTTAAATACATGAACTTATCACTAAAGACTAGATGTGACTTTCGATAAACCGGAAGTGACCTATTACTACTGGTTTACAGGCAAAAGTATATAGAAACTATATATCTTTAGAATCAGTGTGGAAGAAGCTATCATATGAGACCGGAAGTGACAGTGACTTCACCGGAAGTAGCAAATTATCTCCCTTATTTCTCTCAAAATTATATAGAAATTACTTATTTATCGCATCAGTATGAAGAAACTTATGATTGGATGCCAATTTTAACTTTGAGTAAACAGGAACTAGCTTCTTTTAAATATCTTTGAAAATTTATGTGGAAAGACCTTCAATTGTTCTCTGAACAATTGGTTTTAAATTATTATTTTTTTCCTCTGCCAATTTCGTTTCTTGCGTGTAAATTTTGTTTCGCAACATGTCGCTTAGATATTTGGTATATGTTATCGAAGTTTATGCGCTTTTAAATTTGACCCTGCTAAACCGAACTCATTTCTTTGTAAGAGTTATCTCCCCAAACACTGTTTTTTTTGTGTGTGTGCATCTCCTCCGTAGCCTAAAAAGATAACGACAACATTCTTTTTCTGAATTGTTCGTTACCTTCTCAGGCATTTTTGGCTAATTCGGATCGAAGCGATCCAGTGAAATTTATAGGAGTTATCTACCTTTACCAAATAAATTTGTCGGTATGTTTTTTTTAACTCATAAACCGTAAGTCGTTTAAACCTAGAGTCCTTTTATTTAAGGTCATTGGGTCCTAACTTATAAAATGAGGTCAAAGTGAAAGGTCAAGGTCATGTTCTAAATTTTGACATTCCCTTCATATCTCTTCTACTCAGAAAGAGTGATAGACATCGACAAAAAAAATTGACTGAAATGTAAATCGCGACATGATATAATTGGAAAGTTGTTGTCAAAATGGTATGCGTCATTTTTTGTTGGTTCCATGCCACTGAAATAGTAAAATGAACAAATTAACTAGTTATAGCTTCAAACTTTGCTGCTGTCATGATGTATATATGCATCTTATCTTAATTAATCAACTTAGATCCACCACCACCGACCCTCCCCCTCCTTTTTTTTTTTTTTTTTGGACGAATCCCATTTCTATAAAATGAAAATCGCCTTCAGTCCCGTATATCTTACTGTAAAAATGCAATCATTCTTATGTACAAACTTCTGAAATAGAAATCCGTCCCTGCAAAAATCTGCTCCAATTCATGCAATTTATCGATAAACGTTTTGCTAAAGTACTATAGCAACAACATTATTTTTGTTTCCAATCAATGAATGAAGATTCATGATCAGCGATTATAAATCAGTTTACCTGTAAAATGAATTAAGAAAATATATTCCCTTTAGCACTATAAATACACGTGCGGTTCGCTTGGCGCCTGACGTAGATTGAGAAATTAAAATCAATGACGTCGCTCCCAAGTTCGTAAATATTAGTGAAATCCTACAATCAAATTTCTAATCATGCATTAAAATACAAAATCTGTGCTCCCGTAAATATGTGTACGAAGAAAGCATGCATGATCCGAAATCAATGACCTGTAAAACATAAAATCAATAGTTATCGTGTTACTCTTATCAATACCAGACATGGGGTAATTGAAATATGTAATTGTAATTGACCGTAATTAATTACAATTTCTCAAGTAATTGAAAGTAATGTGTAATTGAGCATTTGTTCAATTACATGTGATTGAAAGTAATGAATTTCCATAGCCAAAACTGTCTGTAATTGACAATTACAACTCAATTACAACTCAATTACATTTAAATTTTGGATCAGAAAGATTGAATCTTGTGTTTTCTCAAAAATGATAAAAAAGCCATGACCTTAGTAAATGTATTTAGCTGACAAAGCAAAGCCTACACAGTATACTCTCTGTAGTTACACAACCATTGGAGATTCTTTATTTTGTATTTAAACAACAAGAAATAAAAAGATTGTAGAAACATGCCATAATTTATGTTTAAAAAGAAACCATTCGTAAGTCACTGTCTTATATCTGAATAAGCTTGTTACCTACATGTATATTCAGATAGATATTGTAAGACATTGATTTAACATAATCAACTTTAAAGGACATAGTCAATCAATAAATATAACCTCTGGCTATTTGTTTTATTATAAACTATATAATGACTGTTTTTACAACAGTTATGTTATTTGTTTAACAGGTGTTAAGCCAATTAGAGAGACATAATAAAATATACCTCTTGGTGCATGAATTTTTTAAAATTGATTAATTGTGATTAAAACTAAAGTATATTTTTAAAAAGTCAGGCTTTCTAAATCATTTCTTTAGGAAAATAATTTTAAAAGTTGTTATCAAAATAAAAATCATTTCAAAATTTTAAGATTAGGGATCTCTTTTGTATCATTTTCAATGAAATACATTAAAATATATAATTTCAATGGGTAATTACAACAAAATTTAATATTTTAAAAATATTGAATAAGGCTTTTATCAGTTTGAGCATTAAATCAAACCAGACCTCTAGTCCTAACGATTCCTGATAGACAAAGTATTATGTGCACTTCAGATTTATGTATGTTTTTCCCGTAACACACCAGATATCTAACTTTAACTCTTCTTTGGTACTGGCTGAATTTGAAAATAGTCGCTGTAGATCTCATTTGTTATTACTATAAAGCAATGTATGATACTTATGTACATATCATAGAATAAATGCATGTTTTCAATATTTTATCTAAATTTTCCTTTCAAAAGTAATTGAAGTAATTAATTACATTTGCCAAGTAATTGGAAAGTAATTAATTACATTGGTAAAAAAAAATCAAATGTAATGTGTAATTTAAGTGAAAATTTAGTAATTGTAGTTGAATGTAATTAATTACTTTCAAAAGTAATTGACCCCATGTCTGATCAATACACATGTGGTCTGTTCAACAGTTTCCCTTAAAAAGATCAGACATATATATTCGAGCATGACGTTGCTCCACCAACACCACCGCGCGCGCGGACCTAAATTTAGAATAAAAACATTCCTCGTCCAAATATAGAAAGTGAAACTTCCTAGACAAAATGTTACTCAGTTTTCCTACAAATTCAAACAAAATGCATACACAACATATAAATGAAACATGAAGTCCGAGGTAACATCAATCAATCAATCAATAAACCAACCAACCAACCAATCAATCATGCATGCATGTTTCGGTCCCATGTGTTTAATACGGGGTCCAAGATCTTATTTGTTTCTTTTTCGCTTGTACCTAGAGACCCTATCCCATGTGTTTAATTAGTCGATCAGTCATTTAACCAACCAACCAACCAACCAATCAATCAATCAATCAATCAATCAATCAATCAATCATGTTTCGGAGGGGGAAAGACCGTTAACAATTGTTTACAAAACAATTGATTTATATTTTATTTTCATACTTATACTATGTGTATTTTCCTACAAAAGGGATACTTAAATGATATTACTTATTTTTGATGGCTTGTTTTACAATGTTTTAGTTACAAATGATGAAGAATTATTTTTTCAAAATAAAAGTTTGTTTATTGATGTGTTGATTGAAATTCAAACATGAATCTTATAACGTGGAAATAATTTTTACTGAACTTATCAGGATCATGAATGTAAATGAAATAGTTTCCTGTGTCGTTGAATGACTATTTACTTGTGCTTTTCTATCAAACAGAAATGCTTATAAATTGGGCACGAAGTCTGCGTTTGAGTATAACACATCATCAGTATCATTGTCTAAACTTTTAAAACAAATCTTTTAAATAGAATGGTAGAGAATGTTTCTGTGGCAACGCACTGAATGTTAACAAGTATCCACCAAAACAAGAATCGCAATGCCAACATAAATGTTCAGGAGAACGTAACAGAAACTGTGGAGGCCATTGGAAGATGTCTATCTATACAGGTATTCACCTTTTTATGACATTGATTTGTATTGTGTTGTGTTTATCTGTGTGCGTTAAATAACGGAAAAATGCAAGCAGCATATCATGTTTAGGACGGTTGCTTAAGCACACTTTCAAAATATGAAGATAAAGCATAAAAAGACAGAGTAGCAATAAAAACCATCAGTCGAAAAAAAAAACATATTATAGCAAGGAAGAAATCAACAAGCAACACTCGTCAAACCCACAACACAAAACACTAAAGATCGGGCAGAATAAAACTAGGTGCTCTGAAAAATTTGCAGTTTATGTTCAAATAATGACACTTGCCGTATTACTTCTGTTCAAATAATTTGATGAATTAAGGCGACAATGGTTTACCGATGTTAAAATCTCGTAAATAGATTAGGAAAAGATAAATCAAATAAAAAAACTAAAACTGAGGGATTCGCAACTCCAATGGAAGCCAGGCCGGGTTCACCGAAAGGGTAAGTGTCTCAAAAAAGGGTAAGTGTCTCATTATACGCATGCACCACTCGATGAGTCATATAAGTTGATTCGCACCATTCAATAGCGGATTTGTGAATCTCTCTTGTTTCTCTCTGAAATAACTACATTAACAAATTAAGGTAACGATCGATAATCGATGGTCAAGTCATATAAAGCGATTGAAAGAACAAATCAATGTTCAAACAAAAACTGAGGGAATCGTTTGAAATCCAAACGGAGCGAATCAGGGCGCGTGTACGCGATAAGCGTATCTTGCGTAGCATTAGTACATGAAAATTATCTTTTAAAAAAACTTGACTGAATGTTAACATTTGAAAGGAAAACTCTGTCTATTAGGATAAAAAAATCCGCGACAACCTGTGTCTCTACTGCAATTGCTGTAGTCAGTGTAAAGTTATTATGTTGACTGGACTGTAAAGGACGTCCTTTTATCAGAAAATTACAGCTATTTTTAATCAAATTTTCTAGATCTTCTTAAATTCTATTTCTTGATCTTGATGATAAACCTCTGTCCAAGTTTCAAAAAAATCCAAGAAGGTTTTACAAATTTATCAGGGAAAAAAAATATCACACTCTCTGTAAATGTTAGATGCATAAAAATTAAGTTCATTTATCAGTAAAAAACTGAATCACAAAAACTTCTTTTTTCATCTTTTTTTCTTCACATTATTTCTTAATCATGAAAAAGTTTCTGCGAAAGTTTCATTAAATCATATGCAGGTTTGACAAAGTAACTGATGTCTTACAAACTTCAACACCATACTCTAGTATCTACATCCAAACGTAAACAAGTCCTTGGATCAGTAAAATACGGAAAAATGAAAAAAAAAAAAAATCATTATTTTGCTCTGGATACTTTTGATCAAAAGTTTTTTTTTTTTTTTTTCGTTGAATTTAATAAGGTTTTTACTAAGTAATTGATGACTTTAACCGTAAACTTCATCTTAATAAACTCATCATAAATACCAGTTTTAAAATTTTGAATGCCAGATGTGCGTTTCGTTTACAAAAGACTCATCAGTGACGCTCGAATAAAAAAAGTTAAAAAGGCCAAATAAAGAACGAATTATTAAATGTTAACTGTAAAAAAGAAATAAGTTAATTAATCAGAAAAATTACGAAAAACTGAAGAAAAAAATATTTTCAAAAATGTATGTGGATACTGTCTTGGTCATGAGAAAACTTTGGTCCAAATTTTCTCAAATTCAATCAGCGATCGACAAAGTTATTGATGGCTTAAAACATCTTTAACCACTGACTGAATCTAAATATTGACGATCCCGACGACGACCACGACAACAACAGCATGTAGGACATGTAGGATCGATATGTTTCGCTCCCGCTGCCGTTTCGGCTCGACACTGCAAAAATAGACAAGATTGTCACTACAGACACAAATCATTGAAACAAAATGTAATATCACGAAAAAAACACTGAAAACTAAAGCAATACCAACAGGTACCACTTTAAAACAAAAATGTTTATCACCCAATATCGGGCTTTTCTAAATAATGTTTTCGAGCAATACATATGGAATAATTATTTGTAGGTATGAAACATTCGCTATTTGACTGCAAATATTATATAAAATAACAGTTAACATTTATAAATGAAAAAAACTACGTTGCATTGTCGTTTACTACGCAGAAATCGGCTCTTTTTCTTTTATCCTATATATGGCAATTTATGTATCACGTTTTTGGTACTATCTTATGGATTATATCTTACCATTTATTATTTCAGTTAATGTTTGATTTTAAAGAAATATAAGGAAACAGCCTGCCGTTCAAGATCTATATACCAACTTTGCTGCACCTGTTGAATTACTTTGATTGTAAATGCAAAACTTATTAAAACAAGACATCATTTAAAGTTGATTTATTGTAAAAGTTAATCGTGGAACAGAAAAGAGCTTTTTATTTCAAATTTACAAGTTCGATCACCCTGACATTTTCGTTATATTTGACGCTTAACAATGACGATTCAATGTACAATACCAACAAAGACATGTCTTTTATACTTTGTTTTCAAGAAAAGAACGTATATTATAAAAGTAAGGAGATGTGATAGGATTTCCAATGAGACAACTATCCACCAGAGTCCAAATGACGTAGAGGTAAGCAACCACAGGTCACTGTACGCCCTTCAACATTTAGAAATTCAACACCGTATACTAAGTATTCACCTTTAAAAGGCTTCGACATGACATCGTATGGTAGATGTATGACTCAGACTTGCTACAAAAACTTCAAAAAAGCATTTTATTTTTGAATATTGCTTAAAACAGATGCAACCGACTATTTAATCACAAATTGTATTGGTAACTTCGTTTTGTATATTCAAGATGTTTCATGGAGAACCAACTTTTCGAGATTATTCTCTACATTAAACTCAGAATTATAGTTTATCATCTATGCTTGATAGCAAACATGAAGTATAATCCAAACGCAAATATAAATTATAAATAAGACTTATTTAACATACCTGTTGCTTATTTATCATGATCTTATAAAGCATAACAAAGTACCTGACCTCCAAGGTAAATTCAAAAAGGCGAAGTCCATAAAAGGACAAAAACAAACGTTAGACGTTATCAAATAACGGGACGAATGGAAAACAACTGTCATATTTCTGACTTGGTATAGCAATTTTCCGAAGAAAATGGTGTGTTAAACCTAGTTATGTAGCTAGCTAAACCTTCCAAATCTTTGACAGTTTTATATAGTTGTTATATCGACAAAATTGGGTGAGCAACCCAAGTAACCATAATGGTTTAATGGGACAATAACTGCAGTAGGTGCTAATAATTGATTTGCTTGATCTTTGGTGTTTGTTGCCTGTTATACTGTTACATATTATATATACATTATAATGCTTGCTTGTACTAATTCAACAATGTACTGAACATTGACCAACATATATCGTTCACATTTGAAAGCACACTGATGTCTGGAATAACTTATGCCAGCTGGTATAAACAAACGTCCTTGTCAGATTAATCATTTGTACTGAATATGAATCGTCCTATCTTTAAATTTGTGTTTTTGCAACTCTTATATACAAATATGCTTTTATGATTTTTCGTTTGAATCATTGCAAAAAATTACAAAGCATAAATGTTCCAATAGATATAGGAAGATGTGGTATGAGTGCCAATGAGACAACTCTCCATCCAAGTAACAATTTATAAAAGTAAACCATTATAGTTCAAGGTACGGCCTTCAACACGAAGCAATGGCTCACACCGAACAGCAAGCTATAAAGGACCCCAATGCATATTAATCAATTTACACTCAAAATTAATGTTGGACCTTGGGTGTTGTATTTGCAAAAAACCGAAAGAAAACAACGATTTTGTATTGTCTAATTGAGGACTCCTCTAGCATTAGGAACAATGTATACATATAAAAGTAAGAGATGTGATGTTTGCCAATGAGACTAATATTCATCAAAAGGCAGGATAACAGGATGAAAATTACGACAGGTCACCGTATGGCATACAGAAATGAGCAAAACCCATATCGTGAAATAAAATGCCATCGGATAACAAATCTAGATTCAACATAACAGAGAAAACTAACAGACCGATTTAAGCTTATAATATTAAATAAACAAAAAATTACAGCATATAACTAATTATAACAACTGCACTAATTTCTCCTGGCTTGACTTAATTACTTACTTACTGCTCTGGACACCATTGGCTTGATATATAATTAAAAAATGTTTATGAGTTAACATATAATAAGGAGATGGGGTATGCTTGCAAAATAAATACATATTCACCAGAGGACCAAAGACAGTAATTGAAACATGTTTGTAGGTGCTCAGCCCTCCTTCAAACGAGAAGAGTAATGAATTGGTCCAACTTTGTTTCATAAAAAAGAATGACTTACGTAGATATAAATATTTTATTTGAGAGAGGGATAAATCATACTTCGTAGAAAACACTCTTATTCAAATAAAAATTCTTTAAAACAAACTGACATTGTCTAGATGTTTGATTTCTAGATAGAATATATATTTGTTATGTTTTGAGAACGTGTTTTTCAACGAACAATCGGCATTTTAATGGTAATCAACTTTTTCCTATTCTTCCCGACTTGTTCCATTTATTCAGTTGAGACAGACCCAACTGGGACGTATCACCGAATTTGTACTTGTGTGGTGGAGCAGGATCGCTTACTCTTCCGGAGAATGTGAGATCGCCCGCAGGTTTTTTTTGTTTTTTTGTGAGGTTCATGTTGATCAATTTTTGCCATCGTATTGTCAGTTTTTCATGGAATCTTAAAATTTTAATATCCCTTTTGTACCTTCACTTCATTTTGTTTTGTAAAAGTACAACGTAAGAACACACTGCAATAATTAGAAAGGGTTTGAATAATCAGATCGGTTTTAAGCACAATATACAACTTATTGGACTAATAATCCTCATCTTCCACCACCTTACTGTAGCTATATACATAGACAATAGGAACACTTCTTGATTCCAGAATCGGGAACTGCGATACCCAATAGTTTTAAGGACAGCTCGATAGAACAGGTATGATATCTAGTCCTTCTTGCAACTCGGTGAATGTGATGAATCTTTCAACTCTGCTCCTCTACGTAGACGTAAGGTTCATCGTTATAATACATCACCTTCTCCTCATGATATTTCCATTAATGACCTTCTATAATTTTACAGAATCCTTTGGGTTTTCATCATATTTGCACGACGCTTTGTTCACTACCTCTTTCGAGACTTCATTTTCATAAAATTCTCCTTTGCCAAAAAAGATCTTGGCGCCATCAATTTATTCAAGATCCTGCATCCTAAACTAGTTCAATTGGAAATACCTCTTCACATTATAGTTCTCTCTGTTCCTATTATATCTTATACCTATACCACATCTATTGCAACTAAGAAATTGCACTAATAAACAGTGTTTTTTTTTCAAAATCTCATTATTTGCTACTTCAAATTTAAACCTCATGATTTCACCTGAACTAGTTCCCCATTCATATATACTCCAGCTGACAACATTATTACTGGTGACCTTAACATTGTCAACAACACTTCTCTGCGTAATATTTGAACCAGAGGACGGATATATCGTGAGCTTAAATCCATAAAATAGAAGCACAACTATCAAATGCTAATGGATTCAGTCGTAATTATGCCTGGTAATGGGATAATCGCGACAAAAAGACGTGGATACTCTTTCCGAAAGAGGTAATGATGCGAGGTTGTTGTTTCATAACAGAATAAATAAAACTGAATGGGTTTATAAACACTTATGCTAAATCTATTTTCAAAGACTTAAATATATCTAAGAACCTATTCTACAACTGCTTCTCAACGATAAATCATATTTATATGAAGCAGATTTTCTATAGGTAATAGTCTTGATGTTTACCCTGTCGACGGACCCGGTTTCGCTCCTTTTTGAGTTCATGCGACTCCCTCAGTTTTAGTTTGTTACCTTGATCTCTTCGTAGTAGATTTGTGAGATTTGAACATCGGTAAACTACTGTCGCTTTAATTTGTATATTATTTGTCCTGAAAAAAAGTGCTTCAGATTTAAATTTCGCATTCGGTTAGAAAATACGATGGATTAATAATTTGGTGATGTCTTAGGGTTAAATAAAACCTGCCATATCACCTCAGATAATTTATCAACTTATTTTTATAGAGAAACACGACGGGTGTCACAAGTGGAACAGGATCTGCTAACCCTTCCGGAGCACCTAAGATAAACCCCAGTTTTTGGTTTGGTTCGAGTTGCTCAGTCTTTATTTTTCTATGTAGTTTTTTTTGTTAACTTGTTTGTCTTTTTGTCATCTTTCGTATTATGTCATGGCGTTTTCAGTTTATCTTGATTGATGAGTTTTGCATGTTAACTTGGTATCTTTCCCCTTTTTTTTACTACACAACGCAAAATAATGAGGGAGCGAAACAAATAGCATCAACGGTATTAATTTTACTGCACCAAAATTCGTTTAAAATCTTCAACTAAATTTATAAACTATGTTTCAGAACAATATATTATATCAATCATTACAAATCTAAAGGATTTCAGTAAATGAGCTCTATTAACAACACCAAAAATACGATATTTTTTGTAATACGATTTTTACAGCTAAAGCGAATTTAACAGGTAAACAAGACTATCTCTTAAAAATGATTAGGAAAGTTAACGTATGCGGGAACGACGGGAAAACTTAGTATAGAGAACTATAAACCAGCAAACCACACTTACATTTTACAACCAGATATAAACAAAATCATTACATTTTCATATTATTTAGGTAACTAAGGAATCTTTTCGCAAAATGTGGAAGGCATCGAGATAAATTTGAAGTCAAAACGTTGACATATAAATTAGATTTACCCCTGGCCTCCATTATGATTAAAACGAACATTACAAATGATGGAATAGTTTAAATGTTCTATCTGTTATTTATATGGTAATTCCTATATATTATCATATGTATATTGATTGACTGAATATTCTCAAAATCGATCGACGGAGATCTTTAATTGTTTTGTTCAGTTGTCAACGGTTGACCGTAAACTGAACCAAATTTTCTTAATGGTAACGTTAAAGTCATCTCTTAGAGAGTTTTACCAATTTATTATGATTAAGGTGACCGCTGAGGAATATCTGTTCCACAGATGACTCTTATGAACATCCATGCCACAGATGACAGTTATTGACTATCTGTACATGTGCAACAGATATACCTTATGAAATATCTCTGTTACAGATAACATTATTTATGCTTTATTTTTCCCATCCACTATCCTGTCCTTTTTTCGTTGTCTACGAATTTAACAACGGCGGCGACTCATCAACGAATATATCTTTGTTATATACACAACGACGGTAGCGATTACTAGAGCAGGAACTGCTTACACTTTAAATTAAACCTAATTATAACCCTGAATTCGAGGTGAGAATGACAGATATGTTTTATCCCGACACATTCTGTAGCTGCCTGTCCCAAGTTAGGAACCTGTAATTCAGTTATTGTCGTTTGTTGCTGTGTATCATATTTGTTTTGTACATTAAACATGTCGTAATGTTTTTTACCGTTTGAATTGTTTCACATATGTCATGTAGAAGCATTTTAACACTTTCTATGCGGTATGCGTTTTACGCATTGGTAAAGACCGTATGGTGACCTATAGTTGCTAGCTCTTTGTTGTACTCTATAATGTTTTATTTGTAAATGTCTTTGTTGATTCTATCTGTCATTGTTGTTTCTTTCCTTTGTACTGAGATATATTTGTACTGATAGAATTTTTCATTTCAAATTTTGTGACTCGGTCAAAATTTAGAGAATTTACACATTCTGATTGTTTATGAATTACAAATATATATTGTGTTTAAGAATTAACATAGCAAGTGGCATCTATCAATCAGCAATGGTATGCATCTTTATCATTTACTTCAACTTATTGGTTTTTAAAATGGGCAACGGGGTGGATGTCACAAGAGGAAACTGAATTGTTCAACCCCATTGAAACACTCGAGATCATCCCTGTGTTTGGTGGAGTTCATGTAGCTCAGTCTTCAATTTTCTGTATAGTAATTTCGTAACTGATGTTTGTCTTTTTGAAATTTGTTTTTTTGTCATGGTGTTTTCATAGTTATAGTTTTTTTGTGTATTGCCCTCCTTGATACATTCTATTGTGCGGCATCTGAATACAACGATACATTATTCTGTAATATATTCCAATTCCTTATTACATCAATTAAACTTTAGACGTTTATGTTCTTTTTCACGGATTCAACCGAACATAAAGCATTTCTTTTCTATACAAGGCTCAATGACACAAAACACAAATATTCTATGGGATGTTGGTTTTCAGCATCCAGTCATTTAATAATACAATCGAAACATAATAACAACATGTGAACAAAAAATTAGAATGGCAGGTGTTACGCAAAAAACAGTCCTTATCACATTCTCTTCACTAGAAATATGATCAACAGCCTGCACAATCTACAAAATACAGTAACAAAATATAAGAAACAATTCACAACTAAATGAATGAAAAAAGAAAATTGAATAAATACTGTAAATCGGGCAGTGTACATGTGCATCTATTGAATTGTACAATTCTATAAGAATAGTCGTATACGTATGAAAGACAGTACCTATAGGCCAAAAATTGTTTTTAAACAAAAAATTAAAAAGTCAAACAGACCTTAGCAGCAATTAAATCAAACGTCTAGACTGGTTGAATGCAAACCGTCGAATGATTTAAATTCCCGCTCAGTATTCACGGGTGAATCCATCCGTGCAAATAACTACGCATAACGGTGTTCGTTAAGCCTTGTAACGAAAAGAAATTTATTTATGTTCTTTTTCACGGATTCAACCGAACATAAACCATTTCTTTTCTATACAAGGCTAAATGACACAAAACACAAATATTCTATGGGATGTAGGTTTGCAGCATCCAGTCGAAACAAAAGGCGAAAGAGTGCATATTAGATGCCAAGGTTTTTAGAAAAGAAAGTCTTTTTTCAATACTGTCTTTCACATATCTGTCTTTAGAATTTTCGGATCGCCAACGGCCATGAATTTTGAAAAGACTATCTGAAACACAGTTGTTTGCGGCTTGAGTTGCGCCTCCGCTTCGTAAACTATGCAAACCAAATTGCTTGTTGTCTAACCCTATTGCACTCAAAGCTTCAAGAAGAATTTCTCTGGCTCTAGTATAAGATAAAGGCTTATTCATTTTACTCAATACTAAAGTATCTTTTTTGGACTGTAAAGAACGAAAAATGTACTCAGATGAATTAGTCTTAAGATTTGCCAAGTCACAATAATGTTTTAAAAAAATTACAGGACAAGTCGGGATATCCGTACTTGCAATCATAACTATACTACCTTGCCTGTAAATATCGGTCTTGCCATTCTGAACTATAATTTCAACGTGTGTATTATGAAAACTGATATCACTCATTCTTATATGCGAGAGTTCTTTGTATCTAAAAAATCCAGCATAAGCCAATAATTACATACAAAGTAACCTACAGCTGGACAGGTTAGATTTATCATGATACAGGTTAAATAGTTAAACAATCATATCCGCTGTGATTGGTTCTTTCATTTGTATGGGTTTCGCCAAAATTCTTTTTCACTCCTCTAAGACAATGTTTGACAGTGAACTGCAACATGGGTTTGGATATAAAAACAGTTCGTGATACCACTTAATTGAGTAAAAGTTAGAATTAAGTACGGACACTGAACAAGCTGATTGTATTAAATCTGTTAGATACAAGGAAACCGTAGATATATCTGATGGCAAAAACTTTAAATTGTACTTTCTGCACCAAATTTTGAATTTATTAAAATATAAATCGTATTTCTTGTTTGTGGAATCTGATTAACTCTTTTTAGCCATATCCATAACTCCAAAAGCGGTATTATGTAACCCAGATTTGCGAGAGAGTTTATACATATCTTTCCATTCCTTACTCAAAGGGATCTGCAAAAGAAATGGAAAGATATGCAATATCCTTTCAAGGACGGAAAATCACGGCCAGGTCCGTGACACAAGCGGCCAGGTCCGCATATAAAGCACATGTACACTGTACAATCTACAGTCACAATATCAAAAAACAAAGGGCGGCAAGGTCCCCATTAAGAAATTTTCACTCAAAATTCATCTATTCATTTTTGGCATCAAGTTTCAATACAAGCACATTTGAAATAAACCTGCTTTCGTCCTGTTGAAAAAAGTAGAAGGGTTTCATACTCAACAAAATCTTGCACTAAACTAACAAACTTGCCGGTGTCAACAGACACCAGCATCGGCCAAAAAACTGCCGATTTCCACTTAGGGATAACCAATGTACCTTTAGCTTTACATAATTGAATATGATTTACAGTGTGAGCTATTAAAGATACAGGTGGCACGAGCGAATTATTATCGCTTGACCAATCAAACGTGAAAGCATCGATACGTTTGGTTAAAGGATCAAAGAACTTTGAATTATACCTTGGGAGTTTAGTATTGTTACTGTTGGCAAATTGCTCTATGCTTAAAGGTTCCCATATTTTATTAGAATAATGGAAAATTCTGTCCGACACCGACCAATCGTCAAAATCAAAGATTTTACTATACTGATCCGCGGTAGTATTCAAAGTTCTTGGTATCCATTCAATTTTCAAACACACCGAGTTCTCTATACAAAAATAAAAAATCTCCATAGCTAGATTGTGCAAATCCTAATTCATACTGCCAACTTCAGATATGTGAGCTACATTTTGGTTATCAATGAATAGTTTTACAAATTTATTTTTCAAATGATCCGGAAAGCTTTTCAAAGTCAAAATCACTGCCTTTAGTTCTCTCCAAGTTGAACTTTTGAGCTTTTCTTTGTTTGTCCACATCTGATGCGCAAAAAAATGCACAATGTAGCCAGCGCCCGCATAAGAACTTGCATCAGTATAAGCTAACCTCTCGGGAAGTCTCTGAATTAGTACTAACACGCAATTATGTACAGATTTTAGTAAAGAATGCCAAAATTCTAACTCTTTAATGGAAATATGATCTAACTTAATGCTAGAGTCCCAAGAGGATCGCTCGTTTACTAAGTGATGTAAATGTCTTGTCATAATTCTACATATATTACCTAGTGCGGGGGATAATGCAATGATTTTACCAATTACCGCTGCAACTTTCCTTGCAGTCGTATTACAAGGATTTACAAGTACTAAGGCAATAAAATTCAAAATATTCAACATTTTCTTTTCGGGTATGCTTAAAATACCCCTATGTAAATCCCATACAAAACCAAGCCAATCTAAACTATTGTGTGGCTTCCACACATTTTTTTCATAATTTGGCAAAAAACCAGCTGACAAAAGTCTATCAATACTTCATTTGACACTTTTAAACATAAATTTTCAGTATCTTCAAATCCGAGTCCATCATCTAGATATACAATTATTTTGAATCCTTTACTACGCCAATATTTTACTAGAGGGCCTACCATTTTAGTAAAATGTAACAAGCTGAGCTCAGCCCAAAGGGCAAAGCTGTAAACGTGTAATATTAAACTTTACTGTCACTTTTCAATGAAAACCCAAGAAACTTTTGTGATTCAACATGCATATCTATATGATGGTACCCGTGTCTCAAATCAAACCTTAATGCAAAATGATTATATGCTGCATACGTTTTGACCTCTTTTACACCCTCATATTTAAATTTAAATAACACTTCGTATTGGTTCACGTGTCAAAGGTCAAGAATCAGCCTTCCCTTGTCAGTCGAGATGACCGACACCGATAAAGGATTAACAACAAAAGGGGCAGTGCTAACTTCTTTAGCGACTCCCGTGCATACCAAATCTGCAATTGCACGTTTAACAAAATCTTTGTGTTCAAAAGCAGATCTATTGTTATTCAAAAATATAGAGGAGGTGTGTCGGTAAATTTTAAAATAGCCATATTCAAGTAAAGGTAAAACAAAATTTTTAAACTATCAGCCAATAAAAGTTTTTCTTTCCAAAATTGTATAATCGACCTTTTACATTATAAACTTGTACTGACTCATTCTCATACCCGTATGTGTCTAAACTTAAATTAAAGTCAATCAAAGATAATACCTCATTTGGAACTGCTGGTGTTGTTAGACTTGTTGGCTTTTTCTGGACAGTTAGACGACCAGTGTCCTGTGGCACCACAGAAGTAGCAGATGTCTTAGGGAGATGGTCCTTTCCTTGCTCTGAAGTTTGCGGGACTAGATCTTGGACCATTAAATCTTGGTGTTGTGTGTGAACTATTGGTATAGCTTCTTGTTTCAGGTGTTTCGCTTAAGCCACGAAAAAGTTTGTCAGTTGCAAATTTCTTCGATGTGTCTGCCTTTCTTTTACGAATTGCCTTGGTTTTGGCCTGTCGTAGACAGACCTTATCATCAGAGTTATCAGCATGAGGGTTACCTTCATACTCGCTAACGGTGTCCCAACCATGCTTGTTACCAAAATTAACAATTTTGTTGCGAGCAGTAATATCTTGTTGGACTTTTTCAACAGTTTTTAGGACAAAGTCACGACTATCTGAAGAAATGGCGGCTTTCAAAATATCAATGTCCTTGGAAACTGGGTCGTTAAATTCACACTGTTTTTTATTGCTTACAAATTTGAACTTAAAGTCAGGCATACTTGTAGGTTTATTCAAGGCTGGAGTTTTAGCTTCAAAGACTGTGAAGATCTCCTTTTCTGTTTTTCTAAGGCGTTGTCTAAATGCTTGGAAAACAACGAGAAAGCATCAGCTGTAGAGTTGCTTGTAGGACTATCAACTTCACTCCTTTGATGACTTCTTGCAGATGCACGTTCAGGAGAACTTTGGATTTCCTCGTCAGACATGAAGGCAAGGAAAGTCAAACAGACCTTAGCAACAATTAAATTAAACGTCTAGACTGGTTGAATGCAAACCGTCGAATGATTTAAATAAACGCTTAGTATGCACGGGTGAATCCACCTGTGCCAATTACTACGCATAACGGTATTCGTTAAGCCTTGTAACGAAAAGAAATGTATTTAACCGCTGACTTGTATTGTGATTTTCTTTAAAATTTTCCTCATTTATTAGAATTCAGCTTGACGGAATGATTCCATTGTTTGGATAAATGAATAGAAACATTATAAATTGACGTGATGTCTGTTTGAGTTTATAAACATTGGATCTTGAATGTGACAGTTTTATCAGCATATCAATTATATTTTACATTTACACTTAATGAACTTTAATATTACAGCGTTAATTAATCTACATACAGACATGGTTTTCTTTCTTAAAATAAGATACGGAATTCGGCTAGAATTCACCAATGATAAAAACAAATAATACAAACAAATCACATGTTTATTTTCACAGTTAGCGCTTTCGACCGTTCTTTTGCATTTTCAGACAGTAGTTTATTGTTTACTTTACGAAGAGCCGAATGAACGGCCTAAAGCGCTAACAGTGAAACTGTCAATGTGATTGTTTGTGTTATTCTATGACAAGCCGTTCTCTTCAAAACTATGTTTAAACCATTTTTTCGAAAAAAAATACACACTGAGAATTAAAAAAATCACACTGAGATTTAAGAACCTATAATAACACACTGAGATTTAAAAAAATGAAAAACACACTGAGAATTTAAAATTACACACTGAGATTTTAAAAAGACAACTGAGATGAAATAAATTAAAAAACACACACTGAGAATTGTTAATTACACAATGAGATTTCAAAAATATACACTGAGATTAATATGCAAATTACTAATGAATATTCATGAGATGAATAATTCAACAGATTAATATCTTGGTCACCCGAACTTTTGTCATTATAATGAAATGCGGTTACTACAACCAACATTCGTAATAAATTTTAAGACTTAATTCATAAGTTTGTTGCCTATAATTCAGATTATTACTAACAGTATATCGGGATTTTTTGCTTAAGACTGTTTAAGCATGGATGGTCCCTTTTCAAAAGTCTTTCAACTGTTACCCTGATTTCAAAGGTAATCTTTTATATTTTTGTTACGTATATATATAAAGTGGGAGGCCCATATTCGCCTTAGAAACATTTTCGCCATTTTGCGATTTTCTTGGGATGCATCACACGATTGGATGTGTGCGCTATTTGTTTGCTTGAACAGTATCCATATCATCGATTCATACACATTTTATGTATTCTATCATCGGCGTGCTAAGTTTTCTGAGAAGAACAAGAGTAAACTTGCAAAAATAATCAATGCAAAAACAATGATGTTTGCATGAACCTCTTCCCCATGTCAAAACGCATATTGAATGACCCAGAATTTTGTTTCCTTTGGCTCAATGAAAAGTAAAATAACAAAAATACTGAACTCCAAGGAAAATTCAAAACGGAAAGTCACTTAACAAATGTCAAAATCAAAAGCTCAAACACATCAAACGAATGGAAAACAACTATCATATTCCTGACTTGCTACAGGCATTTCCTTGAGTAGGAAATTGTGGATTAAACCTGGTTTTATAGCTAGCTAAACCTCTCACTTGTATGACAGTCGAAATGGAATAGGTGTTTGGGTTTTTTTTTACAAATAACCTTAATCAACATTTAATTGCAAATTATATTTTTCACGCCTTTCACTGCTCATTTCTCTAGCGCGTATGCGCGTTGTGACTCTGTGATTTATCGTATAGATTAATATGAGGGTTACCCGCGCCCTGCTTGATAGTTTATTTATTCATTTCAAATATGTGCAGGTGCTTTTTTTAAAACAATGCAGCTCAGTGTGTTTATATAATCTGATTAAAGGACATAAGGACTAAAAAAATACCTGGAAAACTATGTATACTCAGTGAGTAGGCAATTATTGTAGGTTTACGATCCTTGCTGTGTGATTATTTAGTTGAGCAAATTTCACCTTTAAACATGTTGTTAAATATAACACGGTTATTGAATATATTCGAGTCATATATCACGGCAAAAATGTGTCCCCCATAGTATACAGAATACTCGATGTCTTCTCAAGTTTGCGTCTGTAAACCTTAAAACGAATGTCTTTAGAATCCTCCTTCATCAGACATCTTAGTACTATAGTTAACTTTTAGTAAAATGTAGGAATGTTCTTTTGGACTTTTGAACTTGATTAACCAGAAACTGAACTGCACGCATTTTTGACGACATGGCAAAAGAGAAAGTACAGAAATTAAAGTGCCTAATATATGATAAAGCATTATGTTCGCGGAGGGTTAGCATTTAAGTCGTCAACTAGTAGTCTTCTTGAAAAATATCATTCATCTCTATAGAAGGTCTTGCCATCGCTAATGAAGAATACATATTACGCCAACAAATAAGTCAATAATATATACGGTTTAGTTTTCTTATTGGTTACATTTTTTAATGTTTGTTACTTAAAATTTGAAAGTCATGATGATAATGACATACAGAAAAGAAAAAGTGTAAATGATATCATTTTCCAGTAACAAGGACTCGGTACCATGAATGATCGACATAATCACAACCATCATTATCAAATAAATACAATCTTTTCAGTTTAACAGAATATATCAAGATTAATCATTGATTTAAAATAAAAACTCACCAAAGATACGAGGCTTATAAAAATTTAAATCACAAAAATACTGAACTCCGAGGAAAATTAAAATTTAGTACACCAGACGCGCGTTTCGTCTACATATAATAATACTCATCAGTGGCGCTCGAATTAAAATAGTTGAAGGGCCAAATCAAATACGAAGTTAAAGAGCACTAAAAACTGAAAAATCCGTTAATCCAAATATGGCTGAGGAAATATATGCTTGGGGTAGAAATACCTTAGTGTTTACAATAATTTAAAATTTTATATAACAGTAAATTTACAAAAGTGTTGACTTTTGGGTTAGTCATATCATTTAAAGTAGTTTCTGTACACATAATATATAACGATTGGTTATTGTTTTATCGATTAAGTAAACACATAAAATATAATGGTAATATGATTATAATAATATGCTATCCGATGTCTCGGCTCAGAGTAAGCAAATCGAAAGAAATATAAAACATTAGAAAAATAAGAGTATCTGTAGCTGATAACAACTTTAATATAAACGTTTTAATAGCAAGTTACGCGACTTTACTTGACCACGATAAGAAACGGAAAATATTTGTAAAACGAAAGATAACCCAAATGCGCTAATGCCGTGATTAAAAAAACAGATACATTTGCGTTCCTGATGAAGGTAAATCCAGAAAAGCGCTTCGGACGCATGAAATTATTAAACGTGTTGTTTTCAATTTTTGAATTGGAAATGTATTTAATTGCTCCTATATAACGAAGGAAAGAGGAACTGATATATTTCAGTTTTGCAAACAATTTAGATTATTCACCTTTTATCGTGAAATATTATGTCTAGACCTACTTGTTTTCAAGTGTACCTTCTAACTGTGTATACTTCCTTTCCCTTATGCTTATGCATGCACAGGGACTGCAACATGTGAATATATTAACGAAAAGATAGGAATGAAAAACGATCTAGGTAGGACACTCTTTTGTTCAAATGTTGGAAATTCTTACATAACTACTGCATGTTACCGACGTTCATACTCTTTATTTAAACATGCCGCTTATAACAGGTTGAAGATACAGATGCTGATTGTAAGTAAATATTTTATTAATATATTTCATGACGAAATTATAACACTTGCGAGACCGTTTGTTTTCTGAATGACGTGTAACTTATAACTCTCTATACTTACTATTGTTGTGACAGAAGATGTATATAAAATAAGTGATCATACGGCGACAAATTATGTCTTGTGTAATGGTTTTAATTAGACAAGCTGATTTTCGATGGAAATAAACAGTACTTCAAAACATGCTCCACTAATTCTATAAAAAAAATAACCTAAAGTAGATGTTTACTAGAGGTTCTTGTCGCTCATCTAGGTCTATGTGCATCCTTAACAATGGACACTCTCCAACATTGTGGACTAGAAAAGAATTCATGACAAAAATTAATTATAATTTTCAAGATAATAAGCAAAAACACTAATAATTGATATACATCGTCATTGAAGAGCAATAACGCCAATAATGAGTCCACTGACGATTTTGGCTGTACAAATTATTTGTAGATCTTGTCTTGCTGATTATTGTTGCCCATTCAAATGTTTACCTATCTGTTATAGTTTTAAGATATTAGGCAAAAACGCAAAAAAAGATGTTAAAAATCGTCATTAAAGGACTATTACTCCAAAAGAAGTGGTCGGACGAATACTGCTATTCGACTTATATGTAGATCTTGTCTTGTTAATCATTTATGCTCTTTCAAGTGTATCTTTATCTATTATAATTTTCGAGATAATTGGCAAAACTTAATAGAATTAGTAAAACTCGTCATTTAAGGGCAATAACTCCTATACGAAGTCGTCTGACAGTTTGATGTAAAAGACAATACAGTTGGGTGCAGTCCTAACCTGTACAGCTAGTAAACTTGATGACCAGACTTTATGAATGGTGAAGGTAACTTGGACAAGATTTATGACTGATCCGACCTGTCCTTGGAAAGACATGTTATCTTAAAAAGCAGACTTGGTTTTTGGACTGTTTTTATGACTGCCCGAAAAGTTAACTTTATGGCAGGTCTGATATTGAAGTTAAGTCTGGACGAAGTTAACTTTGCCAAAACCAGCCTTACACACAAGTTCACTTGTGAACAGGTCTACTTTTCAAAGCAGTCATTGATCTTGACTGCTCTGTCCGAACCAGACCTGTTCTGATAAAATTTAACTTTGGTTTGGTCTGCTCAAAGATAAAGTTAACATGGTACAAAATTAACTAGAAAACAGGACCGCTTTGATTGATGAATATCATTTGAGTACCGACTTCAGATCAAAGAAAACATTGGACCGATTAAAAAGCAGAACTGTCTCCATGGCTGAGATGACTGTTTTGTCAAATAGCAAACTTGTCCACAGGACAGGTTAACAGCAGACCTTTAAACTGGTCTGGTCTGGTCAAGCTGGCCTTTCCACAGGTCTAGTCTCGTCGAGCTGACCTGTCCACAGGTCTTGTCTGGTCAGGCTAACTTGTCCTCAGGTCTTGGATGCAGCAGTCATAAAATAACAAACCTAGGTCTTGTCTGATTAGTATGAGGTTATTATGTAGGTCTGCTAGGATTTTCGAAAGGACTGCACCCACATTCTTGTCCTTGTCAGATTTTCTCTATTGAAAGCGGTTATCAAGATAGCAGACAACACTTGCTTTACCCCTATGTTCTATTTTTAGCCTTATTGGCCGTGTTGGTTGGCAGGCGGGTCATTGGACACATTTTGTTTATTAAGATACCCAAAAGATGATTGTGATCAAGTTTGGTTAAATTTGGCGTAGCAGTTTCAGAAGAGAAGATTTTTGTAAAATTAAACGAACGATGACGGACGATGGACGCCAAGTGATGAGAAAGTATAACACAGATAATCAAGTTAAACGTATCCAAATTGAGGCAAAAGGATAGATATTCCTTAGCCGAATTTTTCAACCACAAATTTAACTCAATTATTTACACCAAAAGCCCTTTAAACGCTTTTCGTCCTTTTAATATAATGATATTCCTGTGCAATGGTATACACAATACTAATATCTTAAATACAACCATAATAAAGATAAAGAATGTGTAATGCATGTATTAGATATAAAAATGTATATATTCATTCGAAAGAAAGTGCGTTCAATTTGTATCCCTTCGTGGTATGTTGCGTGTTTTATTGATGATAGGAGCAGACTATTCGATACAAGGAAACCTAACAGCGCAAAAATGAGTTTCAAAAAATGTCGAGAGGAGTGTCGCGGCCACATATATCTAGGACTACAGGTTAGTAACATTGTCTTTAACAGTAAAGAAGATTCATATACGCGGAAAATTTACAATTTTGTCAAAATTGAAGAGGACACACGAATATATTTAAGTGAAAATGTCGACAACAGTTAAGAAGAAAAATGTACATGTATATAGATAAGACACAATATCGTCAACAGTCAAGAGGATACAGGTATACCGTTCGTCACATGGTCGTGAATATGATAGATATATACAGGTAGATTAACAACGACAAAGAAAGATGTACATAGGTAGAAAATGGTGCCGTCAACAGTGCAGATGATATATTCATGGAAATAAATTGAATCAGTCAGTAAACATCATGTATATGGAGAATATCGTCAATATACCTGTTCTGGCACATTTTTAAATGTTTTCAATAGGTACTTTCTATGTGATTATCTCCCTATATTAACAGAACAAATGTTTGCTCGCTTGAGAACTTTGGATCAATTTCTGTCGTATAAAGGCAACAGTAGTATACGGCTGTTCGAAATTCATAAATCGATTGAGAAAAAAAAAACAAATCCGGGTAACAAACTAAAATTGAGGGAAACACATCAAATATAAGAGGAGAACTACGACACAACAGAAACACAACATTAAAATGTAACACAAACAGAAACGAACTATAATATAACAATGGCCATTTTCCTGACTTGGTACAGGACATTTTAAGAAAAAATGGTGGGTTGAACCTGGTTTTGTGGCTAGCCAAACCTCGCACTTTTATGGTAATGTTTAATATAACACTAAAATGACACCATTACATGACATGAATACAGTACAACATTACGGACAGAGAATTACGGTACGCAAATAAACAATACAATATAGTACATTTGGACAACGAAACAACAGAAACACTGAAGTGAACAAACAACAAACGACAATGCAACACACACAGAAACAAACTATACGATAGCAATTGCCATTTTCCTGACTTGGTACAGGACATTTTTAAGAAAAAAATGGTGGGTTGAACCTGGTTTTGTGGCTAGCCAAACCTGCCGTTTTTATGGCAATGTTAAATATAACATTAAAATGACAACATTACATAACAGGACTACAATACAAATAAATGGGGGAACATATAGGACAGAGAAACATACGAATTATAGCTAACAAAAGGTACCAGGTTTAAAATTTAACATGGGTTCTCTGTAAATATCAACCATGCCAGATATAGGGTGTGGCACGCATACTCTCAGAAAAGCTTTAAACTTTGTCAGTTATCACACTTTTATGTATAAATGAAAAAATAATATTGATATTGTTGCTATTGACCATGGTTGCCATGGTAACAGGATATTCTAATTTTACCTTCAAAATTGCTCCTTTTCAACTATGAAATAGGTCTACTTTGGGCATTAATAGCCACTTAAATAGCAATATATTGGTTAAAATACCTATTATTTATATGAATATCATTATAAATTGATATAATGACTGAATTAAAAAATATAAAATATTTAATGTTACCCTCACTTGATCCTTGGATACATGGAAGAGTTCAACCGGTATACGTAATACCCAATTTAGACAGTTTTTGAGGATGTATAGCAAACTTATGCATCCATGTTGGAATAAGACATTATACTTTCCATTGAGGCAACATATCATAGTTTCGATATATGGAATAAAATTCTTGGTATCTTGTTTCAAGGGTGGTAACCATGGAAACAAAAAGTTAAAATTTCAAATATTTTCAGCTTCTTCATTTTAGAATGTAATTAAAAGTTAATCAATAACTTATTTAATCTTACATTACCTTTTATTTATTATTTACAGGAGAAAACAACTTAATAACAAATAATAGGTCTGCTGCTATGGAAACAGGGCTTTCCAAATAGCAACTTTAGCGGAAAATTGTAAAATTTGTAAAATCTGCAAATTTAGAAAAAAACAGAAGATAAAATCAAGTTAAGAATTAAATTGGCATTATACAGACTAAAATTTATGTTCAACTTAAATCTGGTATTGAAAATGGTTACCATGGAAACATATGGAATATATCTGAAGATCTGCAATATGGTCTAACGTGTCAATTTTTTGGACGAAAATCAAAATCAACACTTTTTGCTTGTTGCAATAAATTTGAAGTGTAAACAAATGCTTAAAAATATCTCATGTAAACATTTGCACTGGTTTCAATGTTGTCATGATGTTTTCTATAGCCTTGATATGCTAAAAAAGACAATGCTATTTCACAGATTTTAGTTGAAGCAACCATTTTGTCTTAATAAAAATTAAAAAATATTTGATGAGTATTTCAACAAAATAGATTTAAGAGATAAACAAAAGTCATCTTACAAAGATAAGAGCCTGTACATGTGGCAATAAATTTGAATTGCTCAAAAATGCCACCTGTAATTTTGAGGAATAACATAAAATGCACAGACAAAATAATTTTTTTATTTATAAATAATGCAGTCAATATTTACAAAGACACAAATATTTGAGCCAGAGCTTTTACATGTATATCATAAAATAACTGTATACAGTAGTTAAACATAAAACTTTATCATAAACTTATCTATAACTGTAGTTTAACATTAAATGTTTTCCTTACGGTATTTTATGTATGACAGTACTGGAAAATTTTATAAACAATGAAATAAATATTTTAAAACATATTTAGCTAGGATTTTGATTAAAATCATAACAAATTTAGATTATATGCTAATCTTTCAAATAGTGATTCATTAATTTTCATAATTTTCAATAAAAAATTTATGCAACATTGAGTGATTCAGGAACTTATAAATACCACTAAATGAAATGTTTTCAAACATCAATAAAATGATCTGCAGGGCGCAGCTTGATACGACCGCAGAGGTCGAACTCTGAACAATTGGGGCTAGTATGGGCACATCATTCAAGCTTGATATAGCTCTGAATTTGGATTGTGATTAAATATTTGACACAGCATAGGTTTCTGACACAGAATGAATGTGGTCTAATGAACTCAAAAAATTTAAATTTACCTATTATGGTCCAATACCCAAAATCTAAATACATGGATTGATTCAGCATATCAAAGAACCCCATATGTTCAATTTTTGTTGAAATCAAACAATGTTTAATTTTGGACCCCAATTTGGACCAACTTGAAATCTGGGCCCATAATCATAAATCTAAATACATATTTAGATTCAGCATATCAATGAACCCCAAGAATTCAATTTTTGTTAAAATCAACCCAAGTTTAATTTTGGACCCTTTGGACCTTAATGTAGATCAATTTGAAAACGGGACCCAAAATTAAAAATCTAAATACATGGGTCCCCAAGGGTGACTGGGGAATAGAAGTATGGTCACAATTGGTCTTCCTCCGACCGGCGGTAAAACCCTCGTCAAAGTGGGGCGTCCGTTTGGCTGTGCGGGATGTACAAATTTGCAGCCACGTCCGGTCAGAATAGGGACGTTAAATCCGATGCCTCGCGTAAAGAGAGTGCCACGCTCTTTGCACGTTAAGAAACCCTTGCAACAACTCTTTGAAGGGTCCTTAGGTGACCTGTTGCAAGGCTAAATTTCTGTCCCTATCCAATATACCCTCATTTCCCGTGGCAGTCTAAATTTCTCCGACCTCAATCCCAGACGCCTCTATTACAGAACCTACCTATTGTATTTATTGTTAATTTGTTCTCGTCCTGAATATGCATGAAATATTTGCCACTGGAAGTTAAGCAACCAACAATCAATCAATCTAAATACACGGTTAGATTCGGCATATCAAAGAACCTCAATAATTCAATTTTTGATGAAATCAAACAAAGTTTAATTTTGGACCCTTTGGACCTCATGTGGACCAATTTAAAAATGGGGACCAAATTCCAAAAACTTAATACACGCTTAGATTCAGCATTTTAAAGAACCCCAAGAATTCAAGAATAAAACCCCATTGAAATTGGAAAAGAAATAAGCAATTTATACAAAGTATTAGAAAAGTATTGTTTTGGCCCTTTTGTCCCGTAATTCCTAAACAGTTTGGGCCATAACCCAAAAATCAATCCCAACCTTCCTTTTTGTATGGAACCTTGTGGTACAATTTCAGAAAGATCAATACACGTACACACAAGTTATTGTCCGAAACTAGAAAATACTTATTTTGACCCCTTTTGGCCCCTTGTTCCTAAACTGTTCAGGCCATAACACCCAAAATCAATCCCAACCTTCCTTTTGTGGTTTCGAACTTTGCGTTTAAATTTCATAGAGATTCATTTACTTAAACTAAAGTTATTGTCCGGAAAGTAAGTGTCTTCGGACGACAAAGTGATACCAATATACGAACGCAAAATTTTTTGCAGTCGTATAATAAAAGGTGCGACAATATTTGGCTTATATTTTATGGAAATTTGAACTTTAAAATTTTGATTAAATCTTTTATGTCTATTTTAAGCTCAGGAAAGGAAAATTAAAATACAAGACGATTTTACTGGTTATACCATAAAAGGGCCTGTCTGCAAGTTTACCTGAAAACATTTTGATTTTGGTCAATTTTTCTATTCATTTTTTAACTAGAAAATTTATGATGATGTTTTTTTTTAATAAAGTTAACACCTTTCATGTCAATATTTCTGTGTTTTCTTTGCAAATTTTGAAGACTAATAGCATTTTCTACTTTTGGACTGTAAAATCTCTATAAATGATCATTTTATTTCAAAGATATTTTAGTTCACATTTTATAGATGCTAAACAATATATTTTTTGTTAAAATAACCTGATTAGTGAAACATTTCATTTTCATTGGCCAAAAAAGGCCCTTAGCACACCTCCTACTTTAAACAAAAGAATTAAAACTAAAGAACATTTTGACTGTTATTTGATTCCAAAAGTACTTTATATTTTCTTCTCTGTCTTCTTCCTCTGCTGCTACATAATCTTCAGAACTAAGTTTTTTCTCTTTCTGACTAAGTCGGGAGAAAACGAAGCAATTTGTATTCCTGATAAAAATGCCCTTTTGTACATGTTGCATAAAGAGGAATTTCTCATCTCATCAGCAGTCACTTAAGAGTCTACCTTGTTACCAGTCACCTTCCCAATGTCAGATTTTTCAGTTATATATAATATATTGCCTTAGTTGTTGACTTAATGTGACTCTGGATCTAGTGACTTTGATGCCCCGTCCCATTTGAAGAACTTTATCTTAATTAAGTGCCAATGAATTATTTGTTGATTTTAAAGATATTGATTTTTGAGGCTGATTTGAAATTATCTTATCTGCATACAATCTTTTGCTTTTTCTGATATTTTTATTTTACACCATTTAACAAACAATTGACTATGAGGACATGCTCATCACTGCTGCTGATGTTGAGAATTCTCTTGTGAAGCTGTCTTCGGGACATTTGAAAACGATAATTCTTGCTTCCTCAGTACATGTTGTAGTACACTTTTCTCCATTTCCATTCGCTGAAAAAAAATAATAAAACATTAAAGCTGTCACATAAAAGCTCACCATTTTGTGTACCTTGAAAAAAATCAATTTGATGAGGCCTCTTGTAACACTTCACAACTAAAAGTATATTTTAGTTTAACAATGAATGACAGAAAATTTTATTAAGAAATAATTACTTTAAATACATAGAATAAAGCATGGAAAACAAGGAATGTGTCAAGGAGACAACAACTTGACCAAAAGCAGCCAAAGACCACAAATAGGCCTACAAATTAAAGCAGCAAGAAATCCCACACCCAGGAATGGGCTAGAGGTGGACATAAAGACTAATTCATTCTAGTTCAGAATATATGTCTAATAAGAATCAGTTTATATCAACTAACCTACTACGAGTTACATTGTTCTATTTTTACAGCTAAAAATGTACTTGAAAAACAAATTGCAAAAACATATTTTATACCTGAAAACTGAGCAATCTGTTCAAGGCATCCTGCTTTAAGGAATTACAAATAGAAGAATCAGAAGTTTGACTCAAATAAGCTTGTTCACTTTTACATGTTTCCTGACTACATGTATCTTCTAGGATTAACAATGGAACACTTTTAACTGGCATTGTCTGAAATAAAATCAAAATATAAGGAGAAAATAACAATAAAAATTCTTTACTACATATATTTGTTTTAAAGTGTGTATAACAATGAATAATTGTATTAAGCTCCATGTCTTTCAATAAAAGTGATATAATATTTTTTTAAATAAATCATTGTTTTAAATGCTTGTATTTTGGACTTATACATGTAAATGAAATAAATGGGGAATGTGTCCATGGGACACAGATGATGCCCCCGCTTGCATATCATATAAAGTTATAAAGTAACATAACTGAAGAACAGTAAAAGTGACACTACCCACATTTGTTCTTTGTCTGAATTTTGTGGTAATAAGGATTATGTATAAGTTTCATAACGTTTGGTACAGGCAAACTTAAGTAAGAGAAGGGAAACAAAAAATTCAGCAATTTTTCCATTTTTAAAGGGGCATAACTCTAGAACTGTTAAAGTGACGCTACTACAATTCAAACTTGATCTGTGTTTTGTGGTAATAAGCATTGTGTATAAATTTCATAATATTTGGTTGAATCAAACTAAAGTTAGAGAACGGAAAAAAACAGTATTTTTTCCATTAAGAAAAGGACATATCTTTAGAATAATTAAAGTGACACAACCAAAATTCGAATTAGATCTGTGTTTTGTGGTAATAAGCATTGTGTATAAGTTTCATAACATTTGGTTGAGGCAAACTAAAGTAATAGAACAGAAACCAACTTTGGGACGTACATACATACGGACAAGGGTTAAACTTAATGCCATGGCAGGGGCATAACAATTTAAGACCTTTGAGTACATGTACTATCGAATGAAACTTTTAGTTTTGGTTTTATTCATTTAACAGTATAATAGACAGCTAAAGACTGTTGAGTACTTTTCTTTAAAATCTTAAAGTGCTTTCATGTTTAGGATAATTGTCCCCATGTTCAAGGTATTTGTTTTCAGTTTTATGTTTATTCCAATATTTCTGGTTAAGGATATGTATTGCCATGTTTTATTTATTGGATGTTTATTCCAATTGTTCCTGTTTAGGATTTTGTTTTCAATTTCAATTGAATTTCCTATTTTCCATGTAACAGATATTTATTCCTAGTTTTCATGTTAAAGACATCTATTCCCTTGATTCATGTTAAGGATATCTATTTCCACGTGTGATGTTAAGGATATTTATTCCCATGTTTCATGTTAAGGATATTTACTCCCATGTTGCATGTTAAGGGTATTTATTGCAATGTTTCATGTTAAGGATATTTATTTCTATGTCTCATGAAAAGGATCTTTATTCCTAGGTTTCATGCTTGGGATGTTTATTCCCATGTTTGATGTAAGGGATATTTATTCTCATGTTTCATGTTGAGAATATTCATTCTGATGTTTCATGTTAAGAACATTTATTCCTATGTTTCTTACTAGGGATGTTTATTCCTATGATCCATGTTCAGGATATGTATTCCCATGTTTGATGTTAAGGATATTTACTCCCATGTTTCATGTTAAGGGTATTTATTGCAATGTTTCATGTTCAGGATATTTATTTCTATGTCTCATATACAGGATATGATTCCTAGGTTTCATGCTAGGGATGTTTATTCCCATGTTTGATGTTTGGGATATTTATTCTCATGTTTCATGTTAAGAATATTTTTCCCATGTTTCATGTTAAGAATATTTTTCCCGTGTTTCATGTTAAGAATATTTATTCCTATGCCTCATATTAAGGATATTTATTCTCTTGTTTCATGTTAAGAATATTTATTCTCATGCTTCATGTTATTGATATTTATTGCCATGTTTTATGTTAAGGATATTTATTATTCCATGTTTTATGTTAAGGATATCTATTCCTATGGTTTAATTTAGGTCTGTACAATATTAGGATGTTTATTCACAATTTTCCTTATAAATGACAAAGCTTGTTTGAGTCAGTATTTTTAGCCTCCTTTACTGACATAAATACTAGTATCAGATCTTAGAGAGGACAGATTTAAATATTCCAGTAAAAAGTGTGAAAATTTGGGGTAACCCCTTGTTTCTTTAATTGGAAGTACTGGAACTACTACTTTCAAATTGTACTAAATCTACTGCTGAATCCTCATTAACAGTGTTCTACTATTTACCTTTCTTATTCTTTTGATTGGACCTGAATCATCTAAAGCTGTGACTTGATCTATTTGAAAAAGAAAAATGAAAATGTATATTTGGACAATGAAGTCTGTATTTCTGATGAAAATCCTAAAGAAAAATACTAATATGTGCTTAAAAAGCATGCACAAGCCACATTTATATCAGAACTTTAGCTAACTTTAATTATTTAAAGGACAACATATGCAACTTAGGAGATAAACTGTTGTGGCATAGATTTCACAAGTTAAATTCATTTTATGTCTTCAGAATGTTTTTCAAAGAAATGTACATATCAATTGTAAAATCATTACCATATATCACTGTCTATAATACAAACCTTATTAACATTAATAAGTTGAGATTTTGCACTGCTTTGTTTTGGCAATCTAGTAACATTTTTTACAGTCTCTGCAAATACATGTACCTGGAATTATAAGAGAATCATTAACTGTTTTACATAAACATTTTATGACCATGTGTTTTAATAATTTTCAATTAGGATTTATTTAAAAGTATATACTTCATTTAACATGTCACTAAAATGTATGTGGTTACATTTTGACAAGGTCAGCACAGCATCTTAATTCAAATATACAAAAAGGAAGCATAACCTACCATACATGTAAATGTGCTTGACAAACTTTCATATTTGCATTCATAATTAAGTGACTTAAAACCCACTCAAAAAAGGTCCTTATAGAATTTTAGACTTGTAATTGTTAGATTATTTTTACAGAGGTGTATGAATAAAGGCAAACATGTACTTTCCTTGCAAGGAACTGTATACAAAGCAAACATACACTTTGAGTTTGAATGAAAGAAATTTGGTCATGGAAATAGGTTGAAAAGTCAGTGAAAAAACGAGTTCAGATATTTGAAAAGTTGGTCAGCATTTCCCCTGGAAAATATTCTTTTGCAACCTTCATAGATCATGTGCAAGGCCTTTTAAGTTTGGACAAAGAAAGAACTTGCAAAAAATGGGACAGCTCCTTATGCCTAAAGGAACATATTTCTTTGCAAAAATAGACATTTATAATTTAGTTAAAGATATGCTTACCTGTTCCAAGTTGTAGAACCAGTCCATGAAGTATATTTATAGCTTCCACATTAGACAATGACAGTTCTCTGTTAGATCATCTTTTTAGCATCAGACTGTTAGTGTCACGGGTGTTGATAAAAAACGGAACTTCACTTAGTTTTCTCCTTTCATTGTTTCCAAGTACATTGAACAATGGCTTGAACATATTTGTAAATTACATGAAGGCGACAGGAGCAGACCACATTCTGTACAAACGGCAACTTGTTCATCATCACATGTTCCCTAAAGTTTGTTATGACTTTTATGTCCTTTGAACATAGTAAGGCTTATCATTGTTATAAAATTGACAAGCCATTATGAAACATGTATATAGATATATTTAAAAATTAGATATAAAGTGTAAAAGATATTGATTAAAAGAAGCAAAACATGTTGCAGACGTCTGTCTCCATTCTTGGCTAGATAAACAAATGACTTTTTCTATTTTTAAAATTTGGTGAGTTCTTAAAAGGGAAATAACTCTTGTAAATTTCAGGCAATTTTTGACATTTTTATCCAATTTTTATGAAAAAAATCTAATTAGCCCCAAAAATGTTTTTGCATAAATGAAAAATATCAATCTTTTTCAATAAAAGCTATTATTTAGTTTATTCAGGAATGGATGCGTTTTTGCATAAATTAGGAAGAAATTTGGTTCATAATTGCATTAGAATATGCTAAAATTCATACTTCTAACCTAGATTAAAAATGTCAATTTGAGTTTAATATCAGAAAAGTGTAAAATGTCATTGAACAAGTAATTAAAAGAATTTGATATAATATAAACTGCATCAAACATATTATGCTGTAAATAAGTGACTGTAAGCCGAGAATAGCAAAAATCAGCTATTTTCTACATTTCAAAGCCTGTTGCCATGGTAACCATACATAATTCAGGGTGACATGTACAGACTTTTTTTCATAATTTATGTCAATGGTTGTTGTCAGAAAGTTTCAACAAAATCGGTGACCACCCGTGCCCAACTTTGGTTGATGGTTACAGAGAATGGGTGTTAATACGCAAGACGCGCGTTTCGTCCACACAAGACTAACCAGATCAAAAAAGTTCGAAAGCCAAAACAAGTACAAAGTTGAAGAGCATTGAGGACCAAAAGTTCCAAAAAGTTGTGCCTAATACGGCTAAGGTTTTCTCTGGGTAAGAACATCCTTATTATTTAGAACTTTTGCAAACAGTAAATTTATAAAAATGACTATATATAATAGATATACATGATAACACCGAAGTGGTGACTAACTACAGAATAAAAACTGATACATAAAACAACATAAACCAGCACATAAAAATTCACAGACGAGTTAGCCAAACAGATCAACGCACAAAGTGACGTCACATTTGAATTTCTACAAATTTCCCGAAAATAGGATAGAATTCAAGATTAGATTTGTAATACTCATATAACATTTATTAATAACAATGAAAATTACAATACTAATTAATATAAAATTGTGGTAGTAATTAGATAATTAATTGTATTATCTAGCTATGTCTGTGTTTCTTCTAAATCAAACTGTTAACCAAATATATCGTATCAATTTAGCTGAACCAAACAAAATCTAATAAATCAACTGGGTGATTAATTATCCTTACCATAACACACAAATACAACAGAAAAAAAATAAGATTTACATCTATAAACGATAAGACATTTGACAAAATTCAATGAGAATAACAAATATAACATCAAAACTAAATACATGAATTTTGGATAGAAAAGTACCGTGACCCGTCTTATAGCAATGCGAATTCACACTCGGCAAAGCAGTCACAATCGGGAATAAGTCACGTTCGGTTATTAAAAGATTAAACGACGTAATGTCAAACCACAATCTAACACGTGGTAAAATGTCCTTAGTTAGTTTGGACAAAGACACATCGTATGGATCAACCAATTCGTGATGGTGTCCGTAAAATTTACGGAGTGTCATTTTTAATCTGTCCTCCTCGTAACTTTGTTGGAGCAGTTTCTGCGTTAGGAGCACACTCCTGTATATGAAGTCCGTATAGTGTGAACATGCACGAGCATAACGTATCAACTGAGATATGTAAACACCATACGAAGAGGCAGAGGGTATGTTACTGCTGAGAAATGGGAAATTGATAATTGGCCAATTGAAATCGTCCCGTTTATCATAGATTTTCGTGTGAAGTCGTCCATCTGTGTCAATATTGAGGAAAAGATCAAGGTATGAAGCAGTCCTTCTAGTATCAGTAGTATCCTTAATTTCAAGTCCACTGGGATATCTGAGATGCAAGTATTGGCTGAAATATGGGTTATTCAATGATAGGACATCATCAATATATCGGAAAGTAAAATTAAAGAATTTCGCAAGGTACTTTTTCTTTTTGTCTTTTAGAAGGTTCTGAATGAATTCTACTTCATACGAGTACAAAAACAAATCGGCCAGTAGGGGTGCACAATTAGTACCCATTGGAATACCGACTGTCTGTTAAAATATAAATCCTCCAAACTCAACAAATATATTGTCGATCAAAATTCCAGCATTTTGATAATATCATCTTCAGTATATTTTCTGGTAGATTCAGTGTGGTTCTTCACAAAATATGAATTATTGTAACCCAAAACAAGAAAGTTGTATCTACAATTCCCATTTTTATTATAAAAGCTCTGTTTAATGAGATGGTGAAGTCGATCTTTCAACTGAGCATAGGGAATAGTAGTGTAAAGCGTAGAAAAATCAAGTCTTTATGTTGCTGCAAAATTGCAAAGATTGTGATCGAAGATTAAGCAGTAGATCTTTCAAATTTTTGAGAATCCACATCTGGTTAACACCACTGGTAGAATATATCTCATCACAATATTTTTGAAGCCCATCTTTAACTGTAGAAAGAATAGTAGTCAGTACTTTAGAAAGATGTTTAGTCGAACATTTTGATGACCCAGATATGTATTGTTTTTTATATGGAGTTTTGTGAAGTTTTGGTATCCAGTATAATGATGGTAAATTTTCTTCGTTTTCTTTGATGTTGATACCAAAAGAAAGAAGGACAGATTTGTGATTTTGTAAAATTTCGTCCTTGGTAAATGATGTTAAAGAATATGTAGGATTTCCAGTAGTTCTATTTATTCCAAGCTCTATTGTGAGACATTGCAAATAATGGTTTTTACATATGAAGACAATATTGTTGGAGGCTTTATCTGCTGAAACAACGACATATTTGTCATGCAAAGAGGATAAAGCATCCACAACATCCGGATTCTTGAAAGGGTTAGTACCTCTTGTGCTCATAGTACATCGTAGTTTTTGAATGCGCTTCTGAATGCATGATCGAATAGCTTTGATCCATTCAGACAAAGTGTCCAGTTCTGGTTCGTCATTGTCCACCACACTGTAAGTTATGCTATTTTTGTATTATTATGTATGCTTTGATATGTACCGTTAGTTTCATAATGATTTCTGTGATGATTTGATTGCAAGGAAAAGCCTTTGCAAACACCTGATTTTGATTATGTTATATTATGTCAGTGTTCGTGCATTTGATCAAGTTAAATATGTTTTATAGTAGTCCAATCCCATTCTAGAGTACATATTTGGCCTGTGTCGCCCTCTAAAATTTCTATTTTTTGCTTTGTAAAGTGTTCCCTTTCCGGTTAAATTTTTCTATGGAACGCCATTTGTGTCATAAATTTTTGTTTAATAATTTTTTGACATTGTATTGAAAATCATATTATTGAGTACATATATGTTTGTAATTATAGTACTTAAGGTTGTTTCTGTTTTGTCTTTTGTAGTTTTTACCTTTTGATATTCAATAAAGATGTGATTGGATAACTGTGTACTTTTTTCAATGGATGTTGGATTCAACCGGTTAAACTAACTGTCACCCCGGGATAAGACAGAACAATACCTTAAGGTCAGATTAGATGCTTCCTTTAATTTCTTAAAATTAAAAAAGAGGATAGCAAAATGTTATCATACGTGTGTCATACGTCATTCCTACACACCAACACATACTGGATTTAGAAAAAGAATTCAGATATGTTTGAACCGGCTTGTCACCTATAATTATACGTTTTTAACAAATTAACCATGGATTTTTTAAATCTTGTCCTCTTACAGTAGAAGATTTTATAATGAGACGTCACTGGAAATGGAACACTTAGACAACCAACTTCTTACAATGTTAGTGCTATGTCAACAAATAAATATATTTAAGACATATAAAAAGCAAATATTCGTGTTTTGGACTGAACTATTTTAACGATGTCACCGCATTAATAATACATTGGTACAAATATATGTATGTAAAAATAATTTAAGTTCTTTTTCGAAAACGGAAAAAAGGTGCAGTACAATCTCATCGGTTAAAAACACATTTAGAGTGTCTTGTTATGATTTTGGGTTATTATAACATTAAACAGTACCAAGTGTACTGCCCCAAATGTACGTTTCTACAAATAATACCTCTATTTCAATGACATGATGTACTGGGCTTGTGATAGCCGCGGGGACTAATAATTCACCAGCAGGGGTATCGACTTATATTTTCAGTTTGGTATTGTCCTATGAATTTTCGGTAATTTTTATTCTCCTGCTTTGTTTTGTCTTCTCAAGTCTCAACTTCAAGTCTTTGTTAAAAATGGATGAAAGTCAAAATATCTTATCGAGAAAAGGAAAATAAAGTTTAGTTGCTAATATTTCGGTAATAACATGATTTGCTTCAAATAAAGGCAACAGTAGTATACCGCTGTTCGAAATTCATAAATCGATTGAGAAAAAAACAAATCCGGGTTACAAACTAAAACTGAGGGAAACACATCAAATATAAGAGGAGAACTACGACACAACAGAAACACAACATTAAAATGTAACACACACAGAAACGAACTATAATAAAACAATGGCCATTTTCCTGACTTGGTACAGGACATTTTAAGAAAAAATGGTGGGTTGAACCTGGTTTTGTGGCTAGCCAAACCTCCCGCTTTTATGGCAATGTTAAATATAACATTAAAATGACAACATTACATGACAGGACTACAATACAAATAAATGGGAGAACATATAGGACAGAGAAACATACGATTAATAGCTAACAAAAGGTACCAGGTTTAAAATAAATTTAATACGCAAGACGCGCGTTTCGTCCACACAAGACTAACCAGTGACGCTCAGATCAAAAAAGTTCGAAAGCCAAAACAAGTACAAAGTTGAAGAGCATTGAGGACCAAAAGTTCCAAAAAGTTGTGCCTAATACGGCTAAGGTTTTCTGTCTGGGATAAGAACATCCTTATAATTTAGAATAATTCATACTTTTGCAAACATTAAATTTATACAAATGACTATATAATAGATATACATGATAACACCGAAGTGGTGACTAACTACAGATACATAAAACAATATAAACCAGCACATAAAAATTCACAGCCGAGTAAGCCAAACAGATCAACGCACAAAGTGACGTCACATTTGAATTTTCTAAAAAATTCACCAAAATAGGATAGAATTCAAGATTAGGTTTGTAATACTCATATAACATTTATTAATAACAATGTAAATTACAATACTAATTAATATAAAATTGTGGTAGTAATTAGATAATTAAAACGGTAATCTTTTGCTTTGGCTTTCCCATGAGTGTAGGAATTTTTGGTACATTTTTATGCTATCAAGTTCTTCATATATATTTGTCAATGTGATTATGTTACCCATCAAGGATCCGTATTTGTAGTCCTTCTTTTCTTCTTATATTGTATGTTTTAAATTTCCTAATAGTGGAGTATTCAGAGGAAATAACGTAGTTTTTTAGGGTTGGTTAAAGTAACAAATGCATTGACTTATTTGTTTCAAATTCTCAGTTAAAATTGTGTTGTTGATTTGCTGATTTAAATTTATTTACCAATACCATAATATCTTTGATTTTTTATTAAACTTATCCAGATCTTGAATGTATATGAAATATTTGTCTGTTGAATGACCATTTACCTTTTCTTTTTCATCAAACGTATATAATCATCAATTGAATATATTGGATACGTACAGGAGTCTGCGTTTGAGTGTAACACATCATACATCAACAGGCTCAAAGTCTAAACCTTTATTACACATATTTTAAATAGAATGGTAAAGAATGTTTCTGTGCTAAGGCCACACCAATTTGATTAATAGTTCTTTGAATTTTCCCGCTCCTGTTTTGGAGAAATTGACTTTTCAATAAAAAAAAATAATTACCGCTTCCGAAAATTTTTGGGGCTTATGCCGCTCCAAATGTAGTTTTTCTTGTGCATATATTGCTCCGGTTGATTGAAACGCACGTGTGATTAATCGAATTGTAAATAAAAGGTCAAAAATCGGGATGCCAACATGTAGTTGTGACAGTTCATTGCCGTGGACAAGTAGTTACACACAGTTATCCGAAATGCATCTCGTTTTATCTATGAAGACCTGTTTTAGGAGACAAATATTAAAAATCTGTCCTAAGATGACCACGATTACATCAATGTTCGTTAGAACCATCGTCATCCCCGATCATTGTTTCAAAAGACATCGACCTGAATCTGAATAAGTACGTTACAGGGCCAGGATATGGCATCAGTGGCAATAGTGGCGCTGGAAAATTAGTCCATTGATGTGAGAGCAACCGAAGTTTTAAAGCTCTCAATTGTCTTGGCACACACGAGATTGTTTGGTAGTCTATTCCAATAAAAAATTGTTCTTACAAAGAATGACTTTTTATATTGTTCAGATTTGCTAGGTGGAATTTTGAAACACCGGTTGCTGTTCTGTACAAATTTATCTACATTGTACAATGTTTGTTGTTTTATAGACCTAGATATCTTGGATGAAATTATTAATAAATTCCCATGAATTTAAAAAAAAAATCACAGATTTATCTTATTTTGATGAAACTCCATATCCCTTGTTAGTCTATTTGCATGAAAGCAGAACTCTTTTGTAAGGGAAAATTTAAGAGTTCCAAACGTTTGAGACCGAAGTGGTGGTATTGTGATTGGCATGCTCATAATAATTAGGGATGTGTAATTGGTTCAACCACTTCTAGTCAAGCTAAAGAGTTTAAAATGCATTGCAGCTTTTAGGAGCAAAAGGAAAGAGTATTTTGCTGTCAGAATAATGCATGTGAATGTGGTGACAGGTATTTTAAGAGTATATTTTAATACATTGAGATCTAAATGCATAGCAATATAACTATCTTACTCATGATGTTGCTGAAATATTTACCTCACTCATTATGTTGATCCTTAGTATGGATAAATAGTTCCAAGTGGACATAAAGCAGCCAATAAATCATTAACATATATTGATATAATGAAAACATATATATCCAAATATATATTTTATATTATTCAGGGCATTTTTTTATACATACACATATTTAAATTTTATTCAACATCTGTCATTTACCTAACTAACATAATTCCTCTTGTTAAACTGCTATATGCTTCCTTAATATATATACACATGTATGAATTTTAATGAAAATTCACGCAGACAAAGCTTATTTGATGAAAATAATCAAAATTAACTAAACCACAGCAAGACAAGAAAGTTGGGTATGGTTCAGGCGCCAATCCATCAAATTATATGCATTAGAGCATGTTTCTTCTCCTTTTTCTAAGAAGTAATCCCAGTTTAAACATGTACGTAAATTCTAAATCGCACAATTTAAAAAAAAATTATACCGCTCGCTTCACTTGTAGAGCACTCGCCTCATAAAAACTCATTTTCAAGAAAAAAATACAATAAAAAAAATTTCGCTCGCTCGCCCCATATATTTTGGAGCTTTTGTCCGAAGAACTACAAATCAAATTGGTGTGGCTTAACAAATTGAATGTTGATAGGTATCAACAAAAACAAGACTCGGAATGCAAAATTAAATGTTCAGGAGAACGCAACAGAATGTGTGAAGGAACTTGGAAGATGTCCATCTATACAGGTATTTATTTTTATCATGTTGCGTTGTGTTCATATGTTTGTATTTGATACCGGAATGAAGTAGCATATTTGATTATGGACTGTTGCTTATATTTCAAAATCTGGACTTAAAGCAAAGATGGAGAAGATACCAAGGTGGCAATAAAATGCCATTACTTGAAAATAAAAGACATAGCAAAAGAAATATAAGACAAACAACATTCGACAAAACACCACCAAAATGTACAAATAATCCGGCAAAAATCTACAGAAAATTTAGGTGCTCCGGAAGTGTCTGCATGTTTATAGTAACGCCCACCGTGTTACTCCTGTTATAATACTTTGATGAGTGATATCAGGTGATTCGCGCCATACAATAGCGGATGGATGAATGTCTCTTATTTCACCTTCACATCACCAAATTTATTAACCATCGGTACATGAAGATTCTCTAATTTTAAAACTTGACCGAATGTAAATATCTGAAACGAAAATACGGCCTATCGGGAAAAAGAGAGACAAGACTTCACTGGTAAAAACAAATGAGACTTTGAAAAAAAATATCACGAAAAACAACACTGGAAACTATAGCAATACCAACGGGCACACTTTTAAGTTAAAAAAAAGTTTATCACACTACATATTGGGCGTTTATAGAGCAATGCATATGCCTCATCGATGTAGATATGGCAAATTCCCTATTTGACTGCAAGTATTGTAAAATATTATATAAAATGCTAAATCAGGATTTTAAAGTTAAGAATACTTAGTTGCATTGTCATAAACTTCACAGAAACATGTCTATATTTATCTTATCCTATAAGTTTTCAATTTTGTTACAAGTTTTATTATTATTTTATTGATTATATCTTAATATTTATTATTTTAGTCAATGTTTAAGCTAAACAAATGTTTAAAAAAACAGACTGTGATTCAAGATCTTTGTAGAGACTTTGCTGCACCTGATTAATTATTTTAATTGTAATGAAAATTAAAATCAAAACAAAATGTCCTTGAATGTTTATTTTATTGCAAAGGCAAATCTTGGAACAGAAAAGAGCTTTTAAAGTCAAATTCAAGTCTTGTCATCTTCAAAATTATTTATCGCTATATTTGACATTAAACAACAATAATGCAATGTACAACATCAACGAAAACCACGTTTTAAAACATTGTGCTGTGTCTACAAGAAAAAAAAATCTTTTAGTATAAAGTAAGGAGACGTGGTAGGATTGTCAATGAGACAACTATCCACAAAAGTCCAAATGACGTGGATGTAAGCAGATACAGGACATCTTAAGGCCTTCAATATTGAGCTAAACCCCAATCTAATTAAAATATAGAACTCGGATTTCGTTATACTACATACGAGATCTAACGACGTCCGGTAAAAGGTTTTACTTCTGTGACCTTTTGTGATGTAACATTTGACCCCAGAAAGAATTTATATCGACCAATCAGAATCGTCCTTATGAACGCGGCCCTGGTATTTTTTGAAGATGGAGACTCAGAAATGGAAATTCGATTTAGAAAATGGGTTAACTAAAATTTTGCCTCAGTACAGGTGAAAGAACTAAAATTTGAGCAGAGACAAATTTTGGAAACTATTTTGAACAAAAAGATTGCATGGTCTCGCTTCCAACGGGCTATGGAAAGAGTTTACTATATCAGATGCAGCTACCTGTTGCAAGGAAAATGAGGAACTCGGTACAGACACTACTCACTAGGACCGATGGTAAAATCGTAGTTTGCGGTCCATTAGTATCTTTGTTTGAAGACCAAGTTTCCAAACTTCAGTCTGTACCTATAACATGTATAATCAAGTCAGCATTCAAAGGTAAATTAACTAAAATAGAGTACGGTTGACAATTTTACAATTTTGGGTAACTTTTCCAGTGTTTATTAATTTCAAAAACTTTTTGTGGAGGATTCCATTGTGTACCTGAACATTGAGACAATATCTCAGAAAATACATCACAATCTCCAGTCATAAGGCAGCAACCATTTGATTTTCTGGGGAGGGGCTATGGATTTTTTTTCCGGGCAAACTTTTTTTTTTGCCTTCGGCGAAAAACAATCTATTTTTGGCGACAAGTCGAAAACAATTTTTTCTTTCAATTTTAGCATTACATATAGTGGCAGCTGAGGGTGAAACAAACATTTTTTTTCTCAGGGTCAAAAACAAATTATTTTTTCTCCAAAACTGAAACAAACTTTTTTCCAAAAATCCATAGCCCCAGAAAATCAAATGGTTGCTGCCTAAAAAACATACAAAAAATCTAATTTGCAACGGTAATGAATGTTAATTGCCTTTAGTTTAGACATGGGATCAGATAATTCTAAATTCACCAGTTTTTCTCATTAGTAATATTATACCATATTCTACTGTGTACAAATGTACATATGTACTTGCAAAGATATGTGCTTATACAGATGCACATGCAGAAGAAGTTTTAAAATAAGCATACTTTTACTTCTGTTTCATACTGATACATGTACACAGATACCATGTGGTGCTCCAGATAAGATGTGATATGAGTGCCAATGAGACAACTCTCCCTCCAAGTCACAATGTGTATAAAGTAAACCATTAAAGGTCAAAGTACAGCCTTCAATACGGAACCTTGGCTCACACCGAACAGCAAGCTATAAAGGGCCCCTTAAAAATGACTAGTGTAAAACAATTCAAACTGGAAAACCAACGGTCTAATCTATAAAACAAAACGAGAATAAGAAACACTTAGGCATGGACCATTTGACTTTCTTGGGGGAAAGGTGGGGTGGGGGCTTGGTTTTTATATCAAGCCAGATTTTTTTTTATCATGCAAACCGAGCAAGAATATTTTTTTCAGTCAATCCAAAGCAAGAATATTTTTTTTCAACATTTGTAAAGACAAAGGAATAGGACATGAATAGGAATAGGACATGAAGCCAGAATATTTTTTAGCAACTGAATAGGCCAGATTATTATTTTTTCAAAAAAACCCAGGTATGATGTATTATAAAAATAAGAAGATGTGGTATGATTGCCAATGAGACAACTCTTCACAAGAGACCAAATGACACAGAAATTAACAACTATACATGTACATTGTAGGTCACCGTATGGCCTTCAACCTTGAGTAAAACTCATACTGCATAGTCAGCTATAGAAGGCCCCTAAATGACAAATGTAAAACAATTCAAACGAGAAAACTATTACTGCCTGATTTATGTACAAAATTATGAACGAAAAACAAATATGATATACAGCAACAAACGACAACCACTGAATTATAGGCTCCTGACTTGGGACAGGCACATACAGAATATGGTGTGGTTAAACTAGTTTGAAGGCCCGCCAATCCTCCCCTAACCTGGGACAGTGGTGTAACATGTACAGTACAACATCTTCTGTACTCAGAGTTAAATTTGTGGTATGATATAAATAATGACCATAGTTGATTCCTTCTGATGAACCTTAAGGAAAATATGGTGGGAAAATGAGGATTTTTTTATTAAAATTTTTAGAGTCACAGATCTTACTCTAAAGAAATTTTGTTAAAAAAAATATTTGTTGAAAACCATGTCCTTTTTTGGCGGGAAAATTCGGAAAACCCCTTTGATAAGAAACCGTTACATTTCATTGTTATTTATAGACAGTAAGAATCTCATTATGAATATCTGCTAAGATTATTTCATTAAAAATGAATAGTTTCTTGGGGGTGAAACTGATACTTTAATACTTTACATCTAGGAGTGAGTAAAATAGAAGTTTTCATATTTAATTAAATGGTCTTTTGAAAAATCTAATTACAAATTTATTTGCTGTAACTCGTTCAAAGCCTTTTTCTGTAACGAAAAAGGAAAGTATGCTAGATACACTTACTGGAAATGTGAAGATATGATTGAAGCTTTAAATTTTCTCCTGGACAACATATATGTACGTTTCGGCGATAAAGTGTATCGACAAGTAGTAGGTATTCCTATGGGCACTAACTGCGCCCCTTTAATAGCAGATTTATTCCTGTATTGCTATGAATCTCAGTTTATGACCAAACTCAGTAAAGACACGTCATTTTTACATTTGGTTGATACATTCAACAATACCTTCCGTTATCTAGATGATTTTTTTTCGTTAAATAATCCAGAGTTCTCTAAATATACTACCGAAATTTACCCAATAGAACTTACTTTAACTAAATCTAACATAAACAGCAGTAGTTGTCCTTTTCTGGACTTGGATATTTCAATCTCTAAAGGAAAACTCCATACGAAAATTTACGACAAAAGAGACGATTTTTCATTCCCTATTGTTAATTTTCCTTTTTTAGACGGCGATGTTCCTTTGGCTCCATCATACGGTGTGTATATATCCCAACTCGTTCGTTATGCCCGTGTGTGTAGTGATGTCATAGATTTTAACGAACGTAATCAATGCATCACTAGTAAATTAATAAGTCAGGGATTTCGTTACCATAAATTACGTAAAACTTTTGCTAAGTTCTTTCATAGATACAAAGATTTGATTAGTAAATTTGGCTGTACCTGTAGAAAACTGATTAAAAACGGTATTTCACATCCTAAATTTTACGGTAATATTGTACTTAAAGCGCGGAAATCACTATATGATCCGTGTAAACTCATCGAACCTTTAAATAAACTTATTAGTTCAGGTTATCTTACCAATGTTGTAATTAAATCTTTGAATATAGTTTACATTGGCACTAATATCGATTTTGTCATCAGCAAATTAAAACATAACTAAATTTGTATTCTTTTCAAACGGGATGTTTAAAGACACACCCACGTTCATTTTGATCTATAAAGAGGTTAAACTCCTAACTATCCTACTGTCTGTCGATACATTTATTTTGGCATTGCACTAGTCATGTCTTCTTTGACTGTCCATGACGTTAAAATACTAAATCCCTGGGATGTGTTTTAGTTGATTTTAGTCTCTGATGCATGATTTTTATTATTAATTGTTTTGGCTTTTAACTAGCTGTCAGTAACTGCGAGTACTCTCAAATCGTACTTTCTTGTTTATTTGACCTGTTGATACTAATTGTAATGCTTTTTGTTATTTAATGTTATTCAGGGTTATATCTGGTCTATATACCAGCTTTGATAAGTGTTTGGTACTAATATGAATTTCCACTTCGTACTATGAACATCAAAATTATTTATTTTGTTAAAATATTTCCTTTCTCTATTGTAACTGTATACGTATACCTAACAACAAAATTATTTTATTTACCTGTGTTTAAAGTTATTGCAAATGGCTGATATTTTGTTCGAGCATATTGTTTTTCTTAAATTGTTTAACATTTCATACCGATATAACATGTTACTTTTATTATTCTTCCCTTAGTTTATTTATTTTGAATTTACATTGTATCATAGGTCAAATTTATTTGTTCAGTGTATGTTCAATGGTGTTACTATGTCCTTTGATTGAGTTAAGCTATTTCAGTTGATATTTTATAGTGTGTCTTTCTATGTTGTGATGTTACACTATTGTTTCAGAAAAAGGTTGAAGGTTTGGTACCATTAAAACGTTTAAACCCGCTGCATTTGTTTGCACCTGTCCTAAGTCAGGAATCTGATGTTCAGTAGTTGTCGTTTGTTGATGTGGTTCATAAGTGTTTCTCTTTCTCGTTTTTATATAGATTAGACCGTTGGTTTTCCCGTTTGAATGGTTTTACACTAGTAATTTTGGGGCCCTTCATAGCTTACGGTTCGGTGTGAGCCTAGGCTCCGTGTTGAAGACCGTACTTTGACCTATAATGGTTTACATTTATAAATTTTGACTTGGATGGAGAGTTGTCTCATTGGCACTCATACCACATCTTCTTATATCTATATATATATATAAATTTTTTTTATATAATATTATATAAGTTTTCCAGTCTGAAAAGACTCAATGTGGTTTATTAATTCCTTTATTATTTCTATCATAATCAGAAACAAGCTACATGTATTAAGCATTTCAAACATATAAAATTGCCTTCATAAGAACATTCTTGACTATTAAAATAAGTATGTACCTGTAGTAAAAATACCCTGGTAGGGCCTTAAAATTTTCTACTGGGCCCTTGGAAAAATGTTTTGGAATCCAGGTTGGCCCCTGTAGAAAATGTTAGGTATTGTTCCTGACTGTATTGCAGATTTATGTGTAGTTTTTTTAACTGACATGCACAATTCATTTCACAAATGAAATTAGAATAATTCTACATAACGCCACTGCTTCTAACATGCCCTTTTTGAAATATCAAACATCGTGCTAAAAGAGGGACGAAAGATACCAGAGGGACAGTCAAACTCATAGATCGAAAACAAACTGACAACGCCATGGCCAAAAATAAAAAGACAAACAGACAAATAATAGTACAGATGACACAACATAGAAAACCAAAGACTAAGCAACACGAACCCCACCAAAAACTGGGGGAGATCTCAGGTGCTCCGGAAGGGTAAGCAGATCCTGCTCCACATGTGGCACCCGTCGTGTTGCTTATGTTATTACAAATCCGGTAAATAGTCTAATTCGGTAAGTCACATTCGTGAAAAGGGAGGGTATTGTAGTTACGACATAAGGAACATATCCGATATCATCTGTGAAACGGTTATTCCATAACGGTCAACCAACTCGTGATGGCGTCCGTAAAATTTACGAAGGGATGACTTCAATTTCACCATTTGGAACGCTTGGTTTAATAGCTTCCTTGTGAGCAGCAATCCTCTATCAAGGAAATCATGATAGGAAACACAAGCCCGGGAATATCGTATCAATTGGGAGATATATACTCCGTATACAGGCGCTGCTGGAATGTTGCTACATAGAAATGGAAAGTTCACAATTGGGAAGCTGAAATCATCTCTTTTGTCATAAAGTTTTGTTTTCAACCAACCCTCATTGTCAATTTCTAGATGTAAGTCAAGATATAAGGCAGACTTAACTGTATCTGTAGTATCCTTTATCTCTAGTTCGATGGGATAGATTCGTTCAACATAGTCACCAAATTTTGTATTATTTAGTGAGAGAACATCATCTATATAGCGGAACGTAGAGTTAAAGGATATTGCTAACTTCTTATCTTTCTTCCTAAGAAGTTCCTGTATGAAGTCAGCCTCATAATAATAAAGAAACAAGTCGGCAAGAAGAGGGCACAATTGGTTCCCATTAGAATTCCGACAGTCTGTTGAAAACACGTCCTCCAAACGTAACAAATATGTTGTCAATCAAGAAATCAAGCATCTTGATAATGTCAGTTGCAGAGAATTTTTGTTTGAATCAGAGTGATTCTTTACAAAGTAGGATTTATCCCTCCCAAGACAAGATACTTGTATCTACGTTCGCCATTCTTTTAATGAAACAAAGTAATACCAACTCTTTCAATTTTTCTTTTAGTTTGGAATGGGGAATACTTGTGTAAAGTGTAGAAAAGTCAAATGTTTTAATACTATTGCAAGATGAGAGAGTCTTAGATTGTATGTATGCTAAAGTGCCCTTTTCATGATTGGCTCCCTGCCCTTTTGAAATCCTAGCTGGAACACTGATCTTAGACAATATTCTGTTGAATTGTAAAATTGCCTCACAGTAAAGTAAATCTATTGCATTTCAACATGTTCAAGACTTCATATTATTTGGACTATGGTAATTTACTATAAAAGTATAATATGTTGATGAGTAATTATAAAAAAAATTATAAAATGACTTTAGATCCTTCTGAAATGGAAGTCACATAATTCAAAATAGGCTTTTTAATGGAGTTAACATTGTTTTGAACATTGTATGAATACATTGTATATTTAGATTGATATTTCAGGAGCTGATCCTGCAGACATTCTTCCCTTGTCTATACAGCTTGGAAAGGAATCAGAAACAGAAAGTTTGGGAAAATGAAAATTGAGTGTCACTGTGAGTAATTAAAAAAAAATGGCCACACACAGGCTCAGCTTTAGAATCTGTATCAACTGGAAGCAACAGCAATTTCATCAGAAAATTCAAAGAATCAGGATGTGAAATATGCATTTGGAAATGTTTGGCCACCAAACAAATAGATATGCCAGGATATGTAAATTGTTTGCTGACAAAGTTTATGATGTCTGTATAAAAGCAAAGATATAAAAGCCTTTTTCATTTATGTAATGTTACAGTCGTATACAGATTTAAAACCAACAGACATTCTGAATATCTTTGGTACCAGTGGAACATAGCTATTATATATAGTCCAAGAGATTCCATATTCCATATTTTTAACTCCTTATGAAGACATATTTGACAAATCCTGTTTCCAATAGAAGTTTAAAAATAAGTTCTACATATATACATGACCTATTGATCATCAGCAATGAAGGTGATATGACTTAAACATTCAAAGTAATGTCGAGGAGTATAAAGTGAAGTTTTAAATAAGGCTCCCACCATAATAGCATTCTGCACATTTTGGATCAAATATGGTCGACCAAGCTGTTGTACTTATGAACAAAAAGATTGTTGCTCGTCAGGTACAATGTACATATTAACAGTGCTATGGGGTCATTTAATAAAATGCAGTTCAGAATACAAATGTAGTTAGTAATATATAGATTTCCTCTGTCTTTATTTGAACAGATAAAACAGATGTTTGTGTAGTATTGTCAATTTTGATGATCCAATACCTATTAAGTTTACTGGTTGGTAGATTCTTATAGACTCTCTCTCTCTCTCTCTCTCTCTCTCTCTCTCTCTCTCTCTCTCTCTCTCTCTCTATATATATATATATATACCAATAAATTAATGTATATATATAAAGATATATTTTTAGACAACTTTTCAGAAACCACTGATTTCTGAAAGATAAGGTGCATAAATGTAAATCAATAAAGTGTAAATTTCTTTTTGTCTAATTATATATATATATATATATATATATATATATATGAAGCTCATAAGGAAGCTTAATTCCTCCAAGGTCACCAAATTTCTCGTCGGAGAATACTAGACCTGAATGCTAATCAGATACAACATTTACTATTTATATTAAGTTTTATATTCCAGAGGGTAGAAGTCCTGGATGTTTCATACTTAAAATGTATAAAGAAACCTTATGTTAAGCCTGGATGTTTCATACTTTAAATGTATAAAGAAACCTGATGTTTAGAAGTTTCTGTCTAGTCTTGTGTCCATTGTCCTTATCCTCATTTTAATTCATGGTTCAGCGGCTCCTTAAAAAACTACTTGTTTAGTGATATTATCAAGTGAATTTCTGGCATATTATGAGTAAATAGGATAACTTTATTTGGTATACACATATAAGGGGTCCAAGGTTTACATATGTCGTCAGACAGGGTTCAACTTGTTTCTGATTTTTTTAAACCTATAAGTCCAATCTATATACATGTATCTAAATATGACATTTAGGTATATATACTAGGTTGAAAAAAAATCAAACAAGTGCTGGTGTTCATGTGAACCCAACCTCATTTCACCTGTAAGTGAATAAGGTTATTTTTTTGTGGTCAATAATGTCTCAATTCCATTTCTCAGATTCTACAAAATGTATATAAAGTAGTAGGTAATTAAAGTTTGTATATGAACAATAAGAGATATTTTACATATATATGTGTCAGTGGTGATGATGATGATGATGATGAAGATGATTAATGTGATATGAATATTAACCCTGCTTTTTAGTAGACCAACAGCAACTGAATTAGCAAAAATTAATTGTCTATGCAATTTGTCAAGATCTTAAATGTCCTGTGTCTATAAAAGTAGTAAATAAATTTAGCAGAAATATCGTGTTCATTGCGTCTGTGACAATCATACATGTACATGTACCACATCTATTTTTATACGCCCGTTTACGGGACGTTTTATGGTATATCGTTGTCCGTCGGTCCGTCCGTGCATCGTCCACATGTTGTACAATAACTCAAAAACGCTTTAATTAATTTGCATGAAACTTTGGTGAATTGTTTATATCTATTGACGTGAGCTCCCTTTCGTTTTTTTGTAAATTTTGATTTTACGTTTCGGAGTTATGTGGTGTTATTCATTAAAAAAGGGGGATTTTCCAGTTTTCGGACAATAACTCAAAAATGCTTTAAGCAGTTTTCATGAAACTTTGGTGAATTGTTTATATCTGTTGACATGAGCTGCCTTTCGGTTTTTATAAATTTTAGATTTTACGTTTCCGAGTTATACGGTTTAATTCATTAAAAAGGGGATTTTCCAGTTTTCAGACAATAACTCAAAAATGCTTTAAGCTGTTTTCATGAAGCTGTGATGAATTATTTATATCTATTGAAATGAGCTGCCTTTCGATTAATATAAATTTTACACTTTACATTTCCGAGTTATGGGGTTTTATTCATTATAAAAGGGGGATTTTCCTGTTTTCGGAAAACAACTCAAAAGTGCGTTAAGCAGTTTTCATGAAACTTTGGTGACTGCTTTATTTCTATTGACGTGAGCTCCCTTTAGTTCTTTTATAAATTTCTGATATGACATTTAGCAGTTATGGAATGTTATTCGTTGAAAAAACGAGGGCGTATAATGCGCTCATGGCGCAGCTGTTTATTATATAGATCTGTCATATGCATTTATTACACAATTCTAAATTTCCACAAAAAAAAGTTATGATATACAACATATACATTGCACTACAGCAGGGTTCGTGGCTTGGGACAGGCACATGAAATGTAATTGGATTAAAATAGTTTTTGTCGCCGGAGACGTTCGTTGCAAAATGCTACACATAGGGATTACAATCAGCATAATGGGGCAGTACATGTAGCATAAACTATTTGAATAAAGTTTGATATTTCAGAAGGTAGAAGACCTGGATGTTTCATACGTTGTACAAGATATCTTAGGTTTAGTTACTGAGTTTATAAAAATTATGCGTTTTTTATCATGTGAAATACTCACTTATATTATTATGGTCAAGTCTGTATCTCAGATTCTATAAGTAATATATAGGTCAACTATATTTGGTGTATGGAATTATTGTTAGGTGTACATGTGCATGTCTGACTGGCAGTTTTCATCTGACCTTGACCTCTTTTTCTTGGTTCAATGGACAATGTTTAGTTTTTGTGGTTTTGTCTTTTTCTCAGATTCTTTAGCAATAAGGCCTTTACATTTGGTGTATGGAATGATTTTAAGGTGAACATGTCCGACACTGGCAGTTTTGATCTGACCCTAAATTTTTGTTCATCAATGTTCATGGTTCAGTATATATCGACAACATTTATTTTTATGGTTTTGGTCTATTTTTCAGATACTTGAAGCAGTAGGGCCACTATATGTTGCATATGGAATGATAATAAGGTGTTCATGTCTGTCTGGCAAGTTTCATTTGGCCTAGCCCTCATTTTCATGCAAGGTTGATTTGTCAATGCTATTTTTTTTTTTTTTTTTTTGGTTTATCAGATTAAGAATATGAAATGATTGGTACATGTATGTATTGTACATGTTTGTTTGGCATATTTAATATGACCTCATTTTTATGGTTCATTTGTCAATGGTTAGATTTGATTTGGTCTGTTTTCCAGTACTAAAAATAATAGGACCACTATATTTGGCGTATGTAATGCATGTAAGTCTGATTGAGTACTTTGTCTGGCATGCACTACAAATTGCTCATAGTCCGAAAAGACCATTTTTTCTACTCAACCAGTGTCAAGCAGAGATTTTACTTGACATGACTCGACAGTACTTAACTGTACTTGACCTTTGTCTATACTTTACTTAATAATAAAAACGAGAATGGAAATGGGGAATGTGTCAAAGCAAAAACAACCCGACCAAAGAGCAGAAAACAGCCGAAGGCCACCAATGGGTCTTCAACACAGAGAGAAAATCCTGCACCTGGAGTCTAGTATAATCTGAATATGGTCTTGACAAATGTTCAACCAGTCTTGACCAATGCTCGACCAGTCTCTACTCAGTCTTGTCCTTTAAATTTAGTCTCGACTAAGTCTGAATCAGCCCATCTATGTCAATTATATATTGATCTTATAGAATGCTAGGTTATTTGATATTTTAGTTTATTGCTTTCAAATTTAATGATTTGATAAAAAGGTAAAAAAAGCTAGAATTTTCAGTTCGGACTAAATTCAGATAGTCCCCTTTAAAAATGTCTATAAATTTTTCAAGTTAACTTGGATTTCAATAAAACTCTACAGCTATCTTAATCATATATTAATCTTACAAAATGTCAGGTTATTTTGTAGTTTGGATTATTGCTAGCTGCTGCTAATTTAAGAATTTAATTAATAGGTAAAAAGCTAGAATTTTCAGTTCAGACCTAGTTCAGGTAGTCACCTATACAAATTTCTATAACTTTTTCAAATCAACTAGGATTTTTATAAAACTCTTCAGCTATCTCAATTATTAGTCGTCCGGCAAAAATCTTAAATGCTGTATGTCAGTAACTTTGACATATATTCCAAGTGAAAACAATATAAATAAACGTTTAATAAAAAATAAATCATAATTAAACTACATGGAAAAGGGGGGGGGGGGTCATTCGGGGTACTCCCACTCATCAGGGGCACCCAAAGGGTATCCTGTCCCTGTGGACTGAGTAGAAACTGGTCAAGTATTTGTCAAGACCATATTTAGACTATATCAAGTACTCAATTAGACTGATTAAGTAAAGTCTAGACCAAAGTTAAGTACAAAAAATTAGATACTGTCATGATAATGTTGAGTCATGTCAAGTAAAATCTATGCTTCACCTTACTGGTTGTGCACAAAATATGGTCTTTTCAGACTTATCAGTTTATAGTGATGGTTCATTTGACATTGACCTCATAATCATGAATAATGTTAGGTTTATATGATTCTTGTAGTTAAACCGTCATATAAAAGACTTTCAAATATATGTAAAGCAGGCGAGACATTTTAGCTTATACACTCTTGTTAAAATATAGATCTTAACCTCCCCACTTTTTTTTTTATCTAGATTGTAGGATTAATAAAAGATGCATATAAGAAAAAATAAACATTTAGTTCTATATATGAATTTTTGCTTGTATGTCTTTTTTTTGAAGAAAGGTGTCTCGCAAACGAGCAGTAAAAAACATCAATTATTATGACTATGGTAGACTAAGATTGGTTTTTGGTACATATGTATCCCAACAGCGAGGATACAGCATGGGAATAGTATAGGCAATATACGTGTAATATATCGCAGCCTATGACCCAGATTTTTTTATTAGATACAAAATAAAAGAGTCCCCCCCTTGACAGTTCACTCACAAAAATTTGACAGTAAGGCACCCCTCTACCAACTGAGCTAAAGAAGTACTTCACCAGACAGAGCAGCTAATAGAGGACACTTATTTATCTTATAGGTAAGCCTAGGTTGATTAAAAGGGGTGCTTGTAAAGCTACATACATGTATGGTTAATTCTTCAATTTTATACGCAGGCAGGTTAATGCTGGTCTACAGTAAATCGGCTATTTATTCAGCCCCAGGCCCAAACCTGGTTACCATGGTAACGGGCGACATCCAAAGACGGCGTGTTTCAAAGAACTTCAAGAGCTCGGCACACCCAAAAGAACTACACCAATGAATGAAAATAAAGTTGTATTTGGTGGATAATGATGTTATCTTTCCTGTAACAGCTGTTTCTTTCTTAAAATATGCCTTTTCTAATAAAAAAATAACAGAAGTGACATACAATCCAACCATGCCTTCACCTAAAACCAACATCCTTGTCAATTTTAAAAGTGTTGTGTTCATTTTAAAAACAAGAAACAGCAATCTTGGTATTTATGAACTTTCCAAGAATAAATATGCCAAGTTTTAAAGAGATCAATAAATATTAACGGGGTGCACCAATGCCATCTTTATAAATGAATGATACTCAAGTCCTTTCGCGGCGACATTTAAACACTGAAATGATTCAGATCAATTATTCCCCTTTACGGTGTCAAAGTGCCGGGAAAGAAATAAACGACATTTTGATAGTTTTTGATTAGAAATGGACACATTAAAGATGTAAAACAATGTTATTTTTTTCATTTATACTTGAATGTGTTCATGAATCTTGAAAGAATCACGGTGCATACAAATGTCGTGAGGGGAAAAAAAGGGGGGATACTCTAACGTTATACTCTGTAAGAGCTTTCGTAACCTCATGTTTATTTCTAACTCCACATATGTGCCGATTGTAAATACAATTAACTTGGTTACTTTCTTAACTTCAATTCGCATAGGGTTTTTACCACTTTAAGATGACCAACTGCAATAAAGTCTTTCTAAAACAAAACGATTCTCCTGATAAGAAAAGAACACATTTAACCAGCACTAGTGCATGGAAGTATGAAGCCCCTTCTATCAAACTCATGTTTCATGAGAAATATTAATCTGCTCAGCCCTGATAAAGTTCTTTTTTTTTCAATGTTTTTTTTAAAAAACATTTTTAAATAGTTCACTGAAATTAGTAGGATCAGAAAACTGTCATGTGTAAATGGATCTCTTAAGAATCAATATCAGCTTTAAGCTAGAATTTCTAGAGCTATGTTTATTTGTTGAACATGCATCATTCATTCATTGCAGTCTCTTCAGTATAAAACATAGTAAATCAATATATTTGAAAACATGTCTATGTATTGGTCCAGGATTAAAACCAGAAAAAAATATAATACTAGGTCATGTAGGTAAATAAGAACTTATTTTCTCTTGTTATAGAAAAAAAATAAAATAAGAGATTTCCTAAAAGAGATGAAACTATTTATTTATTCAATAAAGTTGTATGCATGTGAACGCCTTTACTTCTTGTATTATTTGACTATTAAATACATAATGTCTATTTCAAAAGTTTCATAAAAACTTATGATAATTTTTCATTCATTTCAAATAGTTTTCTCAAACTTAATATCAAAAGCATTGTATATGTCACATTACACTTACAATCCTTCTCACAATACATACAATACTTTTTTGTGGTTTTCCATGATCCATAATAAATGTAGACATATATCATGCTGCTGATTTCATATGTTAATGTTGTACAGGAAAATTCTTTATTCCTTAATTTGTCTTTTAATACACATGTAACATGCAAAGAATATTCCTATATACATGTAATATATCGTGAAGTACAATATATATACCAGTAAGCACATGCAGTTAACAGCATGCCAAATATGATGTTTGAATTATATTTCTCACTCATTTCACTGTTTATGTATAGATCCAAAATTATCTCAATAACTGGCATATGATAAATAATGATGTGAACATTTCCTTTTATGTGTTGATCTTACAAGATAGAAATGCACAGTCACTTCCTCTGATTTAATACTTTCATTTCATTGTCTTCAATGTTCCAGAGTCAGTTTGATCAGTCATGTAATTCGTCCTTTTGTTGTCATACTGAAAATTGCTTCATTCATTAAGTCACATGTGACATGGCATGAATTATTTCATATTCAGCACTGTTATAGTTTTGTTATATGTCCTCAAGCTTTTACCTTTAAAACATTCATTTCACTTTCTTTTCATGCATAGATCTAAAACTATCTCAATATATGGTTATAAATTGTCTGACAATTTCCTTGTGTGTGTTGATCTTCAAAGGAAACAAGTGGTTACTCTTTTTCTCTGATTACTTTTTCCAATTTCACTTTATAGAAACTTTTATAACACAATTGTCTCCAAGTCATCTTAATACATGTACTGAACAAAATTATGTAAACATTTAGTGGCATTTTAAAGTTATTGGTATTCATGTTAGGATACAAATAGAAAACTTCAGTTAAAATGTTGTATTCCTAAATCATTATGGAATTAAAGGTAAACTTGAAAAAAAAGTTCTACATTGATTTAAAATGAACTTTTAATTGATGAATTTTCTGTAAAAGTACATTTAAAGTTTTTAACTACAGCTTACTTTAACTGATATTTACCCATCACAATGCTTTACCAATTTGTTATTAATTAATATGATTTTATCAATATTGAGTGGATGTAACTCAATACATCAGAAAAGTTATATATACACCTAACATATGAGGGTCTGGATGGTGTTTACAGAAAAGATAATAATCCAAAAAGTGCAGAATAAAGGGCTAAAAAATTAAAGAATAAAAAAGGTCCAATAATAAAAGAGAATAATGGGGTGTTAAAATACAGAGAATAATGGACAAAAATAGATAAAGAATAGAGAAAATGGTATAAAAAAAAGAATAAAGAACTGAAGGACCCCAGCAAGACTCATACATTATGATATTAATACTTACATTGTATAGACCTCTTGTTTGATATTATAGAAACTACATGTCTTTAGGCATTAACATGTCAATCTAATGTGTGCATGGTGTAAATAAATCTGCAAAGAGGTTACAATAATTACTGAAAGGTTTCAATCTAAATTTTATACACACCAGATTGTAAATAAACATAAATAAGATTGATGTAAATTGTTTTAAAAGAAAGATCTACACAAAAAAACATAGACTTCAGATACAAATTTTTATAGTGAATCAATATTACAAATCAACATTTTATATAATCTAATGACTATAAACATAGCCATTAGTATGATTGAATGCACAGTGCCATGTTACGATGTATGCATATATTTTGTCTTTTTTTGTTTTTGTAATATATTATACATTGGAATAAACACCTAGTAAGGAAATGATTTTGCATGTGAAATCAGGGAAATTCGAAGATTCATGCTCAAATATACCTAATAGATCTTTACAAAAATGTTTAAGTGTTTGCCTCCAACATAGAATTCGAATCATGACACGCATGAGGCGAATTAAGGAGAGAGGGGAAGGGTGTGGTGGGAGTGCTGGCGGCATTGTGCTCGGACTTTTAACAAATTCTACTCCTTACGTTGCATTATTGATGGCCATTAAGGACCCCTTTTTAAAAATATTGGACCCGCATCTGTGCATGGCAGGTCAGTCTGCAAAATGTCGACATAAAGTTACTTAGTCAATGGTCAATGAAGATATGATTGTTTATAAGCGAGTAAAATAGTGTTTACTTGCATAAATTATTCATAGGAAGTTTGTCTATACAGACTGCACTCGTCATGCTGACAGCAAAACATGTAACAAATAACCCCGTTTTTAAGTAAACAATGGGGCTTTCTCTACATTAATTCAAACTCAATCGAGACTCAATCATCAATGAAATGAATATCGAAGATCCTCGACAGTAGAAGGCTTAAATAATTTAAATAAAACTTACTTCAAAATATAAGCTACATACTTCCATATTAACGTGTTTTTGTTGGACTGTTGATACTGAATTCTATCATAACAAGGTGCCCGATCAGCTGTTCGTGACAAGCTCAAACTTGACGTCGACGAAACGTTATAACCAATCATGTGTCGAATAGCTTAGAAAATGACGTCAGATTAAGATTGCGATGCAATCATCGAAAATCAGTGCCTAATTTTTTGAAAGTGCATTAACCTGCCTGCGTACATGTCCGATGCCAAGTTTGCAACCACCCCCACTCCCCTCCCGTTTTTCAAATCCTTGAACCACGTCTGACAGCCAAGGGGAAGCATCGTAACAGCGTATACAGTATAAATGTGTTTACTGTACTCTTAATTTCAACGATTACGATCCGATCTCAAGTCATAAAAGCGTATAGGGCCAATCTGAAAAAAATGATAAACGTCACATATTTCAAATATTCATGGCTATAGTTTACTATTTACTACCCTAATGTTTTGTATTAAATGGTATTGTATGATGTAATTACGACGAAGAGATTTAAAACTATTTCCAACCAATGTAATAATCGAAGCGATAAATTTGTTAGTCCCATTGTTTTTATTTTTGGAAACCCTCGGGACCTTTTGAATGAACCTCATTCAAGTATATGTTCCGCATGTGCTGTTCTGATTCGATAACTAGAATTCTGATTGGTTGAAAAAGTCACATGCAAAATCCTTCAGAAGTGAAAATATATACGGGACGTTGTTAAATCTCGTATGTAGTATAACAAAATCCGAGTTCTATATTTTAATTAGATTGAGCTTAACCCACACCGTATAGTCAGCTTGAAATTGGCATCATACGGTAGGTGTATTACTCAGATTTGCAACATTACCTGCAATTAAGCAGTTTATAACTGATTATTGCTTGAAAATACATGCGACCGCCCTTTTAATCATTAGTTTTCCTGGTAATCTATTTTGTGAATATAAGATGTATCATTGACACTCGGAATTTTATAATACATCAGTTCCTGATAGAAAAAGTGTATAAACCCTCTGAAAAAAAAAGAATTAGTATAAGACAAATTTGACATATTAACTTAAACACAACTAAGATATGATACTGCCAGTAAATATTTTGAAGAAATGACATCAACGTAATAAGATCTTGATTTTAGTAACTGTAAACCTTCTTTATACAGCATTGTTTACAATTAACAGTCTCCGGGACAAGTTTGCAATTCCGCTGAGTGCAAAAGTTGTCACCTTAATTTTTGGAGTTAAGTCAAAATGAAGTTGATAACTTGGTTGGTATTGGTTCCCTGATATTTGTCCTAAAAATTTTTGGCTCTAGCACCACTGTTGAAAAAGTTATGCCCCTTTTTTCAACAATTTCCTCAGAGGAAAAGTAGTTTTCCTCAAGGGAAATCAAATTTCCCTAAAGGAAAAAGATTTTTCCTCAAGGGAAATTGTATTTTCCTCAAGGGAAAAAGATTTCCCTTAGGGAATTTGCTGCATTCATATTTCCTTTGAGGAAATTCTATTTCCTCTGAGGAAATTTGAGGCTTCAAATTTTCCTTTGAGGAAATTCTATTTCCTCTGAGGAAATTTATGGCATCAAATTTTCCTCTGAGGAAATACTTTTCCTCTGAGGAAATTTGCAGCTTCAAATTTTCCTTTGAGGAAATACTTTTTCCTGTGAGGAAATTTTGACAAACACTTTTCCTTGAGGAAAATTCAAGACCACAAATTTCCTCTAAGGAAAACATTGTTCTCCAAATTTCCTCTATGGAAATTTATGTTATCAATTTTCCCTAAGGAAATGTTTCCGTATTTTTCCTCTATAGAAATTTCATAACAGTAAAACAGTTTGAATATAATTTTTCCTGAGACTGAATAATTGATACAAAAGATAATTAAAACTTTAATAAAATGTTCACTGATGAGTAACATGACATACAAAAACAATAGGCTAGCTGTTTGAGACAATACAATAATAAGCAAAACACTATGAATATCATACTATTTGTGATGTTATTAATATTGTGCTCATATTTGCAGATTAAATAAAATAACCACTTTTCTTGTTAATTTAACTTTTCTTCTGTTTCAGCTGCTGCATACAATTATTCAATCCCCTACATAACAGTTCAGTGCATAAATAATTACATCCACCTGAGATCTTCCTTCAATTGTTAGAGAAGACAATTTTGCAATTTGTTATTTGTTATTCAAACATCTTCCTCTGTATATTTGATATGTCGGAGCCATGTACATGAATGGATAAAGCAGGTGTTTATTTCGACAACAAAATACTATTTTTTTCTACATTTCTTCCTAATCCTTCAGTGAATATGTAGGGTTGTTGCAATTACACAATTGTGTTCTTGTGCATCTATGATTGTACTCCATTTTGTTTACAGCCATTTTGTAGAAATTTCCTATTTCTTTTTCCAGGTAAGCACACATTTCATTTCACATTAATCCAATTAGCACACAATGTAGAAAAGTATTAACCTTAAGTTTCCTCTTCGGTATTGACCTGTTGATGATCATGAAAACCAAGATGTCTGACCTATAAATACACAAAATATAAATTGAGAAAAAAACAGCAATATGAAATAAGCTTATTTTATCATGTTTAATATGAACATTTTGAGAAACTTAAATTTGATATACTTACTTATCATGCTTATGAGTTCTCTTATTTCAGTGCTTTGTGTCCACGACTTAATATCAGTTGTTTTAGTGTCTTGCAGTGATATTGAGTTGAGCCACTTGCAACAGTTTTTACATTTTGTTCATATGTTGTGCTATTTGAACCACTGTCCTAGATTATGGTTAGGTTGAGTGCTCACAGACATGATTTTTTTATTAATTGTTATTGGCTTTGAACTAATTTGGATTGTTTAAATCTTTTCATGTTGGGGTCTTTCAGGGGCTGCTCTGGCTCCCAAAAGTTGGAGCCAGCAAAATCGCCAGCTCCTAAATTTTGTCGCCAGTTTTGAAAACTTTGGGCCAGCTAGAGTCTTGATTTCTTCTAAAAAATTCAAACTATGTTTAATTTAAATTTCTTATGCACTCAGCCTGCACTTTACATCATTTAACATGTTACACTTAAGTAAGTTATAGCATAGGGTTTATATACATACAAAAACACGTGTACTTTTATTTTCTTTGTCAGTATTTCATATGTATAAGAATATAATTAGCTTAGTTATGGTCTGTATATGCTACAGAATAGAAAAATTGTTTTTAAATAAAAAAAATCAAGAGAAAAAATTGGTAATTGAATGAAGAAAACATAATAATGGGTGTTTAGATTTACAGAATAGTGAAAATTTGTATTAAAAATAAAGAGTACAGAAAAAGATGACCAAGGCACTCTTCAAACATTACCCATCCTGCTACTAAGACCCTCTTTAACTCTACCCATATCTCAAAATACAGAAACATACGAATTCTTCAGTCAGAAGTATGTAGACATATCTTAGACATATCTAATGTAGGTCTCCCAATTGTAGGAAAAAATAAAATTGAGTTATCTTTCTTTATTCGGGTGTGCTCCTTCTTTGGAGGATTATACATAGTACGTAGAAGAGGTAAATATGATCAACAATATGGCGGCCGGTTTTGTTATTTTCGTATCTTAACTGAGGGCATGCAAAGACAAATTATGTCTGAATTTGCTATTTTTTTACGGAAAACAAGAAAAAACTTTGTCTTTGTATAAGTTGATTATGGTTTTCGACTTCCTGTCAATTACGTTTTCTTCATTAAACTACGGTAAACATTGCAAATTGTGTTGTCGTATGAACATTTATTCAAATGAAAAGACTGACCGATTCTATTTGAATGAATTAATGTTAATGATCATTAATGACCCATCCGATAAACGGATTACCTGTAACAACAGATTATGACACCTGTTGTAACCGTTGATTAGCTTGGGATCATAAACAAAGTCATAAACTTGTCGCCAGGTATAATTTCGTTCAATTTATTTTACCAATTTAAATGAAGATCGACATTGTCAAGAAATGAAAATTTTGACATAGGAAAATGTTGGCGCCAGAAATATCGCCAGCAGCCGTATTTTGTCGCCAGATGAAATAAAATATCGCAATTGCGACATTGGCGACGCACAGCGGTCCCTGGTCTTTATTGGCTGACTTATAAGGTATGGGTTTTCTCATTATCGAAGGCCGTCATTGGTCCTTAATTGCTTGCATCCACTTCATTGAACTCTGGTGGATAGATAACTCATTTACCATACCACATCTCCTTTTTTTTTTATAATAGTCATCATTCAAGGGCAATCACTTTTATTATATAGAAGTGGTCTTACCATTTAGGCCTTGTTGTCTTCTGTTTGTCTTGTTTTGCCGATCATTTCTACTGTACAGTTGTAACTGTTTATATTTTTCTTTATCTTCTATATTTCTTGCCCTAAACTTAAAAAAGGTAAAAACTATAATTTAATGACTATAACTATTATTATACATCAGTATGTGTTTTTCTTATTATACCATGATATAAAAAAGAATGAAATATTGTGCTATTTCATTTCACAGACTATTTGCCAGTCAACAGTTTCAAAGACATAACCCCGGTCAATAGTTTAACAAACAAACATTCCCATACTTTTTCATCGTATTCATACTAATTTTTCATTGGACAACAATGACGTGATTAACTATTCTTCTATGATTTGTGTGCTTGACAACCATGACAACGTTAAACTCTGAAATATTGTTAACGGTATAATCTGTATGTGTCTGTTGTCAAAATATCAAATTAATATAACTTACAGATGTAATTAAAACAAGAGGCTCTCAAGAGGCTGAATCGCTCACCTGTAATTTTTTGCTTAAATCTTTCATTTATGATTGTTTTTGCTTTTCAACATATATTAATAAGTGGCATAAAAATTCCATTTAAATGTTCTTTGTATCTGTCGTATTTTCTTCAAAAGCAAAAACAGTATTTTCTTCAAAAGCAAAAACAGTATTTTCTTCAAAAGCAAAAACATGCATGTTATCCCTATGTTCCATTTTAGCCATAGTGGCTATGTTTCTTGACGATAAGAAAATAAAATACAAAATTTATACTAGATACTCTGAAACTCATTCAGCCAAAGTTTGGCTGAAATTGATTCAGCAGTTTCAAAGATGAAGATCTTTTAAAGTAAGCAAACTAGATGAACAAATTGTGAAAAATTGTCTTTATAAAGGGCAATTACTCCTTAAGGTGTCAATTCACAATTTTGGTTGTATTATCATATTTGTAGACCTTACTTTGCTGAACATATTTGCTGTTTACAGTTTATCTTTATCATTAATAGTATTCAAGATAATAACCAATAAAATGCTCCGCTGGGTGCAGCTTGATACGACCGCAGAGGTCGAACCCTGAACAGTTGGGGCAAGTATGGACACAACATTCAAGCTTGATACAGCACTGAATTTGGATTGTGATTAAATATTTCACACAGCATAGGTTTCTGACACAGAATGAATCATGTGAATGTGGTCTAAGAACTTAAAAATTTTTAATTTACCTATTCAAACCATATCATTATTTGCTTTTATATATAAATCTGAAATAACCAATTTAAAATGGAAAATTTTAAAGAAAAAAAAAGGAAAAAAAGGAAAAAAAAATCCCCCCCCCTAATTTTTTGAAACCCCTTATGATTCATCAACCCAAACTAAATCCCAGCCTTCCCTTTGTGGTATGGTACCTTGAAGTACAATTTCAGAGAGATCCATACACTTGAACACAAGTTATTGTCTGGAAACTAGAAAAATGCTTGTTTTTTGGCCCCTTTTTGGCCCCAAATTCCTAAACGTTTAAGGCAATTACCCCCAAACTCAAACCCAGCTTTCCCTTTGTGACATGAAACCTTGTGGTACAATTTCATAAAGATCCATACACTTAAACACAAGTTATTGTCCTGAAACTAGAAAAATGCTTGTTTTTTGCCCCTTTTTGGCCCCTCATTCCTAAAATTTTGAGGCAATTACCCCCAAAATCAATCCCAGCCTTCCCTTTGTGGTATGGTACCTTGCAGTACAATTTCAGAGAGATCCATACACTTAAACACAAGTTATTGTCTGGAAACTAGAAAAATACTTATATTTGGCCCCTTTTTGGCCCCTTATTCCTAAATGTTTTGGGCAATTACCCCCAAACTCAATTCCAGCTTTTCCTTTGTGATATGGAACCTTGTAGAACAATTTCAGAAAGATCCATACACTTACACACAAGTTATTGTCATGAAACTAGAAAAATGCTTGTTTTTTACCCCTTTTTTGGCCCCTAATTCCTAAAATTTTGAGGCAATTACCCCCACAATCAATCCCAGCATTCCTTTGTGATATGGAACCTTGTGGTACAATGTCAGAGAGATCCATACACTAACACACAAGTTATGTCTGGAAGTTACCAAAATGCTTCTTTTTGGCCCCTAATTCCTTAACTGTTGGTACCATAACCCCCAAAATCAATCCCAACCTTCCTTTTGTGGTATTGAACCTTATGGTAAAATTTCATAGAGATCCATTCACTTAAACTATAGTTAGAGTGCGAAAACCAATGTGTCTTCGGACAACAACGACAACGACAACAACGCCAACGTCATACCAATATACGACCGCAAAATATTTTTGCGGTCGTATAAAAACTGCAAAGTTTCCTTAAAACTACCAATCTAGTGGCAGCAACCCAACAATGGATTGTTAGATTCATCTGAAAATCTAATGGCTGATAGAACTTGACGTAATGAACAGTTTTACCTCACATCAGATTTGCTCTAAATGCTTTAGTGTTTGAGATACAAGCCAAAAACTGCATTTTACCCCTATGTTCTATTTTTAGACATGGCAGCCATGTTTATTGATGAAACAGAAAATAAAACACAAGTTTTATTCTAAATACCCTAAGGATCATTCAGCCTAAGTTTGGTTGGAATTGGTTCAGTAGTTTCAGAGGAGAAGATTTTTTAAAGTTAGAAAACGTGATAAACAAATTGTGTAAAATTGTCGTTAAAGTGCAATAACTCCTTAAGGGTCCATTGACAATTTTGGTTAGTAAATTTATTTGTAGATCTTACTTTGCTGAACATTTTGCTGTTTACAGTTTATCTTTATCATTAATAATATTCAAGATAATAACCAAAACTGCAAATTTTTCTTGAAATTACCAATTTAGTGACAGCAACCCAACAATGGGTTATTAGATTCATCTGAAAATTTCAGGGCTGATAGAACTTCACCTAATGAACAATTTACTCTGTGTCAGATTTGCTCTAAATGCTTTGGGTTTTAGATAAAAGCCAAAACTGCATTTACCCTATGTTCTTATTTAGCCATGACGACCATGTTTTTGACTAAACAGAAAACAAAACAGTTTTTGACAAAACAGAAAACAAAACACAAATTTTATTGTAGATACCCTAAGGATCATTCAGCTTAAGTTTGGTAGGAATTGGTTCAGTAGTTTCAGAGGAGAAGATGTTTGAAATAGTTTACACCAGACGGACGACAACGGTTGACGATGAACAATGACAGACGACGACGGACGCCAAGTGATGGCAAAATCTCACTGTTTCCTCGGAACGATGAGCTAAAAAGGCAAATTTAAAAATTGTGCTGGCTCTATCCAAAAAGATTTTACAGTGTAGTGTACTACTTTTGGGACAGAACATATTAACATAATAGAAAAATCTATAAGCTATAACTCAAAATATGGACAATTTTATGTTTAAAGGGTCTATAATTTAGTTTGACAACTTCAGACATACTAATATTTGACCTTTTCAAACTATACCAAATTACTACTTAACCTAAAAAAATTGCCACATTTTTTTCCAATGTAATTTCATCCGTAATATTTAAAGCAATTAATTTGGAAGGAGTATGAAAATAATTTGCAAGTTATACACTATCCACACTAGAGACCTAATAGAGTAGAAGTACTGGACTAATTTTGATCAAACTTGGCATGAACTAAGATTAGGGAATTATAAGACAGTTTACCTAGTTTCATGGCAATAGCATACATACATTAAAGACTATTAGTTCATTCTTATGTTTGAACTTTGGGTGTTAATTTTTTAACGTTTAAAGCTAACAATTTCAACTATCAAGATTTGGGCCTACATAATTTAAATATTGCAAAAAATTGCTTTTTAAATGGCTTTATATATAATTGTGTATGTCACATGTATGTACATGATGTATTTTAATGTAAAGCAGTTGAATACTCATTTGCTGTCTCAGATTTATTTCAATTCTTCAAAAGTCGAATTTATATGAGCCTATGCCTGAAAATAGAGATTTCTAATTAAGGGGAGAGGAAATTCTTCATGTATATTTAAAAATTTATTTGTATTTCAAAAGGAAAGAAAGTTACTTATCTGCTTATAGCATACCACATGAGTAGAACAAGGTCCCATTAAGCCATGCAAGACTGAATAACATTTAAGGTCAATAGAGGCAGTAACACATTTTTACATATGAAAATGCATACACATAAGCTAGAGGAAATAAAATGTGTTTCTTTTGGCAATTTGTAGGCTAAGTAACATCATACAAGAAGTATGAGTCATTCTCAAACTAAAATAAAATAATTTCATCCCCTCCTACTTACTTTTTATGCATAAAAAATATAAATAAATAAATTTGGAAGTAATACATGGTCCACACTAGCATGACTAGGGACTCTTTTTATTTGTAGAAAATGAAAATCAATGGATGATAACTTGTGTAGTTGGACCAGCAATTAAGATTTCACATGCTGAAATGTCTCGCCTGCTTTAGGTTATCTCATGTCACTGGTGAAAAGTTGTCACATTTGTGTGATATATACCAAATGTTCATATGAATATGTTTTAGGTCATGTAGGTGTAAGGGGGCAACCATTTCAATTTGATTTGTTAGTGCTGAAAATAAATAACCTGGCATAAGATATGATAAAAGGATAAACGAAAATGAAAATGAAAATAAAAATAAAAATTAAAAAATTACCAATCCATAAAAAAATCCGTCAGCCCAATCTCAACATTGCTCTATCAGTGAAATAAATTATTGTCTGTTTCCAAAGTCATATTGAAGTAGTCCAAATAATTATGACGCATTGCAAGGCTTTTTTCTCTCTGACGCCGTAGGAAGGAGAAGTGAGTTGACATATACATGTGTATGTTATCATGCAAAATCAACAGTAATGAGTATACCTTTTGATTGTCATCGTCACTGCAAATGGATCATTAATACTAGGGGGAATGGAACCAATAAATTGATCGGATCCGATATGAAGTTCCCAGTAACGGAGAACCTCTAACTTTGAGGTAATATTATTAGTGTCGGTGGTCTCACAAATGAATCAGGGTGAATTGCAGGTACATTAATTAGCAGAGAAGAGACAATTATCAACTTGTTATTCATTATCTGGCAGTTATTTACGGTTAATTAGCTGTATATATCCCAAAACAGGTGCTCGGAGCTAGTACTAGTCTATGACTTTTAAGTAACAATTATATTTATATTCACAATCAGTGGCGGATCGAAGGGGGATGGGATCCGGGAGTTAGACTCCCCTTTTTTTGAACGATCATTGCATTTAATGGAGACATATATTTGGAGCCCCTTTATCCTGGCTGGAATCGCCCCTGATATTACATGTAAATCAAGTCCCGGGTTACTGTTAGCATAACGGTAATCACAATGAGGGTGGTAATTAAAAGGACGAGGATTTATAAATATACAATTCTTGAAGAAGGGGAGAGTGCACTTCACGATGATCGAAAAAAAGTGCCTTGCACGTTATTTTCATCATCTTGTCTGATCGAAAAAAAGTGCCTTGCACGTTATTTTCATCATCTTGTCTGAAACAGTCTGAATAATGAGCTTCAAGGCGTAGCGCGAAAACAATAAGTCATGTGAAATACTAATGACAAACACGTTGTACGGACAAACCCTTAAATCCCTCAATGTTATGTCAAATGAATTATAGCGAGGAAAGGTAAATTTGATTTAATATCAAAACTTAATATTTGTTATATTTCCCTCCTGATTTCTCAAGAAATCATAGAATCAATAAATGTATAAATCTTAATTATGCATGTCTGTGTGAGATTCATTTCATGAGACCAAGGATTTCTATGGATTTTATGGGACCCTTTATATATACAGTTTTCTATTTTCCCCGGAAAAGATTAAAACAATATAATATTTTGGGAAATAATCCGATTTTATTGAATTATTTCCTTCATAATTATGATAAATCCTTTTAGTTCTTCAATTTTAAATTAAAATAAATATTTCATTTTGATCTAACGTCAAACTTTTAAATTGTAATGGCATGGTCAGTCAACTGATTACCAGTTTACTGGTGAACAAGTAATTTTCCATATGACAGTGGCGTGTACCCTTGGGGTGTGTATAACTTATTTTGAATACCTTAATTTTCTGGGGAACATCCTGTCCACGTGTAATACTTAGTATATATTGCAACAGATGACATTAAACAAATTTTCTTTGTAGCATCGGTGTCCATTTCATGGTCAACCACTCAAAATTTTCACAAAAAAGATAATATAATAAAATCATTAAAAAAAAGAATAAAAACACTAGCAAATAAACTTCGCAATGAGTAAACGGGGATTTGTGTTTTAAAGGGCTTATTTCAAGTGGATATATTTCATACTAGATAACTAGACCTGAGATAACTTTTTTTTGTAATATATATTTTATTATTTTCATATCATTCTCAAATCTCATCTATAAATAAAGATGTACAAAAAATAATTTTGTTATAACTCATAAATATATGGTTAATCATAGTTGTTACAAATTATAAAATGGTAAGTCAATGCCCGATGTGCCGCCGTCTGTTGCAAAACCACGATTTAATCTTTTAAATGAAAGACGTGCACTGCCTTCATCGGAACAGAGGAAAGTCCACCTAGTGTACATTAAAGAGTATCCGTTTGTTATGCTGAAAAAAAAGAGATCATCATAGACTTTTTAGCAGACCTTCTCGTGTAAAAAAAATAATAACTTTTAACTGAATTAAACAAAAAATTATCAAACAAAACTCATTAGAACACTCATAGGAACATTTTGTTTAGACCTGAGATAACTTATAGTAAGATTATTTATATACAAAATGTAGGACAATTAAAAAAAAATGTTCGATCTGATACACGTACCTATAATGTACAAAATTTTGAACAGCTTCAAATATATGGCCTTATCATTGGTAATATATCATATTTGTATCAGTTATTGCTGAACGTGTAACCAAATTAATTAAAATTATTCTTCTGACCGGCAATAAAACCTTAGCAGTAATGATAGTGGAACATCCATTGGGCTGTGCTCAGCCACGTCCGAATGGGGACGTTGAATCCTTGCAACAACTCTTCGTGTGTACGTCTAAACACCGCTCAGGACCTCCTGAGTGTTCTCAGGACATACAAAGTGCACTCAGGACATGAAATATATGTTTTAGTGAGTGGTGAAGGTATGCATACGATAGATAATTTAATTCTTCATCTAATAATTTTTGTTTTGATAAAATCATTTTAACATTTAAGGAGTTATTGAAGTTTTCATCGGCAAGCGCCATTTTTGTGAAATATGTCAGGCATGACCGAGGATTATATTAAATACCAATTATCATGTTGATTAGGTCGTTTGATCTTTAATAATTAGGAGTGATTAGTGATGGTACTAACCTCATACAAGTAAGCTTGGCAAACAAACAAAATCAAGATGTCTTTTGAAAATAAAGAACAATGAAGATATATTGTTTTAGAAAAACCGTTAAATAAACATTTTCTTTTGTTTGTAATAATTGAAGCCAGTCGAGAAATATGAGAAATCTACATATATAGTTGGGAAATTTCCATTCAATTCATTTCATTTAATTAACTTAATAGATAAAAAAATATCGTTATTATTTTCTTTGTATAGATTTTCGTATTTTATTAAAATTTCGTGCAATAAAAGTTTAGTTTTATTCTTAGTTCAAAAATTAAGAAGAATAATTCTTTCGTATTTTCATAGATTCAATATTTATTCATATCTCTAGATATATTACAATAGACTTTAATTGCATTGTTCCATAGTAAAAAAAAAAAGAATAGGTGAAACACCATTTATAATTTACTTTCAAGCTAACAGTTAATCTGATCACTCACTAAAAACAGCGTTGAATTTAAAAAAAATATTGGTATCATTGCGTTCTAATTCTTATTTATATAATTGTGTGTGTGTGTTTTGTTCTATTTTCTTGTTTTTGAAATTCATTCAAATAATTAACACTTTTTGACCAATGAGAGGCTGTGTATGTTAACATAACGATTCAATCAAAATTTCATTTAGTTAGATTTATTCCCCTATTGAAACTCGTTCTTGTCCAGTAATAAATCCCTTGAACGATTTTGAAAAGGGAAATAAATTTGTCATACTTTTCATGAGTTAAGATTTAGTTTTGTAAATGGAACCCGTTCTTAACTGTAGAAGCCGTGCTTGCCAAAATACGCTTTTCAAATAATCAAATCTCATATAGTTAGTGTTCTTTCTCATTTTTATCGTTCTTGTCCAGTAATTTCATTCTGGGGTAATACGAATGTTTTTAAAATCCGCATTTAGTAAGATTTATCTTTCTCATTAAAGTTGTTCTTGTCTAGCTGTAATACAAGCCTTGAACGAATTCCAATGTCGGAAAATAAATTCTGAAAAATTAATTTGTCTCCGTTTTCTGAAAATTATCATATTTGGGTATTATTTCTAAATAATTTGTAAGTAAACGAAATCCGTTCAAACCACGACTAAGTCTTCGTGCACAGAGTTTGAAGTGCCAAAACCCCAGAAACTTGCTCGTAAGCCAAACCAAAGGAAAATACCAAGGACAGCACGTACGCAGCCAAGATATTAGACTTAGCAAATCATATAAATAAATACTGATCTGTCTTATTAAGGTTAAATTCTAAATATTGTCATTGAAAATATACGACCAGTTCATAATTTCAATAAATTTGTTATCTATAACAAGGCTGTGAAAATCTTGAATAAATTTTGAACATTCATGAAAAAGGTTACATCGAATATCGTCATAAAGTGTGCATTCCATAAGGAAATGTTTTTCAGTTTCTACACTGCAACTTTCACAAAACTTAATAACATCGTGTTATTCATTTTAAACGTAACACAGTACTGACAACACAATTTATAAACAACAATAAAGATAATCCAATCAATTTTGTTGATTGGATAATTCACGGCCCAGTAGTTGTGTAATCAGTGACACGTGCCGTCATTATTTCATAAATTCTACCAAAATTTAACTCTTAAATAAGCAGCATGTAACGAATATATTCATCCATCCTGTGTGCAAATACGATGACTATAAAGGGTCCTGAGGGCACATTGTATGTCCTGAGTGCAATCAGGAGGTCCTGAGCGGTGTTTAGACGTACCCACCGAGTGGACTGTAAGTAGCCTGGTATTAGGCCAATTTTCTGTCCCTCCTTTTTTCATTGGCAGTCGAAATTTTTTTCCGACCGTATCACGGGCGGTCTCAATTACAAGACCTACCTATCATAGTTATTGTTAATTTTGTTAATTTATTTTCGTCATGAACACACATTAAATATTTTCCACTGGATATTAATCCGGTACGTCAGACACACCCGACATTAATCAACCAAAACTCAGTATTTTACAGTAGGGAATGAATGTCTCCCGCGTTCACTTGTCCCTTGAAGGATCAATATTGAATTTCTTCCATGCCCCACCCCTTTCTTTTTTATAAGATTTCATTGTGACGTATGTTTTTTTTTTTTGATTTTACGAAAGACCAACAAATCGATTTTTATCACCAAATTTGTCTTTGCTGAGATAAACACTAAAAACGTATAACAAAATGTAACGATTGAAAACTCACAGTTCAGTTTTTAAGATATTTTTTTCGTTGGAAACTAACAGACTAATTTTCAAAAACGTCGAAGTTTTTTTCTTGAACCATTATTTATTAAAACGAATTTGTAAACGAAAGTTATTCTTAAATATTAATAATGATCAATGATTGTAAAGAAAAAAAATCCACCATAGTAGTTTGTTAATTAACTGGCTCCATGGTGTTAAACATGTCACCTTTCTTTTACAAATAACTGATTAAAAATATAAAGCCTTTACTGTAAAATAAATCATTCTAATAAAAATAAATTCATCCAGATTTTTCTCTCATAATCTTTCAACAGTTATTGTAAACTAATTTATTCGAACTATAATTGTTCTATGACTTGCTGTCCGTTTACCAATATTTATACTTTATAAAGTGTTTTCATATTCATTGATCATTAACTTCATGTTTTGCGAATACTTATAAGGGGGTAATTATTATAGCCAGTAATAGCTAACAATTTATCTAAAGAAAACGAGATGCTATATTCAAATTCTGAGATATGAATCTAGTTTAAAAAAAAAAAAAAAAATCTCAACAACAAAATTCTACACTTTCATTTATCTGTGTCTTTTTGTCTCCGCTTCGAAGCCGCCATCCCGTACCAAACATATCTTATATACAATCATGTAAGCAATATACAACAGGCAGTAGATTTGAATTTGTAAATTGTTATTTTGGATTTTACCTGATTAGGACGTGTCTCGTTGAATTTTCTAATAAACTTACACACACAATCTGACTTTTAATCGTAATGTTATGAGATGTATAAGAACATAGAGCTATAGGCCTAGTTGCATGCAAGTCTTTACAAATTATATATTTTGGTATGCTATAGTTGTTTTTATAGACTATTTGTTATTTGGTCGGTTTTTTTTTTTAGTTTTGACATGGCGTTGACTCGAGTTTGATATACATGTATTATGCATCTTTTGTGCTGTATTTTAACAATTATTTACAAGCATGCTGCATGTTTACACATTCATCACTATACCGCATCTAAATAAAGCTTTCTTGTAAAAAAAATAAGGAGATGTAGTATGATTGGTGATGAGACAACTATCAACCAGAATTTAAAATACCTGATATAAGCAATTGTGACTTACTTTCTTTACTCAGAGTGATCGTAAATTAATCAGATAAGCTGGAGGAGGGGTGGGGGCTTCATATTGAAAGAAAAGAAATTAGCATTAGCTTTTTGTGATAAATATATAATAAACTCACAGTAACAGAAATAGCTCTTGAAAGCTCTGTCAGATCCCGGCACTTTTAACTGTTTTTTGACGCGTGCAAAAAAATGCAGCACTTGGTTACAGGGGCTCATTTGACAAATTATCATCTTTCGTAATTTAAGTTATAAAATCTAAATTCTAAGTGATCTAAAATGTTCATGACTAACGAGTATTTTCACTTGTACGATTTTTCTGTGAAATGAGTCTAAGAGTAACTTTATATACACGTATATCGGGATACTGACTGCATAGTAAAATATTTATGTACCTATTAGTCGCGGCTCATTTTGGTCTTTTAAGTATGTTTCCTTCCCCTGCATTACTTGATCGCTTTTGTAAAAAATAAACAGCACAACAGCACTCGACGTCAGTATTGTACCAAAAAATGAAAAAAATATTCAAAAAGAAGGCTCATAAAATTCAAATAATTGGTAAGCACACACTAACCTGTCACCACAGACATGATCTTTTGTTAATGCGCCAAACTCGTTTCTTTCACAGGACAACGATGTCGATGGTGGGGAAAACCTTGTCAAAATAATTATGACGTCTTGCAAGGCTATTTAGGCGTCCCAGAAAAAAATTAAAATAGCCTTGCCAGACGTCATAATTATTTTGACTAGGGAAAACCCACCAAATCATTAGTTCCCCAAATGAGTAACTATCCTAGTGTAAAGGTTTTTTTAATACATAGCTATTTCATATTGGAATGGCACATATCCATGAAAAATCAACAAATGATCCGGAAGTTGGAAAGATGAATAGTCCTCTGACTCCACAGCTTGGAAACAGTTGTGATGTTACTTCGCTGAGCTATAGATAACCGTACGACCATCAACAATGAGCAAAATTCACACCATATAGAAAGCTGTAAATATAATAAAAGGCCTCGAAATGACAAATGTAAAACAAATCAACAAAAGCCTAACATTTATAATAGAATTTAAAATAAAATTGAAAATAGAAATGGGAATGTGTCAGAGAGACAACAACCCGACCAAAGAGCAGATAACAGCCAAGGTCACCAATGGGTCTTCAATGCAGCGAGAAAATCCCACAACCTGAGGCGTGCTTCAGCTGGCCCCTTAACAAAATGTATACTAGTTCAGTGATAATGGATGTCATACTAAACTCCGAAATATATAAAAGAAACTAAAATTAAAAATCATACAAAACTGACAATGCCATACGCTCCTGACTTGGGACAGGTGCAAAAATATGGTGGGGTTAAAGCCTATTATATACTGTAAATTTCAGAAATTATTGCATGCATGTATTAATATTGCCAATTAACATATGATAATTTCCTTTCAATTTAAAAAAATTTGATTTAAGTTTTTGTTGTATATTGGGACTTTGGATATTCTCAAGAATGCTTTCACCAATTTTATGAAACTTTGGTGAATTGTTTTATATATTGACATAAACTCCTTTTCATTTTATGACCCATAGTGGAGGGGCATTAAGTTTAACCCTTGACCATCTGTCCGTCTGTCCCAAAGTTGGTTTTGTTCTCTAATTTAGTTTGCCTCAGCCAAATGTTATAAAACTTTTACAAAAGCTTATTACCAGAATACTCAGATCAAGTGTGAATTTTGGTGGTGTCAGTGTTACCGTTCTAGAGTTATGCCCCTTTACAAATGGAAAAATTTCTGAATTTTTGGTTTCTCGCCTCTAACTTTAACTTTAATTTGCCTCAACCAAATGTTATGAAATTTGCACACAATGCTTATTACCACAAAAAGCAGTTTGAATTTTGGTGGTGTCACTTTACTGTTCTAGAGTTATGTCCTTTACAAATGGAAAAATGATGAATTTTTCATTTCCGTCCTCTAACTTAAGTTTGCCTCAACCAAATTTTATTAAACTTTAACACAATACTTTTACCACAAAATCAGATCAAGTTCAAATTTTGGTAGCATAAATTTTACCGTTCTTCAGTTATCTTCCGTTATAACTTAATATGATATGCAAGCGGAGTATCATCTATTTATTTTATGTAAGATGCAATGTTATGGAGTTTTAGTTGTTGGAAAATTGTTTAAAATTGTCCATTTTCACACTTTGGAAGGTTAATGAAATGTATTTGTTCAAAAATCAGGGCCTTAAACTTATATACACTTGAGATATCCCTAAATGGAGCCAAATTATTTTCATGTTTTGTGTCAATGAATACCACTCTGTGTGCATGTCCTTTTTTAGCTCACCTGGCCCGTTGTCGTCCATCGCCGTTGTTAACTTTTTACATTTTGAACTTCTTCTAGAGAACCATTGAATGGAATGGAATCAAACATGGCATGAATGTTCCTTATGAGGTGCTGACCAAGAGTTGTTACTTTGTTGCCGATCTATCATCCAAGATGGCCAGCAGTGGGGGACTTAGTTTAACATAGGACCCTATGGGAAATACATACAAATGTCTTCTTTTAGAGAACCACTGAATGGAATGAAACAAAACATAGCATGAATGTTCCTTATGAGGTGTTGACCAAGTGTTGGTACTCTGTAGCCGATCCATCATCCAAAATGGCTGCCAGCAGAGTAGGACAATATTAAACGAAATATGGCCTCAATCATTATTCAAGTATCTGTTATGATTTTTATCTTTTTTTATAGATTTCAAAAACCCAAATAGAGTCAGGTGAGCGACACAGGCTTTTGAGAACCTGTAGTTTTGTTTTTTTTTGGGGGAGGGGGTCTTATTTGCGCAGTGCTCACAGTTTTATACGACTGCAAAAATGTTTTGGGATCGATAATGGTATGATGTCGTCGTCATCCGAAGACACATTGGTTTCAGACAATAACTTTAGTTTAAGTGAATGGATCTCTATGAAATATTTTAAGAAGGTTCAATACCACAAAAGGAAGGTTGGGATTGATTTTGGGATGATGGTCCCAACTGTTTAGGAATTAGGGGCCCAAAAGGGCCCAAAACAAGCATTTTTCTAGTTTCAGGATAATAACTTGTGTATAAGTATTTCGATTGCTCTGAAATTGTACCACAATGTTTAATACCACAAGTAGAAGGTTGAGATTCATTTTAGGGGTTATGGGGCCAACAGTTTAGGAATTAAGGGCCAAAAAGGGGCCAAAAACAAGCATTTTTTGCAGTTTCCAGACAATAACTTGTGTGTAAGTGTATGGATCTCTCTGACATTGTACCACAAGGTTTCATATAACAAAGGGAAGGCTGGGATTGAGTTTGGGGTTAATTGCCCCAAACATGTAGGAATTAGGGGCCAAAAAAGGGCCAAACACAAGCATTTTTCTAGTTTCCAGACAATAACTTGTGTGTAAAAGTGTATGGATCTCTCTGAAATTGTACTACAAGGTTCCATACTACAAAGGAAAGGCTGGGATTGAGTTTTGGGGTTATTGCTCCAAGGGGGGTTTCAAAAAGTGGGGGAATTTTTTCCCAATTTTTTTAAGGGATTCATATTTTTTTTTCAAAATTTTTAAAATTTCGAATTTTTGAAAAGTTTCAAGAAGAAATCTTCAATTGCACAGTATTGCGCAATGGATCAATAAGATCTTTGACCACATTTATTTTGTGTCAGAAACCTATATTATGTCAAAAATTTGATCACAATCCAAATTCAGACAGTATCAAGCTTGAATATTGTGTCCAAATTTACCCAAACTGTTCAGGGTTCGACCTCTGCGGTCGTATCAGGCTGCACTCAGCGAAGCATTTTATTCTATAATGTAGTTGATCATTAAAATTCATTTAAAGCATAAACCCAAGCTAAAAGGGCAACAAGCTTATCAAGCACTCATGGTACAGCTTTTTATTAAACACGCATTGGTATACATTAAACAGCAAAATAATTATTGATGCAAGATGTCATTAAATAATAATTTTTACTCTTTTTATGTGTAGGACAAGAACTATAGAAGATACAGAGAAATTATAAACAGCAGAAATGATAGGCAATTTAAAATTTGCAGAAGTCAACAAAACCTAAATGGTAAGTAAACTCATCATAGATACCAGGATTAAATTTTGTATTTAGGCCAGGCGTGTTTCGCCTACAAAACACTCATCAGTGACGCCGATAAGACTCATAAGGCCACTTTTATAAAAGTTATTGCCCTTGAAAGATGATTATCATGATTATTATAAAATAAAAAGATGTGGTATATTAAATATGAAAACTATTGATCATGGCTCTAAGAAAGCAATTATAGGCCAGTGACGGCCTTCAATAATGAGAAAATCCATACCCTATTGTCACAGTAGTCAGCTATAAAAGGCCCTCAGATGAAAAATTTGAAACAATCCCAACTGTAGAACTAATTGCCTAGTTTATAACAAAACAAATTACAAAAAATAAATATGACAGATATGAAACAACAACAGCCACTAACTGCAGGCTCTTTACTTGGGACAGGCACAATAAGAATATGGCAAGGTTATATGAAAATAAGAAGATGTGGCATGATTGCCAATAAGACAACTCTTCACCAGACAACAAATGACATAGATTTCCTGCAAAAAAAACACAGTCCAGACTTAGCAGGAAATTTATACCTTTCCCTTAATCAAAAAGACACAAAGATCTGTTAGTACTCACAGTTACTGACAGCTAGTTAAAAATCAATAAAATCTAATACATGTAATAAAAAAAAACAGGTTTGTGAGCACTCAACCCTACCCTAACTTTGGACAGTGGTTTAACAGCTCAACATATAAAGAACAAACTGTAAAATAACCGTTTCAATTGCCTCAAATCGAAAGATTGATAAAATGCACAAAATCAACTAAATTTAAAAACCCATAGACAAAAATCACGGAATTAAGAGAACTCACAAGTAAGAAAGGAAATATTCTTAAAATGTTCACAAACATGACAAAATAAGCTTTTTTATTGCTGTTTCTCTCTCCATTTATAACATTTTATTTGTTTATTTTGTGTATTTATAGGTGATCAGACATCTTGGTTTTCATGATCAATAGGTCAATACTGAAGAGGAAACTGAAAGTTGATATTTATCTACATGGTGTGCTGGTTGGATTAATGTGAACTGGAATGTGTGCTTTCCTGCAAAAAAGAAATAGGAAATTTCATCATGATCACATGATAATGGCTATAAACAAAATGGAGTTCTATCATAGATGCACAAAAACACAATTGTAAAAATGCAACAACATATTATATATATTCGTCGAAAGAAGGGAGAAATGAAGAAAAAAATAGTATTTTGTTGTTGAAAGGAACACCAGCTTTATCCACTCATTTACAATCGCTCCCTCATATCAAATCTACTGAAGAAGATCTTCAAAGAACAAATTGCAAAAATGTTTTCTCTAAGAATTGAAGGAAACTGATTAGGGAATGGAGCAATTTATGCATTGAACTCTTACGTAGTGGATTGAATAACTGTACACAGCTGCTGAAACAGAGGAAAATTAAAATTTACAAGAAAAGTGTTTATTTTATTATTAAATTTGCAAATATGAACACATTCTTAAGAACACCACAAATGGTATGACATTCAAATTGGTTGCTTATTAATGTATTCCATTGAAACAATAACAAGAAAACAGAATACTTTGCTACAAAAAATATTTTATAAATCAAAGTTAAAGTCATATAAAGTATGTACAATACCTTGACCTAAACAGTCAGACTCACTATTTTGTTTTTGTATGTCATGATAATTTTGAGTTAAAATTTATTAAAGTTTTAAATATCATTTGTATCATTTATTAAGTCTTGTAAAAATTATGTTCATACTGTTTGTATAGTGAAGAAATTTACAATGAGTAAAAATAGGGAAAACATTTCCTACAGGAAAGATGATGTACAGAAATTTCCTTAGAGGAAATTTGGAGAACAATGTTTTCCTTAGAGGAAATTTGTGGTCTTGAATTTTCCCTCAAGGAAAAGTGTTTGTCAAAAATTTCCTCAAAGGAAATTGCAGTTGACAAAATTTCCTCACAGGAAAAAGTATTTCCTCAAAGGAAAATTTGAAGCTGCAAATTTCCTCAGAGGAAAATTTGAAGCAGCAAATTTCCTCAAGGGAAAATTTGAAGCCACAAATTTCCTCAAAGGAAATATTAATGCAGCAAATTCCCTAAGGGAAATCTTTTTCCCTTGAGGAAAACACAATTTCCCTTGAGGAAAAATCTTTTTCCTTTAGGGAAATTTGATTTCCCTTGAGGAAAACTAGTTTTCCTCTGAGGAAATCGTTGAAAAAAGGGGCATAACTTTTCAACAGTGGTGCTAGAGCCAAAATTTTTAGGACAAATATCAGGGAACCAATACTAACCAAGTTATCAACTTCATTTTGACTTAACTCCAAAATTAAGGTGACAACTTTTGCACTCAGCGGAATTGCAAACTTGTCCCGGAGACTGTTAATTGATTTGCTTGATCTTTTGTTTTCGTCATCTGATATATCGTATTTCATAGAGTCTTTTGCTGTACTAATTTCTATAACATACTCAACATTGTCAAAGAAATTGTTTACCTAAATAAAAGACTTGACACACTCTTGAATATGGAAAAAATAGTACCGGCTACGTGTAAATAAAATCCTGGTCAAAATTATAAAAAAAGAAAACAACACGTTATAAATTTCATGCGTCCGAAGCAATTTTCTGGATTTACCTTCATCAGGAACGTCTAAAGCCGAATATTTGAAAGCTAAGGATGTATAATTTGTACTGAATATATAGAACCGTCCTATTTTTAAATGTATGGAGGAATTCATTCCGTTTTGCAGCTTTAATATACCAATATGCTTTATTCATATATACTTTAATCGATGGAAAATTACGACTCATTAACTCCTTTAGTCATATCAACCAATGTATACTTCAAAAAAGTGTTTGAGTACGGATATTTTACCTAGAAATTTTGACAAACAGGGATTTTTATACTGTCTTATTGAGTACTCCTCCACCAGCAGGGTTTTCAAATGCACATCACTTGTAAAGTAATTTTGAACTTAACAGCTAAAAACTGACAGAACAATCAATCTTTAAGACATGTTGAGTCGCCGTTCAATTTCCAGACTAAGTCAGAAATCTGATGTACAGTAGTTGTCGTCTGTTTATGTAGTTCATACGTGTTTCTCGTTTCTCGTTTTTATATAGATTAGACCGTTGGTTTTCCCGTTTGAATGGTTTTACACTAGTAATTTTTGGGGCCCTTTATAGCTTGCTGTTCGGTGTGAGCCAATGCTCCGTGTTGAAGGCCTTACCTTGACCTATAATGGTTTACTTTTATAAATTGTTACTTGGATGGAGAGTTGTCTCATTGGCACTCATACCACATCTTCCTATATCTAATTATTCACTGCGGAGAATGTAGTACTATTCCGACAATCTGCTTGCAGTCAATGTCGATTGTTTAGTAGAGCATTTACCTGTACGAAACAAGAACATGTCTTCAAAACTGTCAAAACTGTTGAATCGTACTTGATTGCCTGTCATTAAAAGGTCTAAACAGTACTGAACTTACAACAAGAAGATATCTATTAGAACACTTAAACTATAGGCAAGACTTATCATTATAAATTTCAGATCTTTCCGATTATGTTTCGATCAAAATGGCCGTTACATAACAAGAATGTCGACATGTTTGTGAGCTCTCAATCCATCTCCCAAACATCGGAGAGTGCCTAATACTAAATCATTCAAAAAATCTGTAAGAGTTCATACAATCTTTTTCCTTGTAAAAGTATAAACATTTGACTATTCTATCTTTTACACTAGTATTTCTCAATCCAAAAAGAAAAACGACAAACAAATGGTCAATCTTTGTTTCATAAAAAAGAATGGCCAATGTAGTCGTTTAAGGAAGAGATAAATCATTATTTGTAAAAACATCTCTGATTAAAAAAAATATTTGAAACTGACACCATCAAGATGCTTTGTCTTCAGAGCACTTGAGATCACAAGGTCAAAATATTTTAAAAGTCTAAATCCAAATACAAACACTGAAGAGCTGATGAAACGGGTAAATAAAGGCAACAGTAGCATACCGGTGTTCAAAAGTCATAAATCGATTAAGGGAAAAAAATCTGGGTTACCCAAATTCGGAAAAGAAATCACTGCTTTGCTGTCGTAAATTCATGGGAGGTGTCCGTTGATATTCTGCGGTTTACATGTTGTAATGTACTGTTATATTATTTATTTATGTATTTCTCTGTCCTGAGTGTTCTTGCGTTTATTTGTACTGTATTCCTGTCACGTAGTGTTGTCATTTTAGCGGTATATTTAACATTGCCATATAAGCGGGAGGTTTGGCGAGCCATAAAACCAGGTTCAACCCACCATTCTTTTCTTAAAATGTCCTGTACCAAGTCAGGAATATGGCAGTTGTTATCAAATAGTCCGTTGCTATATATGTTGGCGTTTGTTTTTGTTGCAGTTCAGTGTTTCTGTTGTTCCGTTGTTTTCCAATGAAAGTTGAAGTGTTTTCTTCGGTTATAGTTTGTAACCCGGATTTTTTTTCGCATAATCGATTTATGACTATTGAACAGGGTATACTACTGTTGCCTTCATTTTGCACGAGGAAGATATATTAAAATGATTTTCAAAATTTCAATCAAACAATTTCTGTACTATTTGCAATTACCAAAACACTGGCTCTTGGGCTATCATTACAACTTCAACTGATTTAATTAACGAACTCTACAGTAAAAGGTCAGATGTGATATGCGTTTGAGATGAGACTTTTACAGTTCCAGCCATACCTGTAAACAAATTAATTTCTTTAAAAGAATTTAGTTAAACGTTTTAGATAATTGTGGTTATGAAATCATTGACTTAATTATTTCATAATGTATCTAACCAATTAAAATAAGTCAATTAATAGACGCAAGTAAATGAGAGTATCTCTTAAAAATTGTATGGAAGGTCAAAGTATGCAGGAACGGCAGGAATGCATTGAACAACCAGATATAAAAGCCAAATAAATCACATTATGATATAAATATTAAGTCGATGAAGGATATATTTTAAGCACAATACTGAATATCTATTTGATAGGTATAATTCTAAAATAAAAATGTTGACATATAAACTAGAGGTTGCACTTTGTAAATACAGCTGTTTTTCAAACCACGCCTCTTTTGGGGAGATATTTAATATTCATAGACAATTAATTTTGTTTACGTACTGGTTCCCGGATATGATCTCTATGTTTCATCTCATAGAGACATAACTTGGGAATGTTACCAGTAAATATACATATTCATAGTGATCAAGTTGAAGTCTGTGGAAATCCTTAAGTCAAGGTTGGGGTAGTATAGAAATTTAATGTAAGTTTTAACTCTTAGAAGTTCGGGGCATATAAACGTTGAAAATATGCCGCACAGCCCTATATTTTGACCTTTGAAAAAATAGTAGTGCATATAAACTTTCCATTCTAGGATATATTTTTTCAAAACTTCATAGTAAAAGTGGTACAGTTTTAGCCGTGAAAGGAGTTCCTATGGAAATTGCATTGTTGATATTTACAGAAATGCAACCTATATTGGGTTAAAAGGAACATACAGAATTTCACCAAATCTGGTTCATCTCAGGGATTTTAATGAAATTAACTCAAATATGAAGTTTTATAAATATTTCATGAAGATTGAGAAAATCCTGGGCCTTAACTATGATGACTCAGCATAAATTCACAGTTTACAGAATGCATAGTTTAGTTAAAGCCCTGAATGCAAAATAAATTCATTATATGTGCATATTAGTGATTTAAATTGTTAAGAAGTGCTTATATTTACTCTTCGCAGTCATTGAAACTCATAGATCCTTCCTGAATATTATTAGTGGGGTGTTTTATCCTGTCGATAACCCAAAAGTAAGCTGTATCACCTAAATGTGCTTTTTATGATCACGGCATAAAAAATACAAGCTAGAAATACAAAATACCTCAATAAAACTTACAACAGTGTGTTCTATCCTAAATATGCACTAAATATTCCATATTGCTAGAAACAGCAGAATAATTTAGAAATTTGAGGACCCAGGGCAAAAACAGAGAAAATGCCTACTCCTGGGTCATGAAACAAATAATTTAACTTGTAAATGCTATGACTTTATTATTTTAAAGGTCTTTGTATAGAAACCAATAACTGTACTTGGAAGTTATGCAAAATCAGATGTTAGCAGTCATTTCTATAAAACTTTTAGTGAATTCATACACCAGACTGGTATCTTCATGCATACAACTTTTGCAAATATGGCTTTGTTTAACCACTTCTAATTGATATATTAGCTAAATTATGTTAGATATATGGTAAGAGATGATACTGTTGTGACAAGATTTCTTAACTGACCATTTGAGGCAGTAATTGTGAACTTTCATTGACAAAAAGGCATACAGTAAGATGTGGACTGGAGACAGAGGCAGGATTGGACACTTTATATAATCTTTAATGTTGGAATGATTAGCTGCTAAACATTACATTTATAGTGTTCTGAAATGCTTTAACTTTGTTATCAAAATAGTTTCAAACAGGTTCTAGACATTTCATGACAGAAAACATGCTCATAGGGTAAGCTGGTAGTAACTAAAGTCTTGTTTTCAAATTCTGTTAAAATTGATACAGGGTGGGGTATAAAATGTACTGTAAAAGAAAACTTTGAGTATATGCAGTGATTTCTTTCAGGCTATAATTCTGAGATATAAGTATTGTTGTGAGAAAAGTGTTTTAGAAAGATTTCTATTGAATAAATGTTAGTATAGGTTGCACTTTGTAAATACAGCTGTTTTTCAAACCACGCCTCTTTTGGGGAGATATTTAATATTCATAGACAATTAATTTTGTTTACGTACTGGTTCCCGGATATGATCTCTATGTTTCATCTCATAGAGACATAACTTGGGAATGTTACCAGTAAATATACATATTCATAGTGATCAAGTTGAAGTCTGTGGAAATCCTTAAGTCAAGGTTGGGGTAGTATAGAAATTTAATGTAAGTTTTAACTCTTAGAAGTTCGGGGCATATAAACGTTGAAAATATGCCGCACAGCCCTATATTTTGACCTTTGAAAAAAATAGTAGTGCATATAAACTTTCCATTCTAGGATATATTTTTTTTCAAAACTTCATAGTAAAAGTGGTACAGTTTTAGCCGTGAAAGGAGTTCCTATGGGAAATTGCATTGTTGATATTTACAGAAATGCAACCTAGAGTTATCTCTCGTTCTCCATTAAGCCTAAACTAACCTTATATTCGAATAGCTGTTGTTGTCAATAAACGGAAGGACAGTTCTTTAATTTGCAGATGATTTATTTCAAGACAGATAAAATATCTATTATATTTGTATTTTGTAAAAGGTATGAAAAGAATCTCCATGTAATTGTTTAACTTTGCTACATTAAACTATTTGCTACACATAATATTCTCAAAATCTAGAAGAAGTAAAACGAAGTGACAGATTTGTTTAGCTTTGATTTGAATTTAAATTGTCGACGGTTGACATTGGTTAAATCGTTAACCCAAGCAAGTTTACTTGATGGTTATTTTAGAGAAATTTCTTCGAAATTTTAATGAACTTCGTTATAACTAAGATAGCCGTTATGGAATATCCGTGTCATAAATTATTTTGAATATATTGTAATTGCCAAATCCACAACCCTGTTGTTAACGCGCGTCTGGCGTACACAATTTTAATCCATTAATTCTAATGGTGAGTTTATTGCCAAGTCTACGATGTTATCGAATGCGACTCATCATGGAATGTACAACATGTACAACATGATGGTAGCGATTATGGTAGAAGGAACTGCTTTTTCCCTTGAAATCTGATAATACCCATGATAGTGGTTTAGGTACGGTTTGTGTATCTTTTGGTTAAGTGTTCCATGCTTCATTTTTTTTTATGTTTTGTTTGGCATTGTCTGTGTTTGTTATATCTATGCTTGCTGAATCTCTTGTTTATCCTGAGATACTGTTGGTATTTTAATTTTTAATTTTCAGACTCGGTCAAATGTCAGAACATTCAAACGCACTGATTAAATATGAATTATAATGTGGCGCAAACTTTAAAAAATTGACATCTACCATTCAGCAATAATATGAAACCTTATCATCAACTTCCAATTTTCATTTAAAAATTAGCAACGCGACGGGTGTCACTTTAGTAGCCGGGATTACTTAATTCTACCGGAACTCATGAGGTAACTCCCAGCGTTTAACGGAGTTCATATTGCTCAATCTTTAATTTGACGTATAGTTTTTGATCACGGTTGTTTGTCTTCTCGATTTTTTTCTGTTGGCATGGTTGTTTTTTTTTTTTTTTTTTTTATTATTTGGTTTTCTTATTGTCGCGTTGGTATATATTACAATGATACCTTCCTATTAAATAGATTCTTATTTATAATCAAATAAATTAGACTTCATACATTTATCCGATGATTAGCATTTTTTTCTTTTAATATTTCACAATTTATGAAAATAAAATAAGAATGATTGCATAGTTTGGATAAATGGACAGAAACTCATTAAATTGACGTGATGTCTGTGTGAGTTTATCAACATTAGATCTGGTGTTGAATTTGACAGTTTGATCGGCACATCAATTATATATTACATTTACACTTAAAGAACGTAGATATCACAGCGTTAAATAATCTACAGACATGGCTATCTTTCTAAAATTATACACGGAATTCGGCTAGAATTCACTAATAGTAAATGAAAGGTTTCAAAGTGCGCTATTTCTATCTAGTTGTGTAAGCCAAAAGCAAACAGTAGGTGCCATTTCACTACTGACTGCAATTAGCTTACAATAAAACCAAACAATTGACCATGGAAACATTGCAATATCTATCTGTTTGCATATTTACACCAAGATGTCGTTAAATGAAATTGAATACCCTGCAATTAGAGTGCTTTTAAATAACATATGGTCAAATTGCTGAAAGACCCCCTCCAAAATAATTGTAAACTATAATCATTCTGCATTGACAAAAATAATGTCTTGGTCTAAATTAGATACACCCATTCGTGCTAACGCCCTCAAGGTGTATCTAATACATATGAATTATTAGCACAAAAATAACATAACAGACTTATACTTTTTCTATTAAAATATTTGTTTGTTAAAATCTTCAAAAGTCAGGTCAATAGCTTACCAGATGGCACTGGTGTCGCGCAGAGGTTACCACCCGCCTTGTAGACATTGTTTTTGGTCGATGGAAGGTCTAAATGAAACATCTTGTTTGTAACATGTAATTTTCATAAATTTTGTAACTGCAGAGCTATCACACAGTTAATGCTCAGTTAAATCCCCATGCTCATTGAAAGATAGACTTCACCATCTCATTAAACAGAGCTTTTTCTATAAAAATGGGAATCGTAGATATAAATTTCTTGTCTTGGGTTATAATAAATCTTATTTTGTGAAGAACCACACTGATTCTATCAGACAATACAGTGAAGATGGTATTATCAAAATACTGGACTTTTTAATCGACATTATATTTGTTGAGTTTGGAGAATTGATATTTCAACAGACAGTCGGTATTCCAATGGGTACTTATTGTGCACCCCTCCTGGCAGACTTGTTTTTGTACTCGTATGAAGCAGAATTCATTCGGAACCTTGTAAAAGACAAAAAGAAAAAGCACCTCCCAAAATTCTTTAATTTTACTTTCAGATATATTGATGATGTCCTATTACTGAATAACCCATATTTCAGTCAGTACTTGCATCTCATATATCCAAGTGACTTGAAATTAAGGATACTACTGATACAAGAAGGACTGCTTCATACATTGATCTTTTCCTCAATATTGACACAGATGGACGACTTCACACTAAAATCTATGACAAACGGGATGATTTCAACTTCCCAATTATCAATTTCCCATTTCTCAGCAGTAACAAACCCTCTGCTCCGTCATATGGTGTTTTCATATCTCAAATGATACGTTATACTCGAGCATGCTCACACTATACTGACTTCTTATACAGAAGTGTGCTCCTTACGCAGAAACTGCTCCAACAGAGTTATGAGGAGGAAAAATTAAAAATGACACTCCGTAAATTTTATGGACACCATCACGAATTGGTTGATCTATACGATATGTCTGTGTCTAAACTAACTAATGACATTTTTACCACTTCTTAGAGTGTGGTTTAACATCTGTGTTGTCTGTCTGCTAAGTACCAAACGTGACCTATTCCCGAATATGACTGTTATACCGAGTGTGAATTTGCATTGCTATACGACGTGTCTCGGTATTTTGTACATCCAACTTTCATGTATTTATTATGTAGTTTTTGTTATGGTTTCGGTTGAATAATGTTTTATGTCTTATCGTTTGTTGTCCAAATAATTATGAAATTGTCTTTCAATACCATCATTGTCATATTCCAGAATATGACTGATACCGAGTGTGAATTTGCATTGCTATACGACGTGTCTCGGTATTTTGTACATCCAACATTCATGTATTTATTTTTAATGTTTGATGGTTTCGGTTGGATATGTGATAAGGCTTATCGTTTGTAGTCCAAACAATTATAAAATTGCCTTTCAATACCATCATTATCATGAAAATTGTTTGAACGAGTATTGTGAAAATAATTGTATAAAGTTCGAGATTGCATGTTAGTTACGTAAGCGCGTCATTGTTTGTGATATCCTGTGGTGTTTGTCGTTGATGGAATATGTTCGTTGTTGTTCTGCGGTTTGCGTGTTGTTTCGACTATTATATTATTTGTGTGTGCATTTCTCTGTGATGAATGGTCTTGTGTGTGTTTGTGCTGTATTTCTGTCACGTAGTGTTGTCATTTTAGCGATATTATTTTAACATTGTCATAAAGCGGGATGTTTGGCTAGCCATTGAACCAGGTTGATCCCACCATTTTTTCTTAAAATGTCCTGTACCAAGTCAGAATATGGCAGTTGTAATCAAATAGTTCGTTTCTATGTATGTTGGCGTTTGTTTTTGTTGCACTTCAGTGTTCCCGTTTTTCCTTTGTTTTCCTCTTATAGTTGATGTGTTTCCCTCGGTTTTACTTTGTAACCCGGATTTGTTTACCCTCAATCGATTTATGACTTTTGAACACCGGTATACTACTGTTGCCTTTATTTAGAACTCGTGTGGATTGTTGCTGTTTGTTTTTAAAGTTCAAATAATTTTCATGCTCTCAAATGCTTTTTACTTTTGGCTTTATATTTTTTTAAATCACACATTATTATTGAAAAGTGTAACTTTTGAATTGAGAAGTGTAAACTTCGAACTGAGAAATGTCAAGTTAGAACAGATTCCCGTTATTCTTATTACAAATGTGTATAATTATATATATATATTTTTTAAATATTTAATACTCTTTTCGTGCCGTTTGATCAGCTTGCTCTATGACGCTTGTAGCGGAAACAGCCGTATCAAGTGAGGATAAATGTGTGCTTTTTTTTGGCTGCGCATGTACTGATTTTGTTTCATGGATGGATACTCCATACAGATGGGTGCAGTCCTAACCTGTACAGCAAGTTAACTTGATAACCAGTCATTTGGACTGGTCAAAGTTAACCTGTGACCAGATTTAGTACTGCTCTGACCAGTCCTAGGACCACAATCTAGTTAACTTGAAAAGCGGACTTGGTCCTAGGACTGTTTTTATGTCTGCCGAAAAAGTTAACTTGGGAACAGGTCCGCTTCTGATATAAGTTAACTTCGAACCAGTCCTGCCATAAGTTAACATAAGTTAACTTCGAAACCAGTCCGGTCAGAAGTTAACATAAGTTAACCTTGATTTTGACAACTCCGATCGAACTTGACCTGTTCTCAAGTTAACTTTTGGCTGGTCTGCTCAACACTAAGTTAACTTCTAACCAGGACCGCTCTACATCGATTTTTAAAAACATATTTTTAATGTCTTTGTTTCTTGGTATAAATTTAGCATAGAAAAATAAAGTAAAATTAATACTTCCGTGATATAAACACGATTAAATACATGTATTTATAAATAAAGTACGCATAAAACTTTGCTTGTAATACAAATTTATTCGTGATCTGCCTTTCTATAAATTAAAAACGATATTGGTTACAATGCTAACGAGCATTGAATATATATGTTAGACTCATATCGACGTCCGGTCTCTAATCGACGTCCGTGAATTCTGACGTCATATTCTCAAATCAGTGTCCAATATTTTGACCCTCTAATCGACGTCCAATATGACGTCATGTATTGTCAAATCAACATCCGATCGATTTAAGTCTTCTCTAATCGATGTCCAATATCAATAAATAATAAATTACTGTACGTATGCATGTACATGTATAAGATTTGATTGATTTTGGAACATATTCAAATACGAAAAAAAGTGATGAATTTTGGTCTGTTTTGTAGGGTTCTTATAACTACTCAATTTACAAACCGTAACAAACTTACCATAGAGATTTTGTCAACCCAAAATAGGTAACAGATGTATTGAAATTCATTTGCAAACGGTGAATTTCTATCTGACGCAGCATTATTATCATTAGATTGATCTTTATTTATATCATATGTATATCGTTTTGTCTTAGTTTATGTAAACCTGTTTTAAGAAACTAATTGTCTTTATACATTATGAATCTCGAATCGTATTGACTTAGTAGAAGTATGAGAAGGAACGACAAAGTAATTTACATCTCTTCCCAAAGAATTAACTAAAACAAAATAAAAGGACTAACATCGATAAATGGCAAGAAGACAACCACCGACATCTTGCATTAAGATCTACGTTGTCGTATGTCAATCATATGACATGTAAGTATAAGTCAATGAGAAAATAACCCAACGACAAAGAAAACCAAACGACATCTAGAGGGCAACATTCAGTCTTCAACAATAGACAAAATAAAGAAGTGGAGCCATGCAATTGTTTTGAGAGTATTATAATTCGGACTGTATAAGATATTTTTCAACAAATTTCTGAGTTTTACACCTGAAGTGAAACATATACAAAAGAAATGAAGATTACGTTTTTATGTTATGCTGTTACACCACTGTTCCAGTTTAGGGGAGGGTTAAGCGCTCACAAACATGTTTAACCCTGTCACATTTTAATTTTATGTGCCTGTCCCAAGTCAGGAAACTGTAGTTCAGTGATTGCCGTTGGTTTATGTCTGTCATATGTTTTTTTTCGGAATTAATTTGTTATAAATTTATAAGATCGTTAGTTTTCTAGTTTGAATTGTTTTTCATTTTTCATGTCGGGGCCTTTTTTAGCCGACTTTACGGTATGGGTTTTTATCATTGTTTTGGGCCGTACGGTTGCCTGTAATAGCTTACATGCACTGTGCAGGGGTTAAACAATCCACTAGCCCGACGCCCGGGACTTGAACATTTACGCCTCGGGCAATCAAAATTTTTAACCCAATATGCCCGACGGACTTGTAACAAAAAATTCTTGGCGTTTCCAAAATAGAAAGTGGAAAAGCCCTTCATCACTATTCTTTCTTAGCCAATCAGATTCAATTACGTCATCCGGGATTCCAAGAATTTGAACTGGTTTGTACAGGTCCTGTTGTACATATTTTAAAAATAGAACAAAATAATTCTGGGTGGCCCGGTATCCTGTATTGATCGCAATTCTCGTACTTTAAATATCGATTTCTCAGTACAACAGTACAAGGGGAGGGGGTATTGTACATTTCTTATGCCGAGATTTTCAATTAACGGTACTGGGGATATGATGTATTGATCGGTATTGACCTGTCTTGTCGGACAGCTGTTGAGCACGAAACCAATCCATGCAACCAAATATCAAATATTTCTAAATATTTTAGTGCGGGCACCCCAGGAAGTTCGTCAGTTTTAAAACGAACAACTGTAGATGAAAGGGGTAATGTGACTGACAATTCATCCCCCAAAAATGCCAAATACGACCAGGAAAAGCGGAATAGTGTCCCGGAAAGAAAGATTCCCCTGGGCAAGGTCGGCCGTGTTGCTGATGAAAAAAACCAGAGAATATTGCCGTTATTTTCCCGAGCACGCCAATAAAAAGTCTGCTTTGTATGTGGGAACAACTAAGTTAGGATAAGCACCACTGTTTGTTTACCAACAGAATAAAAAGCAGGTCAACAAAAATTATTAAATACAGTGTATAATGCCGCCTTCAAAACAAGGGATACCCACTTTGTAATTATGCAGCAAACTCTGATTTGTAAGGCATTCTCGGGCTAGAAGGTCAGTTTTGATGGGCTAGCAGTTCTTCCAACAGGGCTAGTAAAATCCTGCTAGTCCTGGGCTAGTTACCTGTAACCATACCTGCCAACCTCTGAAACCATCAAAGAGGGAGATCTATGACAGCTGAGGGGGAGATTTTGCGCAAAAGACATTTTCAAGTTAAATATATGACCTGTTTACATATTCATCTACAAAACACCAATAAGAGTTGATAAATATACTTTATTTCTTCAATTCACGGTTATAATCTATACAAGGTTGGGTTTTTTTAGCCTGTTTCAATGCCTCCAGTCTCATAACTCACAACATTCAATATTTTAATTTTGTTGTGAGTCTCACACTAAGCATGCTTTCAAACATCGTACAGACCACAAGAAGAAATCGAAAAGTTGATTGAACATGATGTGCAAAAAGATTCATTGCCAAGTGAACTTGGTCGTAAAAATTGAAAATCATTCATTCAAATCTGCTTGACATTTCGATTTGCAGTTACCTATTTCTTCTTTTTTAAACTGCCGCTTGGTCCAGACAAAGACCTCTATCTTGTTGGAGATGACATAGCCCTGTTCATTGATAATTTTCTATGTTTTCTATGTATTGTATGCGATTTTGTCCCATGTACATTCACTCCATATCCTTTCATTTTCTATAGCAGAACTGAATTCGATTACTTATATATCGAACATAAAAACTACTGACCAAAGTTTTCAAAGGATCGCCGATTGTTTATTTATTTCTATTTAAGTAATGAAAATGCCAGAAAATTACGAACGTGGGATATTCCATGGCCCCAGACCACAATTAATGATCCCGTTTTTAGTTGTCCACGAATATAGTTCCCTTTAATTAAAGTGTATTTATTCTTCATTTTTTGTCTTTCCTTTTCTCATACATTTCTTAGTTTTTATAAGGTGGAAATGAAAGAAGAGAGCTGAAATAAATTTTTGGATGTTGTATTTTAACTGATTTTGATATGGAAAGAGTGATTAGGCCAGGTGCAAAAAGGTAATATTTACAGTTTTCGGAACATCTCTTGACTTGCCCATAGGAGTATGGATGTGTATTGGCTAAATTTGTAAGATGTAAACGTTCAATTTTTCTGAAACTTGGATATATTTTTGGACTTGTACTGTACATTACACACACAAAAGATTTGACAAAAAAAACCTGTAAATTTTTTTTAATGCGACAAAACGTTATAAAGAACTAATAAGGGGAATTAATTGTGGTCTATGGCCTAAGAGGTGCATTTCAGCAAATTTTGAATTTGTACTTTGACAACTTCTCTGAATGATCTATTGGAATTAATTTGTCAAACTACATGAGAATAAATGATTTCCACCTTTATTTGATAGAAATTTTGTAAAAAAGTCACCTTTCAGCTAATATGCCCAAAATGTAGCTTTTTAACTTGTTTCAATATTTTTACAAAAGTAGCATGCTTACTTTCTCTCTGACAGATTTTCATGATTTTCTATTTGTCTTTGTGATATTTAATTTAGATGTTTTACTCAATTAGGAACTCTGAACAGAAAGAAAAGTAGATAAAAACATAAAAAGTTTGCAAAATGTGCTGTTTTAATGGTCAAAGTCTAACAGTCCGTACGAAGCAAGTGAAATGTGAGGTTCTATGCACATAAAAGTTGAATTCCTTTAAACAGATTTCACTGAATCTGCATCAAAAGCACTTGTTACTGGTTGTTTTATCTTGTCTGTTTCACTGACTACCTGTAATTTCTTCTGTTGGATAGCTAGTGGTTAAAATATTGGCCTTTTGAGGCTGAAATTTCATGCAGGTTTTAAACAGTAAAGTGAATTAACTTTGCATCAGACCATACTGTCTACATATATAGTTGAAAGCAACAGTCTTGTTACATCCAGGCTTCATGTTTCATCATATCTAAGCAAGGATTTGAGCAAAAAGAAGCATATTGCCATCTCCCATATCATTTATATGCTTTTTAATATGGAAATATGGGAAACGACCTAAATTGACAACTTGTTTTTTTAAGCTTGACATTGCTTAAGACCATGTCATCCTCATATGTTATGCTATTTGAAACTTATATTTCCATGAAAAGTACATTTATGATATGTAGAAGGTTTTTTTTTTAACTTAACAACTTCAGAAAATTGTTGTAAGTGGGAAATATTACATTTCATATAAGGCCTCGCTTCATTTGAAAACCTCTATTTTTTTGGCACAGGCTCATATAAAATTAACTGTTTGTCAATTTTTATAAGTCTGATACATTCAGTATGCTATCTATTACTTTAAATAGATAATATCTTATACATAGAGACATTAAGAAGTGCACATTTTTGTTTTTTGTTTGTTTTTGAAGCCAAACTTTGATAGTTGAAATTGTTCTATTTCAACGTCACAATTCAGCAACCAAAGTTCAGATATAAAAAAG